>OZ014472.1:18944489-19541930 GCA_963965965.1 Trididemnum nubilum
GTTTTCATTGATTTGTGAGTTTTATTTTTGACAAATTAGCCCCTTCTCTAAATTTATGTTTCAAAAGATGTTTTAAATCACTTTTTAGTCCATTCGAGGGCAAAAACCAGTCTCAGAAGTGCTAAAAACGTGGCGTTTTTCTTATTCTGCATTTTGGTTGACAGGCCAATGGGGAGGGGGCTATACCCCCCCTCCCCCTCCCTCCCCCCCCCCCCCCCCCCCCCCCGCCTACGCTACTGAAAGTTACTCTGACTCGTAACACGACATTCCAGAATTTGAGTATTAAATTTAGTCGCTTACAATGTTGCATTAAATAACAAAAAAATTATTTGCTATAATGAAATATTTCGTATTAATATGAGAGTAAAGAAGGAGCTTGTTTGTATTTCGCAATAAGACCATATTTTGAATGATATACGTCGGATCAATATGGAGGATGGTTTAAACCCCCACCCCCCTGTGTACGCCTTTGCGCATAAGTGAGCTATGTGGGCGGTGACTAATGGTAACATTTCAGTCCTCTAATTTACAAGACGGTTAATCATAAAATCATGATTTGAAAAAACTCACAAGCGTTTGTATTCTGTAGTTTATAGAGTGAGACAGATGGGGAAGGGAGAGTGGAGGGGGGTGGCGAATGGAACGAGATTTGAGTGGATTATTAATTAACTAATACTGAAACCCCATCTCCATATTTTTGATGAAGCCTATGATAGGCATTTTTAGCGGCTAAATTTGCTAATTTTGGCATTTTTTTGAAGTTGCTACTGGTTTATAAGTTATATCTTTGACAAATTAACCCCACCCCCTAAGAAACTCTAGATGCTTCAAATGTTGCTTTAAATCATGTTGGAGTCCGTGTCATTGCAAAAAAGCAGGCTCAGAAGTGCTAAAAACGTGATATTTTCTTTATTGTGCATTTTAGTCGACAGACCTATGGGGGAGGGGGGTTTTGAACCCCAAACTCACCACCTGCGTACGCCCTTGCATACCATGCAACTCTTCGTTGGAATTTAACTATTTACGGAAATTGCAATACCGACGCTGATTTTTTGTATTTCGTATCGAGTTACGGACCGTCTGTTGCTTATCAAATATTGGCCTAATCGTGGTAACGCTAAATGGAATAGCAACTCGTTCTTCCTTAATACGAAACTCCACTGTTTGAATGACATAGATTAAAGAAGACTAGTTACAGAAGTTAATCAGGCCTAACTTACGGTATACTATGCAGGTGTTGCAAAGTTCAATAGGTTTTAGTTAATCATTAACCAGTCTTTATGATGCGTTGCTATTTCTAGTGTTTGATCAGCAAAAGGGAAAAGGCTCCACTGGCGCTGCCGTTAAAAAAACGAACAAACCAATGCGATCTCTGTCTCAGAAAACACCAAAATCGGCTTCTCTCTCCGTGGCTGCTGTCGAACAGAACGGAACGGCTGTTCCAGCTGTGAGTTGGTTTGCTTTTAATGACCAGTTGTTCCTCTTCAGCTGTTTTCAAGGCGATAACGAATGTGTTTGAGAATCCGTGCAATGTTGGATACATTTGATTCGTGAGGAAAATGAAGTTCTAGTTTTCATGCTTGGGCTCGGGAGTGCGATCGATTTAAAGGACCGAGAACTTGAAATAGCTGTAAACTAGATTTTGAGAAACGGCGTTAAATAGTTTTTGTTTGAGGAAAAATTCCCAAGAAGTTAAACTGAAGACTAAAGGATCTGAATTCCAGTGAAGACCAAAAAAGGGTCCTCATCGAAATCTTTGAACTTTAAATTCTACCGAAAATTTCACGTGAAGTCCAGAAAGGTCTTCCGTCGCTCTGAGCTCAGATTTCTAATTTTACTTCATTTCGTTTCATTTTTTTAGCAATTTACTGTCTTTTTTTCACTTTTATTGCTCATGGCTGGCTGGGTAGCCTGATTAATAGATGTTTTTGTGCTTTCCTTTTTGTCAAAAATTTGAAATATAGCCTAGTTGTGTAAAAAATTTGAGAAATGCTTGTTGTAAAATTTTTTTTTAAATCCAAATGCTGCTGGCATTGGGCCCAAGGTAACACCTGTCACCATCAAAATGTCTCAAGTGTGATCTGTGTTACTAGTTTATGCAACAGTTTCCTTTAGTAAGTCAACATCAAAAGATTGCAATTTCAGGGCATAAACCTCGAAGAACTTGTGGATGACGTCAAGAAATTAAAGGCCACAGTCCGCAAAGTTTGTCGCCGATTGAACGCTCTCGAAAAACAACTCGGTGAAGTGGTAGCTGATGACGTAAACGAAGAGGAGGAGTGAGAAGGAGCAAGAAGAGAAAGAGCCAAGTTTATAAGCAATTAAACATCATTCATGACCGCACTGAATATTCTGTGTCGATTTCTGACTTCCTTTTTGCTATCTCGTTTAAGTATCCACTGCGTGTCGCAATAATGCCCAGCCCTCTTTTTCCCTTACTTTAAAGCTGCGTATGAGCTAATAAAAGTTGAATTTGTTTTTAGATCACATTTCTAAAATCTTTTGTTCACGCCCCAAACACAACATCAGTCCAATGCAGTTTTTCCTGTGTTGTAACGAGAAATGTCTTGCTCAAATAGAATCTTTTAAAATTAGGAAAGGCAGTTTTTCATTCGTTTTTGTAAAAAGTGATCTTTAATTTCGTACAAATTCAAAAACAATTGTAGCCAGAAAAATTTTAGTGAATTTGTAGGCTATTTAATAAGGAAGTGGCCTAAACACTGGTGAATTTAACTGGTGCCTATTCATGATATAGTCATAATAGACTCTCTTCGTAGATCATCTAGTGACTTTAAGGTGCCAACTTTGTCACGCCTTAGTAGCATATCCTGTCATTCAAAATGTACACATGTAATTATGTTCTTAAAACTGTAGTGTTTCGGATGTTTTGAGCTCTCGGTAATTGAAGCAGTATTCGTACACTTTAGATTATTTGACTACTCACATTGAGTACGCAACTGGTAGAAACAGCTCTTTGCGGCGTTTCTTTCAATATTGTATCTTAACAACTACAGTACTGCAAGATTTGTTTTTTTGAACGATGCTTCAGCATTTCAGTAGGTCAAAAATGAAATAAAATCATTTGAGGTAAATATTTAACTATATTTGTGTATGTAAATACTAGACTGTTATCTGCCTTCTCAGTTTTTTCTGTCGCCAGTGACCAATGCATTCGATTACATCCTAACAAAAAACCTAGACGTGCTTGTGATTGGTAACACACTCCTACATTTTTTTTTGATTTGAGATCTTTTTTCACCTTCACTAGAGGTCGGAAAGCAAATCTTGTTAGTTTTTCGCAGACATATGCTTTAGTATATTGAAAATATCATATATGATTGTTGAAAGAATGTGGCGTTCGTCTGCAGCTATTTACTTTTTGTTGATGTTTTTTCTTTTTGACAATCGAATCTTCGATCAACCCTTACCCTTTTTCTCAAATTTCGTTTCCGCTGGAAGTGATATTAAACTTTTAAAATGATGTCAGTAAAGTAGTTGGTAAAACTTTATGAAAATATCACCACTAAAAATTTGGAAAACTCAATGTGTTCAAGATGTTCTGATCATAATGTTTTGTTTTTAAAAGATTTTCGGAATTATTCTGGCACCCTACACCGTTATAAGCTTACCCCATCGAAGTTCTTTTTATCTATGTAAAACCTAACTGTTCGAATTTAAGTAACAACTATAAAGCCAAATAACGGACTTTTTAATAGATGCTGCTATCAACAAATCAGTGGCCAAAATAAATAGTGTAAAGCACACACAAAAAAAAAACAGAGTTATCCTAGCTAGTTGGTTATTTTTGTACGTTCACTTTGTGTGTGTTTTATTTTATTTTGTACAGCTTTCCAAAAGTCAATTGAACGTTTATGCAGCGTCACATACTAACCCATATTAGAGAAATTCTTGTAATCAGACGGTAGTTGAAATTTTACTTTGCCTTCTTAAATGTACAAATTTTTTTTATAACCGACCTGTAATTGCCTTAGTAATTAGCTTGTGCTTTTAGACTTGAAATGTGCGTTTTGCTAAGTCAAAATATCGGAGTCACTAAATAGCGTTATTTGTCAATTGTGGAATAATTATACGCCTAGAAGATTTTGTTGAATATAGCATTTTGTTGAAAATTCGTGATACTGAAAAATGAATATCCTGTCTATATAAAATATTCACCATCTTGAAGTCAAATTTATGTAGCTCATTTTAAATCAACTTTGGGACTTCCAAACAACTTTTTTTTTCAATTTTGACCGTACTGCAGCCCAGATCTAAGGAAGTTTGGAAGATTTTTCCTTTTTATAACATGTTTTTGTTGGCTGAAACAGCTTTTTTTGGTTTCGAAGACGAAGAGGTACGTTTCATTTGTTAGAAATAATTTGATCTAGAGTTTCAGCTGTTTTTTTTCCTAAGCTTTTTATCGATTAATACTTTCACAGTTTATCGTTTTCGTTTTAGCAAGATTCCCAAAAGTCTAGTAATTTTCCAAGCATCAATAAGTGCGTTTCCAAGTCCGTTTTTCGGTATCGCCAATTACTGGCTTTCTTTTTTTGATGGTAAAAGAAATGTACCGAAAATGATCAATGCTTCCACAGTGTCAATAAACGTTATTTGGTGATTCTGTTTAGCTTTTTCTTAACAGAAACAAAGTTGCGTTTCAGTCATGATATACAGACTTATTCTCATACCGAGACTTTCTTATCGTTAGATTAGCAGGAATGTGCACTATATTATTACCCAAGGTTACTTTTGATCTTGTACGCGAAATAATCGTGTATGCTTGATACGGTGAATCTTTAAAATATAAAGATGATTTTCCTTATTTGCTTGTCTTGCTTAAGGCTTATCCTGCTTTTCGATAAATGGGCTAGAAGTTAAACGAAACAGGGTTGCAATGTATGGTTTTGGGTTTGAAGTAGCAGCTTATTATTAGCTCTGTTGGGAAATGTAAGGACTTTGGTCTTCCCAAACTACTGCTCAAAGAGCTCAATTTTGAAGTCGAAGTTTGAGGTGCGTTCATGGCGCCATGCGTTGATCAATCACTAAGTAACACTGTTAATACTCAAGTTGGCGGAACGTTCCTGGAACACTGAATGGGGCAATCGCAACCCCAGGCTTCATCAGTTAATCCCCAAAATTGATGCTCTGCCATCAGGGATGTATCTCCCAAGACGCTCCTGGATCCATCTGATCGTTTGCGCACTAGTGTTGGCCGTTTTCGTTCTTCCCAACTCAACTAGGGTATGGCAACAACAGCAGCATGGGTATGCGGCCCTGAGAAACAAACGGCAGACCATTAAACAGATTGTCGCTTTACTCTGAATCCCACGGTACAAATCGGCTGATCCGATGGGATGAAGATACTATCGTTTGGCTGCAAGAAACCAGCCCGAATATTTGACTAGAAGCTCAAACAAACTATTAATACCGAAATTGCAGTAACGACTATGGTAATGCACGCTAGGTAAAGCCATTCACTAGAAAGGAAATTTCGCTAAAACGAGTACTTGCACGTGACGCAGCTACGAATAATTTCAAACTCGCAACGGCGAAGGTTAGGCTCCCTACAGTTGCAAATGTGCGTAAATACTTGTGTTGAAAAAAATTATCATTTGTTTTCAAATTTATCTTGGTCCTGTTTTCATAAAAAAATTCCCGCGTTTGGCGAATGTTTTGTAAATACACCCGAAACTCATTTTATTCCCGAAATGTAAAATCAGTTTTAAATTTAATTGCACTACGCATGCAGTTACAATAACGTTAATCTTTATGCTATCAAGTGAATACTTGGTAATGCAGGGATTTCGAACTACCAGCAGCTATGGATATACAATTCCAGGAACCTGTTCAAAGTTTTTTTATCGAAGAAAATGACAAGGTTTTATTCCTGGGCTCGTATCGGTCCTATATCCTTGCAGGCGCGTAGCCAGAAATTCGCCATGGGGGAACTGTCTGAAGGCTCCGCCCCCAGTCGTAGGCGGTTTGGGGGCGTAACACCCAGCGCTCGAAAATTTAAAACGTGGCATAGAAGTTGGCAGTGCAAACAGGATTAAATTGGTTGCATAGATGGACTATGTGGGAGGTAGCAAATGGTAAAATTTTAGTTTTCTTGTTTACATGCTGGTAAATCATAAAATTCTATAGTTCAATAAACCCCACAAGAAGTAATCGATTTCGTTTATATTTTATAGAGAAAAATAATATGGGAGGGTGAATGGAAAATTATTTAAGAGAAGTGATTACTAATTGATTAATACTGATTAGCCCCCTTCCCCCATTTCTGAGTTTATAGTATATTTGTTGATGAAACCTATGTTCAGCATTTTTACACTAGCGATCAAATTTAATTGCTTATTTTTGGCCATTTTTCAGAGTTTTATTTGATTTGTGAGTTTTATTTTTGATAAAACTTTTATTTTTGATAAAACCTCCTCCCCCTCTAAATACATGTTTCAAAAGATGCTTTAAATCTTTTTTTTAGTTTATTTCAGTGCAAAAAATCAGTCTCAGAAGTGCTAAAAACGTGGTGTTTTCCTTATTCTGCATTTTGGTCGACAGGCCAATTGGGAGGGGGGCTACATCCCCCCGCGCCCCCCTGGCTACGCTACTGTATCCATGGTTAAACATTAAGCAAGAAATAGCATTGATAACCGTTTACATGCCCTGTGAACTCGTCGCTCTGAGTTGCAAGTTTCTGGGTTCTCGACATCGCAAAAAATAGTTCGAAAAAAATCTGAAATTTTTTATTAGAATTCCGTTAGAGGTTCTACGTAAGCCAACCCGCGTTGTTTTTATTGCATTTTTCCAACTTAGAAAACCAGCATTACACCGAAGCTGGATTTTATCAGGGGTGTTCTAACTTCTTTGGTGGAGGGTCAAGTTAGACTTTGTGAGGTTGTATGGGGGCTGATGAAGTCTACGAAAACCGCAATGAGGAAAGAACTATAGGCTACAGGATTTTTTTTTTTCTTCCAAACAGGTTGATTTCGAGCGGAAAGGAAAAAATGCAGAAACAAAAAAAAGAAAATTCGCAGTTAGGACCTCATTTTCTCCAGAAGAATAAATGAAGACCAAAAAAGTTTTACATGTATACCTGTTCCTGGCAGGGAAAATGCGGTGAAGGCTACATACTCCAGTTTCTTTCGCTCCTGGTACCCAGCGATAACTTAGAAAGCGGGCCAAAAATGCATTCTTGACGGGAGCAGGATTAAATTTCTTCGTGGGCCGCAAATGGTCTATACGAGCCGCACTTTGGCAGGCGAAACTATATAGGGATGTGAAAGCACGAAGAACCATAAGGTAAAGCTCTTGATTTGTGCAATAAAGGCATTAGAATAAATGCACAGTATCTCCTAAAATCATACTCTTGAAATTTTTGACTTTATCCTTTCCCAATTAGCTTGTTCAATGAAATAATGGCCCGTTTAATAATACTAAAGCTGGCGTTGATATTTTTCTGTTTTGAATATTTCAGACAAATTTATTTCAAAAAAATATCAAAGCTAAAGTTTTTACGACGATCGATGAGTATAAGCATAGGTGGGCAAGTTAATGCAAAACGTTAGCTTCGTTAACACTAGTCCGTCAATAAACTTCACACCTCCGTTAACGTTAATCCGTTATTTTCGGTTTTAATTAACGGAAGTTAATAAAGTCCGTTAATTCGTTGATATTTTGCATGTAATTTTTATTTCTTTTTATTCACTCGCTTCTACAACACGTATTGACGCTGTTGAGCTGATTGTAAGGAAATATTTATTGCTATGGTGGTCTTTTTGTGTTTTGGAAGTTATATTTTACAGTCTAATCTAATTTCAAGATAAAAATAGGTTCAAATGCACTAACAAAGCTGCGATCGGAAAATCTTTGGAAACTGCGAACAGCGATAATTAATAGATCTATGAGGCTGCAGCTTATTATTCGTCACAAAAAAGAGGTCTTTCTTTGCTTTCTTCTACAAAACTCGTGCTAATACGCAACAAGTATTACCTGAGCAAACTGGTTTATACCGGTACGATGAATGAATGGTGCAAGAAATTAACGATAAAAACGTTAACGGAAGTTAACAGAACTTAACGGAAGTTAATTTAGTCTGTTAACATGAAAAAATTTTTAACGGATCAACGAGTTAATGAATAAGTTAGCTTCGTTATTAACGAATTAACGATTAACGGACTTGTGCCCACCTATGAGTATAAGTATAAATCTTTTCAGCATTTGCGGATATACGCCGAAAATTCTCACAAGAATAATATTGACGCTGCCTACATCCAAGCCAATTGCAAAAAGTCGTTAGAAATAACGCATATAACATGACTTGGCCATACGGTGATTGAACTTTTTATTTTTCTGTTTCTGTAAAATCGCGTTTTCTCTCAACCAGCGTCCCGCGCGGAAAAACTTAAAAGAAGACTCCGGAAATTTTTAAGTTGAAGAGAGTAAAATGAAAACCTTGAATATTTATTGGCGCGTTTTCTATTATTTTGTTTTTTAATTAAGGTCAAAATTAGGATTTGAGTTAGGGTTAGATTTGAGGTTAGTTTCAGAGTAAGGATTTTGAGTTTTAGGTAGTTTTATGTCAGAATTAATAACAAAATTCGATAGAAATTTGTAGTGAAATAATACAGCCTTTTAAAACTTACTACTGTTCGATATCCAAAATTTTCATTTTCACAATCACTCATCAGTAAAAATGCCACTCATCAGTAAAAAATGATTTGCCTACTCATTTCATCCATCAGTCACCATCACCAAAAGTATGTTAAAATATTTAAGCGCGCCTGTTAAAAAATGCAACGAATTTGACTTAACTATGAAATGTTTTCTTTTACACTTAACTTTACATACTGATTTTTGAGATAAGATAAAGCAATGTTTGGGATATTTGTTTCGTAATATCATAGTTGAGGCTTTGCTTTGATTTAGAAAACAGATGGAAACACGGCAGTAACAAATTTTTTTGGACGGAAATTGAAATTTCAACTTCACGCTGCAACACGTTTTGTTTAAATTTGGTGATCTGTAGCCTTAACTTACACCTTGATTCACTTCATCCCTGTTTAAGACCTCTGAGTCAAACAATAGTCAAGATTTTTAAGTGTTTTATCAACAGAATCAGATAAAAAGCGTGAGGATCGAGAAATAATCTTTTCCGAATATCAACACTGAAAATTGCTTATACTGTAGTCAAGATTTTCAGAATGCCAGTAATTTGTTATCTCATTAAGAAAAAAACCTTAATAAAATGACCGCAAATTTTAGCGGTTGGAATGATTTTTGAAGTTCAGTAAAAGTATTGTCTGATTTTACAATACCGGTATTACAGATACTAGTGCGCGATGTATCACTTACTGCAAAGGTATAAATCCAAAAGTCAGAAAAGTTACCATTATTATACCGTATAACAGGGATCGGCAACCCTTTGAACTAGTAGGCCACATTCACTTCTAACGAGGTTCCAGCAGGCCACCACCATTCCAGCGGACCGAAAGAGAAAGGTCTTCGCGAGCAATTCAGCCTTTTTTCGGCCGAATCGGTGGCGAAGACCACAAAAAAGGTTTTCGCCTGGAGATCAGAATCATTTCGGCGGTTTATTGCTGAATATCTATCATTGAAAAAAGAAAAAAGGTCGCCGGCCGGATGACAATAAATGGTGGCGGGTGGGTAAAATGCCTTGGCGAGCCGCATCCGGCCCGCGGGAAGTACATTGCCGACCCCTGCTGTATAAGATTAGCAAGTTATATAGTGCTGCACGCTACGAAATGAAGCTTATTTTAGCAAAACTCGTACGATTTAAGTAGAACAATTATAACCAAGCGAAGTGTTTATTTTTTTCGAAAAAAGTAATATCTCAGTTATAGGCTGCGTGCTGATGAGCAAACTGATGCAACTCAAGCGTATCACAGACGGGAATTTGGGGACAGAACCCTCAACCGCCAGAGGCCGTTGGGTCTGAATTTCGTAATTTTTCGGCGACAAATAGCTTTTTTAATGCCATTTGGGTCACATTTCACATGGTTTTAGACCCACTTGAAAGAACTAAATCGCTAAAAGTCGGAAGCCATTTTGAAAAATTAAACTGCCTTGCGCTTTCAACACCCCTTTCTTACTGGTCAAGTTCAAAACACGTTTAAACATTTTTATTTTGTGCTCAAATTTTTTAAGCGACTTGGGTAAGGGGATGGGGGTAAAAGCCGCCTGAACCCCCATCTTGGTTGCGCTGCTGATCATTAGCCTATGCTGTACGTGGTATGACTGCGGCTTTAAGGCGGATTTACAGAGTATACGTTTATCGTCCATTTTTATCCGTTTTTCTACGCTTTTGGTTCTACATAAAAAAGTATGCGCTTTTTCGTTCGCATTTTTGTAAGTCCATATCCGCACTAAATATACTGTTACATATTGGCAAAACTTTTTGTTTCATTTTGGGTATGAACAATGAGAGCTATATTTCAAAATAGAGCTGTACCCTTTTACAAAAAAATTTCAAAAAACTTTTATCTCGTATGTGGTAGTCTGGTTAGAGCGGATATGGACATGTAAAAATGCGGGCGAAAAAATGCATACTTTTACACGGGGAAGCAAAAACGTCCGAAAACGGACAATAGCGGGTGAAAAACGGAGACTCTGTGGTAAATCCACCTTTACAACTTTTGGTCTAGTTGTCGTAGCACACTAGAAGTTAGTTTATTCCGTTATAATTTTTCAATTTACTCTGTTCAGCACTTAGCAGTTGCTAAATCAGCGCTTTGCAAGAAATATGCAATGGAGGAAGGGGAGCTATTTCGTGTTAAGCTAACAGGTGCAACAAAAGCATATGGAAGAATTAAATTGCCCAGCACTTTATTCAACCCGCCTGGTTGCGCCACTGGCTTCAGTTATACTGAGCTCAACTGGAACAAAAGCAATAAACCCACCATTAGTTAGTATTAGTTTAATGCAGTCAGCAGCTTTCGTATTTCATGTTTAAAACATTGGTTTCGACATTTTTTCTTTTTTTGTTGCAAAAAATTTCAAAAATCAAGGCAACAACAAACTTGTGCGAAACCATCTGATACACAAATAGCCTGCAGTTGAATGCCACACTCTGTAATTTTATAGCAAATAAACGAGTGAAAAAGTGACGAGCTCTTATAAGCGAAAGTGGAAAAATATTACTATTTATTATTCTTGTCGGCAACTCTGGTTTAAACCTAGCAAAGTGCAGTTACGAGCACTTCAGAAAGAATATTAACCATGCAGCGTAACTGGAAATATTACTGTTATACTGTAGTCTCATTGACCACTTCAAACAGAGTTAGTACCAGTAGCGTAGTCAGGGGAGGCTGGGGGCTAAGCCTCCCTTGGCCTGCTGACCAAAATGCAGAATAAGGAAAATACCACGTTTTTAGCATTTTTGAGACTGTGTTTCGCACTGGAATAGACTCAAAATATGAATTAAAGCATAATTATTTTGAAACGTTTATTTAGGGAGGGGCTAATTTGTCAAAAATAATTCTCTTAAATCAAAAAAATCTTTGAAAAATGGCCAAATTGGTAACCAAATTTAATCGCGTATTGAAAAATTCTTAACCTAGGTTTCATCAAAAAAATACTGTATATAAGCTCAGGAAAGGGGGAGGGGGACTACTTAGTATTTTTTAATTACCAATCACTTCATTCAAACTTCCTTCCATTAGCCCCCCTAATTATATTACTCTCTTTAAAATGTAGACAAAATAGATTACTCTTTGAAAGTTTTATTGAACCATCGGTATAGGGTTTTATGATTTACTAGCTTGTAAATAAGAGAACTAAAGTTTTAGCAAAAGCTACCTCCCACTTAGCCCATTTATGCTACTAAGTATAATCATGTTTTCGCACTGCTTATTTCTATGCCACATTTCAATAGCATTGATTTTTATCAAAATTGGCCTAAAATAAAGCTATTTCAGCCAAAAAATACAAAAATTTCGAGCGCTGGGGTGTCCGCCCCAAGTTTCTCGGAACGACCCCTCCCCCTATTGCAGATTTCTGGTTACGCGCCTGGTTAGTACAGGACAATTCTTCAAAAATTAGTACGATACTTGGTAACGGTTTGATCTAAATTTTAGTTCTGTTTTTTGTCGTTTATTTTTTTGGTTTTTTGCCTTTTCGGATTCTAAACAAGGTAGAGTAAAAAACTGAAAATAAAGTTATTACTTTTTGTAGCACTTAAAAAAATGACGCTAACGCAAATCAAACCATCTAGTACCCATTGCTTAACCAGACATTTTTATTGATAGTACCGGTAAAATTTTGGCCGACTGAAGCGGAGGGAAAAATTCGCACATTGCCAATAGTGTAAATAAGCTATGCTGTGCCGTGCTATAACTTGTGCAAGCATTGTATGATACATTTTTTTCTGCATGGAACGAATAGGACAGTATGCTTTTTATTTTTAGAACTTGCCGAAGTGTTTTTTAGAACTTGCCGAAGTGTCTTTTCATTTTTAAAACTTGCCGAAGTGTATCAAAATATGATACCGAATTAGTCAAATGCAATTAGTATAACAATCCATTTTTACACAAAAAATGTCAGGTTTGGTGATCACTTGGAAAAGGTTATCAGTACGGCCATTTTTATTTTGACCTGAAAAAATTCAATTTTGACTTTATTTTGGCTAAATTTTGGCTTTATTTTACCCTAAACTGTTTTGGTCTTATTGAGGTCCAAATTTTGATTAAAAAAAGTTTTCTTATTCGCAATTCACGTAAGTTTGAAGCAGGTAACCTTCTTCACTTTTCATTAACAGCATTTAGAGAGAAATATCAATCCGTCAGTCTTGTGATTAAAGTAACTACTCGCTGCAGTGTAAAAACCGAGGAATCTGCACACATTTCCATGTCAATTACACTTCTTTAATAACCAGTAAATTTTGGATTGAAATTTACTGTTGTTAGATTTTCACTAATTTTCGGCCTCATTTGTTCTAAAATTTTTATTGGAAAATACATTGACACAATTTCAATCTTGCTTGGTAAAAAGTTGCGTTGTGTGAAAGGTTGTCGATTGCTAAAGCTGTAAAAGCAAAACAGTACAGTCCTAAGATTTCAAAAATCTAGGTAATTCGTTGTGATATACGGAACTGTATAATAAAATTTGACTTTTTGATTTTTGAATTTGGACATATAGTATTCTTTTTATTTTATTCATGCCGAGGCTGGCATTTTCAATTTGTGTTTAGTTTAAAAAAATGAGTTTTGCGTTATTATTCAATTGTTTTGATAAAGAAGTTAACCCAGGCAATTGCATTGCAACATATTGCAACTATTTGCAGAAGTTTGAGTTGCAAAACTTCATTCAAACATGTATGAAATTGCTCAAAACGTTGCATTGGTTCTCAAATATCTAGAAAGCTAAAGAAAAAAACCTTTTGTTTGCTTTTGAAAAAGAACTTTTCCTGACATAAATTACTATTTTTGATTACCGGACAGTTAGTCGAGCGGTAACGCATTCGTCTCTAGAGCGGGAGGTCTCAGGTTCAAATCTCGGGCCGATCAAATCGGACACAATGTAGCCAACGGCTTGCCACCACTGCGACATTTCTTCGAAAGGAGCTGTGTTGCCCGGGCGCAATGACACGGAGATGGGCACCGCCAACCCATTACACGCTTCGGCGTATCACAGGAAAAGATTTAAAAGATTTGATACAATTTTGACCTGTCCCAAAATTTTGACCTTATTTTGAGCTATAAAATCTATTTAAACTGGCTCCAGAGCACCCGAAACCAATGGTGGTATGCGTTTGATGATATAATAAAACCCTGAAAAAATTTTGACTTTAGTGACTTTTGCGGGCCCTAGTTATCAGTTATCACCGTAAAAATGATAAAACGCAAAATCTAGCGAAAAAAAGCCGCTTTACTGATAAAAAAGAAAATTTTCACATCGAGTACAAACTCCATGGCATATAATGCCATTAGTTATGGCATGAATTTTTAACGCGGTACTGAGAAGTCAACAAATATGGCAGTGATTTGAGTAAATATATTTGGGCGCTTAACTGCGGATATTTTTTAAGGAGGGAAGGTTGATTTACAATCTAAAATTTTTGTTCAAAAAATGTGTCAATTTGAAAATTTATGCATTTGATGGCGTGTTGAGCAAACTGATGTGTCACAAGCGTATCACAAACTGGGAGCTGCTCCCCCCGCCACAGGGGGCTATAGGCGATTTTATGGATGTTTTGGAAAAAGTAATCTTACGCCGTTTGGATGACATTACGCAAATTTTTAAAGCCATTTGAAAGAACAAAACTGCTGAGATTTGGAAGCCATTTGAAAGAATTAAATTGTTCAGCTCCTTCAGCCCCCTTTCGCCCTTATTATTTGGTTAAGTCCAAAACACTTTAAACGCCTTTCTGCATTGGGGGTAAAATTGTGAGCCTGCAAGCTTATCTTTAGTTTATTTTAACCAACCGGCAGCTTGTACGCTGGTAAGGCGTATTGAATTTCAATTTAAAATAAAGTAAAAATACTTTCGTACGCTCACGATTTTACGCACTGCGTAGATTGGGCTTAATAGATTGCGCATTTGGGGTAAATTTTCTCAGTGAGTTTCTAATTTCTAATAAGGTGGGTCTTCTTAACCCCCAGTTTGCGCCACTGACATTCCGTATATTAACTGTAACTGAGCATTTGCTACGTTTAAAATTATTATTTATAGATTAAAATGGAAAAGATTCGGTTAACTTTTTTGCTATTTCAAGAATTAACTGTGATCTTTACCTGCATCGGAGCAAATGGTTTAACAAAACGCAATCTTATCAGTGCGGATCAAGATATATCTGTTTTGAATTCAAATTTTACGGATTACTTCCAATTGGCTGATCGCGATATTTCTGGCCAATCAAATATGCTTGGTTGGAACGAAATAGAAAATATCCAGGTTAAAACTCAAACAAATGAAACGGAATCTTTCCTGCAAACAAACAGCTTGGAATGGTTGGAAAACTCTCCTAAACTGCTTAGAAAAAATCGACAGTCGTCGAGGAAATATGAAAGAGCGTCACCTAACAAGAATCGGAAGAAAAAACAAATAAACTCTACAAAGCATTTCCGTCCTCTTACAAGAGATCCAATACATGTGAAGAAGTTGAAAAACGGCCGACGGATTATTATCAAACCCACGTTTAGACAAGGTAAGTCTGTGTTTGTTCGACGCAACGTTGCAGACGGGTCATAATTGCTGCAATATCTCTTCCTCCTTGCATGAGAATCAGCAGCATGTAGTCAAGACTATAATACATAGGCTTAGGATATAGAATTGAATTTGAATTTTTGATTCTTGAAAACGATGAAATTGAATTAATACTTAATTAGCTTATCTCAACTAAGTTTGATTACTCCACCAGTCACCACTATAATATACATGAGTTTAAGATGAAATTTAGTTTTTCAATCACTTGAATATCGTACTGTCTTGAAGACGATTGAGTTGAGCAATTCAGCGTATTTAGTATTGCAGTTAAAATTCCTCCTGTTTCTGATGATGGTAAATAAGTGTACTCACAAATAAATACATGATACTTCCCTGCCAAACTTTGCTATACCCGTAGTTACAGTATTTTAAATAAAAGTTTGGAAGGTTTATTCCAAGTGCAGATTTTCAATTTATCGGTTTCGAGGTTATACTCACGATGTAGTAACCATCTGCAGTGAGCGGTCGTGCAATTTTACTAGCAAAAGCGAAGAAACTTGTTTGATAACTTCGACTTATATAAATTCTGCATTTAAAATCACATTTGTATGATACAATCACAGATTGTGATTAAAGTGCCTACGCACCTTTTCCGCTTTGCGTTGTTTGATCATCAAGATGCAATTTAAATTCTCGTTATAACCATCAGTTTTATATATAGATGAAAGAAGCGGCTACAAATTGATCGATATGAACACTGATATTCTGGAACATTCCACTTCATCGGAGCGACTCCGTCAAGCTCGGTTGGAAATCACAATCCGGATCAGATTTTTCAGATTCAGACGAAGAAAGAAGCGCCATTTGACCCTGTTTTTGTCCCTCATTCAACCAAGACTGAATAATGTTCCTTTACTTCTGGCAACCCAAGAAGAGATTATCGAACTTCGTTCGTTGTTAAATTCAAACATCGAGAATAATTTGTCCGGTAAAACTCAAGCCAAATCAATCTTTCGGACATTTCAAATCGATCTTACCCGACCAGGGCCACAACGAAGCAGGCCATCCAATCCCAAGCGTTATCAGAGATTATCAAAATGGAAATTGCCCAACTTTTCCATCGCCTTAGGTTGTGAAGTAGAACGAAGGTACGTGAACTGTTCAAAGTACAGAGCCAGGGTCATCGGATCACCTCGATTGATATTACAAACAGTTTGGAAAAACAAGTTTAACCATCAATCTGTTTAATAGCTTGGCTTGAGCGAGCGTTATTTTGTCGGAGAAGAACGGTCCCGCATAGGGTTGAGGGTGATAGCTGCTGTAGGTTACGAGACAGATGAAAGATATGAGATGTGATGAAATCGATAGTGGTTATCAGCCGTACTTAAATTGTAAAATTTTGCATGGGGGGACGCTTTTGCAGCCTTGACTAACTTTACAAAAAGTTTAGTGGAAATGAAGAATTTCCGTCGCCAAAATTGAATGTGGACCAAAAACCAGAAAAAGGTCTTCGCCGGAAATTGAAGTCATTTTTCCTCGAAATCAGGTGAAGACCAAAAAAAAAAGAGGTCTTCGATGCAATTTGCGACCATTTTCGGCAGGAAATTTGTAGGATCTTTTGGTTCTGGCTGGCTATTTTTCCTCTGGTCATCCAGCGCTCAACTCTCGATGGGAGGATGCCTAAATCTCGATGGGGGAAGCTAAATCTCGATGGGGGACGCTGATTCTCGATGGGGGGACGCGTCCCCCTGCGTCCCCCTTACAATCTAAGTACTGGTTATAAGAAAAGATCAGCTTAAACCAGTTTCTAAACGTGAAGAACTTGGAAAACATTTGTTTCTGCAGCGTACTATTCTCGTAAAACATCTTTTTTCAGCTTCTGAAACGGACAGAATACATCGGCATGTTATCAACAAACACGTTATTATCTTGCAAACAAATTTCCATCTTAAAGCCCAATAAAATTTTTTCAAGTTTAGCTAATCTGCTAATGTGTATTCATATTGTAACTTTGTCATTTTGTAGGTCAAGGATTTGGTTTGTGTTGTACTTTTGTTTTGGGCTACAATGTTAGAGCTAAATATAAGATTGCAGAGACCATGGTAATTCAGAATTGATGTAAATCAAGTCGTTATTAACAAGAATATCTGATGTCAGCTTAGGTGCGGTTGTTTGTATTTTATACTTAAGTGGTTTTGTATAGCATTTTTACAACTTAACGCTCAAACTTTTATAGTTGGTTAAATTTATGGTTTTATATCGGTAATTTAAGTGCATTGTTATTGTCATGAAAGATTCTTGTTATTTTTAACTGCGTATCGAATTTTTCGGAGCAAGCAATATGATAAAGATCTTGGGCTGTTTAATTCAAAATATTTAACATTGGCAAAGCGCGATCTATTACATAAATTCTAAAAAATCGAAATCTTTTGGTAACAGGACGAATCGCCATTCAGAAAAAACACAAGACAATATTTTTATCTCTGATATTTACATACATGCGGTAGGAAACCGAACCTGCGTCCTAGCGAGTATGATTCCGAAATCTTCATTCGTTGTTTAGCGGCTTTATTCTATGTCGCCAACAACGATGTGCAAATGCGAAATTTGTATCAGCAATTTTATAACCTATACGTACTTTTTCAAGAAATTGTAAGGAGGTATTTGAAAAGTAACGTTGCCCTAAAGTTTTATCAGATTTTGAAAGTAGGCCATTGAGAAAAATTTCGGTCCCGGGTACAAAACCAAAACAAAATAAAAAGCATCTTAACTCAGCCAAACAGTACTTTACCCTTCAGATTTAGAGTGAAGAATAAAAAAGGTCTTCGCTAACTTGGGCGTATTTTTAGCCGAATTTAAGGTGGAGATAAAAAGGAGGTCTCCACTCCTTATTGTCGATTAGATTCGCCGATGACGCACCTCAGCATTTCACGATGTTTGCTTGAGATCAAGCTTCAACCCATACAAGACCCAATGATCAGCTTGGGTCTTCCAGCTAATTACGGGCCTCGGTACTCTATACTCTTTGTCCGCTCTAAACGGCCCTTTTTGAACAAAGTGACATGGCACAATTTTAAGCAGATATTTGGGCGTGGTTTAACCCTGCATTGTTTAAATTTGTGGAACTTGCTGCTGTATAACAAACTGACAGTTTGACACCAACTATGCATTGTGACCTCACCGACTTGGTAATTATGACAAACATTTTCAAATTTTCTCTTTAACAAGCATTGAACTGATAAAGGGGTATATGTCGTCATCACAATGCTTGCAAATAATATAATTATTATATAAGTCCCCTTCTCGCTACTCATTTAAAGATGAGCTCATTTGCTCAGGTTTGCGTCTTGTCTGATAACAATCTTTGCTGGTAAACATTGCCTAGAGTTGATACCATTGCATATTATCAGCAAAATTTTGTCTGAACAACTGGTACAAGGCTCATTGGATCGTTGTTTGTTTGTGGTTTGATTATTTTACTCTGTTGATAAAAAAATTTACTGCCGTTTGCTATCGATCCTGTTCTAAACATTGATCTCGATGAATCTCCAACACAAAAAGTTTGGGATTGTCGCCCCCGACTTTTAACATAGGCTTGAAAAGTTTTAAATTTAGTTTTTTAGAAGAACCATGAATCTTAGATTGAGGCTGGCCATTCTTAAATTTTACCAATCACAGCCTACCTTGTTTTTAATTTATTTTTTTAATTTTGCTTTACTGTTCTATTAATCTTTTTTGTTGGAAAATAGAGTGACCCAATTTCAATCTCGTTGGATTTAAAGTTCCCGATCATGATTGATTTAATAGCCTTTAGACCAGCAGTTCTTAATCTGTGGGGAATTCCCCAGTAGTGCGGAATGGGGGATTTGCCAAATGGGGAATGACCGGTCCAGCAGAAGTACACTGCTTCAAAATCTAACACGTCACATGTTGACTTACTTTACAAATCACAACCATTTAAAGATTGTTTTAATAACAAAAACAACTAATATATGAGGTATTTTTGTAAGTCATGTTTGGGTAAAAGTGACAACACTGTTTTATAACTGGTCAAAGACCGATGCTGTGGTGGGCATACGCTTAGCCAGGGACAAAGGGCCCCGTTTTTTCGCGTACACAGCACTAATTAACAATAATATTGACAACCAGGTGGCACGGGCCCTTTCGATTCAAGTTTTGTGAGCCAATTTACATGTATAACCTGGAGGAAATTATGAGTTTTTGTCTTAAAAGTTGCTACATTAGGCCCTATCTAACCTTTTTATAAACGTAATGCAATAACCAGGGCCGGATTTACCACGTGGCACAGTCCATGGCGCTCCGCGCTCAGATAGTAAGACTTTATTTGGTCTTCACCTATATTTGGCGGGAAGATTTTGCGAAAATCCCCAAAGTGTCAGGGGTCCGCGCAATGTCAACCGCCCAGAGCAATACCATGGTTAGTATAGGCGTAACCATCTATCGTGCCAATTTTCAGTTACAATTCACCTCCACCTCTCCAATTTTTACGCGACAAAATGCTTTAAAAAAATTGCTAAGGAAAGAGCTCATTGAACAAATTATAAGAATTTGAATTGAGGGGGCCTAGCCCTGTAGTTGCACATGTACTCTTATAACTGGTTATTTTCATGGCAAAACAAAAATCTTAAAGGCAAATCTTTGAATGGATTATTATTTTTTGCAAAAATATTGCTGGAGGTAATGCACCTTACTTTCACCTACCTGGGCCAAATCACTTACAATATTTAAAACCAAAATACAAAATTTTAGACATGTTTTGGATTAGATTGTAACAAAAATGAGGATTGAACAATTTAATTTTTTCAATTGGCTTTCAAATGTTAAAAATCTAGTTCTTTCATATGGCACTAAACACGTGCGAAATGTAATTCAATGACACTAAAATTGTTATTTTTCCAAAAATCGCCCAGCAGCTGGGGGCTTTACCCCTCACACCCCCATGACCTCCGGCGGCTGGAGCTCTGCCCCCAGACCCCCGTCTGTGATACGTTTGACTTACACTAGTTTACTAAGCACGTCTTCCAATTTAGACATTTTCCCTCTCCGTTTAGCAAAATCCTAATTACATGCCGAACCAGGCCACAGCTTCTGATCTTCCATTCTACAATATCTTCGAACCCAAAAAGCTAAGCCTATGGCGTGGAGAAATGGAGAGTTGGCAAATTAGAAGTGGGGAATTGGAGAAAAAAGGTTAAGATCCCCTGCTTTAGACAAATCAACATCAACAATATAGAAAAGGCCAAGGAAACTCTGCTTTTTTAATTTGGTTGGGACCAATATTTTGTAATCTTTTCTGTCCAGCAACGTTTCGTAAGATTAAGACCCGGTTTCCTCTACACTGGGATTAAAATAGTGTGAGCGTATGAGCGTATTATAGTTTTCATAAACAGAATTTCTCTACGCCCGGCGTACCATCTTACCAGCGTACAAGCCTCTAGTTAAGTTAAAACAAACTAAGGATACACTCGCAAGTTTATGATTTGACGCCATTTCTATAAAGTAGACCGGGCCCAAACAAGTAACAATGTCCAAGTTTTGTTTGCTTTTGAGGATTTAAATCATCATAACACTTCTAAGCTAACTATTTCGCACTCGTATGATGGGCATGGTTTCTCGGCTTAATTTGTACTAGTAGCGATCTCATTGTAGTTCAAATGGAGATGTTTTGTTTTTTTACTGTATTCACTTTGAATGTTTTTTAAATAAACCTCTGTCAAAACTGTTATTGTTGTTGTGCTTTTAACTTGGTAATGTTTTTCCGTGGATTATTTAAGTTTTTGGCCGAATATGAGACCAAATTTGGCGAAAGCTTTGAGCTGGATTTGAAACGCAGGAATGTTACAGAAGACGGAATGCTGTTGCGTGTAAACGAAAGAAAGTCAATCAAGCTTACTGCGAATATCCGCTAATCCTCTTGCATATTTATTACATTTTGCAATTGTATAGTGTCAGATTTGTTTACCAATTTTCGTTGCGGTAGGACTTTAACACGCTAATTAAAATCGTGAACTTTGCCTCTGAACTTCGCTGCTCTATTTTATCAGTAACCTCCGAGGTAGAACAATCTTGTGGTCAACACTTGAGGACAGGGTTCGTTCGTTTAAGCGAAAAATTTCTTGCTTTTATTGTAAACTCCAGATTATAGTGATTACGTATCATGCGGATATCTTTGATGAAATGCATTATAGGCGTAGATAAAAGAGTGTGAAAATCAGTCAGATTCAATATCCGGGCAATTAGCCTGTTTTGTCACCTTCTTCACCTTTTTATTTTGAAAAACTCTTTTCCGAAGTCATGTATGAGATACAATTTCGGTTATTTACGCACGTACAAAAATCACAAAAACCTTACGTCAACTCAACTCATAACTATTTAACATTTATAGCGTCCAACTTTATCGCAGCGCTTGAATAATCAAAGATACATAATCATATAAATGCACACATTAGCAATTATATAAGGAAGGACTGCAAAGACACCGTTATAAGTCTGTCTGGTCAAGCAGCCACCCTAAACGCCACGCAAAATGCTTACTGTATTACCAGATATAAAAGTACCGGCACAACTTCTGAGAACTGTTCGCTTGACTTCAATGCTTGTAAGTATATGAACATAATCAACCCAAAAAACTTGTTTAACGCGTACCTCATAATTATGGAGCTCACGTTCACAACTCCACACCACAGTCTTCAAAAAAGACCTGGAGATAATCTATGGTCTACATTCTCGTTTGTTAATAGAACAGCTTCCCATTGTTTGGAAGATTTGAAAAGTTGATTGGTTGTGCAGAACTTGAGAATTGCTTTCAATAAAATGTTCATGTCTTCGAAGCAGCTTTTCGTCTGACACTTGTCGAAAAGAATCATCAGAATGGAGAGCGCAGGAAAAACAGATTCTCTATTCTTGCCCAAGGCCGCTTTCCTTTTCATATTTGCTCTTCGAGCCATTTTCATCAAAATTTCTAATCCTGCCTCTGCCGACAAAAAGAATTTGTGTACAGCTTAAAGACTGGACACTAATGACACTCTCTCATTGGTCTTTTTCCATCCAAACACGGCTCGGCTTTTCCTGTAAATAACCGCTTCTTTTCCTACGCTCTCCATTCTGATAATTGTTCTTGACAAGTGTCAGACGAAAAGTTTTTAATTTTTTCGTTTGCTTTGTGATACCAGAGTATGAATAACTATATCATACCGTTTTGTTTTGAGCATTTTTTTGATTGATAAAATAAAAACAAAACACTCTTAACAGTACAATATATTTGGAGCTTAAAGCTTTGGCTTATAACAGTAAATTTATTAACTAGGGTCGCAAAAACAAGTTTTAACATAAATTTGACCTAGTACACTTTTTTGGATAATGCAGCACTGATATCGTTATTTTTATAATGTTGTTCTCTTATTTTGTTTATGCCATCATAGACTCTTTATTAGTAGACTAGAAACAGACGCGTGGAGAAGAGCATTAAAGAAACAAAAGTAGCTCTTGCTGCGAAGGTTTTTTGCGATCACGCGTATTCCACTGATTTGATTGGATATATTCGGAGAACAAGTGGACCGTAAAGAAAACAGTCACGTTGATTGGACGAATCGGCATATTTTAGAACAAATAAACCGTGAAGAAAAAAATAGAAAACTGCCAGTTTCCAGTTTACTGATAAAAAGTCTATGATACCACATATCAATTCACGCCGAAAATTCTAAGCAATCAGTAGAATCACAAAAAGTGAAAACAAATCAATAAAGTTGCTGCCACAAACTTTGAATTTTTGCTTGAATAAAATTGGAATTTGTACATAGCTTAGTTTTTAACAAGTTGCCAAGATAATTGGAAATACAACGCTGATTTGTTAATACTACTTCTGTTTAGTAGTGGTATCATTTGCAAAGAAAGTTTGCATGTCAAAAAAATCGTATCAAAATCCTCTATTTATTGTTCGTATTTTGACGGTGCTACTAAATCAATTATGACAAAAGTGTGTTTAACTTCATTAACGTCAAAAATACGCACTAAAAGAAAAAAAACTAGCCAAAAAAATTTGACATATAGATTTGTGAACGCGAAAGGAAAACTGGTAAACTGTGAATGGACTTTCTTGGTCTTTGAGTCTAGTAGATCTTAAAAAAAACACACTTGATTTAGTAAGGAGTAAATCAACTTTGGTTTGTTTTTCACTTACTTTTACAAAATTTTCGCATCTAATAGCCGTAGAGATATACGAGTACCTAAGAAGTGATACAAAAAGTCGACAGTGACATCTCGATTACTCAGTCATACCGTAGCTCAAAATTATTATATAGCAACAGTCTTTATGGACACTTGCGACTTTACAACAGTTTGGCACTTTGAAACAATTGCTAATTTCGCTTCTTCATGCCGTTTTGTATCTAGCGCGATTGCGCGCTTAAATTGTTCGTATTTTTCAGCCGCTTCTTGACGCTGACGAGCTCTTTTACGCAGCTTAGCCGAATCGGTCTGAGGTAAAAAATGATCCATTTTTGTGATCTCCGGATTTTTGAGGGCAGATTTGTTAGGAGAAACGCGAAGTGAAGGTAAGGGTGAACTGTCACTTTTTTTCGATTTTTGAAGAGTTTTTCCCTCAATCACACATGATTTCTTGTCTCGAAATAAGCGCTTTTCATCCGTGGGCTGATACAAGCCTTCGATGTATTTTCGTAGAGCAGGTTTGTAGCATAGTTTTCGATACGTTTTTAAAGACACCAACTGCTTTGCCGAATCATGTTTAGATTTGTCAAGGTTGATTTCGAGTTCGTGAGTTTTCGGTGATTTTTGCGCTGTTTTGTCTGGTTGTAACGACTGTTTGTTGTCGAGTTTTTTTGGGCTTAAGTCTTTCACTGCGGCGGTTAGGATCTCTTTAACAGTCGGAGTATGATTCGTAGGAGTGGAGTTGGGAGATAAGGAACTAACGGCATGCGACAAAACGGATGACTGGCAGCTGCGACTAGTTCCGATCGCAAAAGTAAGAGCGTCATCTTGCGGTTCTCCTAGGTCCAATTTCTTGAGTTTATCATTTGCGAAATGTGACTTTTTTATAAGTCTGTGTTGAACCGCTCTGTCTTCATAACCATGGTTGGAGACATCGTCCAGGGAAGGTTGAGGTTTGTCAATGATTTCGTTGAAAGTTAGGTTGTTTTTGCTTGGTGCTGGCAGTTGAAATTCGTAGTTGTTTGGTAAAGACAATTCTACTACTCTGCACATGACCTTTTCTTGCAAGTTTGTTGAAGTTGGCAAAAGTTTTTTCTCCGACGATAGAAATCTTATCTTAGTGAGTGCGGTGGCTGAAAATGAATTAAACAATAAGACAAAATTTGAGAAAATCCCTAGACCTGTAAGTCTGCATAATTATATTATCGCAAGTTTTATTTTGTTCTCATTTTTTTCATTAGGGTGAAAACGACGAGTAAGTTTTTATCGAAGCCCTAGTTTTGGCATAACGACACATTACCAGTTTGGGAATTTAACCAGGAGCCGACAACTTTTAGATAACTTACACTGCGCTTTACCAACTTAGCTACGCCATCAGCATTTTTACAAAGTGTACCGTACCCTTATAGCTACAATCTCTTGTTTTTTCTCTTTATTTCAACTTAAATCCGGCGTTTAGACCAATCAACTGCGTCGTCTGTGTGGCGTAATGGCTACGGCGCATGACTGGCAACTTCCACGCCCGAGATCGATTCGTGTTGGCATTTTCGCAGAACTTTGCATTAATTGAAATTGGGTACGGGTAGCTTTGTTTCCACCCTGAGAGAGAGTATATCGATGTGGTAAAACTAAAACTAAAGGTAGATTTCGGAAATACGTACACCGCCACACAACCAGGTTATACCACCAGCAGCTGGTATGGCTACTCACCAGTCTCTCGCTTATGACTCATATCAGATGCTTCAGCTCTGGCAGTTGCAAGTCGAGTCAGTTCAAGTAGGTTGATACCGGATACCGTTTGAACGGGAAAGTTGCTCATATCCGGTAAGCGAACGTGTTTCCGTAAAGGTGAAAGATTAAGATTGTTTCTTCTTTCTCTCGCCTCCGGACTCGGTATTTCGTTTTCGATTTCATTCTCGCTCTCCTCTTCAGAATCACTCACCAGAGGAAGAATTTCGCTCTTTGCTTCAATGTTTTCCTCCTCCCTGAAACATTAAAAAAAATATTTCCTTTAAAAAAAGAGGTACAGTTCTATTTCTAGTGAAAAAAAAAGAGGTACAGATCAATTCAATTCTTCAATGGTTTGTGATGTTGTAATTTGATTAGAACAATGAACATACGAATAGCCTGTAAGAAAAAGCAATTGCTAAATGCACCTTTATTTTTCACGGCATTAAGCGATTTTTACCAAACTGTAAATTGTAACCGTTTTAAAATACAATTGCTGTGGCTTTTGCTTAACATGCTACGATTTCTAATGTTATTCTTTAATCAATAAGTTCAAATCTTGCAGCTGTTTGAATGTTTCGTATTTTCGAAGTCTTTCGCACCCGCAGCAAAAACGATCAAATAGAAAGCGACAAGTGTGCAAGTGCAACTAGAATTTTACCATGAGGCTGAACTCAAATTCAAGTTCAACGAGTCAGAATTATTGTCATGGCACATTGAGATACTGGCAATATCGTTACTGAAATTAATTCATTTGTTCCTCAAGAAATTTCGCAACTGAAAATATGACAGATGTAACGATTTTATTTAAACCTACAAAATTTTTCAAACAATTTTACGTAGAAATAAACTGAGGCCCTTCAACGCAAACACAGCTGAGGTTTGGGAACGAAAGACAATTTGAGGGGGGAAATAGATATTTTAAAAACTTCCACACAATTTACAAGCAAAATTATGAAATTTCGAATTACCACGATAGAACAATTTTAGCCCTCCGCAGTGTTTTAAAGCCTGATAAATTGGGCGATTTTTTAACATTGACCTAGCTAAGAAAGGGTTTTAGATTTTGAGCCCCTTTCCTGCTTGCGACCCGTACTTAAATTCTACAAATTCCGGTCGAATATGGTACCAAATTCCGGGGAAAAATTGATTTCGAGGGAGAAACATTTCAATTTTCGGCGAAGACCTTTTTTTTGGGGGGGGGTGTGCTCATTCAATTTCGGCGATGGAATTACGAAATCTCCACTGAAGTACTTTCGCATGCCAAATGCATTTTGTCAAGGCTGCAAAAGCGTGCACCCACGCAAAATTTTACAATTTAAATACTGCTTGCATCCATATGGTGGTGTTACTAGAGAAGTCAGCAAAATAGAAGTATAAGAAGATGCGAGTCCAACAAACAAAAATCTTTGAAATCCTATCTCTGAAAAGCAAAATAAGGCAAAAATGTTTGTAGCCACCAACCCTGTGTGGTGTCGTTTTGTTCTTTACCTTCTCAATCGAACCAGAAACTTTAATTTTTCAGATTTGCTCTGTTTTTCAGATCGACTTAAGCCAATGCAGTAAATCAAGCAGCTCATGCTAACTTCGAAGTTTTCTCATTTTTAACATTTTTTGAAAATGTTGGTAGGCACCTTTTTGCTTCAGGAGTTTGCGTCTATTACATCCTTTGAAAACTGCTTTTGCTCCAAATATTTGTTTTGTCCTTGCGTAATTTCCAACGTTTTGCACGTTTTGTGACATTCTTACCAATAATTTTCATTTCGACAGGTTTTCTAGAAACTCGCAAAATACTTTTTTATAAGAGCCCCTAAATTTTGAGTTGAGGCTGGCTTTGTAAAATTGCTTAATTTCGAATGCTTTGTTAGCTTGAGTAAACGCTTTTTTGCTGCTTTTGCAGCATCGTAAATTTGCAAAAGCGAAAAAGCGATCTTTTTTAATTTGAACAACAGCCAAAAATTCTCTCAGCTGTATGCGCAATGCGCAACAGCACTCAATGGAATCGTTGCCGTTTTGCTTGAAAATACTTAAAAATCACTCAAATTTTATCGTTTTGAGTCAGTACATAATTTAGATTCTTTTAGGTTTGAAAAAATATTTTTTTAGGTTTGTTCTTAATTTTATTTTTACTGCCCAGGCTGGCATTGTTCTTAAATTTTGAGCAAAAAATGAGGCTCGTGTTCTTGTAATATTGATGTTATAAAAATAGTGTAACAGTTGAATTTAGATTTTGTAGAAACAAGAGTTTTTTTGTATTGTATAAATTGGGAAAAAAAACAAATACAGTTTAGTTAGAGAATAAATTTAAATTGTTCTGGGTGGTTCCCTATCGGGATTCTTTCTTCCAGCTGTTTTTTTAGAACAGCAAAATTGTTCTCGAGTACAGTTTTAATTGCTCGCCTATCTTCTCATATAACTAAACTGAGAAATTGTCTTGAGAGCCTTATAATTGTTCTATTTCATTAAATATGGCTTTTCGGGATTTTGATACCCGAGTTGTATAATGCATAATTTTATAATGAAATGAAGCGAGCTTTCTTACATTGGTTGGTCTTTAACCGGTGGTAAAAAATTTCTTCCACTGGCATTTGAAAGTCTGTAAAATAGTTTATGTTGTTAAAAGGTGACAATCAATTTCATAAAGCGTTATAACTAAACATCGGCCAAGCAAATCATATATCTAAAAATAACCAAAAATATTTCAAGCCTGCAGAAAAAAACTAGCTTAAAAACGCGAAGATTACATATATACTGTATAATATCTACTCTATGACGTGTGTCTAATGTCTATTCCTTGTGAAATACATCAAATGATTCACAGTACATTGGTTTTCAATGTTCTGCAGTTGTTTGTAGTGGCGTGGTGCATTGCTGATATTTACGACAGAATTATTTTGAAGTTTCAAGCAAAAAATTCAAGCTTCGTGTAAAAATGTGATTGACCGCTAAAACTTACAAGCACCGCTGCGTGCTTGCGGTAACCAACCTAAATACGGCCCTTTAATTATTTTGTTATTCTCCATTGGTTGTTTTTGTAATATTATTAAGTAATCATTGCTAATTGTAACTTCTCGGTTTATAAGCTGGTTTGTTTTTTACCTAGGCCATTCGTGCTAACGTAGGTTTTGGTGGCTAATAGCACTAAGTTTACTGTTTTTTTGTTTTTGTTTTTTTGTTTTGATCAGAAAACAAAAAACAATTCTTCCGCAAATACAAGCAATGCACCACTGCACTCAAAAGTCATTGCAATCTTAAAGCCGAAATTTGGTCAAGCCAAATTATATATCAAAAAATATTCTATGTCTATTGAGAAAAACGAGCTTTCTGTTTTATTTACTTTTAAAGAAAAAGGCGAAAATTATCTGCTGTATGACGTTCTGGTGGAATTTTCAAATGATTTTCAGAGCCTCCGAGAGGGGGAAAGGGACAATGACTCCGGGGCCCATGCACTTCAGGGGGCCCATCAAGATCACACTGAGAAGTGAACAGCAATCGGTGCTGTGCAAGCAACGTGCAGATATTATCATAACATTGGAGCAACGCTCTAACTCAAACAGGGTTTTCTGCAAACAAATAGGTCTTCTTTTGTGGGGGGAGGACTAGCTAAGGATGGGTCCCTGATGACTAGCTAAGGATGGCCCCCCGCTGACTCTGCGGGTTTTACATATGGCCTCCCGCAGACACCACGAGTTCCGCATATGGACCCCACTGACAAGCTCAGGACCAAGGACGGGCTCCCAGTGACTCCGCGGTTGTGCATAATTATCGTGGTAGTGTCTAACGCCATTGCTAAAAGGGTATTTTAAGGTCTAACACTGGCCTTTAACAGTATCAAGTAGGCTAGCTAAGGATAGGCCGCTAAGGATAGACTCCTGCAGGCTACGCGGGTTTTGCCTATGGACCGCCGCTGACTAGCTTGGACGGGACCCCGCTAACTTCCTGATTGCGAGATTGTGGATAATTATTGCGGTAGCGTTGAACGCTATTGCCAAAAAGCGTATGTCAAGGTCTAACGCTATGGCCTCGAATCTTTCTGCTTGTTGTTTGTTTGTTTATCCCACGAGAAAGCAAGAGTATAGCGCTATATATTAAACAAATCCGCACCCGCTGAGGAGTTTCCAGTGTTCTGTTGATTTTTTGAGACTTGTTATCGCAATTTTATTGCTGCTCGCCAATTTACAGCGAGCAAAAATAAGTGTCGTAAAGAGTACCATCCGAGGACGAAACACCGCGACGATGGTGTGGGCTGTGGCTGAACCACACTTTTAAATTAATCATATGGTCGTCATAAAAACGACTCTCTTTTAATCACTCGGTCACAATGCCGATAAACTTTCTAACAATTTAAGATTTTTGCAGCTTTAATCACACTTATAATAGGTTTCAAAAAGGTTCAAAATCGCATTTTTTGGCTTACCATTCATAGAAATTTTTCTGCGGCGGGGGCTTCGCCCCCCCCCACCTTCTTGCTGTAGCTGTCGCTATTTAGCATAAAATCGTCTTTTTGAAAAGTCTCACTATGCTTACGCCGCTGGGTAATTAAACGAAAAACCAGAACATGTGGCTTGTAACGTTGAATTAAAATATAAGGGGGCCCAATATTTAAGCTGTCTCCGGGCCCACGTTTGGCTCTCGGCGCCCCTGATGATTTTACATTGGTTTTTAACGAAGTGGATATTTCAAATTGCTGTGGAAAAAAATTAAGTTTTTAGAGTTGTTTATGTTAGCTTGATGCATTGCTGATATTTGCACCAAATTTTTTTGAAGTTTTTGAACAAAAAGAAAACGTAAGCTTCGTGTAAAAGTCCAATTTGCCGCCAAAATCTACATTATTTACTTATCAGTCACAGATGGACATGGTAAAAGACTAATCAGCTCAGAGCTGTAAACGGGCCTATTACTACAGGCCGGAACCCGAAAAGTGATTTGAAGACAAAGCCAGGCCCAAAAAAGCCCGAAAATTAAGTTATGTCTGGAAAATGTGAACGGTTATCGCTCAAGTACGGCAAAAATAAAACACGTACTGCTAAACCATTTTGACGTAATAACCGTAATTGTCTAGTAACAATCGTATGGTGCTTCAAAAAAGTCGTCATTCAGTTCTGTGTTGCAGTTATTTTAATTTATACTTTCACATAGCACTTAAAAGGCTAAAACACTAGGTAAGTACGAATGTCAAGCCCGAACCTGACCCGAAAAGCCTGGCCCGACTTGCAACTCTGAATCAGAATGATGATCAATTTTTCATTGTTTAGTAACGGTAAATTCACAATTAACGATGGTTGCATAATAATACAAAAATGACCAAAAATAACAGCAAATGGGTTGGCTGCATTTATGCTGCCTACTGCAAGTAGCACTAATAGTTTTTGGCGGCTAATTGCCCTTTTACACAAAGCTTATTCTGTTTTTTTTTGTTTCGCTCAGAAACTTGAAAAAAATTGCTATCAATATATCAGAATTACTCCAAGCTACAATAAACAACCTTAAAAAGCTAAATTTTTTTCTCCACAGCGATTTGAAATATCCACCTTATTTAAAATCAATGTAAAATCATTTGAAAATGCCTCAGAGTACGTCATAGAACGGATAATTTTATCGTTTTTCTTCAACAGTGAAAAAAGAAAGCTTGTTTTTTCTCAGTAAGCATAAAATGTTTTTTATTATTTTTTGATATAAATCTTGACCAGATCGAAGTTCGGTTTTAAAAAGCGTAATTTTTTTTTCGCAGAAATTTATGCTATCTACTATGCATTGAAAACCAACATTAAATCATTTGGTGTAATCCTCAGGATACGACGTGGAGAAGAACATTTTCGCGTTGTTCTTTAAAAGTAAAAGAAATTAAACGCTCGTTTTTCAAAAAGACTTGAAATATGTTTATTATTTTTGAAATGTAATTTGGTTAGACCAGAATTCAGGTTTGAAAGAAACCATCTAAAAATATTGCTACCATGCAGAATCGCATCCTAATATAATCTATACTGAATAATAAATTCGGGGCTAAAATTGATTGAGCTACATATTATTACCCTATTTTGAAACAAGTTAAATTTACTCTCAAAGATTACTTTTTTTCATATGAGCAAAATGCAAAATGACCAGGCCACTAAAGTTTGGTGCAACAAAAGTATAGATCCTCAAGCTCAGTCAAAAATTATCTCAAAATAAATAATCAAAATATATAACGTAAAATAAATAAACTGGGTCGTTTCATAAGACCAAATTTGTCTCGGAATCAAGTAGCCACATTTGGCTATTAATACAGTATGATAAGGTTTTTGGTTGAATCACAGCTTTGATACCGTAACAACCTGCTTCATCAATATCAAGCGCTAACCATATTTTACATGGGCTCTTTGGCCAACGTATTTTATACAGAAAGGGATCCCCCTATTTAACTCCTTCACCAAAAGTCAGGGAAATACCAAATTTGGCATACCGGTTGGTGTTTACCAAAATTTTTTTTTAGAAAAACTGGTTTTGAGTTGATGACGTCATCGTAGTAACGTCAAGCCATATTTTCGAAAAATAACGTCATTTTTCAAATGACGCCATAAGCGGTTCAAATTTTTGTACATATAGGTTTTCTTTTTGATACTGAATCATAAAATGCCTACGTCAAAATGGTAACGTTACAAAAACGTCTTGCGACGTCAGTTAAAATATGGGCGAAAGAGTGTTCAGATTTCGGAAAGTGACTTCGAGAAACCTCAAAACTGGGTAACTTTCTCCTACCTTAGTAACTTCAAATTTTCAGGGATTTTTTGCGAATAAATTTGACTCAAAGTCAAGTTGATTTAAATTAAAAATCTTTTTTTGAAGGGGATTTATCTCAAAAAAACAGAGAGGGGGGCATTTTTGCTGTATTATGACGTTACTATTTTATAATAACGTTATCAACTCAAAACCAATTTTTCCTCAAAATTTTGGTAAGCACCAACCCGTATGCCAAATTTCGTGTAATTTCATCTTTATTCACCAAGTTACCTTGGCAAGGGGACAGCGAAGTAACCTTATGTTCTTCGGGTCATACTGCCACGTGTCTACCACAAACCATGGAGGATTTACGCGGTCCCTTTTGATACTGAACGTCAAATAGGAAAGCTGTGAATATTAATTTTCGTAGTTTTTGGTTTGACCCGACCGGAATCGAATCCAAGTCTACCATTAAGTAGCAAAGGATCTGCCCGCTCGACCACTGAATATTATTGCTCAGTTGTTGAGTAGATATAGTGTCTGCCACCGAAAGGGCAGACTTGGGTAAAAAAAATATTATTACAATATTTGATTCGTTAGATTGGGGGCAGTAGCGCAGCAAGGGGGGATAAGGGAGCTCCAGCACCCCCCTTAGCCAAGCCGCTCAGAAGATTTAACTCAAAATTCAAGCGTTTCAACATGTTTTGAACGTAACCTGTAAATAAGGAGTTGGGAGAGGCTTAACAGGCTGGACTATTTAAACTCTTTCAATATTATTAAGAACAATCTACTAAGAAAATTAATAATAAGCTATAGACAGGATCCAGAGTTTTATAGACACAATCAAACCTTTGATTAACAGCCTAAGACATACTGTTTCGGAATCGACATTCGTCTTTTATTCCTCGTCAGTATAGCTAGGACTACAGTAGTACAGTAGTACAGACTACAGTAGAGACTACAGTAGTCCTAGCTATACTGACGAGGAATAAAAGACGAATGTCGATTCCGAAACAGTATGTCTTAGGCTGTTAATCAAAGGTTTGATTGTGCCTATAAGACTCTGGATCCTGTCTATAGCTTATTATCTTTCAAATTGCTTCCGAGTTTTGCAATTTGATTCTTTGAAATGGCTCCAAAAACGTGCAAAATGTTATCCAAATGGCGTTGAAAAGGCTATTTGTTCGAAAAATCACAAAAATCGCCTGGCGGCTGGGGGCAAAATCCCTAGATCCTCATGGCCTCGGGCGGCTGGGGTTCCGCTTCCAAACCTCCACCTGCGATACGTTTGAGTTGCATCGATTACTTTAGCATGCCGCCTAGATTAGAAAATTTTCGGAGAAAAAAAAAATTTTGGTTCACGCTCCCCTCCTTAACAAAATCTTGGTTGCGCGCCTGATTGGGTAGCGAAGCGGCCAAAGGGTTAAACGGATCAAAGGTTTAGTAAAGAAATTTTCTGGTACTAAAACTTGGTTTCGATTCCCGGTTGGGCCAGATCAAAGACTTTAAAACTGATATTCACAGCTTCTCTGCTTGACGTTCAGCATTAATAAAGACAATGCTGATCTTTCACCATGGGTGATCAAAGAAATGGCAGGTGAGAGACTATAAGAAGGCCGTACTGATATTTCGTCGTCTCCTGGCCATTAAGATGACTTGTTAAATAAATGTGACATTGCAATCTATTGCGCACCTTGATATTCGTGGTACTGGAAATTTGGGAATGCCTAAACTTTCATAGGCTTTGGTGATTTCGTCAAGGCCATACACTTCGTATCCGCAATTGTCTTGAAGTTTGGCTCTTCGTTCTTTTTTATAATCTTTCATGTATTTGTTGATATCGGCATGATGAGGGAATGAGCAGCCTGAAAAAAAATCAATGGCAGCCAGACTGAAGATTTTAGCAAAAAAAAAAAGGAAATTGCTTCCATTCACCATTACTATTCGGAATAAAATCATACAAAACCAAATTTATGAAAAAATCTTTGACGCTAATAAGTTTGTGTAACACAATACTAAAATTTGTACGATTAAACTAGTTTTACGAAGCAGAATAACGGGACGATATGAAGAGCTTAGACAAAAAAACCAGAGCCAGGATAAAATGGATCATTCTATTTCGAGACGTTTCGACTTAAACTAAAGTCATTATCAATCTTATTCTATTTGAATAAGATTGATAATGACTTTAGTTTAAGTCGAAACGTCTCGAAATAGAATGATCCATTTTATCCTGGCTCTGGTTTTTTTGTCTTAGTTTTACGAAGTTTTTAGTTGTTTAAAAAACATATTCTCATAGACGAATTTTTTTGAAAACTTCAGTAATTAGCTGCTAAATAAGGAATAGAAACATGATGTTTATTGACAGTTATGATAAAACATTTTAGTAAGTTGTTTAAAAACAATCTTAGATTTTCTTAAAACACAGTGTAGTGTATTTCGAAGCATACCGTATGTCCAGTCATTAGTAATTCAACAATGAGCATTCCCTCTTTCAGTACAAACTATGCTGTGTAATACTGTAGCTCATGTAAACATGCTCCTGAGAATTTTTTGGAACTCTACTTTACCGCAACCAACATTAATATACAGAGGCGTTGCTAGGGATGGTGACACCCGGGGCGGGAATGCGTGGTGTAACCCTGTATGTGTGACGCACCCTTCACGATGTCATTTTCTATTATATGATGCTCTCTTCTATTAGTAAAGACCAAACAAAAAAAAGGTCTTCGTCAAAAATTCAATGGGTTTTCGGTCCAAGAGTAAGCGAAGGCCAAAAAAAAAAAAAGAAAAAAAGGTTTTTGCTGAAAATTCATAGGGTTTTCGCAGCGTATGTGGATAAATTGAAACAAAAAGCCTTCATCACAAATTCCTGGAGTTATGGTTTTACATGATATAATGGTGTCACCCTAAATGGTGTCACCCCAAAATGGTGACACCCGGGCGGGCCGCCCCCCCCAGCGACGCCACTGTTGATATAAAACTAGCTGTTGCAAACAAATTTTTAACTGCAAAGCTATACAGAGCTGTTCCGCGCGGTACTCAAAAAAAGGTACAGAAAAAAAGAGCAATTGTATCTTTGCAAGCAATTCTCACCAGATTTCAATTTTCCATCATCTGATCGTAATTTTACATCGAAAGACTTGTCATTTTCTTTTTTGTTTTTCTTTTTGCTGTCTTTCAAGTTGGTTTTCAGCGATTTCAGTTGTCGACTATTACCTTTCAAAGATGATTTTCGCTTCTTAATCAAAGTGTCTTCCCATGGTGTCAGAGGACTGGTCACTCGGATCACTTTTGACCCTCGCAACGATGCTTTTCGCAGTCCTGTTGGTCCGACTAATACTTGACCAAAGGCAGAAGGGCGAGAAGAGACTGTATCGCGAGGCGACATTTAATGTTTTAGTTCACTATGAATCAACTACATTACGACTTTTGGGTTAATGTTTGACTTTCAAATGAAATTATAACGTGCTAAAAATATACAAAGCAACCTCCAATAGTCCTATCCGTGTAGTGAGGCTAGAGCAGGCTGAAAGAACACGTTAGACTTTGCAAGTTATAATTCGAAAATACAGTAATCTCTTAATATTTTTATTGGCGCATCAAATCTCGACTCGAGATGCATTTGAACTTAAGCACGCACTTGCAATCCGTTCAAGAATCAAGAATAATCCATTTTCTTAAGCACCTTGAAAAAGAAGTTCATAAATTTGTATCATAATTGTCTGACACAAAAAAACATCTATTACTCAAATAAATTTAACTTGTACTCTTGCAACAAAACAATGAACAAACAAACAAAAACTATCAAAAGCTCTCTCACAAAAACTGTAGCAACATGTTCCTTTGATCAAATTGACTGTATCAATTGACAAATGTTTTGGATTGTGGTATGCTTCGAACCGTAACATCTAGCCATTGTTTGTGGTTTGTTGTTAGCTGAGAAAAGTTTCGAGGTCAAACGTAATTGAGATCCGTTGGAAGATATATGACCTATTGTCAGCAACAACTTTTGCCTTAAATACCATGCTGTAATAAAACCCGAGCGGTTGAAAGAACTGCTTCACACTCATTTATTACTCAGCTAATAATTCTCTCAAAATTAATCGAAGGATTTATAGCTCTTTCAGCCACTATAAACTGAAGCGACTTTTAAAAACTGAAACGGCTTGAAACATACATAATACAATTTTTTATAAGAACAATTTTATACGTACACCTGGCTCATCTTTGCTCGAAATTTAAGAACAAATAATTAAGAATAATGAGAGTCTCAGCGTGAAAAAAAATAATTAAAATCACTGGCTCTGAAACAATGCATTTATAAGTAATCAGGAGACTTTTCTCGGCCTTTTCTATAAACAGTAATTACAATCTATAATAATAGCAAACTTTTAACTAAGTAAGAATCAATTTTATCGCTATATTCTCCAACTAAATTAAGAACAAAGAGGCTGAAAACTCGTTAGAGTTTAAGAAGAGCCAGCCTCGATCCAAAATTTACTGGTTCTTACATAAAAAAAGGACTCTGTGCTGGAGCTTTTTATTGTAATGCTGTGGAAACTCTGCAGTCAAAACAAAACCAAATCAAAAATAATTACAAAAATTTCAAATGCAGAATGACAATCTTATAACTGCATAACTCGAAAGAAAATTACTACAGGCAACTAGCTGCAATTACTTACGTATAGTGTCTATCTGATATATAAATACGTTCTCAATCGCTGTACTGCCTGCCGTTTCGCGGTTTTTTTAATATTAGCGAACAGAGACCATAATGGTAAGTTGCAAGACAGACTCTTAAAGCCTGTACGAAAATTATCACTTGTGGTAACTTTCGTACCCAACGAGAGTGCTCGACCTGACCAAATCGCAGATCTGATCGACGAGCTATATTTTTTTTTGTGGTTAGAATCGATTACTTTGAGCTTTTACTAGCAAGCGAACAAGTATGCTTGTTGAGAAAACAATCAAATCAATTTTAGTAACAATCCTTCCTAAATCCATTATAATTTGCATATAGTACAATCGTTTTAGATATGTACAAGTACTGGACGTACAAAGCTCTGAAATTGTATGCTTCCATTCAAAATTTACGGTCAAACAACTTGTCACACATTTTTCATAAATTAGCGCAATCTAGTGCTGCCAACTGATCAAATTGGTTGGGATTTTACTCTTTTGGTAAGAATCAACTGCTTTGAAGCGCATACAGTCATCGAAGCGAACAATTTTGTTTAGTCGGTTTTAAGTGTTTGACCGGGGTGGTACCCCGACCTGAACCTTTTCTCCCCAGTTTGTTTAGACTGAAAAATTGTTCTCAGGACTTTTTAAAATTTTTAAGCGGAAAATTATCTTGTGAACTTTTTATATTTATCTGAATTGGGAAAACTGCATATGGAGTAACTGGCCCATCGCTCCTTATTGGTAAATTTTAAAGTTCAACCTGACATTAGTCATAATAGGCGACCTTCCTTCCATTATGTAACCTGTTCTCCTTTGAATTGTTTAGAACTTTCTATAGCACAGTGTCAACTTGTTTATTTTCCGTCCATCTTCCTTTACAATTGATTTAATTAAACGAGGATTGAAGACAAAATCAAAGGAGATATCCAAAGTTGGGCAATCGTATTAGATTCGATTGGCGTAAACTTCATTCTTCTAGATCCGGCCGTTCCAGAGATGTTCTACTTCAAATACGACGTAGAGGCCTCCAAATTACATTTTTTTATCGGCAGAGTTGCCATTTCATTCTAGCATACTGAGATCTGTATTAACCTATGTATAGATTAAAAGGCTTCAGTGGCATAGAGTCTAATGGCGGCGTTGCCTTAGGAGAGAACTAAAATGGCGTCGCGGATGTTCTCAACGTCAGGGTTACCAATAAAAATTATGATTAGAGAGGTCCCTACATCGTGTTTAAAATAGAATATCTCTGGAACGGCAGGGTCAAGAAGGATGAAGTCAACGCCAAGACAATTTAATAAAATTGGCCTAACTTTAGTTAATCCCATCGATTTTGCCTTCAGTTCTCGTTTAATGCTTTAAACTGGTAGAACTATCCACATTCGCAATGTTAGCTGGTTTTCGATCGGTAAAAGAAGCCATATTGAAATTGTCTAACTTTGATGTGCAGTATCCTATTTGCCATTAAAATCTGCTTCAGTATTAAAACAGTGATCAAATATCTCAATAGCAAAGTTCGAGTGCTCTTTTTTCTCGTTTAATTGCGATTTCAGTAATGATCGAAGTCAATCGAATGCTGTATTTACTTATAGCTCACTGCACAAACAAAAAATATTGATTTTGACACTGTAAATTTATGCTTTTTCGTAATTCTATACGGCATTCAAGTCAGAAAGTTTTTTTGCTTGGTTTTCTCTCAAAAATACACCAGATCTGATGACTAACTTCACCAAGTTTGAGCTTTTTACACCTTTCTGTTCCCGAGAGATTTCCCCTTAAAAAGGCTTTTTCCCCTAAGAAATTTTGCCAAAGTTGCTAATTAGAAACAAAAACTTAAAAAGTTACGGCAAGTTCCTATATCTCAAAGCGTGTTTTGCAGCAGAGTTGTTGTCAAGACAAAGTGTAAACCGGATTTTCAAAACTTAATCCTCTGTAACACTTGTAACAGTATTGACGAAATGGCAACACTGAAGTAAGAGGAAAATTGTTTATTTTGAGCTGTAATAACTCAACAACGAGAAGACGTAGAAAGTTCAAGTTCGTGAAAATATGTTAAAGCGCTAGTTGCATGCAAAAATAATAATATTAATCAAGTGTTTTACTCTTTTGCTAAACGGTCTGACTCAATTAAAATATACATTTAAAAAATGAATTGCAAAAATTAAAGGAAGTCAAAATATATATTTAATTGAATACAAAACACAACTGGCGCAATATTAAAGGTAACTGACTTATTCGACACCAAAAATGACTAAATATTCTCTCTTATTCATAACCACTTCGTACTACCGATGAGTTTATTTATTGATTTTGACGTTTCGCTTCCCAAACCGGGAAGCTTCTTCAGAACAATTTTCGGCAGTGCTGCCTTTGCAGTTACAAAAAGATAAATGAGAAAAAATAATAACAGCAGAAGATAGGTAACAGTAAAAACATACGAACATCACAATAGTTGTACTATTATACTCAAAAACATTAAAGTGATGGAACAATAACATTATATAATATTGAAAATTATGTCACTAACAGCGTGAAAAAAATTTTGAAAAATTATGTCACTAACAGCGTAAAAAAAAATTTTTTTAATAATATTCGTAATAACTAGGCTGCTTCTCTAACAGTGTGAGAAAATATGAAAAGGATCTATTGCAAAGCATTATATACTAGAAAAGGTTTTTAGCTCCACAGAGATTTATATACGGACTGAACAATTAACCCATCATTGCGATTTAAAACGTTCAATTCCAAAGATTTTTGGTTTATCAAATAACCTTCCGCTATCCGACGCTTGTGCCAGTGTGGTTCCCTCCTTAATATTTTAGCATTATCCCAATCTATAAAATGATCATTTTCTGCGACATGCTGACACAGTGCAGATTTTTTCAGGTCAAAATTCTTCACTGCATCAATATGCTCACGTTTTCTAGTTTCTAAGCTTCGGCCTGTTTCACCGATGTACACCGCATCGCAGTCACGACAAGATATTTGATAAACAAGGCCCGACTTTTCTTTGTCAAAAACTTTGTCTTTGGGCTTACAAAAAATATTAGACAAAACACAAACAGGCTTCATAGCCACCCCCACACCAACTTGCTGCAAAACACGCTTAATAGGCTCGGTGAGACTCTGCACATAGGGAACCACAGTCATGATTTTCGTTTGTTGGGATTCGCTTTCAGAGCGAGTAGGCCGTCGTTTGCGATGAAATCTTGGATATCCATTTGTAATCAAGGTGTTATTGATCGTACGCATTTCATCTTTTTTGAGCTCGTCGTCTTTTATTATGTTCTCTTAAAGACGACGAGCTCAAAAAAGATGAAATACGTACGATCAATAACACCTTGATTACAAATGGATATCCAAGATTTCATCGCAAACGACGGCCTACTCGCTCTGAAAGCGAATCCCAACAAACGAAAATCATGACTGTGGTTCCCTATGTGCAGAGTCTCACCGAGCCTATTAAGCGTGTTTTGCAGCAAGTTGGTGTGGGGTGGCTATGAAGCCTGTTTGTGTTTTGTCTAATATTTTTTGTAAGCCCAAAGACAAAGTTTTTGACAAAGAAAAGTCGGGCCTTGTTTATCAAATATCTTGTCGTGACTGCGATGCGGTGTACATCGGTGAAACAGGCCGAAGCTTAGAAACTAGAAAACGTGAGCATATTGATGCAGTGAAGAATTTTGACCTGAAAAAATCTGCACTGTGTCAGCATGTCGCAGAAAATGATCATTTTATAGATTGGGATAATGCTAAAATATTAAGGAGGGAACCACACTGGCACAAGCGTCGGATAGCGGAAGGTTATTTGATAAACCAAAAATCTTTGGAATTGAACGTTTTAAATCGCAATGATGGGTTAATTGTTCAGTCCGTATATAAATCTCTGTGGAGCTAAAAACCTTTTCTAGTATATAATGCTTTGCAATAGATCCTTTTCATATTTTCTCACACTGTTAGAGAAGCAGCCTAGTTATTACGAATATTATTAAAAAAATTTTTTTTTACGCTGTTAGTGACATAATTTTTCAAAATTTTTTTCACGCTGTTAGTGACATAATTTTCAATATTATATAATGTTATTGTTCCATCACTTTAATGTTTTTGAGTATAATAGTACAACTATTGTGATGTTCGTATGTTTTTACTGTTACCTATCTTCTGCTGTTATTATTTTTTCTCATTTATCTTTTTGTAACTGCAAAGGCAGCACTGCCGAAAATTGTTCTGAAGAAGCTTCCCGGTTTGGGAAGCGAAACGTCAAAATCAATAAATAAACTCATCGGTAGTACGAAGTGGTTATGAATAACTATCCCGATGAACGCAACGCGTCCGTTATTTTCACTATTCTCTCTTAGTTACTGCCTGTATGAATATCGTTGATTTTGTTTTTTGATAAAAAAATTTCTTGCATTATTATTTTTAAAAAGGAAAGTAAATTCTCATCACCGCTACAGCCCACATCAAACTGATTGCAAATTCATTCAAAGTCAAGAGATAAGTATTTACTTTGGTCTATTCGTCATTTGATGTCAGCTTATTTTCTTAACATTAGGCGACACCCAATCTTCACCCTTATGAACATCAGTTTATATCAATATTAACTCATTGATTTTAAGTGGTTCTAATACGTTGCCTAGATAATCCCACTATTGTTAAACATGATTCTTTTGTGTCTGGGCATTTTCTTCGCTTTACCGACGCATTTCAACGTCATTATTTACTTCATTCATTACGTAACTCGATATAATCTTCAGTGCTTAATTGAAGTGTACGCTGGGTATTACGGTAATATTCGTTCTTAAAAACTCTTCATTTGGACATCACCCGCATCCGTAGAACCTTACAATTAATTACCCCGCGATTTTCCCACTCACCGACTATAGTTGGTCGAATGGGAAAGCATTCGAATGGAAGGTCTGAGGTTCAGATCTTACTCAGTGTATTTACATGCCCAATTTTCAGGCTTTGTTCTCAATTCGGGTTTCTATACTTACTGCGGAGTTCTGCCGAAAAAGCGCTGAGTTGAACCGGAGTTTATCAGCGTTTTTGCATGTCGACTTTTCCATGGCTCTGCTCCTGCACCCCCTCCTTCAGTGAGACCAGGGGGGTTATTAAATGCTCTTTGTTATTTGCAAAATGTTCGCTAATCGAAAAATGGTGTTACTTGCTTCAAAAATACCGAATGACATAGACTAAAGTAATCCTTCTTAAATTGCGACAAAAAATCCTCGATTATTATCGAATGTTTGCTACATTTGTTCTTTCATATTAACTAATTTGCTGTTCGTTATTTTCCTCCTACCTCGGTTTTTTCGTGATAAGTTCCTTCAGAAAAAAGATTTTTTCTTCAAACCAACTTGACTTTAAGTCAAATTTATTCACAAATAACTCCTGAAAATTTAAAAATGCCATGGTGCGGGTAGGTTTTATAATTTTGAGGTTTCCCGAAGTCATTTTCGAAATCTGAGCATTTTTTGGCCTATAGTAAACTTAAATGATGTCATAAGACGCTTTTATGACGTAATTACTTTGACATTTTATGATACAGTATCTGTTAAAGAATAAATATCTATTTGAGTCAAAAACATGTTCTTGTTTAAAATGTACTTTTTATTAGAACCCAGCTGACTTTAGTTTTGAACTCTGACTTCACATTTGTCGAACTTCAAATAGTTGACGTGAAAACAAGCGCTTTTTGTTACCGCGCACATAGACACCGTTTTGTTTTGAAGGATTAAAAGAGATACTGCTCGAAATCGGTTTTATTGATGAGAACTTCTTGAGGTAATAAAGAGGTGTATCAAACTTTTTTCACGATTACCTTTATTCGCAAAAATACCTTTTAATCCGATGGACTCCATACATTGTGGCAACCCTGAATTTGGCAATTTTGTGACATCACAAACTGCATAATTTTTGCAAAAATTTTCGCTAAAAACGCGAATAGCAACTGGTAGCAGTAAGTAGCGTATGACCAAATCTGAAAATTTAGCCACTGCTACAGGAACCTGTAGATCTAGTCAACCAGTACTAATTTACAGTACGTCTTTTGTGATGTCACAAAATAGCGAAATTGAGGGTTGCCAATGCTATGGAGTCAAACGGATTAAAAGGTATTTTCGCAAATAAAGAATGATTTAAGGGAAATAATGGAAAAAAGTTTGGGGTACGTTTTTGTTACTTCAAGTAGTTCTCATCTCTTCAATAAAACCGATTTCAAGCAGTATCTGTTCAACTGCGCAGAACAATAACAGCGCTTTGAAGGAATAGAGTACGTAGTTCTTGAAACAGTTAATAAAATGAAATCAAATAGCAGAATTATATGAACTAGCCAAAAAAAACTTATATTTGTGTAAATTTATAGATCTATGTGAATAGGATTTTGAATGAATGTGTTAATTTGATTGTTTTGAACCGTTACGTCGATACTGTCATAAATTGTCGAAAACCTTCCTACTAAATCGACAGTTGACGATATCACAGCAGTCCTTGATCTGTTAGGAGATTCAAGTAGTAGTTTCAGTTCGAAAAAAAACTTTGGTATAAAATTTGAACTGCCTATGACGTCATTTTTCAGAGATAAGACTCTGACGTCATCAACTCAAACCGATTTTTCTCAAATATTTTGGAAAACACCAACCCCATTACAAAAATGTGTTCCCATGACGTTTGGTTTAGAAGTTAGATAGGTGGGGGCATTTTAATTGTTTTTTTGCCCTCCTCAGTGTATAATGCGTTGGCCAAATAGTCCGTGTAAAATAAGGTTAACGAGCAAGACACGCGCTCAGTAAATTTGGTAAAATATTATCATTGCAAATAATAAATAAGCTTATTAGTAATACTCTTTCGGTTAAAAAGTGTTTAATACCGGAGTCTAGAACGCATCTAATAGCTGAAAATGTCTGAAAAATTAAAATTAAGATGTAACCCCCTCCACATGGTGTAGCCAGGATTTTTGACTGGGGAGAGCCCAAACCGCAAGCCACATGCAATGGCGTCATCATAAATTTTAAAAAAGGCACTTTTTATTGGACGAAGATACCGTAGAGTGGAAGATTAGAAGCAGGGTCTGGATTGGCGTGCAACCTGGATTTTGCTGAAGAGGGAGGACTTGAACCAAAAGTTAAAAGGTTTTCGAAGAGTGTCTAAATTGGGAGACATGGTGAGCAAACTAGCGTAATTCAAACTTATCACAGACGGGAATCCCCCCAGCTTCCGAAGGCTATAGATGTCTGGAGGCGAAGCTCCCCGCCGCTGGGCGATTTTTTTGGAAAAAATAGCTATTTTAATGTCATTTGGATCACATTTTTTAGAGCCACTTGAAGCAACTAAATTTTTAAGATTTGAAAGCCAATTGAAAAAATTAAATTGTTCAAGTCTTTCCTTTACTTACTGATCAAGTTCAAACACGTTTAAAATCTTAAATTTTTGGGTTAAATTGTGTGACTTGGCCAAGAGCGAGAAGTAAGGTACATTGCCTCCTGCAATATTCTTAGTAGTAAATGATAATTCACTCGAAGATTTCCCTTGGAGATTTTTATTTTGTCACAAAAATAACCAGGTTTAGGGAGTAGCCTACATGTACGACCAGGGAGCCTCTGGTTTTATTCAATAATTTGTTGAATAAGCATTTCTCCTAGTTAACTTTTTTACAAAAGTATTTTGTCGCGTAAAAACTGGCGAGTTGGATTGTTGTTTCAAGTTGGTACAATAGATGGTTGCTAGTCAAGTTATTGCCTTAAGGTCAGTACTTAAACTGTAAAATTTTGCATGGGTGGACGATTTTGCAGCCTTGACCAAACGCATTCGGAATGCGAAAGTGCTTGAGTGGAAATTATGTCTTTTCGTCCCCGAAATCCAGTGAAAACCAAAAAAAAGGTCTTCACCGAGAATTAAAGTTTTTTTCCCCCGAAATCAAGTGAAGACCAAAAAAAAAGGTCTTCACCGCAATTTAGGACTAAATTCTGCCGGAATTTATGGGATTTAGTCCTGCTGCCAGGGTCTTTTTTGTCTGTTCATTCAGCGCTCAGACCTCGATGGGGGGACGCGGAATCTCGACGAGGGGACGCTAAGTCTCGAAGGGGGAACGCTACCTCTCGATGGGGGGACGCGTCCCCCGTACGATTTAGGTACTGCTTAAGGTAACAAAAAGGTTAGATGAGAGCCCGAGTTGCAAGTTTTAGAACAAAAACCCTGATTTCTCTCGGCTTATACATTTAAATTGACTGGCAAAAATTTGAAATGAAGAGGGCCCTAGTCGTCAATATTAATATTATGCTGTTGTAGGTGAAAATCGCTAAAAAAAACTGAAGAAACAATAAGCTTTGTTGTCATTATTTTTATCATTGGTGGCATTTCAATTGAAGAAACCTTCTTGGCTACGCCTATGCCCCTCCAAACACATCACGGTAGCCTACCGCATACTAATGTCGACCCCAGAGTCAATCAATCCTAACCGGTTGCGAATATTTTATCTCTAAATGTTTTCTAGAATTAGACCATGACGGGATACCAACCGATTTTTGCCAGCTAACCATCTCGTTTCTCAACCACACCTTTGCAAGCATATTTTTTAATAATTGCAACTTTGTAACATTTTTTTGTTACAGCGCTCAGACCACAAACTGCGACAACTTTTAATGTTACAAGTCGGTAATTTCTACTAACCTTAGTCGCAACTACAGTAATTGCCATTAACAATATCAACAAACTTTATTTCACAGTAAAACTGCACAGCGCAAATAAGCAAGAAACTAAACAGTAACTTTGTCAACAAAAAACTCATCAAGATTGACTACGGCTTTCCGTAAACAACTTTCTCCAAATCACCTTTAAGCTGCAAAAGTTCTGCCTCTTTGATTTCAAGATTTTTTTGTTTCTCAATAATTACCTTTAAAGAATCCAATATCGAGGTTGCTTCAAAACTGTTCAGAAAATGGTCCAAAAGATTGCAATCACACATGGAAGATTCCAAATCATTTTTGGCTTTTGTTACCTGGTCGCAAGATAGTTGCACATGATCTATTAGTTGCAAAAGCTCTTCTGTCTCATTCTCTTTGTTTTTTAGGTCTTCGATCAAATTATCGCTGTAGTACAGTTTATGGTTGTGCAGGAATAGCTTCGACAATTCTGTGACTTCCTCTCCCCAATCGGATACCCACTGCACTAAAGATTTTTGCTCTTGTTTGCAATTCGATATGTGGTCCTTTACTTTGTCGGCGAATACGCCGTTTGTGTTCTGCAGCTCTTCGCCCTTCATTATGGCCTCGTCTAGCTTTTTCCTTACTTTCACCTGGCTGTCAAGTAACTTTGCATTGACATCACTAACTTGGTAAAGTCGAACGGAATCCGCTTTGCTTTCTAATCCCAATCGCACCTTTCGAAGATCGGCATGTTGAGAATTTAACTCCTCGGTCTGAAAACTCATTTTAGAAATGGAGTTGGAGAGATGTTCGATATGTAGATGTCTGTTTTCACTCGTCATCGTTAAAACAACAGCCTATATCAACCAATAATAGAATCATTTCCTAAAAAATGTTAGTTTAAACTTGTTGACAGAAAACATTTATTACCAAATAAACACTTAAATCTCACAAAATACAAGACAATGAAAATTTCATAAACTACAAGACAATGACAGCAAAAAAAAAAAGAATAAAAAACACTGCTGGTGATGTTGGGGAAGTTAAAAACAATAAATTTTTTAAATCACTGGACAGTAACTAGCTACCTAATTAATGAATGCAACTTGTTACTATATTAGGAAACTGCTACAGTTACTAAAGGTGAAGGTTTTCAGGACATATTTTGAAGCTTTAGTCTTAAATCTCGTAGCCAAAGAAGCCCTTGCTGGGCCTTGGCCTCGACCATTTTGAGTCCCTAAATTGGACCTCGTACCTTAAACTTGCAATTCCAGAATGCCCTTCAGCAGCAAAATAGTTGAAATAAAAAGCTATTCAAATAATTCCAACTGCCAGTACTAAACTATTTTGTAACCAATGATCTGCAAAAAAACACGGGCCAGTTGGTCGAGGGGTAACGTGTTTGTCTTTGGAGCGGGAGATTTAAGGTTCAAATCCCGGGCCAGTCAAATCGGGCACAGATCGATCAGTGGTCGAGTGGATAGAGCGTCTGCTACTGAAGCGGTAGACCTGAGTTCGATTCCCAGTCAGGTCAAACCAAAGACTAAAAAAATTGGTATTCACAGCTTCCCTGCTTGACGTTCAGCAATTATAGGGACATTGTGAAGCCTTCGCCGTGCGTGGTAGACAGATGGGCAGGTGGCAGCTTGACTCGACGACCGAAAGGTCCCTTCGCTGTCTCCTGGCCAAGGCAACTTGGTGAATAAAACGTAATTAACCGATTGGTGGTAGCGTGGATAGAGCGTCTGTTACTGAAGCGGTAGACTCTGGTTCGATTCCCGGTTGGGTCAAACCAAAGACTATTAAAATTGATATTTACAGCTTCCCTGCTTGACGTTCAGCAATTATAGGGACAGTGTGAAGCCTCCACCGTGTGTGGTAGACAGGTGGCAGCTTGACTAGAAGACCGAAAGATCCTTTCGCTGTCTGCTGGCCATGGCAACTGGTGAATAAAATGTAATTACAATTACACACACAGTGTTGCAGACAACTCACCACCGCTGCAACGATTTTTCAAAAACGGTTTTGCCTACAAACACAATTTCGCGAACATGAGCCCAGCAAGCTCGTTACACGATTTGACATAATACAGCAAGAATAATGAAGACTTGATTTTTTTCATCTGCAAAGCCGAAAATACACCAAAACATACTACTTTAGCATAATTGCATGAGATCAATATCATATCTTTAAAGTTGACCGATAAAACAAAACATTTACTTAGCGTATTTGCAACAAATAAAACTGGGCAAAATATAAAGTCCAAATTTGCAAAAAAAATTTCAATCATGCAAAGATTTGTCAGCTCAAACCTAAAAAGTAAGCACTAAAACCTTTTACCGATAGTTTGCAAGGAACTCATTGCCAGCAAAAGTGGAGTACAGAAAATAAGAGTATGATAGGTTGTTCAATTGTTCCAAACTGATTTCTCTTCTGAAGCAGGTGTACAACTGCATACACATGTGAATGCGAAAAAAAAACATAAACAAATCAATAAATGTACTCAAGTTTTTGAAATCAAAAAGTTGGTAGTGCCTAATCGTTCCCGTTAAGTCTTGGTACGCATCTTAACATAATCTGCTAAACCGAAATAAACACTAAAAAAAGCAAATTATTTCAGCAAAGCAAAACAATAAACATCATCAATGCAATTAAAATCGCAATTCCTAAAATTTTTACTGTTTGGAACAAATCATTCTAGGTAATGTCTAGTAAAAAGTTTTCCAATCTTAAAAGGGTTAATTAATCCCACACCTGCCAAACCATGAAAGTAAACACTGACAGTCATTTTAATTACAGCAAATTTACAGATAGCAAAACTTAATACAAAAAGTAGAACATCATGGGTAGTTGAGGCCATACTTGCTTTCCTAGCCACAGTTAATTAGAATAGTTTAACTTTTTTCACAGTGAAATCAAAAAATTTTCTGCAGGTGCAGAAAGTACAACTGCATTTGAAGAGCAGAGTAAATGAATAAGCGAAAAACTCTTGCAAGCAATCACAGATAAATTCCAACCGCCATCTTCACATTCACATTCATACAAACACAGCCGTTCATAGATATCTTTGCACATTCATTGCACACAGTTTGTCACCCAGAATTAAGCGATGGATAACACCGATTTCACGCGGCACAAGCACATAACACCATCTACACGTTAAAACGCAATATTTCCACATTCCTAGTGATTTTTCTCGTGTTAAAATTTGTCGTAAACTTCACGAAACTAAACCTCACGAAATAGAAATAAGCCTTGTATGCAACACCACTGGCAGCGTATCCAATAAAAATCTCAATATCTTCGGAATCATCCGATTGAATTTCTTCAGTAAGCTGATTTGGTTGTGACCGGAAAGTCCACACTTTTGTCGGGGATCGTAACAATTCATAGGCAAAAAACATGCCGTGTTGAAGAACAACGTATCAAGTAAACAAAGCATACATTTGAGGTAAATTGTCCGGTATCCACAGACAGACAATCGTCTATTGCTACAATGAAATAGTACATCCGATGATTTAATATCGGGGTTATTTTACTCCAGAAATCAGATTCTGGATCACAACAGAAACAAGATTCAAAAATTTCCGGACCATTCTTAGCACTGCCAGAAATATATATATTCTTCCTTTCAGTACAGCAGCCAAACTGCTTCTTTTATACTCTGGAAAACAAGCAACTTCTTTCCAACACAATCGTGTGTCAGTTACACATAACTTGAGTACATGCTTGCCTCTAATTCCAATAACATAGAACCACGTGTTAAGGAAGAAACTTACCGGCTTATTTAACAAGCCAAGATCTGAACAACTTAACCAGCCAGGTGAATCTAGTAACTTCAGCTCTTCCATTTTTGGGCTATTAAAGTAGCCAACATTGGACCACTTGTCCTTTAAAACGTCGTACTTACGCACAACAGTACCTTGTGACAAAAATCATCTAAACATTGAAAATTAGTTACCAAATAAATCACTTTGTGATCACATTTTTCCTCATCAATCTTCTACTGAAGACATTGCAGCATTAACTTAGTAACAGGACCAGAATGAAATTCAGCAGGACCTTTTGTAATTCAAATTTTTGCGTAAATTCAAAACAAATTGCTGTCTTTCATTTATGCATTGTTTCAACCATCGAAGAATTGCAATGAAAATAAGTTCTTCACTTTTTTGAAAGCAATCAAATTTCATTAGCTTAGACAAAGCTTCTACACCTATAGATTTAATTGCACTTTGAGCAGAGATCTCCCCGAAACTGAAGCAAAAATATGTTGCTGCTTTTTCCAATACAGATTCTAAACAGTACAATTCTGCACAAGCAAATATCTTACACCAACTTTCTGTGTTTTATGGGGCGCCGTTTGTGTACCCTAATTCGTGCAGTGTTTTTTTTTGCATATTTAATTAAATAGTCATTTTAATTAAATATACAAAATAAACAAAAAAAACTAGTGCAAAAATACGCAAAAATTTTCTGTGCGGACTTTTTTTGACTATTTATTTTTGCGATAAGACAAAACTGCCGCAGAATAAACTGTTGCAAAAATAAATCGTCAAAAAAACTGCGCACAAAATAAAGCGTTGCAAAAACGCGCTGCAGACATTTTTGTATATTTGTTAGTGGAGTGTGGCAAAGCGCTCTCGGCTGCTCATAGAGCGCATTAAAGAACAGCCGATAACGCATCAAAGAGCAGCTTTGCCACGCTCCACTAACAAATCTACAAAAATGTCTGCAGCGCATTTTTGCAACGCTTTATTTTGTGCGCAGTTTATTTAACGATTTATTTTTGCAACGCTTTGTTTTGTGCGCAGTTTTTTTGACTATTTACTTTTGCAACGGTATAATCTGCGCAGTTTTTTCTTATTGCAAAAATAAATAGTCAAAAAAAGTCCGTACAAAAAATTTTTGCGTATTTGTTTTTGCACTAGTTTTTTTTTTGTATATTTAATTAAAATGACTATTTAATTAAATATGCAAAAAAACATTGCACAAATTCGGGTACACAAACGGCGCTCCATAGTGTTTATAATCCTGGACAAAACATTACTACGAAGACGTTTCCCTTGCGGCAACAAAAAGCAGGCAGCCATCTGGCAAATGTTATCCTCATTCAAAACAACTACACTCGAATACATGTAATCGAAAACCAAATTAACTTGTTCGGGATCTGCTGCATACATTTGATAAACACTTTGATCAACTTGGGTAAGTTTGGTAGAAAAAAATTCTTTTTAAAAAATCGGTTGTGCAACTTGCTATGCATTCGTAAACATGAAAGCGTTTATTTCCACAATTTATTATCATCGCATCAAATAGTCTGCTATCTGAGACGTGTCTGCCATAGTTTAAATGTTTTAGTACCCGGCATAAATGCATCTTGCAACTTTCAACATTTCGACTAAACTTGCATAAAGTTTTGATATCAAGATTAAGATGCGATTCAAGTTCAGATAAGTCATTGCACAACTTTTCTTTCTCTAACTCATCAATGCATCTTTTACCTAAATTGTATATCACTAGGACTAACACAAGAAAAGCTTCACAGAGCTTTTTGCTGAACAGGGGGAAACTTTCAATAACAGATTCAAGAGCAGAAATGGATTTAAAACTACCAGACGAGCAAAGAATGCATTTATTAGCATCAAGTTGAAAACGGTCGTTTTCCTAACCGATGTCGCAAAAATTATTAGCACTTGCTCGATCACGATTAAGCGCATCAAGTAGTTCAGTCTGAAGAGGACGATGTACTTCGCTGACCGTTAGTTTTAATTTCTTATGAGGTACTGGGTCTTCATCCATGTCAAACAAAACGAAGCTTACAATTTAACTTTTGAAGCAATCAACTAATGCTCTTCAAAAAAATATCGTTCTAATTGTAACCTAAAAGCCTTTAACCAATTATTCTGAAAAAGAATTGACATTATCTATACAGCAAAAGAATTTTTTTTGTATATAACTAAAAGTATTGCTCGAAAATTTGTCAATATCAATACTACTATAATAATTAACTTTCAACTTTTGACTGAAATAAAAATTGTCCATTGGCAGAGCTTAACTGGTCCCATGCCAAATGTAGCACTGGCCATTAAGAATTTATCAGGTATACAGCTACTATTCACATTAAATCTTTTTTTCTTAAAAGTAAATGAACACATGAAGGCAGCAGCATTTCACCAGAAAATTTTAATTTAAACACAGTAAAACGAGAAGGTAGAACATCGGCGCATTTTTTGTTTGCTTTGTAAAAGTTAATTAAGACTAAAACCGATCAGTGGTCAAGTGGATAGAGCGTCTGCTACTGAAACTGTAATTCGGGTTCGATTCCCGGTCGGGTCAAACCAAAGACTATAAAAAGTTGGTATTTACAGCTTCCTGCTTGACGTTCGGCAAATAAAGGAACAGTGTGAAGCCTTCACCGCGAGTGGTAGACAGGTGGCAGCTCGACTCGAAGACCAAAAGGTCCTTTCGCTATCTCCTGGCCAAGGCAACTTGGTGATTGAAATGTAAATACGGTGATTACAATTAAGAGTTTTGGAATAGACTTGAGATTAGTTTTAGAGTAAGGATTTTATATAAAAATTTTCTGTGAAATGCAGGCTTCCAAACATGAGTTCTAGAATCAAAGTCAGCATTTAATCGGATGTTGTAATGTGTATTCACTAGCAATGACACATAATATTACAAATGAGCACAATATTTTCAAATGCAAATTTCCAAATCAAAAGACTTTGAAAAATCCTTCAATAATATTATCCTTTTATGCAAATGCAAAGGTTGATCCACTATTTTACTGCTGGTCATTTCAGCGAGCAAATTTCTGACAGCACTTGAAAATGATAAATTTCATTGCATAATTTTGCATAAAGTTAGGCCTGGTACCTAATACCTATGTCAGTACAGTACATGAGCAAAACCTTACTACCTTCAAAAATGCATCCCAGGGGCTTAGAAACAAGAGCATGCCTGTTAAATATCTCTGCTTAATCCCGCTACCACATCAAAAAAACTAAAGCGAACAAACCTTAACCTGGCAGGGACTATTAGGCGCCAAAGCCTATATTTTTAAATTTTGCAAAAATTTTTGCACCCAACTGTTTTTTTCTAATTTTGCATAAATGTATATAATTTTAATTCTTTGCATTTTCCTCTTTTTGCTTACGCACAATAATTTTTTTGAGATTATATTTTATGCATTTTACTATCCAGCTTTTTCTTATTGTAGACTTACTTTTGTTTTTCTTTGGAGTTTTTGAAACTTACATTTTTAAGGTTATATTTTAACATCTCTATTTTTCGGAAAATATTATTTCCTAAGCCGGACGTCTACATTACACTAGTAAGGCAGTAAGCTGGGCGTACCGAATTTCCGTTAAAAATAAGCCAAAACTACGCTTGCACGCTCACATATTCTAAGCCCAGTGTAGACTGTAGACAGAGACAAAACATTCGAACATCATCATCACTTTGACTGAAGCATTTTGAAATTCACCTTCGCAAAAAACATGCATGCAAAACTTGGTCTGCTCATGACGTCATTTCAAATTAATCATGATAATACTATGATGTGACTCAAAATCAATTTTCTGCGAATTGGGTGTTCCCGAAACTCAAAGGCTAAGAGGTTAAATTGAGGCTCCAACCTATACAAAAATCATTTACAGAAATAGCTAATATAAATATGTTCAAGTACAAACTCCCACAAACATTCCAGTAAGGTGTGTGCAATATTATGTCAAGCATTCAATTTCAAAATTGGGTTCACATGCATTGATACAAAACAATGCTTGTATGCTCAAACAGCCTTACTGTACCAAATATCGCTCGAATTACATTCAATGATTCCTCATTATTTTTAATGCGATACTGCACGGAGTCTGTTTTACTGAAGAAATGAAAACTGCTTCAAGTAATAAAAAGGTGCCCTAAACCCTTTTCCACAATTCTCCTTTCTCGCAAAAATACGATCTAATCCGTTTGACTCCGGACCATTGGCAACTCTGCATTTCGAAATTTGTGACCAGGGGTGCCGAAACGTCAAAAAAGCAAGGGGGGCAGCGTTTTCAAGGGGCACTTTTAATACTGTACGCACAGTCATTACCACCAACATTGCAGAAATACTGTCAAACAATTAAACACTTCACCAAAGCCAAAGTACTGAGTACGTCGAATAAACAGTAAAAAATAACAACAAACGAATTATCAATTAAATAAGAGCAGTCTCTATCGCAGGATGCCATCGAAGGTTTGGGGGCAACGCCCCCAACAGCCGGAGGCAAGGGGGTCTGGGGGCGGAGCCCCCAGCGCTCGGAGATTTTGCAATTTTTGTGCAAAAATAACTTAATTTTAGGCCTATTGTAGCAAAAATTAATGCCTTTAAATTGTGGCATGAAAATTAGCAGTGCTAAAACATGATTAAACCCGTTGCGTAAATGAGCAGATTGGCTATGAGGGCGGTGGCTAATGATAAAATTTTAGCCTTTTTATAACAAGGTGGTAAACCTTAAAACAAAAAAATCACAAATTTTAAACTAATTCGTCTGCATTTACAAAACAAGATAATTTTGAAGGTGTTTCTTTCCACCACACCTCCATCCCAACGAGTATTTTGCTGTTAGGTCTGGACAAGAAATGGATCTTGTTCCAGTTATTGCAATGAATTTTATGTGTTACAAGTTTTTCTTATATTAATCCGGTTTGAGCAGGGGTCCGGATCACCTGGATTCGCCTCTGGTAACGTCAGCGTCATTCGTTCCAACTAGGGCTACAAACAAACTTTGAATGTCTGGCACCAGAGTAGCGTGACTGGGAAGGCATAAATATTTTTTTGGGGGGCACAAAAACTTTGTTCCCTCGAATTCGTGAGTGACGACCATTAAAACAAAAAAATTCCTCTCCGCAGAATCTGCGAAAGAACGGTTCTTGCTCACGAATTCTGGGGTGATGATCAGTATTTTGGTGGTCTCAAGCCTCGAACTGCACTCCAATGGCACCGAGCCTGTTACTTTCTTTGGGGCACAATCTTCGCTTAAGGGGGCACAGTTCTCATTTGGGGAAGCACGGCCCTGGAATGCCCCCCTTGGCGTTGGGCCTGAGGCAGTGCTGTCGCCAGAGCAAATGAAGTGAAGGGGCACAAAAATTAGCATATAATAACTAATCTTCAGATCGTACGGCTGCAACTATGCGCAATTTTAAAATAAGGCCGGCAGAGCTTCTTAGCTCCTTTCGTTGCGGCCCATAGTCGCTTAAAAAATCTATCTAGAGCAATGAATGCTATCAGACGTGCAACCAGAATTTTGCTAAGAGGAGTGAACCAAAACTAAATTTCTTTCTTGCACAAAAACTGCCTGATTTAGCCCGGTGCTGAACATACAACTCAAACGTGTCAGACGGGACATAGTGACTAAATATTTAGTGACTGTGAACGGGGCTTGGGGCGGAGCTCCAGCCGCTAGACGATTTTGCAGCAAAAATGTAGCGATTTTAACCCCATTTTAATCACATTTCACACTTTTTGAAGCCATACGAAAGCTCAGTAGCTAAAGTTTTAAAGTAATTTCAAAGAATTAAATTGCTTAGCACCTTCAACCCACTCCTTACTTCAGGTCAAGTCTAAAATACGTTTAAACGCTTGCGTTTCAAGGTAAAATTTTCTAAGTGAGTTGGCTAAGGGGGCTTAAGCCCCTTCACCTTGGTTGTGCCACTGACTGCGACCTCAAAATCTTGAGTGTGCTCTAAAAATCAAAACAGCTGGTCTTTGAAAAAAAAATGTATCAGATTCTGCAGGCTTACATCTATCTTTGGCGACACATCCGTATATTAAGACGGAATATTGCGTCAGATTTATGTGACACAGCAGTTGGTTGCGTGCAATTTCGCAAAAAATCGAGAAAACGTCAAAGGAGAATTATGTTTGAACGTACTTATTCCTTTTTCCATCATTGTGTGTTGCCTTGTCACTAAGTAATGTTCCAAAAACAGTATTTGAGTAAACCTAAATGGGGGGCACGGCCCCCTGGCTCCCCCGTAGTGACAGCACTGGCCTGAGGCCTACAGACATTGATCCTTGAGTTCTTAATTTGAAATTTTGTAGCACTCTGTATCTTTGTAGCGTAAGTTTAAACTAATGGAACTAAATCGGGTGTCACAGCTCACAGGCTAACAAAATTCATTCCACAAGATTGCTCTTTTATTTTATCGGTACGTTATTTAGAAATCATTTAACACACGGAATTTGTTATTATTGATTTTTATGAACTTTTTAGCGTCAATCAATGGAGAATAATTTTGCTTATAAGGAAAGATATTTTTTTAGAAAATGAAAATTGTACTGCAACGTGATTTGAACCGACAAAAATTTTTATTACGTTTTCTTTCTAGAAAGGGCTCTGTTGGTTGACAAACCACTAAACTCTAATTCCTCAAATGCTTCTTGTAACTCCAGTACGCTTTCGCGTGCCATCCGTTTAAACTGACGCTAGGAGGATATGAGATAAGTTTCATCCAATTGATCAGCTTTCATGAGCTAGCAAAAAAAAAAAAAACGTACAGTGTAGTATAGCCTACTGCAAGTTGCTACTAACTTTTTACTGTGTTAAATGCTGTAGTGCACAATTGGAACATTTGTCGGGTCTATTGTGAACAAACCCTTACATTAACTGTTAGATCTATTGTTCATAAACAATTAAATTTACCCTGCTTTGGAAAAGCGAGCTTTGAGATTAGCAAACGTTTGCTTCATTACTATCGTACTAAAATGCAAAGGGCAGTACTGCCCCCCCTTGCCCCTCCTGGTAAAAGGGCAGGGGGGGCTGCTGCTGCCCCCCGTTCCGGCACCACTGTTTGTGACATCACAAAAGGCATACCTTTTGCAAAAATTGTCACTAAGAAACGCGATTACCAAACGATAGCAGTGAGAAACCAATAACCAAATCTGAAAATTTGGCTACTGCTAGTGGAAACAGTAAACCTAGGCTACCAGTACTGATCTAAAGTACGCTTTTTGTGATGCCAAAAAATTGCAAAATGCAGGGTTGCCAAAGGTATTGAGTAAAACGGATTAAACATATTTTCGCAAATAAGGAAATTGTAAAAAAAGGTTTGGGACACCTCTTTATGACCTCAAATAGTTCTCGTTTCTTCAATATAACCGATTTCGAGCAGTATCTTTTTAAGTAATTGGCAACATTAGGGCAGTTTCAAACATTACTATTTCTTAAAAATACAAGGTTGCAAGAACATTTATTATTTAAAGGCATGATCTGCACTAAAAATACTACCACAATATGACACAATAGCAATTTAAGTAGACGCAGTGTACTGGCCTTAAGGCTGATTCTAAGATAACCTAAAACTACTATTCAACTTGATACCACTGATACCATAGTCATTATTTGTGAATGAATATTGAGATGTAACAGCAGATCACGAATGCACAAATTCAAAATAATCATGTAGAAAAATATAATTTGATGAAGTAGTTTCAAAGCTATCTTATTAGTACTACCACATATCATAACTAAACGTATTAAATAGCTAAAAAAAAAAGGAATTACGACTGAGCTACAATGCACGACAGGTGGCAGCTTGACCAGACGACGAAAAGGTCCCTTAGCTGTCTCCTGACTAGGCAACTTGGCGAATAAAATGTAATTACAATTGCTGGTAGTATCACTAAAGTTGCAATGCATAAAATTACAATTAAAAGTATCACATGCAAGAAAGGTATTTTCAGGCAACTGTGCAAACTTTTGCAAGTACATTAAAAAAAATACCATTCAAAACGCACAAAAATCTGAAGCCTAACAAAACTTTTTTAATAATAATTTAGTTGTGATGTTTTGACGTTTGCTGGCCAGAGCTTTTATAATTAATCGTTTGCGTGCTATCTGGCCCAAAGGCTACCAGCGCGGAAGCCTAAGGAAGAGTCACCAGAACGGCGACTTCTTAAAAGCAAGCAATGCGAAAAAGTTGTCTTCCCGCAGGAATCGAACCTGCAGCCTTCGGATTACCGGTCCTTAGGCTTCCGCTCTGGTAGCCTTTAGGCCAGATAGCACGCAAACGATTAAAACTTTTTTAATTGCTTAGTGGAAAAGCGGGAAGTGTGGTGGCTAGCTTAATCTTGAGCTGCTGCCCCCGAAAAAGTGTGCAATAGAGAGAAAATTTAAAAGTAAAAAAATTAGAATGCTCACAATTAGGTTACTTTAGACACTTCAACACTACAGTGGTTAAAATTTAGAAAACCACTGATCAGTACTTACAAAGTTGCCAATAAAAAAATCAAGGTCAGACAAAATATTGACATGAAAACAGCAAACTATAGGCTGTTTGTTCATAGTGAAGCTGCAAGGTTTTCTTTTGGTGCGGGTAGTACAACGGCATTAGCAAATCTCATTAAACAGTTGAGTAACGAGCTCTTGCTAGCAACCACAGACAATAAACTCCAACTGCCATCTTCACCTTCGCATTCATACAAACACAGTTGCCTGTGAATATCTTGACACATTGCATACAATTTGTCGCCTGGAAATAAATTATAGACAACACTGATTTCAAAAGGCACAAACACATAACTCCATTCATTAGTTGAAATGCAATATTTCCACATGGTAGCCATTTTGCTCCAAAACATCCCTTCACCGTTTTCAACATAATACAAACAATTCTTGAACGCCACAACCACACTAGCTTTTTCAACAATACTCTCATATTCTTCTGGATCATCTGGCTCCACTTCTCCAGTAGAAGGATTTGGAGGTAATTGACGAGTCCACTCCTTTGATTGTGGATTATAGCAATCCGTTGACAAGCCACGATCTCGATACACTCCAGACATTTGCAACAAAATATCAAACACACCAGTGATATTCGTTCCACTAGTCACATACAAACTACTGTCTGTTGCTAACATAAAATGAAAACTTCGACGACTGAGCATTGGAGAAATTTCATCCCACAAATTTGTAGTAGGGTTATAACACAAACATGATGCCAAAGGTTCTTCCTCAGAACTCATTCCACCCGAAACATATATTTTTCCGTTCAATACAGCAGCCGATTTCGTGCTCCTATATTTTGGAAACGGAGCTATTTCTTCCCAATGCAATTGTGTATCGGTTACAGACAACTTAAAGCCAAGTCTGCCATTGATTCCAATGACATAATACCATGCATCAAGAAAAACGCTGGCAAGTTCATTTTTATAACCGATATTGGGTAGATTGATCTTTTCAATTTGGGGGTTATCACAGGAGCCTACACTAGACCACTTGTCCGTTAGAAGATCATACTTCCATACAACAGTATCATGAGTCAAAAAATCACTTGTAGATGGAAAATTAGTCACAAAATAAATCAGCTTGTGGTCACATTTTTCTTCATTGATCTTTTGCTGAAGACATTGCAGCATTAACTTAGTTACTGGATCAGAATGAAATTCAGCAGGCAGGAGAGTATCCAAACTCTTCATGGAAAATCTTTTATAATCTAAAAGGTGGGTCAAATAAGAAATAAAATTTTGTCTTTCATCAATGTCATGCTTCAACCATCGAAGAATTGCTATGAACATAAGTTCTTCACATTTATGATAGCAATCAATTTTCAAGAGCCTTGCCAAAGCTTCTTTGTCAAGTGCTTTATATTCACCTTCATCAGAAATTTCCCATGAATTGAAGTGAAAATATTCTGCTACTACTTCCAAAACTGATTCTAAGTTATAGAAATCAGCACAAGCAAAAATCTCAAACAAGCTTTCTTTATTTATGCACCTCCACAAAAAATTGCAACAAAGACGTTTCATTTTCGGTAACAAAAAATAGTCGGAGCAAGCAATCAGCTCATAAATGTTATCTTCATTCAAAGTAAGAACACTTGAATATATGAAATCCAAGGCTAATTTTACTTGTTCGGGATCTGTAGCCTGCACCTTATAAATACTTTCGTCAACTTTATTTAATTCAGTAGAAAACAAAGTTTTGAAAAAATCAGATGCAGTACTTGCAATGCATTTATGAACACAAAATTGCTCATTTCCACAGTTAATTGTTGCATCACAAAAGCTGGCACTAGAGACATGTCGGTCATTGTTCAAATGCTCCAGTACTTGATGTAATCGCATCTTCAAACTCTCATCATTTTGACTCAAAAATAAACCCTCAATAGTGTCAACATCAAGATAAGAGTTGAGTTCAGATAAGTCATTACGTATCTTTTCTTTATCACAATCATCAATGTATCTAGTATGTAACCTGTAAATCACTTTAACTAAAGCAAGAAATGCTTCACAAAGTTTTTTGTCAAATTTAGGAAAGCTTTCAACAACAGAATCAAGAGCAGAAACAGATTTAAAACACCCTGACGCCCATAGAACGCATTTATGAGCACTTAGTTGAAATGATTCACTCTTCACATTGATGTCACAAAAACTATCAGCAACGGTTCGTTCTCGATTTAGTTCACGAAAAATATCACTAAGGTTGGTATGATGATATTCATGGGCTTTGCTGCTACTAGAAAGTTTCAACTTTTTTTGAGATACTGGAACTTCATCCATGTCAACACAGTTCAATGCCTAGTCTAGTTATAATAATGGAATACCCTGGAAAAATCATTATCATATCACCAATGCAAATTTGAAAAACCTTGAGCTAGCACAGAAAATTTTCAGCAAAATTGTGATTTAATTAAAAACAACTAACGAGACGATAGCAAATCACCAATAAACAGAGTTTTTGTTCATAAAATAATATCCAATAGCAGCAACAACCTAATTGTTTCCAATATGGTTCTGAAAAAGTACCGTTTTTTGCCAACTAAATGCAATAAATTGAAGGGACTTTAAAGCAATAAAGTTCCCTGCTGTCCTAGCCCTCAATAACATATAAGCATTAAGCAGCATTGATTACTGCGAAGTGTTATTGCGTCTTCAGGAAAAAACACTTCACGCTTGTTTCCTATTGGGGCTTTGCAGTCTACTCATGGTGGTGACCCAGCCTGACAAAAACACGCAAACAGGCCCATCCAAAAAAGGTCTGCAATCTGCATTAATGTAGTTAGACAAACACAGAGTGAATGATTGAAAAATAATGCATACCACACTTTGCAGATAATAAGGTGCACCCAAAAACTTTTTTATGGTAAAAATTTAATCAGTGCGGCTTACACTTAGGTGCGCCTTATGTATGGGAAAAAACAATAAAGTGACATAAATTATTTAGTTTTCTTTTTTTTTAGATGTTTTACAGCAATTTAATCCTCAAATAAAATAATTGGGTCTTATACTCTGATGCTCCTTATGTATGGAAAAACGTCAAATTTTTTTAATTTTTGGGTGTGCGCCTTATAATCCGAAAAATACAGTAATTGAATTTATAAACCAGCATTAAAAAAAATAGTTGATCTAGTTAAGTTTCAAATGGGGTTTTGAGTAACTCAGCACTTTAGATCTTTGCATGATCCAACTTGATGCCACTTGTCTTCTTGAACCCATGAATTCCATAGTGCACCGGCCAGTTGGTCGAGCGGTAGGGCGTTCGTCTCTGGAACGGGAGGTCTGAGGTTCAAATCTTGAGCCGGTCAAATCGAACACAGAGTTGCCAATGGCTCGCCACCACTGCGACATTTTCTTCAAAAGGAACAGTGTTGCCCAGGTGCAATGACGCAGAGATGAGCCCCACAAACTTGTTACATGCTTCGACGTAATACAGCTTCAAGTACAGGGTGGGCCATAAGTTGCGCACCAAAGAATTACGTGAATTGAGATGTCAAATGATGTAAAATCAGCGGGGAAAAACATTTTCCGCTTTCCTTGGCTATAAAATACGGGTTATTTTGTAAAGTATAATGAAACATGGTTTGTGAGTAAGTACTAAGTAGTGTATCAGAATTGTGTTAAATGCTTTGGTGTGCGACTTAAGGCCCACCCTGTATAATAAAAGATTTGATTAGATTTACAAAAATACTGTGTTAATTACAATTTTGTTTTCCAAATAATTTGTGCTAAATTTTTAAAGAACACGAATTTCATCTGAAGTAACTAAGAACTGCTTGAAAAGTGTTTAGAATGAACCAATAAACTATTTGTTGATGTGGAATTGGATCTTGCTAGCAGCTTGAGCTAAGCTAGGCGATCCAGGATGTTGCAATGTTTTATAGCCTATGTGGAAAACATCATTTTCAGCCCAAAAATGTTGAAAAATTGGCCAAAATTATTTTTGAATTTAAAGATTTAAGGGTGTGACACTCACCCCCAATTTTTCACAATTTTCCAAATGTGGCAATATATTAAATCGCTTGTCCAGATTTAAATACTCCTACTATATTGTAACAACACTCTTCACATTGCATTATCATCTACTACTACTAGAACTACACACATAAGATCAAGTACCAGTGGCCTACTGCAGAAGAGAGGTCTGGTGTCGCTACTGTTTGCTTATGTGGTGCGATGTTTTGTAAAAATAAAATTGTTTTGCTGAGCAAAACTTGCAAATATCAGTCAGTTCAAATAAAATCACCTTGTTCAGAGGAACAATCTACATCATATGATTACTGGAAACATTGTTTCTGGAAAGTGCAAAAAATGTTATTGTGTGTGCTATCTAGAAGAAACAGATGACTGCAATAATTCAAATAAGAAAAGGACAAATTATGAAAAAATGCTTTTTGAGATCAAAAAAGGCGTTGAACTAATGAACTAAGTGAATGTGATCAATTAGGTGAATTCTTAGAAGCATTGTAACTAAACTTCTTGAAAAATTTAATCAAAAACAATACAGCCCAATAGTGGCACACCCAGGGGGGTTTCGGGGGTCGAAACCCCCCATTTTGGGACTCAAAAAGCAACGTAATTTTGTTGATATAACGCAGTTTGTAATACTTGGTTATACAGTATTTACTTTTAACAAAACAATCCCTTAAGTTGTTGTTAATCACTTAAGATGTTGTTTTAGGGCCATAATTTGATTTTCCACATATTTACCCCAAACATTTGAGATTTTTGCATTTGTTTCACCTACAATATTGCTGACAAAAATGTTGTGAAACTACATGTATATGATATATCCATGGATATTGAATAATGGATACATTAATACCAGATCATAAACTTCTGAGAACAGAGCTTGACACAAAAAAGAGACAGATGGCAAAAAATCAGCCCTTTTGTTAAAAAAAACTACTACGCCAAATGCACTTTTGCAAAAAAAGCAAACAAATCCGCTGTTTGAAGATGAAAATCGCTACAAAATTACATTCAAATGTCGAGTTTTTTAATCGGCAAACATATTCAGGAATTTAAAAACAGCTTTTAATAGTGATGGAGCTATCATTTCCAGATGATTTTTTCTATAATTTTGCATTAACTTTATCGAATTTTAGGTGATTTTTGCTGCATCATACATCATAATAACAACCCATGGTCAATTTCAATGTAATCAACATCTATATAAGCTTACACCAACACCATTTTAGCTTTTCTTCATTCCATCGTAAATTTGTGAAGAGAGCTGGACAAAAACCTCTAATTTCAAACAGTCTTTTTCAAGGCCATTTCTCAAAGAGCGGAAATGATAGCTTCGACAAAGTTATTTTGAAATTCTGTACCATCAACAAATTTTTGAATTCCAAATTGTATTCCCTTCAAAGATTTTAGCCAAATATGCGATCTTTGAGCATTTAAACGAATTTTGGACTTGACTAAGTAAGTATGCAGGGGACTGATTGGACTGAGTAGAAACAAATTTTTTCAAACTCTTCCATATGTTAGTAATTTAGCATATTTTCTAATTGCTCTAAAAACGTTCAAAATGTCTTCCAAATGGCGTTAAAATGGTTGTTTTTTCAAAAAAAAATTTCAAGAATTGCCCAGTGGCTGGGGGCTTCACCCCCGAGCCCCCATACATGTCACTATGTTCAAAATGTCAGCCAAATGGCGTTAAAATCGCTGTTTTTTTCTAAAAAAAAAATTGCAAAAATTGCCCAGCTAGGCCCCAATAGTGGTAACTTGTTCTCTCGCACACAATCTTCACAAACAACAATTTGTAAAATCATTATTACGAAGTTTTTTAATAAACAAATGTTGTAACAACATGCCACTATTACCACGAAACCCTGTTTCTCTATAATACCGTGCATTTTTATAAATGGTTGAAATAAATTTAACAAAATTGGGTCTGGTTGCCTTTTGAAAAATTGAAACCTCTTTTTTAAAAATTTCTGGGTGTGCCCCAGCAGCCAAAATATTGTAAAGCATATTTATTGAGATGTTTCTGTTAACTTCTTGAAACCATTGTTAATCTTATTAAAACAGAAAGATTGATTTGAATAAGATTGATTGATTGATTTGAAAACAATTGACAATGGTTTAAAGAAATTAACTGAAACGTTTAGTAAATATGCTCTACTGTATTTTAACTGTATTGTTTTTGATTGGGTGAATTCAACTGTATTAGTAGAGCCACAATGCCAATTTAAAGCTGTTTATGTGAAAACAAACAAAAAAAAAACTGTTCAACAAGATTTAAAACCTAGTGGTACAATTGCAACATCAGCAAGGGCTAAAAAAGTCAATGAACTATTACTGCCTGAACTGGCAAAAACAGTGATCATATTCCAAGTCTTGGAATGTTGATATTCATATAAACACAATTGTTTCTTGTTGTCTTCACATAGCATATACAATTTATCATTTGGTAATAAACAGTGTACGATTTGAACATCCAACGGTAGCTTCAGTTCAGACCAAGAGTCATGAGCAATATTGTACATATATATAACATCTGATGAATTACCAGCATCGTTTGAAACATTTAAAATTATGTCACCCTTGAAAGAAGTAACACAGGGAATGCAATCTTCAGGTAAATCATCATGAAAAGTAACATAATTCCAGGTGCTAGTTTGCAAATCAAAGCAGTCAATAGATTTATCATGTTCGTGTGCAGCTACTCCACCTACTACATACAAACAATGATTATCACTACAAGAAACTATGCCATGAACACCTCGGCTACTCAACATAGGAGTAATGAGTTGCCATGTATTCATTTTTGCATCATAACACTCACACGAAGCCATGGGCTCCTGATTTATGTCCAAACCACCAGTCACATAAATTTTGCCTGACAAAGAAGTAGCTGCTGCACTGCTTCTAAAATGTAGCAGCGATGCTTTTTCTCTCCATTCCAATGTTGTGTCTGCAAAACACAATTTAAAAACCTTTTTACCACAAATGCCAATAATGTAGTAGCTAGCATCAAGAAAGACTCCAGTTGGTTCAGCTTCATATTCTTCTGCATCAATGCTATCATCATTAGTACTTGGGAGATTACATGATCCACCACATTCCAATTTGTTTTTGAAAAGATTATATTTCATCACTACAGATTCTTCCGAGTAAAAATAATTCGAGCAGGAATAATGAACAAAGTAAATGGTAAATACTTCGTCAGCATTTACTTGTTGTTGCAAACTTTCTGACAGTAATTTAGATACGGAACATGAATAGAGCTCATCAGCTGTAACACTTTGCAAAAATTGGATTGAACACTTCTTCCAATACAGATGCTGGGCTAGTTCAGCAATGTAACATTGCCTTTTGTCAAAGTCATGCTTTAACCATCGAATAAGTGCAATATAAACAATATCTTCACACCTACATTTACATTTGATTGTAAGGAACTTAAATAATTTATCAACAGTGAGTGACGCAAACAAAATTTCATCAGATATTTGCCATAAATTGAAGTAAAAGTACTCTGCCACATTTTGCAATACTCCTTTCAAAGAATAGGTTTCAGCACAGTTATAAATCTTTAAAAAGTTAGTATTATTGAGACAAGTACAAAAAAAATTACAACACATATCTTTTAAATTATTCATCAAAAAGTAATCAGAACAAGCCAAAATATCATAACTGTTGTCTTCAGTTAAAACAACTTCACATAAATAAATGAAGTCTATTACCAATTTAGCTGTTGGGGCCTTGATACCTGTGATTATGTAACTTTTTTGTTCAATCATATCATTCAGAGTGGTGGTAAGCAACGTCCTGAAGAAATCAGATGCACAACCTAAAATGCATTTGTGAACAAAAATCTTTTCTTCTCCACAGCAAATGACTGCATCACATGTTATACTATTTGGATGTCTGTCCTGGTTTAAGAGTGCAAGCATTCTTTTTAAAGCACAAGCATGTGCTTCAACTGCTGGATTTGATTCTGCCACACACCATTTGTTAACGCATTCCAAATTAAGTTGAAGCTCCAGCTCAGACAAATCACTTACAAATGTAGTTTTTTGAAAAGCATCAACTTTACATCGCGGTTGATAAATAGCTTCTACCAGAGCTAAAAGTGACTTGCAGAGGCTTTCATTAAATTTTGGAAAATTTTCAATGATAAATTCTAAAGACAAAATTGATCGAAAGCAACCTGACAACCAAAGTAAGCATTTGTGAGAACATAATTCATGGGACTGGTTTGTGACACTGACGTCACAAAAAGTTTTATTTAATTTCCTGTCCAAATTTAGCTTTTCAAATATTTCATGTTGATGATCACTTGAATACAATTTGGTAAAACAATGCAATAAACTTTTGAATTTTTTGTGAGGTACTGGTACGTCTTCCATTTTTCAAGATTTAATTTGATTACAAAAAATTTGCAGTAGAGACCTGTTATAGTATGTCTTTAACAATTTAAAACTATATGAAGAATAAATAGGCCTAAACCTTGTAAAAACATATTACAAAAGTATTCAAATAAATATATGGTAAATCTTTTCAATTAGGAGTGTTTATCGTTTAAAGTTTGGCATGTGGGACGCAAAAAAAATTTATCTGATCCAACCAACACCTATCTTCTTGTTTGGTTTGCCTTCATGCATATACCAATACTGTGAATGAATGATTCCAATAAAGTTTTACTCCCAACCTAACAACCAAAATTGCCCCATAATTTGGATGAAGACCTTTATTTCTTGTTTATCAAATATTTTCTTGCCAAAAATATCTCCGAGTATTATTTGCTGTCATTCGTTAACTAATCATTATCACTCGAGGATTTTGCAAGCTTTGAAAATTAATGTGATTGTTGAAGGGGAGATTCAGAGAATTAAACCCAAACTGAAAAAGTGCAAAATGACGATTTTATAGACGTGCATTCCCAAAATAAGTCAATAATTCTAAAAAAGAACTAAAATGTATTTAAAATTTCATAAAATCGGTCTCAATAGACCTTGCCTAATTCCTAAGCACTAAAATTCATTTAAAATTCTATGAAATGATAAAATTGATTTTCATCTCAAAATTCCATCATGAGTTTCTTATGCTTTGAATTGTCAGTTAGAAGAATAAGAAACTAATGAATCTGGTCTATTGAAAAGAAATCATTGAAATTTTTTTTTTATTCAATGATTGTCAACCTAAAACTATAGGTTTTCGTGTTTCGACCAGTAACTTAGGCCATCCTCTTGGCTAGCATTTAGAAGCATAAGTTATTCATCTATACAATTCGTTATTGTAATATACAGTGCGAATGAGCTATCGCGATGCGTTTCAACCCTGCTCAAGGGTCTCATCAGGTGAAAAGAATAACACATATTTAAACATGCAAAGATATAAAACTACAACTAAAAATTTGGAAACAGAAATTTGCAGCAATTTAGAATCATTAAACTTTCAAACATGCAATGATATAAAACTGCAAATACCAAATTTGGAAATAAAAATTGCATCGATAAACACATCTGCTTTGTCTATGCAAATTTTATGATGACGTCAAACAACTCATGACATGTTCACATAAAAATCACAGGGAGAGCACGAGCTAAATGCATGTGCGACACATTGCTTAGTGAATAAACACTTATCTAAAAATTAGCAGCAATTTAGAATCAATTTTATGAAATTTTAAATAAATTTTAGTAGCTTACTTCTTAAAATTATTGACTGATTTTGGTAATACACTGCATATTTCCATCTTGTTGCATAGCCGAGTATCTAAAGTTTTCCATAACAACTACAGTACAGGCGCTTGAACAAAAAATACCGTATTTTCAGGCCAATAAGCCAACTCATCGAATAAGCAGAGAGTAATTTTTAGTTCTTAAAATGAGGCTTTTACCATATCACCACCAAATAAGCAGAGGCAGAAAATTTAATTGACATGGTGCAGCACCAGATTAATCAGGTGCCCGGCATCACAAAATTTTGCACCAATTTGGAGCAGAAAATGCAAATTCTATCAGTCGTAGTGGCACACACAAATACGACACCAGCCGTGCAAATGGTGGTGAGATCACATTATAATCATGATTGTGAATTGACGAGCGGTGAGATCGTGCTGTGAATTGAACTGCGGTGACATTTTGACCTCTGATATTGTCTAGTTCAAGGTTTATCGGCCCAATAAGTCAACCTCAGAAAATCAGGTCAAAAAACTAGGTCCAGAAAATCGGCTTACTGGTTAGAAAATACAGCAGGCACAATATGTTTTGAGGTTGTTTAATTTTTGAAAAAAATTTGTAAAATGTACTTTTGGGCATAAAACCAGAATCTGCATAATACCCATATCGTATTTCAAAAATCTAAGTTTTTGTGTGCAACTGTTACGTTAGTGTGACGTAATAAGTAACTTTTCCTAATCATGCAATACACAAAAATCATTTTTTTGATTGTAATTATTTCAATTATTACTTTTATAATGATATTGATTGTCATCGAGGTTTTGCTGCAAACACATTTTAAATCATGAACATTTTGGAAACTACATCAGCTAGAATGCCAAAGTTTTTTTTTGCAAAAGCTATAGGAGCTAAAAGATCTTCAAAATAATCATAAAAAGAAATTGCAAAATTCTTGACGTTGTCTTCATGCGGTGCAGGGTAATATAACTTTTGAAACAGCGGTTAATGCAGTAAGTGTGGAAAGTTCTTTCCAAAACAAAAAAACAGCATTTTGTGCCAAACAGCTGCTAAACACGACTGAGTATAGAAAAATTTGCATGTGATTAAGTGTTAATTGTAATTATTGTTGTGCGCAGATGATTATACAAAGTGTTAATTGTCATAATAACGACATGCTAAAATACTGTAGAACAAGCAATAGTTGTCTTTAATCCCATTTCAGATTTTTTTATTGCAACAAAAGTGAATCTAATTGGGGTCGCTAGCTAAATCTTGTTTGATGTTCTTTATTACGCTGAATTTTGCTAGCTTGCACATCAGGCAAGTGAAGCCGAACAACTTGCCCAAGACAATTTTAGCTTGCTTTAGGCAAGCATTAATTTCTAACCATGCATACTAACGCAGGTTACATATCATCCAGTGTTTCCTTTAAGTTTTTAGCTAATCAGCAAGTGCCCAAAGTTCTAAAGAGACACTTGAGTGCTCTAAATTTTGTACCAATTTGATACAGATATTAAAGTATCATAAAACAGGATGATTTCGGACAGCGAGGTGAATTTGGACTAGAGTTGAAAAAAAAATTAAATTTGATTATCAACATCTGTCATAATTTTTTCAAGTTCAAACCATCTAATAATGGATTATTATATCCATATATTATAAGTGATACTACAGGCAAAAAAAATTAAAAGTTAGTTTTCTTATTTGTCCCAGAAAGAAATTTGTGAACCAGAGAATTATCAAAAAATTGTCAACTATTCCAAAACTTCTACTCTTCAGCTCATCACTAAGGTATGTCACTGCATTTGTTTTTGTTAAGTCATGTAAAATTTAATTGTTTTTTAGGTGACATTGTTTAATTTTGCAATAGAGTTACAATTTCATCTTTGATCCAAAAGTTTTGAAATTGATGCATTGTCTATTCTTTTAAGGGGTCAATTAGGCCATATTAAGAACTTAATAAGAAACTTTTAGGTGATAAGCAGATGACCGCTTGCGATGCTAACTAGTCGGAGCTGATATTAGATGACGAATATGACCGGGATTTGGACATGTCCTTATCTGGTAAAGAAATTGAAAAACCTATTTTCAATTGATAAAATTTGTGTTCAGTCACCGGCACAGCCAGAAATAAAAAAAAAGGAGGAGGGACTAAATTTTGTTATAATTAAAGCATATGCAAATCAGAAAATTTTGATTTAGGCAAATTGCAACAAATTACAAGGTTTAGCGATATCAGGCAAGAGTCCCGCTGTCCTTCATGCAGAAAGCACAAAAAAAAAAGGAAAAAGAATAAAAGTGGTTTCACCTAGGTTTACAATTTGATTTTATTTGATGATGCAAGAGCGAACGCGCAAAAAGAGCGTTTTCTTAACATAGGCCATGTCAGAAAGTCGCAGATTGCTGTTATTATTCAGGTAAGCCGGCATAATAATAGTTCAATTTTGAAATATAGTATATTGTAACAAAATAAAAACACATGAGATGTACAATTCACAAAAACATACATATGAACAACCCCCACGTACACTCAAAAATGATTGGTTTTTGAAAAAACAAGTGCTCTCTACTATTATTTATGCTAATTGACGCAGCGTAATGCTTGCTATCTTCAAACAGAAAAAAAAACGCAATATTGTGGTTTGCCAATATAATGTTTTGTTAATTGATTACTGCACTATTATTATTATCGTTGGTAGGACAAAGGAATCCAAGCCAAGAATAATGTGATAGCCAACCACCATTCCTTACGGGCAGTTAATTGTCTTAATCAAATAATGCGAATCTGAACACGGCGTTATGCGGAAAAATGGTCATAGCGAAGTATGGTAGGTGTATTTATAGAGCACGCTCGCAAATTAAATTTGGTTCACACCGAAAACTGGGTAGAATGCTTCCTGAGAGAATGTTTAGGCCCAGCCTACACTGTGCGTAAAATCGCGAAACTACAGGGGTGTCATTAGTTGTTTGAAACAACTGACTGCTTGTAAGTTAGTAAGGCAATACGCCGGGCGTACCAAATTTTGGTTTGAAATAAACTAACAACAAAGTTTTGCACATTATGATTTTCGGCAGTTTGAAGTTGTAGACTAATTTAAACAAGAAAATCCCCCGTTCATCCAACCACAGCTGAAAATAATATTAAAGGATCCAACTGACATGGTAGTTAGGATATTGGTAAACTAAAAATTTTTTGAGCAATGTTATATTGATTCCACCATTTTTCATGCAAACAGGTTCTCTAAGGCTAGGTGGTTTGTTGAAATGTAGGCCTACATAAGCCGGTTTAGTTCAATTACGTCTGATATCTTTTTCAGTGTAAACTAAAAAAAAAAAAAACAGGCAAAATGCCCGCAATCAAATGACATGCGCATAAATGTATGCAAAAATATGTGTGATCTGTAAAATGGATCCTATACAGCATGATAAAAAATCAATTTCCATGTTATAGATATATGGAAAGTCATTCTGTTAGAACACAATTGCTTCAGCAATTAGTGTTTTTTTTTCTGAATGCATTCCATTAAAATATTCTCGAAATTTATCAGGGTTGAAATACGGTTTGTCTATGATGGATGACATTTAATTCGTGGGCTGATACACGTCAGATCTCAGCCACCCCAAATTCTCACCGGTATCTGATTCTACTTTTTGGCAAATGACGAGTTTTGAAAAGGACTGCATTTTTTGGTGCAAAAATGCACTAATATTAGCCTCGTTTGCATTCTCCTACAAAAACAATTTGGTATGCTGACGAGACATTATCATTCCAAGACAGCCCAATACAGGCTATGCAATGAGCGAACATTTTCAATAAATATCAACACTGACTATACAAGCATTCCCACTCTCCGGGTTTAGTTTCTACCCTGTGTTGCAAAATGCCAACGGGGCTAAATTCTTGTTTCGATAAAATCGAGTTTTTATGCGCAATTGCTATATTAGTGTGACGTAATAGAAAACTTTTTCAATCATTTTTACCAAAATTGATTTTTTTGATTGTAACTTATTTCCATTGTTATGTAACTATGATTCACTTTTTCTTTTTGCTGCAAACGTTTTTTCAACCTGAATATCTCGAAAACAATACAAGCTGGACGGGACGAGTGAAATTTCTTAGAGATAGAGGAGTTAACCATTGTTGGAAAAAATTTTCAAAAAATGCAAAACTTTTGACGTTGCTAATTTGTAAGTTAGGGTTGAATTACACTGGAGTTGAGCGTTTTTAAATTAGTTTTTCAACACTTTATATTTTTTATAAAATTTTAGTATTTTCAAAGAGGGGGACTGGTCCCCCTAATCCCCCCCCCCCTGGCTGTGCTGGTCTGTTCAGCAATACATATGAAGAATAATAACAGAACAAAGTTCAAAATTAACTAAACTCCTTTGATTTATGTTACCATCGCTGAAACTTGAACGAATTATGCTTCGTGTTATAAACTCTTCCAGATGAAGTGGACAGTAGAGATGGCAACAGCGCAGCGTATGAGGCCGCGCGCTGTTGTTGGTGGACCACGCCGCGCAGCGTGGCAACTAAAATCTGCATTACGTCAAAGCATCAGCGCAGCGCCGCGTACAATAATTTTTTTTACAATTATTGTTGGTGATTTTCTCTTTATGAACAATAATGGTTAGTCTGGATGTAACTATTATACGGTATGAATTGAGGACAATGCATGCTACTAAAACAGGAAAAGGTGCCTTCAGTTCAAGTTTATTTTTTCAGAATTCGGAGCATCCTAGAATCGGCTATTTTGGCTACAAGAAACTTAGTTTTGATCGGCTGAACGTGTTTTTTTTTTGACACCAACAAAAAGATTTTGGTTTTGGTAGGCTTGACTAGGAAAGGTTTAGGACGTTAAGCGAGCAGGGGTGCCGATCTTCGTTGAGCATTGGGGGTGATAACTTGCAATTTTACCCCAATTTTGCCCTATTTTCAACTTCGGGGGGGATGAACCTCGACCGCAATTTATTTCAGGTGAGCAAATTAAGTGAAGACCAAAAAAAATGTCTTCACCTAAAGAAAGAAAACTTTGTTCCCCAAATTCTAGTGGAGACCTGCGCTCAAATGCAAACCAAAGTCAAATTATTGGGGGGATGCAGGTGCAGACTATACTCAAATTATTGGGGGAGATACAGTCAAATTGGGGGGATATATCTCCTGTCCCCCCTGGGTTTCGGCACCCCTGTCGGTGAGAAGATAAAACAAAGGCAGACAAAAGTAGAAGAAACAGATTTGTTGGAAACAATCATCAGAGTAGAGGCACAAAACAAAGCCTAGCGACACACCCTCCCTTTACGCAGTAGGCTTATGCCTATGGTATTGGTACTAGCCCAAGGCTAGGCAACAGTTTCTACTACACATGCGCTTGCATATTAGAGTGAAAGAGTTAGTTCAGTGTAGCCTATTCGTCAACAGGTCATGGCATCAAGAATTAGGCTTTCGGTCCTATCTGCCTATGTCTGGACTGGAGCCTACCTCATATACGTAGTAGCAAAATTTATTCCACAATCTAACAGTAACACACATGTAAACGGCAAACGTATTAATACACAGGGTAGTTTCATACAAGTGTTAGTGTAGTAGCTTGTGACAGCATGCAGAGCACGTGATACCTTATATTTCATTAATTGAGCTACTGGTTCAGGATTAGTACAGTAGTTGCATGAAATCATCAGGTAGACTGGTACTGTGTAGATTGTTTTGATTGCCAAAACATGGTGCAGAAAAACTGATAGCAAGCACACACAAGGCAGATTAAACCTGAAAGCCCATAATTGAAACGACTGATCTCACGTCGCATGTTTTTTAGTTTTTACTCGGCCATTTTCAAAGTTAACGAGTGCAAAGTGTCAGACTTTTACTTATAACTCAAGAATGGTTTGGTTTAGCTGCATGAAATTTTGACAGCAGTTTGAGATTCGTAAGTTATTTGTGTGTGCCAAATTTCAAGGCAAAGAGTCCCGTAACTTCAGGTTTAGGACCTGAAAACTACTTCAAAAGTTTGGTATAAAAAGCGGCCTTATTCAAAAATGGCTTAAGTACGGCAAAAAATATTTCACATGGTTATATGTCGTAAGATACTCTTTCATCTCTACCTACACTTTTAGCCGCACTGAGTTTTTTTTCTTTTTTCATTTCTTGCTTTCTAAATTTTGTGCACTCTTCTTCTCCTAAACCACACAACATCTATATCTAATTTTTGTGTAAATTGTTGGGCTGCAAATGCTATTTTGTCTCCTGAATTTTTTTGAGGCTTCTCCCCAGAACCCCCCCAAAATGGGGCCCTAAAAAACTAATTTTTTTAATTTCTCAAGCTAGGGTGATAGTTTTTTGTTTATATTGGTAGATATTTAAGCAACAAATAGTTTGACATAGTATGGAGGTACCACCCCCCCCCCCATGGGCCCCGAAATGGACTCCCCAGAAATTAGTTTTTTGAACGACTCAAGCTAGGGCATTACTTTTTTTTATACCGGCAGATGTTTAAAAAACAAATATTTTGACATGGTTTGACAGAGCAACTCTTTTGAAAACTCTCCGAAATAATACCCCAAAAATCAATTTTTTTATATGTCATAAGCTAGAGAGCTAATTTTTTTCTGATGTTAGTGAAAATTTAAAAGATATTTAACTTTCGGTGTGGCGTGGTGCAGTGTGAACTTAGTTGTGTTTGAATGCGGTGCGGCGCAGCATGCGGATGCATTTTTTGTTATCCGCGCCATCTCTAGTGGACAGACTTTGATTAAAATTTTATAAAACAGTAGGCTAGTCATTACATTTAAATTTTACATGTTAAGTACAACTAAGTTGGTGCCCTGGTATACGCCTCGAGCAGTTTCGTCAAATTAAAATGCCTATAGAAATCAGAAGTAGGGATTTTCATTCCAGAATACGGAATCAATTGGAACTGGTTCTAAATTATGGAATCAGAATAGCAAAAATTTGTTAACATGCACTGCTTCTGCGTAGTTTGCATATAAATGTCATTGATCACACATTGCTCACTAAGTAACAAGCGGACACAGCAAACCGCCATTGCATACACACTGCCCTACAACCACGAGTAATAGCGGATGTGTGTACGACTATATGGCATACGCACAGCAGCACACACATGAGCAATCACGAATGTGTTCTTCCTTATGGCAGCAAAAGGTAAGGGTATCTTTTCTTTATCACAAGGAAAAAGCAAAAAATGCTGATCGACAATTGACCGTAACAATGCATTAATGCTGCTATTGATACAGCCAATGTTACTATTGCTAATAGGTGGTAGCAATATCTGACATTGCTGTCAATTAGCATTATTTTTTTGTTTAAAACTGAATGATTTCGATATTTTGCTGTAAAATTTGATGATATTCTAGAAAGATTCTAGAATTCAAAGAAAGATCTGAAATTATTCCATTTCTGGAATATCCAAATATTCTGAAATTGACATCCTTACGTAGAAGATTCTAATAAAAAAAAAAGGAAAAGGCTTGGCGCGCATTCTGTACGTGCAGACATTTTGTAATGAAGCGTAAAAACCTAATCCCAGCCTTAACCCCAACCCAAACCAATATTATAACTTTATTAACCAACATAAAAATTTCCGAAAAGGAATGACATCAAAGCATTCTTCGTTTATTTGACTGCACAGTGCACTGCACATGTTCCGTGCGCACACTCACTTCATAAAAAAAATAAGTTCAAATTCACCCCATTTTACAGTATGCCAGTTCCAAATGTCATATTTCCAGAAACTCGTCAAGCTTTCTAAAGCTATGTTTGATGCTAGCCATATTGCAAAAAAATCTCTTGAAAAAAAAATTGGCTTAGTGGAAACACTAACATCTCACAAAGAAATTCAAGCATTTCACTTGTTGGATGAGATGGTTTGGAAATAGCATTATGTCGAAGTAAGTTTTACATTCATTAGTGTCTTTTAGTGAATGAAAATGACTGCAACAAGCTCACTAAAGACATTCTCATCCACAATGTGGGCCCAGTGTCAAATTTTGCACAATGCATATGATGAACTAAATTTTTGATATGCTCTGCAATAGGCCTATATTTTTACGTAAATATCAGCAGAGTTTAAAAAAAGTTAACAAACCAGGAGGTCAGCTTATTTACACATAACCAATTTTGTTAGAAAAATACACAAGTACAGTCGGGTAGCCACCTTGCACCCAATTTCAACAAAATTCTTAATAACTTTCTTATTTTAATGCTATCAAAAACAAAATTAGTACCATTTGTTCGAGAATTTTTATGCCTATACTGTGATGTAAATTATAACTCATAAATATAATTTGGTGCTGCATAAATTGGAATTTTGATTAGAATATGTTAGCATACTATAGCAGTCGCCATCACACTATTACAGTCACTTTTTTCACGTAATTTTCAATTTGTCATCGCGTGGTGTCATAATAAATGTAACTAACACACACAAAAAAAAGTTCTGCAGAAAAGAAAAAAATGCATCGTGTAGCAGACCTGTGATTGCGTAGAAAACGTAAAAGCCCGGTTTTTTGTTGTTCACTCTTGATTTGCCTCGGAACTATCTTCTTCAAAAATACCATACATATCTTACTTATCACCAGTTTTTTGCATTTCAATTCTGAGCGGTTTTTGCTTTCTAAGCTTTTAACTGCTGTGAATAAAATCTTCAAAAGTAAGCTGGAAAGGGCCAAAAATAAAATAATAACAATATTAAACATGCTGCATAAATTTGCAACTATGTTCTAATTCTTAAACCTTTGTAAAATTAATTTAAGAAGTTACAAACGCTTGTGACTGAAGTTGCAAAAATTAAGAACAACCTGCTCGACCCAAAACTGATCATTACGTGTAATGGTAAATGAAAAAATAAGAATGAAGATGTCCCTCGAACAAGTCAGCCAATGCAACTCGGCCCAAATGCAAGATGGCGTTACGAACAAGACTACCTAAATCAACCTGAGCTAATGATTGCAAGCTAATTTTTTTTTTTAAAGTAGTGTAACTTGAACGTTATTTGACGAAATTGGCAGATTTATAGCCTTTTCTCTCTCCTATCCCTGGCGTTCTACACTTTCGTGAGAAAAACTTCGTTAGTCTGATTGAATATTTGTAAATGTTGAAGTTCAAAAATGAATCACTTTTAGTTTTAGTCACAAAAAAAAAAAAAAAAAAAAAGAACGCTGCTTCCAGAGAGACAGATCTGGGCTGCAGCGCTCTTTTTACAAAAAACAAAAAAACGTGAGTGCACTGTTTTTCTAATGGACAGTCACAACTCGTTCTTAAGCAAAATTTTCAGATAGAATAAAAAAAAAAAATTTTGGATAATTCGCGATTATTGTTTTCGGGTAGTACCAAAAAAACAGGAAAAATAATAATTTAACACTTTAGTTTTTTTTTTGTTTGCTACTACCCGAAAACAATAATCGCGAATTATCCAAAATATGTTGTTGTTTTTTCATTCTATCCAAAAAAAAAGATTTAACACTTCAGCTACCAGCCAGTTGGTTGAGCGGTAACGTGTTCATCTCTGGAGCAGTAGGTCTGAAGTTCAAATCTCAGGCCGGTCAAATCCAACAGAGTGTTGCCAACGGCTTGCCATCGTTGCGACATTTCTTCAGAAGGAGCTGTGTTGCCTGGGCGCAATGACGCGGAGATAGGCCCTGCTAACTCATACACGCTTTGGCATATTACAGCGAGTATAACAAAAGATTTGATTAAACACTTCAGTCAGTTGCCGCTATATTAAACATCAATGAAGTGAAGCGGGAGTGCTCTTTTTTGATTTTGGCGAGTGGAAGCCGCATTTTTTTTTTGCTAAGGTAGGAAAACAATAAATATTGAAAGCAATTAACGAAATTTTTCTCATGAAAAAGCAGAATGCCAGAGACAGGGAAGAGAAATGGCTGTAAATCTGCCACTTTTGTCATGTAACATTCGAGTTACACTACCTGTCTTAAACAAAGTTACCTTTTAAATAAACGTTTAACATAAATTGACAGGTACTATAGGATATACAGTAATTTCATCAACTTAGAAGAAAGCTAATATCCAAAAAACAAAAGCGTTCTATTACAGTATTTTTGTGCGATAAGATCGCTCATTATTTGAAATTAGTCATATATTGAACGTGGAAGGGAAAGGATTGAGCTACAATGTGGTCTGCATCCCCTGATTATACATATTTGAAAGAATTAAATCTAACGTTTATCACTGCGTCATGAAACACGAATTCCCAATTACTGTTACTTGCAGATCGAATCCTTTTGTTCGATTATTTAGGTGCTTTCTATTTTTGTTAGGTGATCGTAAATAAATTTATCATTAGGTTGTTGAGCATATTTATCCTTCTATCACCAGACAGCGTCAGACGCTAGCTATTGAATGATCCGCGCAGTTTTTATTGCATTGACTATTTCGAACTTAGAGGAATACTCACCTGCTCAGAAGTTTCCAGTGATCCAATGTTCCTGTGGATTTCTTCAAATGTTTGTCCACTAGAATTGCTGCTTGTTGGAAGTCACCAAGCGAGATAAGTATCGTAAAGCGTCTTATCCAAGGACGCAACAACATGACCAGGGTGGTGGTTGAACCATAATCATGCAATCAAAAACGCCGCGGCTATTCTTTCACCCACGCTGTTGACTTTGTAGTTTCTATTACTCGAACAAGAATTTTGACAGTTAGTGATTGTTTGATGCATCTTTATTCTCCTGTCACTAGAAAACGATGATTTCGCTATCATTTGGAAGAATTTGCACCCGCTTAAGAGTTCAAAGTTGTAAGTCGGCTCGGGATTTTGAATTGGGTTTGCGTTTAATTTGGGCATGTCAAGTGCCTAGTGTTTTAGATAGCGATAAAAACATGATCAAAATCACTTCACTACACAGATTAAAGACTTGATTGAAGCATCAATGCATATCAAATCTTTCATTATACTACTGCATTACGCAGAACATATCTTCTTTCGAAGAAATGTTGCAGCAGTGGTGAGCCATTGCTGACACTGTGCTTGATTTGACCACCCAGAGATTTGAACCTCAGGCCTCCCACTCCAGAAACGAATGCGTTGCTGCTCGACCAACCGGCCGGTCAATGCAATTATTTCTTAGTACAAAATTATTATTATTGGGTCACAATCGATCAATAAATTGTTTTTAGTCACAACAGACAAAAGTTGTAAAGGATCAAATAAAATCTTTCATTTTACTCGCTATATTACACCAAAGCGTGTAACGAGTTGACTGGGTCCATCTCCGCATCATTGTGCCTGAGCAACACACCTCTTTTCGAAGACGTCACAGCAGTGGCAAGCCGTTGGCAAATTGTGCTTGATTTGACAGGCTCGAGGTTTGAACCTCAGACCTCCCGCTCCAGAGACGAACACGCAACTGCTTGACCAACTTAAGAGCAATATTATCCGCATACATTTTTCAAACCTAACTTAACTTGTGAGCTTCTTTGGGCCTGGTTTTTGCTTCAAAATTCCAAGTTTTTTGGCAATGTTTCGCACGGATAATTCGTTAAAGGATCTTGAAACAGTCTCAAAGGCCTGTTTATATATATACAGTATATATATATATAGTCATTTTCTTTGCACAAACATACAATTTTAATTGAATTAAGTCAGAAGTAACATTGCAATTGTAGCCAACTTGATAGAACAATATTTTGGCACAAATAGCAAAACGAATGTTATATCATGCATGTAGTCAAGGCTTTTGGCTGGCTGGAGTTGTCAATATTATGCATGGCTGCTACACAGTTCAAGTCCTCAGCAGCATTACTGTGTTTGGCTTTCTTCATGTGTCCAGGCATTGATACAATTCATTTATATAATACAGTAAGTAATTCAAATGTTTATCAGCGCCTCAACAAAAACCAAAGTACGAAATCGCTTTTAGTTTTGAAAACACCATCGCGTGACGTCAGACGCATGTGCGTTCATTTGCTCGATCATGTGCAAAAATGCGCTCCCGTTTCCTCTTTTTTTTCTTTTTGCTTTGACTATGAATTTTACTTGTGTGTGCGATGCTGGTCGTATTTTACCGCCATCTGCAGGGCACAAGGTTCAATCAGAAAAATAAAAAACCAAGTTCTTCACTAGCTGGAGAAATGAAATTTACCAACAAGAAGCGGTAAGAAATAGACTTCACGCATGAGAAATTTTGAAAGATTTTGAAGAAGTTTGAAGCATTTAAGACTTACGCAATGTTGTTAGAGAGAAAAGTGGGTTTTTCATAAAAAAGTAGCCTTTTAAAGAAAGTTTGTGCGTTTGGTAGCATAAATCATTGAATACTCGATCAAACAAAGTCATATTGGAATGCAATAAACTACAAGATACGCGAAAACTTTAGATACCAAGTTCAACATCCTAGATTATTTAATTATTGAGAAACAATAGGGTGGATGCAAAACATTCCATTTTCAGCATGATCGTAAGGTGGCTCCCCGACTGCATCAAAACAGAAGAGTAAATGATTTTGTAAAAGAGCACTCATTCTTTGCTAGCTTATTTCAGATTTCCTTTTAAAGTTTTTTATGGGTGTTGACACACTGGTACATACCTAATATAAACAGACAGAGGTGGAGTTGAGGACACAAGGCTCGAGGCCAAGGCCAAGGACACAAAAAAAATCCGAGGCCAAGGACAGCCTTTCCGAGGACAGACACTCTTGAGGCCAAGGCCAAGGACCAAGGACACAAGCGCAAGTGCTCTCCAAAAAAAAAAAAAAAAGGTCTTCACAAAAATTTTTTAGGCCATCTCCAAAAAAAAAAGTCTTCACAAAAATTTTTTAGGCGATTTCCAAAAAAAAAAAGTCTTCACAAAAATTTTTCAAGCGATCTCCACAAAAAAATGTTTTCCAAAAAATTTTTCAAGCACTCCACAAAATTTTAACAATTCAAAAAAATACTGCTGTCCTCGAGCCGATGACAGGCCAATTTTCGAGGACTTGACCATCGAGGCCAAGGCCAAGGGCTTCAAAATGTGTCCTCGAGGACTCTGCCTCTGTAAACAGATATTATTACTAACTAGCTAGCTGAGCCAACTGTATTTATTCTACTCTCTTTCTGCTCTGCTCCTTGAAAGAGGACCGCACAGAGCATGCAACCTGGCAACATCATTATGATTACTAAAGTTAAGGCAGTGGCTGCTGTTACATTATATACATAACACTTCATGCGTAGGATAATATTACGGAATTTATAACATTTTAGTGGTGAGATATTTTTAAGTGAATTTCGCCACTTGGCTCTTGGCTTGTTCAATGAAGCAACAAGATTACAAGTGCAAGAGCGGTTTGCATTGTAGAAGGCAGAAGTCACAAAGGTAATTAACACTTTTTTTAGGACGCTTTAGGACCAGTCATAACTAACCCATACTTTTTTAGGATGCTATCAAAAATCAACTCAAATCTAGTTTATTCAATTAAAAGTTTAATTGGAATTATTCAATTAAAATCAACTAAAATCTAGTATTTAATAAAAAATTAGTTGCGAATTCATGCGATAATAAATGAAGTAGGCCTCTGTCCTAAAAAAATTAAATTAAAAACACCTTTAAAACACCTCCGTCCTAAAAAAATTTTAACGCTATCAAAATCGGAAAATACTACCGGTATAAGACAGAAAAGTAGGAAAAGGTGGTAAGGGTTAACTCTATCCTAATCCTAACCAGCCTTTTAGCTCTATTTCCGCCTTTTCCTACTTCTTTGTGTTTTATTATTATCTAAGATGGAAATCATGCTATAAGGCGGGTTTAGGTTTGTAGAAAAAGGCAGTTAGGGTTAAAGCATAGTGCTTAAAGTTAACTTTCCCTAACTGACGTTTCCTACTTTCCCGCCTTTTAGCACGATTTCTGCCTTTTAGTACTGTCCATCAAAATCATTCGAAATCTGGTTTGTTTTATTAAAATCATCAAACTAAAGTAATGAGACGTTTGAAGATAAATGCCTAATCATCACAATTCAATGCAGATTTTAAATAAATTCGTCCTAAAACATCTCTGTCCTTAAAAACAGTTTTGCACTTTTTTAGGACAGTTTTTAACCTTTTTTAGGACGCTGTACTTTTTTTAGGACAGAGATGTGTTAGGATGAATTTATTTAGAATTTAGGTTACATTTGGTTTGTTGGCAGGTTTAGGATGATTTGTCATATATCTTCAAACTTTGCATCACTTTCAATTGATTACGCTATTGTAATGAAACAAACCAGGTTTCGAATGGTTTTGACAGTATAGTAAAGAAAGTTAGAAACTTTTTTTAGGATGCTGTACCTGTTTGAGGACGGAGATGTTTTAGGATGAATTACCTGTATTATAATTTGTACCGGTATTGAATTATGATGATTAGTCATTTATGTCAAACTTTGCATCACTTTAATTTGATGATTTTAAAGAAACAAACAAGGTTTCGAAAGATTTTGATAGAGTTTAAAAGTTTTTCTAGGACGGAGGTGTTTTAGTACCCTGTACCTGTGCTTCATTTATTACTGCATGAATTCGCATCTAATTTTTTGTTAAAAACTAGATTTTAGTTGATTTTAATTGAATTCCAATGAAACTTTTAATTGAGTAAACTAGATTTGAGTTAATTTTTGATAGCATACAAAAAAAGTATGGGTTTGTTCGGACGGTCGATCTTAATGGGTCCTAATGCGCCCCCCCCAAAAGTATTACCCATAGGCATTGACAAGGGAGGGCAGGGGGGCCATGCCCCCCTGGATTTTCACGCACTCTCCCTTAAACAGTTAAACACCACAAATTTCTGAAATTCATTCATTTTTTGTAGTTAATACTGGCTTTACTTTTGTTGCCCCTCCCCCGGAAATTTTTCTGTCGATGCTCTTGGTACTATTACTGGTACCCTTGCGCTTCTGCCTTCTCCGATGCAACACGCTCTTGCACTTGTAGCGTCGTCCACTACAATCAGTCGTCTAACCACAAACAAGAACCATCTGGAAGCAATGGCTTAATATTGTAAGTCAACAGACCACACAGCTCATATTGGTAGGCTATGTAGTCGAGTCGGTTAACCACAATCCGGACGAGTCCTTTTGATGCCAGAAGACGCTGCATACCATACTTGTACTTTGTAGTCTTGTCGCTTCACTGAACAAGCCAAGTGGCGAAATTCATGTAAAAATATCTCACCGCTGAAATGTTACAAATTACGTAATGACTTATATTATCCTACAGAAGCATTACCAAAAGTAACAAAATAGCAGCCTCTGCTAAAGTTAAAGCAATCATATTAGCTACCGGTAATGAAACTAGTCTGAAGTTAACTTCATCTTTCTTGATTCAGTCATTTCAAGGATATTCTAGGCCTACAGTAGGCTATTTTACAGATCAGTTGAAACATAACATATATGTCAAAAATTTAGAACCCTACCAAGTACCAACAGTCTAGAGTCTATTTCAAGTTTCACCCACAATCAAGATCATCAACAGTGTCTGCCAAAAGTAACACAAACTTCAAAATCAAAAAATTTAAAGTCAGCTTCCTATTCCAGTACCAGAGTCATATCCAGCTACTGGAGACTGGGAAGCCCTGGGCCTAAAGCTAAAAGTACACCCAACTAGCAGAGAAAAACTGAATTTGGACTTTCTTAACTGGAACAGTTACAACCGAACCCAAGACTTGGCACCGAAACTGAGATAACAAAAGCTTGTTTAACCTTGGAGTAGCTGTTGATACAAAACCATACCTGCACTTGGAGCTGGTATCGTAATTCCTGATAGGCGTACCATTAGGCTGCTATGCAAGCAGCTGATAAACAAACAGGTATAAAACGCGCGAAAAGTTGAAAGGCGGGGAGAACAAACCAGAAACGGATTAAAAACTACAGAATAAAGTGCAATTAAGACGAGATGGGAGTTGCTGAGCAGCAATCCCTTTCAACGACTGACGCAAATACCTACAAATTTCAAAAATACTGGCGCCCAGGCTTAAGCCATTCAAGAAATTAATTTGGGGGGATCCCAGGGGGTGGCACCCCCAAACTATGTCAAAATATCTGTCTCTAAAATATCTACTTATATTTAAAAAACTGGCACCCTAGGTTAAGCAATTTCAAAAATTGATTTTTGGGGCCCATTTGGGGGGTCCCCGGAAGGTGGTAACCCCAAACTATGTCAAAATATTTGTCTTGATTATCTACTTATATCAAAACAAACTGGCAACCTAGCTTATGCTGTTCAAAAAATTGATTCCTGGAAGGTCCATTTGGGTGTCCCCAAGGAGGTGGTACCCCCAGGCCCAAACCATGTCAAAATTTTTGTCTGTTAAATATCTACACATTTGAAAAAAATAGGAACCGTAGCTTGAGCCATTCAAAAAAAAAGATTTTGGGGGGATCTCCAAGGGTGTGGTTTGACCAAACTATTGCGAAATAGTTGTCTGTTAAACATTTACTGATATATAAAAAAAAAAAAACTAGCACCCTAGCTTGAGCCATTCAAAAAATTGATTTCTGGGAGGTCCATGTGGAAGTCCCCGGTGGGGAGTAGTGTTACAGGAAAACTCGGCCACAGTCTTAAACGTGCGCAAATACCGACCTGATAGAGATGACTCGTCAAGCACACCCAAGTTCACAATTCAAACAGTTCACTTTTGACTAAGATGCACAAATCGCAATCCCTAGAATCGACGTCTTTCGAATGAAAGTTGACACTCGCCGCTTCGACGTGAACTCTGACGCGAAACTTTTGACGGTTTTCCAAAATAAACACAACACAATGCGATAGATAGCAGGCACAGACCGGCAGAGGTGGAGTCCTTGAGGACGTCCTTGGCCTCGAGGACACATTTTGAAGTCCTTGGCCTTGAGGCCTCAAGTCCTCGAAAATTGGCATGTCCTCGGCTCGAGGACAGCAGTATTTTTTAAATTGTTAAAATTTTGTGGAGCGCCAGAAAAATTTTTCGGAAAACGTTTTTTTGTGAAGATCGCTTGAAAAATTTTTGTGAAGACCTTTTTTTTTTTTGGAGATCGCCTGAAAAATTTTTGTGAAGACCTTTTTTATTTTTATTTTTTTGGAGATCGCCTGAAAAATTTTTGTGAAGACCTTTTTTTTTTTGGAGAGCACTTGCGCTCGTGTCCTTGGTCCTTGGCCTTGGCCTCGAGCATTCCTGTCCTTGGCCTCAAGAGTGTCTGTCCTCGGAAAGGCTGTCCTTGGCCTTGGCCTCGAGTCTTGTGTCCTCGACTCCACCTCTGCAGATCGGTTTTAACAGCGTAAAACAATTAACATTCTTTATGAGTAAATTAACATTATTTTAGCTTCAGGCTTTTACGTATAGCATCATTAGAAAAGAAAAATAATTATCAAAGCAAAATAACAAATCCAAATTTGCAATATAACGTTCACAAATCAATTCAAATATTGAAAATAAAATGCACAAAACTTACCAACTATTTTGAGACGGTAATGCACAGAATCGTATCAAGAAATCGACAACCGAACAGTAATTTATTTATCTCAAATCTATTTCAACGTTTTGAGTCAATTGAAATAATTTGATGTTTTTGCAGGGGCATTTATAGAGGAAAATTATACAGAATAGAACAAAAACCACGTGGAAATTTTAAGGGGAAAAAGGCTATTTTTCGTAAACATTGTCCAAAACAAGTTTTGTTTTGCAAAAGTGGGTGAATTATTCATCGCACCGGCTGAACTGATCATATTGGAAAATACTAAGACGAATGCAAAAACAATAATCAACTTAGTGCTACATTTCCGTTAATACTAGTAAAATCAACATACGCAAACAGAGAAAGTAACTTGTTCTTATCCCAATCCGCTACGCACTATTAGGGGTCAAGAAAGAAAAAACGAAACATGACTAAGCAAAACAATTTGTCTACTAGGTACTGCGAAAGTAAACATGACATCTTATCAATGATCGATATTGGCGTGCCTTTTCTCATGTTGCAAAAGGTTTTCTGTTCGCATACATAGTGGTTGGAATCTTGCAAGGCGAAAGGTTTTTGTTTGAATCCAAAGCAAACTAACTTGCTGTAACAAGTAGTACCCCCAAACTATGTTAAAGTATTTGTCTCTTAATATCTACTGATATCAAAAAACACTAGAGCCCTAATTTAAGCCTTTCAAAAAGGTAATTTTTGGGGGGTCCCCAATGGAGTGGCACCCTCAAACTATGTCAAAATATTCGTTTGCTAGGTACAGTATCTGCTGATATCAAAAAAACTGGCACCCTAGCTTGTCATTCAAAAAAATTGATTTTTTGAGGCGCCATTTTGGGGGAGTTCTCGGAGAAGTCGCCCCAAAAAAATTTCGGGAGACAAAATTGCATTTGCAACTCAACAACTTTTCACAAAACTTAGATTTCGATGTTTCGTGGTTTAGGAGAACAAGAGCGTACAAGATTTATAAAAAAAAGAAAAGGAGAAAAAAAACTTCATTGCGGCCAACAGTGGGTTGGTTGGGATAAAAAGGTATGTTAAGACCTATGATCGTGTGAAATATTTTTTGCCGTAGGCTGCTTAAGCCGTTTTTGAATGAGACCGCTTTTTTTGCCAAACTTTCGGGGCGGTTTTCGAATCCTAAAACCAAAGTCATGAGACTAATTGCCTCGAAATTCCGTACAAACATGCAAATCAGTAATCTCAAACTGCTGTCAAAATTTCATTAGGCTAGACCAAACCGTTCTCGTGGTATAAGCAAAAGTCTGAAATTTCGCTCTCATTAGTTTAAAAATGGCCGAGGTAAAACAAAGGAACATGCGACGCGAGCGTCGGTCGTTCCCGATATGTTTAAGTGGCGTTGCGTTCGATATTTTTCAATTTGAATTCAGTCCCATGTCGTCATTTGTTGATGATTTCAGAACATTTGTTGAGGATGCTGGCACAGTTCAAAATTAAAATTTGTTTACAACCAAGTTTTTGTTCTGTGACGTCATCATTTGAAACATGCTGTTCATAAAAAAAGTCATAAAAGCTGCGCCGCAAGCGCAATTACTCTGAAAATCTTGCGCCGCAAGCGTTTCCGCAAGCCCAAAAAAATAATTGCGCTGCAAGCGCAACCGCAAGTGTGATGTTTTGAACAGTCCATGTATAATCAAAGGCGTTGCTAGGGATGGTGGCACCCGGGACGGGATTACGTGGTGTCACTCTTTTTCGATCCAAAAATAGGTGAAGACCAAAAACGAAAGGTCTTCGCCGTAAAACCAGTGGGTTTTTGATCCAAATGAAGTTGGAGACCAAACAAAATGAAAAAGGAAGGTCTTCACCACAAATCAGTGGAGTTATGGTTTTACATCATAATATGGTTTCATCTCAAATGGTGTCACCCGGGGCGGGCCCCCCCCTAGCGACGCCACTGCGTATAATTATAATTGACTCACTGCTCAAACTGCGTGCGCTAGACTACAGTAGAAAACCAATATTCAAACCAGAGGTGCTCGCTACCAAATTAGTAAACAAAAGATTATTGATTTCCTTTAAAAAACACAAGGATTTGAAATTGTGCATCGCATAACCTCTTTAGGCGAAGAACGTCTTTATGCTTGACGAAAAAAATACTCTCAACACCCGGACTTAAAGGAACCAGGGTGTGAAAAAATTCCACTAATAAAGTCATCATGTGGTGGTAAGCGAACGACTTTGGAGGTCGGAGTCACTGCTTTTTCTATAGTGACTCGTCAAGGAAATCGTTTACAAGGTTCGATATATATTTTGTGCTTCTGGAGCAATTATCATCACTCTCTAACGAATAGAGCACGCTAAAAAATCGTCTTGTTTTTTGTTTATTGAACCATCCAAGATTTACTTATATAGGAGCTTTATCACAGTATACTGTTGGCTATACCCAGTACTTAACGCGAGGGGACGCGTCCCCACATCGAGAGTCAGCGTCTCCCCATCGAGATTTAGCATCCCCCCATTGAAATTTAGGCGTCCTTCCATTCAGAATTGAGCGCTGGATGACCAGAAGAAGAATAGCCAGCCAGGACCAAAAGATCCTACAAATTTCCTGCCGAAAATGGTCGCAAATTACGGCGAAGACCTTTCTTTTTTTTTCTGGTCTTCACCTGCTTTCGGGAAAAAAATGACGTCAATTTCCGGTGAAGACCTTTTTTTTGTGTCTGGTCTTCATTCAATTTCGGTGACGGAAATATTCATTTCCACTAAACTTTTAGTAAAGTTGGTGAAGGCTGCAAAAGCGCCACCCCCTCCCCCCCCACCCACGCAAAATTTTACAATTTAAATACTGGCTATACCGATGCTGTCACTCCTGTACGCAATATCTTTCAAGTTTTCCCGGACTACCAAAAAAGGTGTAATTAATAGTTTTTGTTATTTCTTGTTTTTGAATTACGGTAAAAAAAGTCGAACTGTTGCGAGTAACTCGTTTTGTAAACTTGCCAAAAGCAGGTATAAGATTTTTAGAAACGAGTAGCATATTTCTAGAAAGATAATTACAAAAATAATTTTTCTGTTTAAAATTCGATTCTACAATCATTTTTTAAATATTTCAAGCAGAAAATTTTTTTTGAAAAATTGGCAAGAAATATTTTAGAAAGAAACATTTCAGCTAAGAAGATCCCAGCTATAAATCCAATAAAAGTTTTGCAAGCAATAGACAAATGGAATTTCCCATGACGAGGTTTTTATGAACCTACTACCTCGTCATAGGCGTAGCAAGAGGGGGGGATGGGCAAAAAGCCCGCCCCCCCTTAATTGAAATGCCACCAACTATGAAAATAATCACAACAAAGCCTTATGTTTTTTCAGTTTCTTTTAGCTTTTTCGCGTATAGAACAGTATACGAGTACAACAGACTAATATTAATACTGACGACCAGGTGGCCTGGACCCCTTTAAATCAAATTTTTGCCATCCAATTTCAAAGTATAACCCGGAGAAATTCAAGGTTCCTGTCCTACAAGTTGCAACCTTAAGCCCTCATCTAATCATTTTGTGCACTTAATGCAATAACATGACTACTTGTAACTGCCTATTGCACCAACTTTAAATCACAATTCATCTCGCCAATTTTTATCCGACGAAATACTTTTGACCAAAAAAAAAAATTAACTGGACAAAATGCTTACTGAAACAAATTTTTGAATTTGAATTGAGGGGGCCTGGGCCCCCTAGTCTAACATGTTCTCCAAAACCCGGTTATTTTCATGACAAAAATCTCCCGAGCAAATAATACTCAAGTGATTATTTAATTCTAAAAATATTGCAGGACGCAATGTACCTTGCTTTTTCCGTATCTAGGCCAAATCACTTCAAAATTTAACTTTCAAATTCAAGATTTTGAATTTGTTTTGGACTTGATTTGTAAGTATAGGGAGGACTCACCAGTTTGATTTTTTCAATTGGCCTTCAAATCTTAAAAATTTAGGTATTTCAAATGGCTCTAAAAACGTGCGAAATATGAACCAAATGGTATTAAAATAGCTATTTCTCCCCCAAATTACCCAAAATCGTCTAGCGGTCGGCCCACAGACTCCAGTCCGTGATATGTCTGGGTTAAACAATTTTGCTCACCTCGTCTCACAACTTGGACGATTTTGGAAAATTTTTTAACTTTTGTTTCAAGTTCTTTCCCTTTAGCAAAATCCAGGTTACTTGCCAACCCAAGCCCCGATTTTTGTCCCATTTTACGATACCCTTCATTTTGCGATATCTTTGTCCCACAAAAATTCCTTCTTTTTGAAAAAATTTGATAACGCCATCGCGTGTGATTTGCGGTTTGTCCTTCCCCTCCAATCAAAAATCCTGGCTACGCCTACGTACCTCGTAAATGTTTTTTTTTTTTTTCTTAACTTTAATCACATTTGATTGAAAAACAATCATTCCTAATCTATTTAAATTGCGCTTGCGCGATTGCGCTCAAAACTGCTGAAATGCTTGCGGCGGAAGCGTCAGTGCAACCCTTTAAAAATGATTGCGGCGCAAGCGCTATCGTAAGTAAAATAGTTGCACCGCAATTTCTTTGCGGCGCATGCGCCCACCTCTGGCTGTGCCATATTATGATGTCCATGCTAAGTGATGCAAGCGCAATGCGATTTAGCTAAGTGGAGTGCCAGTGTGATACTGGTCGAGAATCCTCTTTCTGGTGACCTTGTTGTCAGACTTTGATCAGAGTAATCTGAGAAGAGGGTACAATGGCTAGAGCAGAATTTGCTCACGTGTGTGGTTGAAGGTTCGATTGGGCTGCCTGATTATAGTCTTACTGAAATATTGTCTTGAGGCAAATCAACAGAGACATAGAAAAAGTCGATAAAGCACTGCTGATTAGTAACCAACGCATTGTACTAATATAGCATTACGCGTTTTCTCTGGTGTCCTTAATTTACCCATAGACTCTTTATTAGTAGACTACAAACTGACGCGCTAAGAGAAAACCGCTGCGAAAAAGGCTCCTCTCGCTGCGAAGAATTGAAGAGAAAAAGGCTCCTCTCGCTGCGAAGTTTTTTTGGCCACGCGTGAATTATTCGACTCGATGAAGTTTTTCGTAGTAAGTTCAAACGCACAGAACAAGCAAGAGCATATGAAAACTTAGGCAATTTGAAGCTTACAACTGAAACCATGAAGCTAGATCAGCCGACTAAAAAAGCCAAAAGAAGTTTCCAGTTGAATTAGTAAATCAGCACAAAAGAAGATAGATACAGAGGTGGTCAAAGTAGCCGAAAAACAAAAGTATTGCTACTTACTCGGAAATCCACTTCAAGTGATAATAGAAGTACGGCGAATTATTTTCACTTAAGTGAAAGCAGTTCTGATTAATTCTCTGTAATGAAACTAGTTTCAAAGTTTAATACTGTCTCAACTGCTTATGCTTGTACCCAACAAAAACAACAAATTTTTGAAATAACTCGTTATATTTCAAGATTTTATCCACAGTACAAATTTCACGTTCGAGACCTATACGAACATATTTTCAATAAGCAGTTTTGCCCAATAGAATTAGAATAACTTTTTTTTACGTCAGGTCGAAGTAAAATCATGGTAAAATCACCAAATAAAACAACTTCGTAACTGACTACCTCTGGATAAGTACTATGAAAGAACCTCTTTTACAAGGTAACTGGAAAATCAAAATCCAAGTGAGTCGCAAATTCGACAAAATATGTAATTTTTTTTTCCGTTTTCAACGGTATCAAAATGTGCAAGAGTATGCTTATAAGGACTTGCCGATAGCGCAGTAGAAAAAAATTGACTCGGAGCGATAGCCAGACGGGGCAAGGCAGAACTCAGCCAGCCTGGAAATTTTTACTTGTCATATATGCCCAGTGGCGTAGGCTTAGGCAAGATTTTCCAAAGGGGTGTGCATGAGTCAAAACTTAAAATTGGCATCATAAGTTTGGGGTCTGGGTCAAAGTCCCAGCCGCCGGAGATGATAAGGGGGTTTGGGGCGAAACCTCCAGCGCTCAGAGATTTCTACGTTGTTTTACAAAAATAACACAGCGTTAAGATCTTTTTAGATTAAATTTCGGATTAAAAGGTACGCTTTGAACGGTGCAAACATACACAAAATAAGTATAAAAACAACTGAAGGGCACTAGCTAAATGATATACTTAGCCATCGTTTTCACAAGTATCATACGTAAGGCCAAGAAAGAAAGTAAAAATTTTGTAGCTATTGGTGACAGATTTTTTTGAAACATGCCAAGCATTAAACGCAAACTTATTGGCATTGGCCGCGAAACATCTGAAATGTAACGTGCCTCCACCAGTTGGTTAAAAATCTACTTCTTAACAAGCCATTGTCTAGTTCGATCATTAGATATAGAGAAATAGTGCCATGCTTTTTTCGTTGCAGTTTTGAGTGTGGTGAACTTGAGTTGAGTAGAGTCGACAGCGAGACCGAGATGGTAATAAAGCCGTCGTTTTTACAATGACTCTGATCGTATGATCTGGGTTCAACCCAAACCCTGGTCACGTTGTTGGGTCGTTGGGTAAAACGCTTTACGATGATTATCTCTGCTGGTGGCTTCAAACAAGCAGCAAATTCAGTGAACAAGAATTCGAAGAAATTCACTGGAACATTGGATCTGTGGAAAATCCTAAGCAGGTGAGGATTCCTCCAAGCACGAAGTAGTCGTTGCAATGAAAATTGCGTGGATCGTCCAATATTTAGCGTCAGACGCTATCTGGTGACAGGAGGATAAATATGCGCTCCAAAAAAAAAGTCGAAAAATTTCTTAAAGCAGAAATATTTTGGCATGAGCAAAAAAATTGAAATCTGCACACTCTTAGCCTCGATCCGATTAAAATAATGCTAAAATGCCAGGTATAGCGTAAGCCTTTCTTACGTGCAATCCGTGCATGCTTTATGGTAGGGTAATTACGCGATTTTAACTTTTTTCACACATTTTTTGAATTGTGCCATGGCCCAAAAACGGGGGGGGGGGGCATGGCACAATATCCCCCCTATCTGTGCTACTCACTGTACATGCACTTGCGGAATTTTGTGACCACATAAAATCGAAACTTGACCATAGCAAGTTAGAGTATAATCAGGGCCGTAGCCAGACGAGTTATTCAGCAGGGCTCAACGTGTTCGTATTTGCCATTTACCGAAGTACAGTACCGGTAATATCAAAACAATTACACTAGGGCGTTCCCATTTCAGAAAGATTTATTCAGTTTTATAAAAAGTACTGTAATTCTCTTATAAATGGAGTTGAATCGTATGCAACAAAAACTAGAGGTGGCAAAATTGGATAGATATTTTTTACCGTTAGTTACGGATCTGTTTAAAAACATTTACAAAACAACAAAGATTTACGTAGTAGACTATAATAGGCTTCCCCTTTCCTGTATAAGGTCTGTAGAATGTTAGTTGAGGTTCCTAGATTCTAAACTCGAAGCTTTTCAGGAGTCATCATAGTCTGTTTTAAGAGTATAGACGTTTTAGCCGAGACGCAGGAACCTAACTCAAGTGTCATTAATGTGGGTCGTGCGTTTCAAAACTTTGCTGCGATCTACATTATCTTAGGTCTTTCTGAGATCTAAGGGTTTTTATTCTTTTTTTTTTTAAGATTTCTATCTCTTGCTTGCATGGAGCTGCTATCGTTGAAAAAGGATACCACTATACCGCTAACATCACGCTTCTCGCGTTCGATCTTCTCTAACACTATTTGCATCAAGTCTATTTCAACCTAGCGTATTGAATATCGTTTATTTGAAGTCTATAAGCCACAACATTAACCTAATCGAGTCTATGGTCTATAAACATGTTGCTGCTGAGGATAACCTATGACTGATTGTAAAGAGTCTATGCTGCAACCAAAGCAGACAGAAACTGAGACTTTGATAGCGATATCGAGTCAGTGAACCGTGAAGAAAAAAGACAAAACTGTCAGTTTCTAGTCTACTAATAAAGAGTCTATGATTTACCGGACCAGTTTTTCGAGACTAAGCTTAACATTGTTCTTATCAGCTTGTTCTTTGTATTTGAGCAAAAATAATCCCTGCGTTCATACAAAATTTTTATCATAACAATAAAGCATTTGGACAAATTTGGAAAGAAATAACGTTTATGTACAATGCTACCTTTTAAAATGTGTCTTCAGTTGGCTCCCAAGCTGATAATAGAGCAGTGGCCTGTAAAACCAACGTTGCATGGAAATGCGTGCTAATCTTGTTATTTCAATAACAAGCAATAAAATAGAGACATTTTATCATTACTTATTTCCAGATTCATTTAGAAAGCAAGCAGAAGTGTTTCGGAAAGATAATGGAACTCCATACATCATTGTGAAAAATACTCTTTTGCAATTATCTGTGGCAGAAAGCGTCCGAGGTAATCTTTGGCTGTTCACGTTATCAATAAAATATAATGATCTTTCAGGCCATATTCAGACCAGAGGTAGCCGGATCCAGAAATTTAAGGATCCGGAACCGCTCCGGATCCAACAAGAAGAGATCCGGATCCGGCACCTTTTCAATTTTAAGATCCGGATCCGCCAGTAAACAACCAAACTCTATTCACAACAAAAAGGACCAAACGTAATTCTAAGGAAACCATAAACAGATCTTTAGTCAAAATTCGGGGGTCTTTTCAGGTGAGGACCAAAAAAAAAAAAAAAAAGTCCTTCACTCAAAATTCGGGCGTTTTTTCTGCCAAACTTCAGGTGACTTTGATATTATTAATATTAAAGGGCAGCGGTGCAAGCGAATCTGCTATCGTTAAGTAAAGTCCACCTACATATTGCGTTAGCTTTGTTTGGGCCCATTGCTACTGTAGCTGCTAAGTTGCTGTTTTTTTTTTTTGGTTACTGGTCGAACTCAGAAAGCCTTTCAGCTTCCTTTAAGTACGTGGCCAGTTTGTTAATGTTACATTTCAATACCACGTTGTGAACAGTGATTTTGGTAATTTTAAAACATTTAATAAAAATAATTGAGTGCTTTATACTGCTTAACATGTACTGCATGCATTAGTTAAAAACTATTACAGACAGTTGCTCAAAGCAGTTGAAAAAACAATAAAAAAATAATGCATCTACAAAAATCAAATCAAAATTTCAGCGATACAAAATTTCAAAAATTGACATCGACAACTCTCACACAGTAGGAAAGATAACGCAATCTCATAGGTGCAGGTATAAATCAATTGTATAAAATCAAAAAAGTATAAAACTTAATGTTTCCTGGTAACCTGTAGTAAGACATACACTTATTGTACATATGGAGACACATCAATTATAAAACACTACCATTACTACCAATTCCATAGATACTTATCTACTTAATACTGCAATAGTATGCCAATTATCATAAGCCTTTTATTTATTATAATTACCGGTATCATATATTCATCATAAATTTATCAGTCAATTATCATAAATATCATATATTTCACGCGAATACCTCGGTAAGTCTTGCAACTGCCTACACAGTACATGATGATATACATTTTATGTACATGATGATATACATCCTCTAGACTATACATTTTAGACACAAAGAAGACTCAGCACGACCTGTAGTTTTCTTGTGTCGCTGCAGATTGCAATCCCCAGTTAAAACTTGCTCTAGTCTATTTAATTGGGGCCTCTTGAGGTTAAGGAGACGTATTGTTAGTCGTGAAGACGTCCAACCTACAGACTCCTTCAACCTCAAGCAGTCTTTCCGTTTATTCCACGCAAATTTTCATCCATCTGTGGACCAGTCCTTTACCGTGCTAACACAACTGGCATACGGGGCTATAATAAAAGGTTCACGACCATGTATTTCTGATTTAGATCCTGATTTAGCTACATAGTCTGCCACTTTGTTACGATTTACCCCTACATGTCCAGGAATCCAAGCAATATTCATGTGGTTTTGTTTACCTAACTGATTTAGATTTCTAATGCAGTTGAGCACTGTAATTGTTGTTACAGTGCACTTTATAAATGCTTTGATAGCTGCCTGACCATCAACCAGCGCAGACGCGTAGCCAGGAATTTGCATTGGGGGGGGGGTGGGTGCTGTTTTGGAGGATGGGGAAAACCTCAAACGATCTTGACCCACAGTTTGATTGCTCTTCACTCAGATTGCTTGGCTTTTTCTGTCCAAATTTAGGTGATCTCCTCCCCCCAAAAAAAGGTCTTCATCCAGACTGAAACCCAGTTTTTGTGCTCAATATCACATCAGGTTCTCAACCATATCTCATCGCCAAAATCGTTGGGGAGGGGCCTATTTCGTTTTTAGTGCAAAAATCGGCCTCAAAAGTGCTGAAAACAGGATATTTTGCTAACTTTTTAAGCCAATGGGGGGCTCGAGCCCCCCTCCCCCCCGGCTGCGCTACTGAATCAGCACAGCAATACCTTGATTGTGCGTTTTTTCCAAATTCAGGTAAAGATTACAACAAAACAAAAAAAGGACTTCGCTCAAAATTACAGCGTTTTTTCTACCAAACTTCAGGTGAATACCCAAGGTCTCGGCGGAATGTAGTGCTGATTTTGTTTCCAAATTATTTGGGAGAGCAGAGACAAATTCAGATCCGGATCCACTTCTTCGAAAAAACTGGATCCGGATCCGCAAAAAAACGCGGATATCGGGTCCGCTTCGTTCCGGATCCGTTGCCACCTCTGATTCAGACTAAACAGATCAAATGTAAACAATGGACAATTGGACGGAACTTTATTTGTTGTCGCCACAAACATACCAATTGCTTGATCTTAACTAATTTTATTTATTGTAGATTGATTAATTTATACCGGCCAGTTAGTCGAGCGGTAATACATTCGGCTCTTTAGCTGAAGATCTGATGTTGATCGAGCGGTAACGCGTTCGTCTCCGGAATGGGAGGTCTGAGGTTCAAATCTCGGCCCGGCTCAAATCGGACACAGCGTTGCCAATGGCTCGCCACCACTGCGACATTTCTTCCAAAGGAGCTGTGTTGCTCGGGTGCAACGACACGGAGATGGGCCACGCGAGCTGAGTTACACGCTTCGACGTAATACAGTGAGTATGATGAAAGATTTGATTAATCTATATTTATTCTCCACTCATACAGGAAGTGACGGTGACACTTTTACCTGAGACGAGTCGTCCCCACCCGCTTCAGGATTGACCGTAAAATTGAAATAATTTTTAGATTGCCTGTTATGCACGTACTTATGGGACGCGAAATGTAAAACCAGCTAAATCTGCAAGATATAATTATATCTACATGCTTGTTAAGCTGATATATAAATTACATGCAATATAATTATACCTACAAGCTTGTTGTATTGTTATAAGTTTATGAATTACATGCAATATAATTATATGTACATGCTTGTTGCGTTCATGAGTGAATAACGTGCAATATAATTAAAATCTTTCTGAAACTGTCCATAAATAAGCGTAAAAAATATCGATTGCAATTTTATACTAAGACCATCTACCTACAAGAGGTGGTCTTATTGTAAATTTGCAATGGGCCCAAATGAGGCCCACGCAATGTGTAGGTGAAGTTTACCAAACGGTAGCATATTCACTTGCACCGCTGCCGATTAATCATAATAGATAAACTATTCTCTGAACATTTTTTTCGCAGTAGACCCAAACGCAAACGCAGCTACTCAGTTTAACCTCCTTCCACTAGCATTGCAAATCTTGAATGAATTTAACTACTTTCACGGAGCGTCCTTGCCTGCTAAGATCAGTGAACATTAATTAAACGACCTCCGTCGATGTCGCTAGGTTTTTGCAGCAGGACCTACACCGCAGTAGTCATAACTGCATTGTCACCTGATATAGAACTACAACTTGTTATGACACAGCATGTTAAGTAACAAAAATACAGTACCAAGTTTCGAGGCTCTACTCGTATCATAATTATAATGCCAATAATCGAAAATTTTTGCTTTGCGTCGATATCATCATTTTTTACTAAGGTAAAAGCAGTAAAATTAGATAAAATGCAGACTCTCATGTAAGATTAAATTCATTTTTGAGATCGTTCGTTATTTTGTGTTTCTTCAATTTTTCTTTGCAAAGGAAACAAAGCATCAATTTGTTAACTGCAGCAGATTATATCAAGCAGATGCTTCTTTTAATTTAATAGAATATTTGACCATAGAGACACACAAAGTTCGCTCAAAAAACTGAAACAAAAAATCAAGATGATACACAAGCAGCATATTATTACGGGCTCTTGCTTGGATGGAAAACGCTAAAGCTAAATTTCAAGGTCGATCAAAACGGACGCAGTGTTGTCAACGGCTTGACACCGCTGTAACGCTCTTTAAAAAGAAGCTTCGGCACAATTATGGGTTTTCCGCTTTTGCTTCGGGTATTATAGGCCCGATCGACACTGCGTGTAATATTGTTAGTTTGTGTTGAACAGAAATTTGATACGCCCCGCGTACCCCCTTATCAGCACGCAAGCTGCCAGTTGGCAAAATAAAAATACATTTTACGCCAAGTGTAGAGCCTAACACACTTCAGCGTATTCGGTGGGTGTAATGAAGACGTGATGTTGATTTAAATACTGTATTTGGTATGAACAATTATTTTATTTGATTTATGTATATCTATAACGGTAGTTGTTCAAGTTTCAGTTCCATTTATCTCGTAACTATAATAAACTGTATTACCACATCCAATACCGGTATGTACTGTGCCGTATGTTCAATTATTTACATTATCTTCTACACTAAACATTAATTAATGAAGCAGTTGCACAGTGAGTGTAGTTGGATTGCTTTTAAAAAACTGTTTTTGATGTTTTTGTTTTCTCTTTTTATTTTTCCGACGTGACAATTTGTTGGATTTCTTTTTCAGATATGCTGAGTGGCGATTAGCCGTTTTCTTCTTCGAAAACTTGCCAAGATTTCTGTGGTTTTGCACTGATTCTTGTCCAGTTTTGTTTTTCCATGGAAGCCAAAATCCACCTCGTAAATTAGGATCGGACTGGCGATTGATAATAGGAGGATAAATGGGAGAAACAGCTGATGCGTTGTATTCAACCAGCCTCGAAAGAAGAAGATCGACAATCTAAACATTAACCGAAGCAAAACTGTAATTTTAGCGGTACTCTTCAGTCAATTTTTAAGAAAAACACAGCCAATGCAGACTGAAATAATATGTCGCAATCGTTTCTGCCCTCTACTGCTTACGAGTGCCATCATCAACGTTGTACTAAACAGTGAGTTAGTATGACATGCTAGTTTATGAAAATTTTAAATACTGTTTGTCAGTTAATAAATGGTATACCATAGATGGGCAAGTTAATGCAAAACGTTAGCTTCGTTAACCGCTAATCCGTTAACAAACTTCACACCTCCGTTAACGTTAATCCGTTATTTTCAGCTTGAATTAACGGAAGTTAATAAAGTCCGTTAATGCGTTAACATTTTGTGAGTAATTTACATTTTTTTTTATTCACTCGCTTTTAGAATATGTATTGACGCTGTTGAGCTGATTGCAAGGAAATATTTATCGCTATGGTGGTCTTTTTGTGTTTTGGAAGTTCCATTTTACAGTCTAATCTAATTTCAAGATAAAAATAAAGTTCAAATGCACTAACGAAGCTGCAATCCGAAAATCTTTGGAAATTGTGAACAACAATAATTAATAGACCTATGAGGCTGCAGGTTATTATTTGCCTAAAAAAAGAGCTCCTTTCTTCGCTTTCTTCTATAAAACTCGTGCTAATACGCAACAAGTGTTACCAGTGCAAACTGGTTTGTACTGGTACGATGAATGAATGGTGCAAGATATTAACGATAAAAACCTTAACGGAAGTTAACAGAACTTAACAGAAGTTAATTTAGTCCGTTAACAGAACTTAACAGAAGTTAATTTAGTCCGTTAACAGAACTTAACAGAAGTTAATTTAGTCCGTTAACATGAAAAAACTTTTTAACGGATTGACGAGTTAATGAGAAAGTTAGCTTCGTTATTAACGGATTAACGATTAACGGACTTGTGCCCACCTATGGGTATATCTAAATTTGATCAATGATCATCTTAGCCTGCTGCTGATCTACACCCTGTGACAAAAGTTTAAGACCACTTAGAAAAACTAGCAATATTAGCATTCTAAAACTCATTAGCCGCGTAACAATGTATTCTGTGAGGTCATATTGGTTAAGGGCATTTCTCAGATTCCCGCGCCTCTACTGCAATGCATTCCATTTGCTAATTTGTTTACAACTATACTGTAATTTCAAGGAATTGATCGACAGAGTACGAAAGTATTAGGAGCAAAAATATGGGTAAAACAGCATCTCTCAGTGTAGCGCAAAGAGCTCAGATCGTTGCATTCAGCAAAATGAAGTTGTCTGAGCGTCAAATTGGTAACAAGTTAAAAGCAAGACCGCTGTCCATAACGCCATCCAAAAATTCAAAAATGAAGGAACTTTTGCAGATAAGAAAAGAACAGGACGTCCCAAGATTTTTAGCCCCCGAGATAAGCGCTTGATGAGAAAAATAGTAACACGCTCACCTATGACTTCTGGAGAAAAAATTCGGTCTCAGCTACAGGAAAGAGAATGTAAAGTGAGTACAAGGACTGTCCAGCGTCGGCTGTTTACTAAATTCGGACTGAAATCGCACAAACCGGCTCGAAAACCACGTCTGACTGAAGGCATGAAGAAGAAACGCCTAAGTTTTGCCAAAGCACATTCCCACTGGACTGTTGATATGTGGAAGAAAGTACTCTTCTCAGATGAATCTTCGATGAAACAGTTTTGTGTGCGGAAGTACAGAGTGTGGAGACCTGCAGGAAAGAGATGCGAAAAGTACACCACCCCAACTGTCAAACATCCCCCGAGCTTAATGGTGTGGGGTGCTATGTCAGCTATGGGAACAGCCAGTTTGAGCTTTCTTCCTCCCAAAACAACGATGAATGGCACCAAATATGTAGCATTGCTTAGAAGCAAGCTGCAACTTCACATGTCTGTGCCTAATTGTTCAATATTTATGCATGATGGGGCTCCATGTCATCGGAGCAAGGCTGTGAAGGAGTTCCTGGAGCAAGAAAATGTGATGTGCTGGATTGGCCGGGCAACAGCCCGGATCTCAACCCAATCGAAAATCTGTGGAATTTGATGAAGGCCAAAGTTGCTGAAAAGTATTCTTCCAACCTTAATGAACTTCAGCAAGTCATCAAAGAAGTTTGGGTACAAGAATTGTCTTCGGAATACTGCTACAAACTCGTTAGCAGTATGCCAGGCCGAATGCAAGCAGTGATAGCAATCAAGGGTGGTCACACTAAGTACTAAAAACGTAATTTATTTTGGCTTTATAGTTGAAATTTGTGTTCAATTTAAACATGTAATGAATAAAGTTGATCATAAAAGAAGAGATGTGCAACTTCTTATGAGTAAAAGTAACATTAGGTCTCTAATCCGACATAATCTGTGAAAATTAGATAGTGGTCTTAAACTTTTGTCACAGGGTGTAAGTTATACCACCTGTTTCATTTTTCTTGCTGATGCGGTAGTATCTTATTTAACGCAAAATTCAAAAGAAAAAAAAAAACAAAACGCGCGCAATCCAATTGTATACCGGTAATAGCAAAACAGCAACTGTGCTGACACAAGTTACGGAAGATCAATCAAATCATTTACACAAGACCACAGAGATTTCGGAATTTAAGTCATGCATTAGTGACGCGAAGCATTATTGCAGCTGTGGCGTCCGAATTGTTGTAACAGAGCAGCTAGGCCCGGCGCCAGGATAGCGTGACTTGGGGGCAGAAACAAATTTTTGGGGGGCACAAAAACTTTAATACTTTAAATTCGAGAAGGTGGACCAAAAATCAACGGCGTTCATCGCGAAATTCAACGAAATCTGGGGTAAAGGCAAAAAAAAGGTCTTCATCTCAAAACATGGGCGGTTTTTCACGAAATCTGAGGTGAAGACCAAAAAAAAAGGCCTTTATCTCAAACAATGCGCGACTTTTCATGAATTCTGGGGTGAACCAACAAAAACGATCTATATAGCAAAATCTACGAAAAAACAGTTCTTGCTCACAAATTCTGGGGTGACAATCAGTATTTTGGGAGTCTCTGGCCTCGTACTGCACTCCAGTAGCACTGAGCCTATTAATTTCTTTGGGGCACAATCCTCGCTTGGGGGGGGCACAATTGTTGTTTGGGGAGCACAAGCAGTGATTTAGGGGACACGGCTCCGAATTGCCCCCCGTGGCGCCGGGCCTGAGACCAGCTCATTCTTGAAGATGAGAGCATGTTGCAATGAATTGCCTCACCATAGAATCCCAGCGATGTGCTGAAAAAAATCTGGGAGAAAGAGGACATTTCCCCACCTACCCCACCTCCACAGGCAGCCACCTTTCCACCAGTTGGTCGGATTTTACTGCACGTACTGTAGGCGACATGTACAAACCGCTGGATAAACAGCTTCAATATTTTGTCACGGAGAAACACAAAAACAAAATAATTATTATTAATTTTGGGCTTATATACCTCGGGATACGCAGCAGCAACATCTTTCTTTTCGTAGGGATCATTCACAGAGGTGGAGTCCTCGAGGACGTCCTTGGCCTCGAGGACGTCCTCGAGGACACATTTTGAAGTCCTTGGCCTTGGCCTTGGCCTCGAAGCCTCAAGTCCTTGGCCTTGGCCTTGGCCTCGAAGCCTTAGGTCCTCGAAAATTGCCCTGTCCTCGGCTCGAGGACAGCACTATTTTTGAACCGTTGAAATTTTGTTGAAAACGCCAGAAACCTCACAGAAAATTTGTAAATACCTTTTTTATTTTGCGCAATTGGAGCGTAGGCTTAGCCAAGCGGGCCTCCCCCCCAATTGAAATTTCATCAATGACAAAAATGTGACAAAAAAGCCTATTGTTTCTTCAGTTTCAGTTTCTTTTTAGCGTTTTTCGTTTACACCAGTAGCAAACAACAATACTGAAGACCAAGGGCCCCGAGACCCCCTAAAATCAATTTTTGCCAGCCATTTTAAAAGTAAATCTGGAAGAAATGGATAGTTTTCATCCTAAAAGTTGCTATCTCAGGATCACATCTAGCCTTTTTATGAACGTAATGCATTAACCAAGGCCGGATTTACCACATTATGGCGCAGTACCAGCTAAGGGCTCTGCGCTCAAATCTTAAGACTTTTTATGGTCTTCACCTACATTTGGCAGAAAGATGTTACGAAAATCTCCAAAGTGCCAGGGGCCCAGCGCGATGGAAATCCGGATCGGCAATAACATGGCCAGTAGCGTAGCCGGGGGCGGGGGGGGGGGCTATATCCCCCCCATTGGCCTGTTAACCAAAATGCAGAATAAGAAAAACACCACGTTTTTAGCTCTTATGAGACTGTCTTTCGCGCTGGAATTGACTAAAAAGTGATTTAAGGCATTTTTTGAAACATACATTCAGAGGGGGGGGGGGCTAATTTGTCAAAAATTAAAGTCACCAATCAATGAAAACTTTAGAAAATATCCAAAAATAAGCAATCAAATTTGATCGCTAGTGTAAAAACGCCAAACATAGGTTTTATCAACAAATATATTATAAACTCTTATATATTATATATATTATAACAGGAATAAAGATGGGGGGTGGCTACTCAGTGTTAGTTAATTGCCAATCACTTCTCTCAAATATCTTTCCATTAGCCCCCCCCCCCCGATTATTTTTCTTCATAAAATACAGACGAAATAGATTACTTCGTGTGAGTTTTGTTTAATAATAGGATTTTATGATTTACCTGCATGTAAACAAGAGAACTGCAATGTTATCATTAGCCACTTCCCTCATAGCGCGATAATGCAACCAGTTGAATCATGTTGCGCTGGCAATTTCTATGCTACGTTTTAAAAGCATTATTTTTTATTAAAATAGCTCTAAAATTAAGTTATATTTGCAAAAAAATGCAAAATTTGCGAGCGCTTGGGGCTCCGCCCCCAAACCCCCGTGCCTCCGGCGGCTGGGGGCTTTGCTCCCAGACCCCAAAACAGCCCCCCCCCCATTGCGAATTTCTGGCTGCGCGCCTGACACATGGTTAGTAAGCGAAACTACCCATCTATTGCACTATTTTTCAATAACAATTCATATATTCACTTCCACTTCGCCAGTTTTTACGCACAAAATACTTTTTAAAAAAATTAGCCATGGAAAATGCTGATTGAACAAATCGTTGAACTTCAGTAAAGGGAGCCTGGGCCGCCTGGCCTAACATGCACTTCTATAACTGGCTATTTTCATGACAAAACAAAAATCGCTAAGGAAAATCTTCGAGTGGGTTTTCATTTACTGCTAAAATGTTGCACGAGTCAATGCACCTTACTTCCCCCTACCTGGAGCAAATCACGTACAATTAAACTTTAACTCCAAAATGCAAGATGTTAAACGTGTTTTGAACTTAAATTGCAACTAGAAGGAGGATTAAACAATTTAATTTTTCTAATTGGCTTTCAAATGTCAAAAACCTAGTACTTTAAAATGATTCTAAACATGTGCAAAGTGTGATTCAATGGCATTAAAATAGCTTTTTTACCAAAAAATTACAAAAAATCGCCCAACAGCTGGGGGCTTCGCCCCCAGACCCCCGTCTGTGATACGTTTGAGTTACACTGGCTTTCTCAAAACGTCTCCAAAGTTACGTATTTTTACTTTTCAACTATATTAGTTGAGGCTCTCTCCCTTTGCAAAATCCTGGTTAAGTGAAAAGCAGGCAAATTTTTGATGACGTCATTGCATGTGATTTGTGGTTTAGGTCTCCCCAATCAAAAATTCTGGCTACGCCTTTAAATTGGAGATTGCCTGGAAAACTTTTTTGAAGACCTTTTTTTTGGAGAACACTTGCGGCTGTGTCCTTGGTCCTTGGCCTTGGCCTCGAGCATTCCTGTCCTTGGCCTCGAGAGGTTCTGTCCTCGGAAAGGCTGTCCTTGGCCTTGGCCTTGGCCTTGGATTTTTTTTGTGTCCTTGGCCTTGGCCTTGGCCTCGAGCCTTGTGTCCTCGACTCCACCTCTGATCATTCACGATATTAAATAACCTAATATTGCTAGTGATGTTAGTCGCTCTTTCCTCTTCGATTAAGTCTGTCTCGTTCAAACAGTCCTTGCACTCCGGAGGTCTTACCCAACCATTCAATCCTACAGAGCAAGTTATATGTTACATAACCGCCGGTGGCAAAAATATATTGCAACAGCTTGCAAATAATGGAATAATGACTCAACGCTTATTGCTAATCAGATTCTTTTGCGTGTTTGATGAGCTGTTTTACAAAATGCTTAGCCATCGTTATTCCCTCTCATTACCTACTGAAAACTACAAAGTGAATATACAGTAGGGCAGACTTCAAGTCAAAGATGGAACTGAAGAAAATCACTTACCATAATCTGGTTTTCCGGTTAGAAGTTTCCAATTACCAGAACGAAGAGCTGCGTGAACAGACACATCAAAACCAGCTCGAAATTCTGGAGGCGAAGCTTTTTTGAAAAGCGGATCAATATTATGCAAAATTTCGGTCCTTTTCGAAGGAGCATTCCGGCTGTTGAACAAAAAATTGATCAATAGAACACTATAAGTTTGCTAGTGAAAGTTGTGTGCGGGCAATATTAATGTACTTGATTGCAAGATCTCTATTTCCAAAAAAATGAATTCATGAATGACATAAATTATATAAGTTTATGAAATCAAATCTGTTTGTTACAACGTCGAGTTACAGTGATCTAAAACTTGCTGACTTCCGAATCGATTATCGAACTGGCCTGCATCGTTATCTTACTAGGTAAGACTCGCTACATTTATTTCCCAATAAGTCCTAGCAGTGTACTTCCTTTAGTGGCCCTTTGTAACGAAACACTTGCGAACAGATACTATAAAGGGTGATCTGCTAATCGTATTTGCTTAGACAGATGCAAAGTGTTTAGTTCATGCGGATGAATAAAATGAATGACTGAGCTTTCAAATCCAATCGCAGTAATTGGCTTTTTATTTCTTGATGAAACATTTATCCTAATCATTACGAAAAAAGAGTACACAACGTCATAAGCAGCTGGTCAGCTTCCGATCGACAGAAAAAATGACTACAGATGGAATTCCAACCCATCAACCAAAAAGATAGTTTCGGAGTGGTAGCAGTCATGCAAAACAGGTGGGCGTTGCCCACTCTGCAACAGTAGCAAAAGTTGAAACGAGCATGCTGCCATACATAATGATACGCATCTTAAAACTGTTCACCTTCGTTTTTTGACATACTATACATCTGCAAGTTATCAAGCGACTGGGGCTGTGAAATTAGATGTATACCTATTAGCCCGTAACAATCTCCACGAATAATTTCCTCAAAAAAGTAAATAAATTAGGGTCATAGTTATTCATGCGTCTCAACCAACCACTCAGTGTCTGTTTAACCACACCAACGCTGAGCGCCCTTTTCTTAGATTTTGTCTGGAAGTCTTTCGTCAGACTGGGCCACCACAACGGGTAGACTACTTGGCTCCTATTGCGATTTATTCACCTGATGCTTTCCCATTGGTCGTATCCGTCTAACTTCTGGGTTCCATTCAGAATTGAACACTGGGTGGCGCTCATGATAGTAGGAAACCAATCCGACACGTGAATGAGCTGGTAGTTTGTGACGTTCGTAGTACGAAGTTTGAGGCGCTTGCCATGAACAAATCCAACACCTTTGATTCCTCCTTCCCAGAGCGTGCCTTTATTTCCCCTCAGGGGCCAATTATTTCCACCTCTTTTAGTCTGGCCTCCATTGTCTGAAATCAAATTTTTTTCTCTTAAAGGCTATGATTGATTAACAGAATATCTAACCTATGTAGTGATCACAAATTACAAAATTTGGAGCTTCTTTTATTGTGTAGTGTCGCGATCGTTGATACTTGGCAAGAGTACAACCTTTAATCTCTAGAATTGTCCTCGTTGACTAAAACTAGAGAACAACTAAGATCTTAATTGACCAATCGAAAATGGCTGTTGATAGTTCCTTTAGCTTCTTGAAACTTACTCAGAAAGCAGCACACCAATCTTAAATTTAAAACTTCTACCACTCTTACTGAGCAAAATCGCTCCACTAACACTTCTTACGATCGACCAATTCAGATCGTAAAGACCTAATCGCGGCCGACCAACTCAGGCCGCACTACTGGCTACACAAGCCAACCACAGTTACACAAACTTGGCAAAACTGCCTACGAAACTAATATCTAAAATCATCCACTCTTAGAATATTAGAATTATGAATGAAAAACGACCGGCCTATTTATTCTATGGCAAAAGCTATCTTATATCCTAGAAAAATCCTTGTACGTCACAATAGAAAAAGTGACGAGCTTACGATACCATAATTATGACATCACTTACTTCAAGTCTAAATATAGCAATTAAGAATGGTAAACAAGCAAACAATCAATAACTGCAGAAGATAGTAGAATATACTAGAAAGGAATTATCTCGAATATTCCAAATCAAAAAGGCGGCAAAACTAATGAAGCAATCCCGTACACATTAAAACACAGCAAATAATCATATCTCAGGCATTCAAAATTATTATACGTGAAATGTAGTATCCATAACAGGAATGACGACTCATTCACCTGTTGAAAAAATAAATATCGTATCTTTCCACATGTTCGCATTCTTCATGAACTGAGCTAATCGTTTCAGGGTTTTATCCATAGCAAGTAGAACACCGCCGTATAATCTCCTAAAAAAATAACAATAAAATTGTCCGAGTCGGCTGTACAAGTGCTTGAACCGAATCTACAGTACAGCAGGCCCGGCGCCAGAATATCGTGACTGGGGGGGGGGGCACAATGAAATTTTTGGGGGCACGAGAACTTTATTTATGTAGATTCGAGAGTGTGGATCAAACGAAAAAGGTGAAGACAAACAAAAAAGAAAAAGAAAGTCTTCATTTGATAAATTTTCACATATTCTGGTTTTCATCTCAAAATCGTTCGATTTTTCACGAATTCTGAGGTGAGGACCAAAAAAAAGGTCTTTGTCCCAGAATATACGCGAAGTTTCATGAAATTCGGTGTGAGTCCACAAAAATTACGAAAAAACAGTTCTTGCTCACGAATTCCAGGGCGATAAGCACCATAGACGTAGCCAAGATTTTTGATTGGGGGGGGGGGGCCCAAACCACAAATCACATGCACTGGCGTCATCAAAATCTTCGAAAGAGGAATTTTTTGTGGGGGCAAAGGTATCGTAGAATGGAAGATCAGAAGCCGTGGCCTGGTGTTGGCACGTAACTAGGAACTCGTTCAAGGAGAGGGTTTAAACCAATAGCTAAAATGCGAAAATGTCTAAATTGAGAGACGTGTTTGAGCAAAGAAGTGTACTGTAATTCAAACGTAACACAGACAGGGTCTGGGGGCGGAGCCCCCAGCCGCTGGAGACTATGGGGGTCTGGGGGTGAAGCCCCCAGCCGTTGGGCAATTTTTCGTAACTTTTTGGAAAAAAAGCGATTTTAATAGCATTGGATCACATTTCGCACGTATTCAGAGCCATTTGAAAGTACTAGATTTTTAACAATTAAAAGCCGCCAATTGAAAAAATTAAGTTGTTCAGTACTCTTTTTACTAGCAATTTAAGTCTAAAACACGTTTAAAATCTTGCATGTTGGGGTTAAATTTTGTGAGTGATTTGGCCAAGGTAGGGGGAAGTAAAGTACTGTACATTGCCTCCTGCAATAGATTAGCAGTAAAAAACAATCCCGTCGAATACTTTCCTTAGAGATTATTGTTTTGTCATGAAAACAACCAGTTATAGGAGTACATACACGGCCAGGGGGCCCAGGCCCTCTCAATTCAAAAATTTGTTCAATGAGCATTCCCTTAATGTAGGTAATTTTTTCAAAAGTATTTTGTTGCATAAAAATTGGGGAGGTGTAGGTGAATTGTTATTGAAAAATGTACTATAGATAGTTACGCCTACATACCATGTTATTGCCTGGGCCAGATTTAGATTGAGTTGGGCCCCAGGCACTTTAGGATTTTTGCAATATTGTCATGCCAAATAGAGGTGAAGACCAAAAAAAAGTCTTATCTGAGCGCGGGGCCTATGGCACTGTACCATATGTTAAATCCGTCCCTGGTTATTGCATTACGTTCATAAAAAGGCTAGATGAGAGCCTCATTTAGCAACTTTTAGGATACAAACCCTTATTTTCACTCGGGTAATACTTTAAATTGGTTGACAAACATTAAATTAAAGGGGCCAGAGGCCCCTGGATCAATATTGCTTTTGGAGCCCATTTAAATATTATTGTAGGGGGCCCATTTAAATTGGTTAGTAAAAATTACATTGAAGAGGCCCGGGCCCCCTAAATCAATATTATTGTTGGGGGCCCATTTAAATTGGTTGGTAAAAATTACATTGAGGTGGCCCGGCCCTCTGGATCAATATTATTGTTGGGGGGCCATTTAAATATCATTGTAGGGGGCCCATTTAAATTGGTTGGTAAAAATTAGATTGAGGGAGCCCGGGCCCCTTGGATCAATATTATTGTTTGGGCCCCATTTAAATATTGTTGTAGGGGGTCCATTTAAATTGGTTGGTTAAAATTAAATTGAGGGGCCCAGGCCCCCTGGTTCAATATTGTTGTTAAATACTGCTGTACGCGTGTGATGTTGTAAGCGAGGATGGTAAAAGAAACTGAAACTGAAGAAACAATAGTATTTTTTGTGACATTTTTATTATTAGAAGCATTTCAATTGGGGGGACGGGCCCCTGGCTACGCCAATGATAAACACTCCAGTAGCCCCGAGCCTATTAATTTCTTTGGGGCACAGTCCTCGCTTGGGGAGCACAACTTTCGTTTGGGGGGCACAAGCAGTCATTTGGGGGGGGCACGGCCCTGAAATGCCCACCCGTGGCGCCGGGTCTGCTGTATAGTACACTTATACGTCGTGATTATAATCGGTTAATTATTTGCTGCAAACGACTCCATAATCTATAACCTTTAATCAAACAGCGACACAATCAGGGGTTCTAACCTGCTTTTATTATTGATATGAAGGAATCGCCTTTGATAACGACTTGGAACTTGCAAAGGAGCGTGGACTGCTTGGAAGGCCAAGTAAAGAAAAAGAGGCTGCAATCGAAATAATTGTTATGAAAATACATGTTAATAACATTTAACCGATCAGTGGTCGAATAGATGAAACGTCTACAACTGAAACGGTTGACTCGGATTCGACTCCAAGTCGAGTTAAACCAAAGACTATACAAATTGTTAATCACAGATTTCATGCCAGAAGTTCAGCAATAAAAGCGATAGTGAGAAGCTTCCACCGTGTGTAGTAGATTGACTGAAAAACTCGCAATTACCGTCTCTTTCATATTGTTTAGATAAAATTTTATTAAGCAAATCCAACCCAAATCAAAATATTTCGTTACAATCTTACCAAAACTTTAAGTTTTATGATGTTTTTAATATTGATTGTTGAAAAGAAAATTTTCAAAACCATTTGAAAATCGCCGTAATTTTCAATATAATTCTTATCCATGTATGAATTTTACCATACATCAGCAACAGCATCAATGGTTTAGCGTTGCAAATGAAGCATGTGGAAAGTTAAGTGCGATCTAAATGTTTCTTTATTTTTTGGTCAAAATTTCAGCAGGAAGCTTTTTTAAAATAAGTATTAGTAGTAGTAGTAGTAGTAGTAGTAGTAGTAGTAGTAGTAGTTTATCAGTAACAAAGATTTAACACATGAGTCAGAGGTCACATTCGAAACACAAAGAGCTCCAAATAACCCTAACGTCTCCTAGTCGAGATGCTCCTTGTTAATATGCACAATACGTTATCACACAAAGCTGCAATAAAATGATAAAGTACAGCGAATAGTACAGACAATGTTGTTTGTAGCGAAGCTCCCACATGTTCAAATGCGTAAGGGTACAGTACATACAATGCTTAATCAATGCCTAAAAGTGTGGTCAGTAATCTCTCAGTAAATTTTCTAAAAACTGCTTTTTAAAAGAATTGAAGGGTTTATTTTTTAAATTTTTACTAATTTTTTTCCAGAGTTTAGCACCTCTAAAATCGATTTTATTTTGTACAGCAGATTTAGAGACTCGAGGTAAAAAGTAATTAGATTTGCTTGGTTTTCTAGTTGCATAATCATGAATTTTGTTAATTGTTGTGAAGTTATAATTATGTACATAATTTTGGTACCTTGTTCTTAAAAAGCTTATGCATAAATTTAGCAAGCTCCAATTTGTAAACATCGTGAAGTTTTAGAAAGCCTAGTTTCTTATACAGTTGACTTACATGAGAAAATTTTTTGTTCCAAGTCATGGTACGTATGATATTGTTTTATTTGACTTCAATCTCACGAAGTTGGTTTTGGGCGGCTGTGCCCCAAGCAGTAATGCCATAAGTTAAACGGCTATAAACAAAACTACAATAAAGCATAACTAGAGCATGGGCATTCACAAAGTCACTTAAATGATATAACATATTGCGACATCTTGCCAATTGAAGCGAAAGTTTTTGAATATGAGCCGACCAATTCAATTTATCATCAAACCACACACTCAAATATGTCACTGATTCGCTTGTAGAAACTTCTTTTTGATTTATATGATACGAAAACTTTAAGCTTATCCGTCCGTGCGGTTGTTTAATGAAAAGCAAGTACGTTGTTTTAAAATAATTTAATGTCAATTTGTTTTGATTCAACCATTGAGCGATGTAGGCTACTGCAATTGCGTATTGACTCTGTTTTCCAATCTTGATAAATTTGCACCAGACAGCGACAGTAGCGTATCATCCGCAAATAAGGTTATCAAAAGTTGTGACATCTGGGATAAGTCATTTACATAAAATAAAAACGAAAGTGGACCTAATGACGACCCTTGAGGAACACCGCAATCAATTAATTGTTTTCTTGATTTAGAATCACCGATTTTTGTATATTGATAATAAGTACAGTAGTTATGTATTTCAACAGTTACCTTATTTTTAGGATGATTTTTGATAATCTTTCTGGCTTTACGAAGATATAAATGTGTAGAATAAGCACCCCAAGTTTTGTTGGTGGGTCCAGATTTTGAGTCCACAAAATCAACGCCACAAAAACGACGGAGCTTTCTTGGTTCACATTTGTAGCGAGTGTAATAATTTTGCCCACCAGTCAGAAAGCCTAAATAACAATTATAAGAAAAAACAACTAATCTGTTTATCTGCCTTTGAGCAGATATGTAACGGGCAGATCTAGAAATTTCTACAGGAGAGGTCCGCTTAAGATATGATATTTTTGCCAAACGTTTTTGTACAATTTTCCCTTTCAGTTTTATAGCTTAGTGCGCAACGAGCCACCATGTGCTACTCTGAAATAATTTTTTGTTTACTGGCTGTTAAGTTTAGCCTGACGCGTAGCCGGAATTCCCAGCCGTCAGAGTCAAAGGGGGCTGGGGGCGGAGCCCCTAGCCCTCGCAGATTTTGCAATTTTTTTCTGCAAAAATGACTTAATTTTAAACCTATTTTACTGAAAATTAAGGCTTTTAAAACGTGGCCAAGAAATTAACATTGTAAAAACAAAATTAACCTGGCTGCGTAAATGGTTTATGAGGGCGGTGGCTAACAATAAAATTTCAGCCATTTTATTATAAGCCAAAAATCATAAAATAAACCCAAAAATCACAATTTTAACCTAATTCATCTGCAGTTAAAAAAAGGATAATTTTGGAGATGTTCATTTTCCAATCCCACCCTCACGGAGTATTTTGCTGTTAAGTCTGGACAAGAAATAGATCTTGCTCCAGTTATTGCAATGAACTTTATGCATTAGAACTTTTTCTTTTATTTCTCCGGTTTGAGCATGGGGTCCGAACCCCCTGGATCTCCCCCCCACGATCTCTATGTGATACACACCACCAGGGGTGCCAAAACCCGGGGAGGATATATCCCCTCAACAATTTGACTGTATACCCTCCAACAATTTGAGTATGGTCTTTATCTGCATCCCCTCCAATAATTTGACTCTGGTGTGCATCTGAGCGCAGGTTTGTACTTAAATTCGGGGAAAAAAAGTGTTCCGTTTCTGGTAAAGACCTTTTTTTTTTGGTCTTCACTTAATTTGCTCACCTGAAAAAAGTCTTGGTCGAGGTTCATGCCCCCCAATGTTGAAAATAGGGCAAAATTGGGGTAAAATTACAAATTATCTCCCCCAATGCTCAACAAAGATTTGCACCACTGCACACCACAGCAAAATTGTTAGAATATTTTGCCCGTCCAAAACACAATCTTAACGTTTTCATGCGCTTCGTATAAACGTCAGCAGAAATTTGAAGGTAAAAAAAAAAAAATTCTAACTAGGCAACACTTCAAATTAAACACAAAGACCGATACAATTTCAGAAAATATTATCAAAAATTTTGAATTATTAAAAGCAACATTACTGTGACAAACCCAATGCCGTATCAGTTCTACAACAAAACTGCTGCTCGTGATACAGATTGGAGACGTTGTAACGTGTTGCATCGGTTAAAAAGGAGTAATTAATATTGTCCCAAAGACAAGAACATAAAGATGAAAACCATGTGAACAGGGCCGTAGCTACATAAAGGGCAAACGGGACTTCGACCTCTCCTAGAAAATGTTCACTCGGTTAATATTAAATACTTGAGCTCTAACGACAATTACGGTTATGTTGATTGTTGAACGCCTCTCAATTTGATGAGCCTCACCTGAACATTTACTTCAGCTGGCCGTGGTCCTATGACAAACATTTTTGTTTTTTACCATGCAGGTATTTCTGCTTTAGGCTATTTTACTAGCTCACAGTATCGTTTTTACAAATTAAAACAATGTTTAAAATTAAAAAAATGTTTATAAATATTATTAATTTTCTCAGTACATTGTTCTTAATTAGAAACAATAATTATTTTTGAAAAGCAATAAACAAACCGTAAAAAGTGTGAAAGCCTCTATTCCAAGGCAAGTATTCATCGTTATAGAAACCAAGATGCCATTTTCCAATCATATGTGTTTTGTAGCCGCAATTTTGCAACTGCTGGGGCAAAAGAATATTATCCAAAGGTAGACCGTAAGCTTGTGTCGCTTTAATCACTCCATGCACCAATCCAGTGTGAATCTTAAAACAAATCCTTTATTGCAACAGATTAGTTCAGCAAATTAAACCACAAATTTACGTTGAAAATATGAACCAAAACAACCAAAAGCGAAGAAATATTTTGGTTACGCTTATTCGGCAAAAAAAAAAACAAACAAATAACTGTGAATGATGGATAATTGGTAAACTACTGCATAGTGATAATGTATCTTAAGTAGTTCTTAAATTATGGGGTGAACGTGGAGGGACGCGTATCCCCATCGAAATTCTGCGTCCCCCAACAGAAAGAAAGAGTCCTGGCTGATTCGGATGCAAAGACCTTCTTTCCGATTTGAGTCAAGCACCAAAAATGGCCAATTCGGACGTGCCTTTCGTTTACTTTTTATGAACATGAATATTTTTGTTTTTCCGCCCTGAAACATTTTCGTTCCAATTACGTTCGGTTATGGCTGCGGAAGCGTCTCCCCATCCAGTATTTATAGTTTGATTACCGCTTATAAGCATGTTGTATATTAAAGACATTTATTTCATGAACAGATTTCATTGAAGTAGAGTAAATTGAAGTTATTATCAGCAGTAGAGTGTCCCTTATTTTAGCAATTCAAAAAGTTCTACCTCTGACCCTCTCAAATGGTTTTATTTAAAGAAAAATTAATATGCATGAAATTTTAAACTTTTAAAATGATGTTTAGAGGTGGCGCAAAGTCTTTCAAGTTTGAATGTGGATTCCTAGATGCTGGAATACCACCACTATGAACAGCGGAGTATTATTGCTTCATTGTGACCTTAACACGCTTAACAATAGCGTTTATTAAAATCTGAAAGTTAACTTAGAAACTGCAGGATGAAGCAGTTACGACATACAGTAGTTGTGTGCGGCTTTCAATGTTTGCATCATCAACCAGTTTTTCAAAAAAAGAGTGCTTTACCTAAGAGGGCTGTTCTTCTGTGATAGCTTATAGTGGACTTAAATTTGGTTGGCCTACGTGATCGTAACGTAACGTAACGTAGATTTGAAAACAAAATGTGCTTTGGTGAAAGTTTCAGAAAATGTCAAAGAACATGAACCACTGTCACAAGCTCTTGTGAAAATAACCAACACAAAAAAACAAAACACTTGTTGAGTATGACACCAAAAACAGTAGAAGGTTAATTGATATGTCTGACCTGACCAACAAATTAGAAATTCTCCGCAGAGCTGCAAGCAAGGTCTTTAGAGGATGCCTCTTTTTCACCCCTATCTCATTGCTTCTTATTAAGACCCAGCTTTCCTGATGAAAATTACTTTAAAGCATCAAGCACTTTCTTGCTTTGAACGTGCTCAGCGCCTCCAAGAATCATATATCCTCGGTGCCCTTGCCTCAAAATCAGTGATCAGCCTGTTAAAGAAACCCTCCTAGTGATATTGCTTATCCGCAGCAAAAATCCTATCCTATCGCGAACCGTTAATTATATGTCCCCCAATTCCCTTTGGACTTCGTCAAGTTTACAGTGTCATCTTCCATAGCTAACTGCAGTGACCCTAGCTCATCTCCCCTTAAATACGCCAAGAATCCATTACTTTCCCTCCTTCAGACGCGTATGCATGGGCCGATGGATCTGTCTTTTCCTCATTAGACTGGTGGCACTGGATTGTATGCCATATAATCCAAATACAATACCTTCGGCTTTTTTTCTCTGCTGACCAATTGCCACCAGTTTTTCAGTTGAAACCCATCCCGTGGAGCACGGGCTTGGCTGTTGTATCAACCACAAGACGACTTGGCCACTTTCAATTGTCCTTTTACGGACTACCAATCGGCTCTTTTCCTACTTTCAAAGCCCCCTTACATCTCTGGCCAAGATCCCTCTAATATGTCTAGTTCATGTCTCCTCACTTTCCAACAGTGCCATTTTAACCTACCAATGGGTCCGCGGTCATGCTGGTATCCCTGGAAATAAGCATGCTGATTCTCTTCCGATAGCTGGAGCCTCCCTGCCCACTGCGATGGTCCGTCCCTTGTTCTTCTCCCCAGCTATCGCCAAACCCGTAACACCCAGTATCACAAATGGAGAAGTCACTTTTCCACATTTCCCCTTCCATCTCAACTGTGCCGTTCCTACAGTTTATCCTGGGGAATTGGTCAGCTCAGTCCCCATATGCTTTGCGCTTACCGGCTTCGCTTCCAATGTCAAAGCCTTTTACTATCGTCGTAAGTCAGTCGTGAAAAACTTTTTTCCTGCAGCGCCTGCGGACACCTTCTGCAGGACCTAAATCATCTCAACTCGCTTTAAAAACGAAAAACAATGGAGTATGCTTTACAGATTGTTGAAAATAACCAGGCCGCAGTTCCGAATATGAAGAAATGTACTTTTATGCAACAATAACTTTTCTGTAAACATTAGTATTGCACTGATTAGAAAACTGCTTATGGGCATATGATGGTGTTTGTTAAGCCAACTTTGAGGTCACTGCACCACTTCTAAAAATCAAAATTTTGTCACAAAACTTTGTATGAGGCAGTTTTTGGTACAATGGAAACTTTTGAGAGGGTCAGACTCACAAAAATATGTATTTCAAAATTTGACTTCAAATAAGGGACACCCTAATCAGCAGTTATAATCATGATTTTTACAATTACACAGTATGCAACCTATAGCCATCGCACTATCGCATATTACGTCGAAAAGCGTCATGACATAATAATTGGTGCTCCCAGAAACTAAAACGTCTGAAAGTTATTTTTGTGCAAAGCTGTTTAAATAAAATTAATCCGAGAGTCGATCCAAGTAATTTCTTCAGCACCAAAGCCGGGAGCTTACCCGTCACACGAAAAAATTCAACTGAAGGAAATTGGAAAATCTTCTTTCAGGTCTTACAGTTCAGAAACGCACCATCCGACAAGGAAGTCTAAAGATGTTGCGCTTTATGCAACCAGCATTTCACCTCCCAAGTTCATTGTTTTTGTCCGGTATAACAAATCTACAAGTATTTGAAGGAAGACCAACGCGATATCACATATAAAACTTTGACTATACTGTACACGAAAAATTTGGAAATGTTTAAAGAAACACTAAAGAAAAGTAAATGCTACTCCAGATCTTGTTTTCTCTGTCGACCAAGACATTTGTTTGAGACGTGAAACGAAATTCTTTAGCGAGTTCAAAAAAAACATGGTAATAAAGCAATAATGAACACAAACATATGTTATTTTGCCCGCACAGATTTTGTTCAAAACTTTGCTTTTGAGTTAGTTTCCATTATACCGTATTACGAAGGAATGCTATACGGTAAAAATCTGTTTTTTATTCATTGGGAAGCGTATAAACAATGCTTGCCTAAAAAGATACTGCTCGAAATCGTTTTTTTTAAGAAATGAGAACTACTTGAGGTAACAAAGAGGTGCCCAAAACCTTTTTCCACAATTCCCCTAATTCGCGAAAATACAATTTAATCCGCTCGACTCCGTATCATTGGCAACCCTGCATTTCGCAATTTTGTGACAACACAAAAGGCGTACTATAGACCAGAACTGGTAGCCTAGGTCTACACTCTACAGGTTCCAGCAATTAGCCAAATTTTCAGATTTAGTTATAGGCTACTCACTGCTACCGGTTGGTAATCGCGCTTCTTAGTCTACGAGAATTTTTGCAAAATTTTGCTTTTTGTGCTGTCACAAAATTGCGAAATGCAAGGTTGCCAATGATGCGGAGTCAAACGATTAAATCGTATTTTCGCGAAAAAGGGAAATTGTGGAAAAAGGCTTGGTGCACCTCTTTATTACTTCAAGTAGTTCTTCTCATTTCTTCAATAAAACCGATTTCGAGCAGCATCTCTTTAAGCGTGTAATGATGCTGCGCGTCGCATGAGTTCTCTGTCACTTTACTCGATATATTGTAGGTTTCGATAAAACTACCAAAAATACGTTTGAAGATTATAATTAGGCGTTATGACATAAATTGATGAAGAAATACTGATTGCATACGTCACGAAATAAGCTTTAAAAACACGAAACAAGATTTTAAAATTGAATTAGCTTTTAAATTCTATTGTTACTTTAACTTAATACGGTTACTCAATATGATGATTAATTGAGATGGATTTTTGACTTGAAATTTTCTTGGACAAGCGTAGGTTTTACTCACCTGGTACCTTCCTGTTAAAAGTTGGCCTCTTGTAGGGGAACATATCGGCTGGACTTAATAGTTTTCTAGCTTTACTCCTTTGTCTGAAATAAGAACATAATGAAATTAATGTTTCTAGGTTTTACTAAGTGCTTTGTGAATCACACAGAATAATTTGTTTTCAAGTGGTTACCATTTCCACCATTGGGGCAGAAGGTTGGGGTTTTAATTCACGGAACTTTAAAATCAGACCAAAGTGTTGCCAAGGATCTACAATTGCTGCATGTTTTTGAGGAGCAGTTGACCTACCGGAGCGACAATGGGTCAATGTTCAAAAGGATTGGAGATGATGCAATATGAGATTTAACCAACCGGTGGTAGAGTGGATAGAGCGTCTGCTTTTGAAACGGTAGACTCGCGTTCGATTCCCAGTCGGGTTAAACAAAAAAAAACTATAAAAATTGGTATTCTTAGCTTCTCTATGCTTTAACATTCAGCGAAAAAAAAGGACAGTGTGAAGCCCCCGCCGTTTGTGGTAGACAGGTGAGCAGCTTGACACGAAGCCCGAAAGGTCCCTTTGATGGCTCCTAGCCAAAGAAACTTAATGAATAAAGCTGAAATTACAATTAATTATTACTCGTACAATTGCAAGGCTATTGATCTTTTCTTGAGATTTTTCTTTGATAAATTGAAGCTTTAATTGTTTTATCATGTCGCTTCACACGCACCTGCTAAGCTGTCCAAAAATGGAGTGTACATTTGCGATCCATGATTTTTAGCATGATATCCGATATCATTATATCCCAGATCATCCGCAAGAACAAATACAATATGCGGCCTTTTCGGAAAACTTTCTTTCCATTTACGCTGCTTTCGACAGTTGATGGTTGTTCCAGCAATGAAAATTAAGATCACTACAAACTTAATTTTCATTTTAACCTGAAACGTAAACGTTCATCTTTACAATTTCGGCACAGCACAGTGTTAGTTACTAGTGTATATTATTAATTCAAGTAGCTTTCTCCTTGAAAAATATGTCAAAGAGCACGAAAAGGAAGAGATTTTTAAAACTTTTAAATTTACAAAGCGTAATTTGCGCTTGCTCCTTCATTAATTCAAATTTTTAGTACGCAATTTGCATTGGCGCTATTCTGTGCGCTTGGAATGCTCAGCTGGCCAGCTTTGGAACTAATCGTTTTCCAAACGGGTTTTTGTAATTTGAACACTTGAAAAGTGAAAACTAAATGGGTAGCAGAGGTGGAATCGAAAACCTAACCTTCGAGGGCAAGGCCAAGGACTCAAAAAAAAAAAAAAAAAAAATCCGAGGCCAAGGCCCGACTTTTAGAGGACAAATTCAATAATTTTGTTCCATAAGAATTTCCACTAGCTAATCTTTTTTCTTCAGTATTTTGTCGCGTAAAAACTGGCGAGGCAGATTGCTATGTGAAGTTGGTACAGCAGATGATTAATTGGTTACTTATTGCATTAAGTTCATAGAAAGGTTAGATGAGGGCCTGAGATTGCAACTTTTTGGACAAAACCCTAAATTTCTCCCGAGTTATACAGGAAATTTAAATTGCTTGGCAAAAATTTGAGTTGAGGGGCCCCCTCAAGGGCGTCGGCAGAATTATTTTCAGGGGTGGGCAATAAGAATAGATCCAGTATTAACTACTAAAAATGGAAGAATTTTTGAAGTGTGGGAGGTTTGAAAGAAAGCGTGTGAAAATCCAGGGGGGCATAGCCCTCCCCTGCCCCCCTTGCCTACGCCCATGGGCCCCCTAGTCGTCAATATTGATGTTATTTTTAATTACAATGAGTGGAGTTTGAATTCAACCGATTCAAAAAAGTGTCGACAGCGTAGGCCAGAGCGATTATGTTCGAGTTAAGGAAGGCCAGGTTCAGTTTTTCTTTGCTAGTTAGGTGTACTTCATACCCCCCAGGAGACGGATGTGGCCTCGGTACCGGGAACTAATTTTTAAATAATAGATTTTAAACTTTGTGTTACTTTTGCCTGACACTCCTGATGATCCCGATTACGGGTGAAACAGACTGTAGGGTCTTAAACTTTTGGCGTGCACTGTGTTATTTTATCGTTAATTACTGTTACTCTTGTACGCGAAATGCTCAAAGAAACTGCAACATTACTGCCATCATTTTTATCATTGGTGGCATTTCAATTAGGGGGGGCTGCCCCCTTTGGCTACGCCTATGCACAACACACTGTTTGCTTTCCAACTTGCACTTGCATGTTAAACTAGCAGCTGTCAATATGCAAATAATAACGCATCAATTTATTGTTGCTTCGCAGCTCAAAGTTTATCGATTTTAAAACAAATTTGTGGAGTATTTAAGGTGCGTTTACATTGGTCGAGAAGCAACACGAACAACCCAAATGTGACGTCATTGACAAGTTATCAAAGGTTGCAAGCGGTCGCAAGCTTCACGAATGGTTGCTTAACTTCACTTAGACAAAATTGTTGATGAATGATTGGCCTATTTTGAGCAAGTGACGAGAGCGACCACCCTCGGAGGTTGCCAACCTTCGCTTCGCGTTGCCTCTCGCAAATGGGCTTTCCCAGTGGCTCTGCTGGCTTGCGTACCAACATAAAAGACGTTTAAAATCGAAATTATCACTCCACAAATTCTTGCTGACTGAAAGTGGTAATTATGGTGATTCTGACAGAATTCGCTAGAGATTCTGAGCTTCTTTTTTCGTTGCACTTTTCAACATTTTAGCAAAATGACAAAGTTTCCACTACAATAGTATTTTGCTGTTATGATGGAATGCAATAATTTACAATCAAAGGCAGTCGCACTGCAAAAGTTGCGTCGCTATCCTGCCCTAAACAAGCGGCCCAAATGGACTTCGAAAATCTGTCCCCAATTGACAACATACCTGACTAGATCTCTGTCTACTTGTCTCTTTTAATTTTGATCCTAAGCACGTCAAAACTGTAGGGCAGCGAGATGCGTTGTTTTTCTAAAGTATCGTCGCTACTTGCCATCAAAATTAACGTTGCTACTGCGGCTTCTTGTCTCCAAAAGTAAAGCCGCTCCACTACTTGAAAAATAGCGTTGTAGGAATTTGAGGTTTTGGTGAACCCAATCCTAGCGTAAGCTTCGGTAATATGTGAGTTCGTTCTCTTCTTCAAATTAAAACCACAACTTAAAAACTTCCTCGTTGTTTAATGGCGGCAAAACAAAAATCTTAAAATCACTGCGGTCCTTACAGGACAACGGCAAAACCAGAAAGAGAATTCCTATTACAATTTACCTGACACACTGCGTGAGAACCGGCTCACGTGACTGCACAACATTTCCTAAAAATGGCATGATAATCGCTAGATCGTAAATTTTTAATAAAATCAGCGTTCAGTGCGCGTTTTAAAAACTATTGTTGCGCACTGAAACGGGCTCTTGAGCAAAACACAAATGACTGTGGTTTAATACAGCGCAGAGTCACTACACGGCTCCCCCCCAAGATTCACGAATGAAAAGAGTGAATATGACATAGGATATTCATAACAAGGTGGGTGACGAAGGAAAATTAATGCAAACAATTCACAAGTGAGAAGTGCAAAAATATTATCAACGATATAGCACCATTATACTGAATGATTCATATTACACAGTGCAACACTAATTCTTAACAACACTAGGTGAAGAATGCTTCTCTGATAAACAACAACATTCTGCGGTTCAACGAAAATATTGCAATGCAGCAGCGGCTTTTCACGTGAAAAAGAAATGACGTCATTACAAGCATCAAACAAAACAGTGATTCATTTAAGACAATCCCCTAACGAAATCTATGAGGTGGACGGATTATTCGGCCGTGCCTGGTCCGCAGCATTTCTGCCTTTTGTTCGTCAGCGGGCTTTTGTGATGAGTTTGGTAACTCCTCAGCAGCAAAAAGGTTCTCCAATCCTATCCCATCACCCGAACTGGAATCCGTGGAAATGCTGCGGGTAAACTCTTGCGAATTTATTTCAGCTTGTATCTGATCATTATTTTCAAATGTGCAAAACAAATTCGCTGCTTTCAAACGATCAATTGACACCACATCATTCCTAGTGCCGAAATTAACTGTGAAGTATTTTTCTTGCTTGTCCAACACTCGGTAAGGGCCAGTGTATGCTCTTTCTAAAGACGATTTTGGGGCATTGTTTTTTATGAACACGTGGGTGCACAGTTTTAACTTTCTATCTACATACGCTCGTTGATTCGTGCATTCACGAGGAGGTGTGGGGCGCAAAGTTGCCATGAACTCCGTGAGCTGTTTGCGGTATTCTGTTTGGGAAGGGCCCTCCTCCTCGACAAAAAATTGTCCAGGCAATCGCAATTGTGTCCCTAAAGTCATTTCTGCCGAAGAACACCCCAGATCTTCTTTCACGGCAGCTCTCATTCCTAGCAAAACCAATCCTAAATTTCTGTACCAGTTTGTCGGGTTGTTTTGACATCGTAGGGCCACTTTTAGTGTTCTGTGCACTCTTTCAATCATGCCGTTCGAAGCAGGATGATACGCCGTCGTAAAACATATTTTAGTCCCCAAAAATTCCGTCAACTCTTTCCATAGATTTGACGTCCACTGTCGCCCTCGGTCAACGGTTATAGTTTCAGGGACCCCAAAGCGTGAAACCCAGTGCAGAAGGAAGCAATCGGCGCAACTCTGTGCAGTTATGTCTTTCAATGGTATGCATTCTACGTGTCGAGAAAAACGACAAATCATTGTCATTAAATATGAGTGACCCTCTGAAGGTGGTAAGGGTCCAACCAAATCCAAATGCACTGCTTGAAATCGTTTATCAGGTAGTTTAAAATCTTGCAACGGTGCTCGATTATGCCGATGAATCTTGGTTTGTTGACACGCGATGCAATTGTTCACAAACCCTTTAACATCCAGGCGCATGCCTGGCCACACAAACCGTTGTGAGATTAATTTTTGTGAAGCTTTTATTCCAGGATGGGACAAAAAATGAAGTGTTTCAAACACTTTTTTTCGTAAAGCCTGCGGGACCAGAGGTCTGAACTGTCCCTGCGATGTGTCTCCCAACAATTGTTTTTCTGTGCCTGGGATTGTTACGTATTTTAAATCAAGGGAGTGATCATCTGAACATGCCAAATTTAAAATTTCCGCGTCCACTTTTTGAGCTTCGCTCATCGCTTCAAAATCAAGGGGATCCATCCTCTCAAAAAGGGCATTCAGATCATTCGAGCGGCTCAAGCAGTCTGCTACTACATTGTTTTTCCCTTCAATGTCGTGCACATCTGTGGTCAATTCTGAAATATAATTTATTTGACGCAGTTGCCTTGAATTTACGTCTTTCAACGGTGACGTGAAAACGTAAGTGAGGGGTTTGTGGTCTGTAAATATTTTGAAGGGTCTCTCCTCCAAAAAATATTGGAAGTGCCTTACTGACAAATAAATAGCGAGCAGTTCTCTGTCAAAGGCAGAGTAGTTTTGTTGGGCCTTGTTTAGTGATTTTGAGAAAAACGCTAACGGCTTCGCCTCGCCATCAATCACTTGCTGCAAAACCCCTGCCACAGCTGTCCCTGATGCGTCGGTTACCAAATTAGTTTGGGTTCCCATGACAGGGAATGTCAGCCAGGCCACATCCGCCAATTTCCCTTTGATATCAGTGAAAGCCTTGCTTGTGTTCTCGTCCCAATTTATCCCTTTTCTGCTGTTTTTGTGAGGCGAAAGCAATTGTTCTAGCGGTTGCAAAGTTCTAGCAGCATTTGGTACAAAGCGCCGATAAAAATTTATCATTCCAAGGAAACGGCGCAGCTGTTTCATGGTTTTAGGTTGTGGAAAACTGCGAATAGCTTCCACTTTTCCTTGAAGAGGCCGCACCCCTTCTTTGCTCACCTCATGTCCCAAAAATTCAATCTTTGGTGAACAAAATACGCATTTATCTTTGTTCAGAATAATGCCATTCTGTCTCAAACGTTCAAACAAAAGTGCCAAGTGGGTGAAATGTTCCTTTTCATTTTTTGAAAAGACTAAAATGTCGTCTATGTAAACATAAACAAAAGTCAAACCACGCGTGACCTTATTCATGAAGCGCTGGAATGTGTTTCCTGCTGAAGTTAATCCCATGGGCATTTTTTTAAAAGCAAAGCTTCCTAAAGGGGTCAGGATCGCGGTTTTATGCACGTCTTCCTCGGCGACTTCAATCTGGTGGTAAGACTTATATAAGTCTAGACTGGAAAAAATTGTCGACCCCGCCATGAGATCTACAAAATCCGTCAATAGAGGAATCGCATATTTGTCTGGGATAGTTTGGCGATTCAGCATTCGGAAGTCTCCGGTCACCCTGTAAGATCCTGGCTCTTTTTTGGGCACCAAATGCACAGGGCTCCCATATTCCCCTTCCGAGGGAATGATAATCCCTAAGTCTATCAATTTCCCGAGTTCTCGTCTCAAAATCTCCAACTTCTCGGGTGATAATTTTCGTACCTGACCGCAAACAGGTGGGCCTTTAGTTCTAATGTGATGCTTAGTGTGGTGCCGGGGAGGCTGTTTAAAACACTCCAAATCGAAAAGTTCAGAGTTGCGATGTAGCAACCTTTCCAGCGACCAGTCGGGCTCAATCTCCTGACCAAACACTGCATTCAAAAATTCATTGGTGTTGTTTTCCACAGCAGGAGCGTCTGCTCCATTATTCGAGCCTGAGTGGGTCATTTCTGCCACACAATTTAATGTGCCATTGCTAGTATTGATGATTACTCCGTAATGTTTCAAAAAATCCATGCCTAAAATGGGAAATTGCACTCGTGCTTTGCAAAATTTCCACGCAAAAATTCGATTCATGTTTAAAGAAAGTTCTAAATCAACGCATTCATAAACGGGGACATTACTTCCATTTGCCGCCTTTAAATACCCTGTTGTAGTCGGATGTCCGTCAGGACGCCAACATGGCAAAACGCTTCTTTTACTTCCCGTGTCGATTAAAAATTTTAAGTGCGTTTCTGGGTCCTTTACAAAAAACAAACCCTGATCTGAAGATTCAAGCCCATTGCCGTCATTTTTGTGCGTGTTTAAACTCCCCATAAAACCAAATTGTGGGGTTTCATTCCGTGGGCGAAAAGGAGTCGGAGGCCTGGAAAATGATTGGCGCGGACGGTCAGGAAAACTTTGTGCACCTGCAAACCTTGGTCGGGGTTCCGACCATGCTCTGGGGGATCTGTTTTGAAACCTGGGCTGTTTTGGGTTCATTTTTTGTGGTGTTGAAAAGTCCGATTTTGACCACGAATTTTTCCATCCATTTGACCTTTTATCCCCTGGTGAACGAAAGTGTGAAAATGGTTGGGGTTGGTATCCCGGATTTTGCGAGCAGTTCACCAGTTCATTTTCACCACGCGTGAGTCTCATAATCTCAAGGTCGTGAGTTCGATCCTCACACGGGGCACCAATGTAGGAATTTGAGGTTTTGGTGAACCCAATCCTAGCGTAAGCTTCGGTAATATGTGAGTTCGTTCTCTTCTTCAAATTAAAACCACAACTTAAAAACTTCCTCGTTGTTTAATGGCGGCAAAACAAAAATCTTAAAATCACTGCGGTCCTTACAGGACAACGGCAAAACCAGAAAGAGAATTCCTATTACAATTTACCTGACACACTGCGTGAGAACCGGCTCACGTGACTGCACAACATTTCCTAAAAATGGCATGATAATCGCTAGATCGTAAATTTTTAATCAAATCAGCGTTCAGTGCGCGTTTTAAAAACTATTGTTGCGCACTGAAACGGGCTCTTGAGCAAAACACAAATGACTGTGGTTTAATACAGCGCAGAGTCACTACAGCGTGATACTGCTCATGTAGCCATTTCTGTCTATATTAGGGGATCAACGCGAAGTCACACGACCCGATCTGCTTGCTGTTCACCTAATCGTAGTAGGCTTTTTTAGATTCTGTAAAAACTTCTGTAACTAAAAGCACTGTAGAGACGAGTGACAGCTCGACTGAAGACCGCAAGATCATTTTTCGGTGACTCCTTACCTGCAATGCTCATTGCTTCAGAGTTCTAATTTTTGTTTACTCGAATTTGGTCATCGATGGTCAAAACATCATTGTTTTGAGAAAATCCGATCGAAAACTCAATGCCAAAATGATTAGTGCAGTGTTGATTAATTGCTATAAGAATTCCTGTATTACGCGAAAAAAACTTTCTAATTGCTCAATAGCCTACTGAGAATCATTTGTTTTTGTTTCTCTGCTTAAAAACGATTTTCTCTGCATTTAATTGATTCAAGTCACAGCTAATGCTAAGTCTTGATCTTTTTTTTACTGGCTGGAAATGACAGTGAACTCAATCAATTCCTACAGTTTCGATAATCAATACGTGGGCGGGCCCCAGGCCATTTGATTTAACCAAAGTTCAATTGAGACTAACTGAAGCAGAACCGATGTCTTACCGTTTGGAAAATCGGAAATAGACTTTGCTGTCCTTGATACAATAACACAGACGCTTCACCGCTTTTTTTCATTTTATTGAAGCGAGGAAACCAACTGTGCGCTCAAGAAAACGATGCTGCCACCTAACGTACTGATTTTTGGAAGTTAAATGTCTCTTGTTTTCGTTTGTTGTACGCGATCAGGCATTTTCTGGATAACCGTATACGATCTCTTCCGTAAGAAGGTTGGAGGAGCTGTAAGGAGGCCCAGCAATGGGGCTCTCCAAGTCAAGATTTGGACCAGAGATCAAAAGTGGTTTAGCAGCAAAAGGTGGTGGTGGTGGTACTACCCGACCCTTCTGAGGGATGTGGTTTCGGAGGAACTCCGCGAAATTCAAAGTCAAAAGGTCGCGTCCCAAAGCTGAAGACCGACTCGGTAGAGCTACTTAAAGAGCTGTGTTTTGGATTAAACAGAGTTTTGTTTGCGGTGACGTTTCACTGAAATGGAGTGATCGTGGTGGAATAATCGTTAAAATTACACTGGATATGGAAGAGTCAATGAAAAACGTCCTGAGAGGTTCAGAACCAGAAGCATTAAAGAGGAAGGTCTTGCAGTGGGTGACCAGCACAGTTTTTTCGTTTGGTGGTGGTGGTGGTGGTACTACCCGACCCCTTCCGAGGGATGGGGGCGCGGAGGAACTCCGCGGAGACCCAACAGTCGGGCCACACCCCAAGGTCTGGACCATAGATCGAGAATAGAGAGAGGAGCCAAAGATAGATTTGCGAAGGGATTCAGAAGCAGGACAGTCGAGGAGGAGATGATTGAGGTCCTGTAGAGGGTGTCCACAGGCACTACAATCAGAATTCTCCTTCCGACTGATCTTGTGAAGATATGAAGATAAAAGAAGACTGTGCTCATGGCAGCGAAGACGGGAGAGCTCACTGCGTATGGAGCGAGAAAGAAGGAGTTCCTCCGAAGAGACTTCGGGGACTTGGAAGTTCAGATGGGAGTGGGAGATGAGACGTCTCCAATTGTGGTATTGGGAACAGGCGCGTAGCCAGGATTTGGAAAAGGGGGGCTATTTTGAAAGAGTGAGAACTGTGCAAACGGCCTTGACCCGAATTTTCATTGTTCTTGAATCAGTTTCAAACAGTTTGTCCGAAAATTGAGACGAAATTTCTCGGAAAGCTCGGAAATTCAAAGGTATTTTCCGCCCAAAAACAGGTGGTCTCCAAACAAAAAAAAAAAAAAAAAAGGTCTTCACCGAAATTGAGACTGATTTTTCGGCCCAAGTCGGAAATTCAACCGTTTTTTCCGCCCAAAAGCAGGTGGTCTCCAAAAAGGTCTTCACCGAAATTAAGACTGATTTTTCGGCCCAAATCGAAAATCCAAACGTTTCAGGTGGGGCTGTTTTCCTATGGGGGGGCTATTTTCAATTTTTCACAAAAAATCGGCCTCAAAACCACCAAAAACGTGCGATTTTGCATACTTCACAAACCAATGGGGGGGGGCTCGAGCCCCCCCTGGCCACGCTACTGAATGGGAATAAAGGACTTTGGCAATAACTGGGGGGAGAGGGCTTGGGATCGCATCAGTGGGCAGAGAGGCACCAGTTTTGGCAAGTAAATCCGCTTTTTCATTTCCGGCGAGACCTGCGTGTCCGGGGACCCATTGGAAGCTCAAAGTGGTATTGTTGGAGAGGGAGGAGGCAAGGGACCAAACATTCCAGAGGGACTCAGGCAGAAGATAAGAGGGGGCTGAAGAAAGGATAGAGAGGGCTGATTGAGAGTCGGTTAGGAAAAGGACTGACTGGAATTTGCAGGTCATCAAATTGCTAGTACACCAAGCAAGACCTTGCTTGAGGGCAAAGGTTTCAGCTGTGAAGCTGGAGGCAATTGGACCGGAGGAAAAGGATAGGGAATTGGATGTGTTGCATTTGGAGCATGTTACATACACTCCAGCGCCACCGGGACCAAAGAGGGGACAGATCCGTCAGTCCATACTTGGATATCAGACGGGGGGAGGGAGGATAGTCTGCTTGAAGCAATTTGGAGTCGGGCTGTACTGTTTGCCTGTGCAGTCGGGAATGAAGGGGGAAACAGTGAAGTGGGTTGTGAACCATGGGGGAAAAGGGGGGCACGTGATCAGAGACTCGTGTGGGGATGGTTGTGTGGCTGAAGAACAGAATGATCTCCAGGAGGGTTTCTTCTTTAGTCGACAGGGAACGTTTCTAATTGCCAGGGCATAAAGGCTGGAGAAGTGGGGGGAAGGCGCAGAGCACGTTCAAAGGAGTAGAGGGTCTGATGCTCTAGAGTCAGCTTTAGAGGAGGGAGTTGGGCCTCGAGAAGGAGTAGTGAGGAGGGGGTGGAAGAGAGGCAACCACCCCCTCCTCACTACTCCTTGTTTCGACCTGACCAATCTCAAATTTCTAGTTTTTTCGTTTCGGTTGTTGTTTCGACCTGACCAATCTCAAATTTCTACTCCGCGATTTCACACTCATCTAACTTCTATATTTTTTGTTTCTACATTGACATGATAACAATTTTAGCAGATGAAGTACTGAGGAACACAAACAAATTCAGTAAGCTCAGTGTTGTCACGTACAGTTTATTTTTGTCAAACAGCAATGTCCCAAAAAACAATATGCAAATGAGTTACTTTGAACGATTCATCAAATTAAAACACGAACTCCATTATTTCGCACGCTCACGTTCTAAAAGTCTCCGCAATAACTGGTTAACATCCTTTTTAGCGCAGGCCGTAAATGTGGTAGTTTCTAAACTTGTAAAAAAGGATACAAAAACAAAAAAAAATTAACTCACGGCAAGCCAAACGTTATATGGCTTCTTTTCTAGAATCTTTGTAAATATATTGCTGAAGCTTTCAACTATGCAAGCTCAGTCACGTACATCAAACACCTACTGCGTGTTTTTGGTAAATCGGAATACCACGACTTGCTCCTGCAGGTTACTAATGAAAATTGCTCTACGGTTATGCAGATCATAGATGCAACAAAAAGGCAAGATAGCAAAAACATGCGATTTTGCCACGTTGCGTCTCAAATGGTAGTATCAAATGCAGGATAAATATCTAAAAGTATATAGTGTTGGTGGCGAGGCTTTGGCATTACAATTCAATTAAAACCCATTTTATAATTGGCTAAAATTGCCACAGCCGAAATCTTGACAAGTGATAGCATTTGAACACAGCGGGAAAAAAAAAATAATAACTTTACCTACAGTAACTGCTTACGCAATTGTGTAGTAGCGTACTTTCAAGAACCCAAAACATGTGGCATAAAACTATACTTCAAATTGATTCAAAAGAATACCCTGACTGTAGGCTTTCAACCAGGGCAGCGAACTAGATCGATTTTTATTCGAGTTCAGCCTATTTTAGCAAGTCGGAGTTGGAAAATTTAATTTTTTCGAGTTTAAGCTCGGCGAAAATATCAAGTTTTTCGAGTCCAGGCTGACAAATATACTAAGTCTACTTTTCGACTCAATCGCTTTCTTTTGTATACATGCTGTTTTTTTTTGGTCGTCACGGCATAAACAAGTGAAGTACAATCTCAATTTTGCCGGAGTGATCGACAAAAAATATTTCTTTCCGACAATTTTTAATGAACTCAAACAGTTTTATTAGAGTTCAGAAAATTATTTTTTCGAATTCGCAGTCCAGCTTTCAACCGTACGGCGCCTCAGATTTGCACCAAAGTAAAACTTTATTAATGTACTGTAAGACTTAAAACATTTAATTTGCTCCCAAAAATATCCTGTAAACTGCCTGAAGCGAGAATAGTGCAGGTCCTAAGTACACTTGAAACTGAGCAAAATAATAAGGTCGCTGATTTCAATACATGCAACATCCTTGAGTCATTTCATATCCTCTTTGCCTTCCAACCTCCCTTCGTGCATCGTTGGGTACAACATCATAGATGGCGTTCTCATCCAGTTAATCATACAAGTCAAAATCTACACGAGATGCGTTGTAATAAGCCGCATCAGGCCGATCTGCTCTCCGGACTTGAACACCATCTTTGAAGTATCCTTGCTCTTTCCATTCCTACAATCAACGTTAACCGATCAGTGGTCGAGTGGATAGAGCGTCTGCTACCGAAACGGTAGACTCGCGTTCGATTCCCGGGCGGGTCAAATCAAGCACTATAAAAATTGGTTTTGCAGCTTTTCTGCCCACTGTTCAGCGCCTCCATCGTGTGTGGTAGACAGGTGGTGGGTAAGTGACAGCTTGATTCGAATATAGAAGGTCCCTTTAATATCTATGGTCAAGGCAACTAGGCGAATAAAATTACTCTGCGACTGTAAGTTATTGAATACTTGTTCAAGACATAGGTGGGCACAAGCCCGTTAATCGTTAATCCGTTAATAACGAAGCTAACTTTTTCATTAACTCGTTAATCCATTAAAAAGTTTTTTCATGTTAACGGAAAATTAACTTCCGTTAAGTTCTCCCAACTTCCGTTAAGGTTTCTGTCGTTAATATCTTGCATCATTCATTCCTCGTACCGGTACAAACCAGTTTGCTCTGGTAACACTTGTTGCGCATTAGCACGAGTTTTATAGAAAGCGAAGAAAGGAGCTCTTTTTTTGTGGCAAATAATAACCATCAGCTTCGTAGGTCTATTAATTATCGCTGTTCGCAATTTCCAAAAATTTTCCGATCGCAGCTTCGTTAGTGCATTTAAACCTATTTTTATCTTGAAGTTATATTAGACTGTAAAATATAACTTCCAAAACACAGAAAGCCCACCACAGCAATAAATAGTTCCTTACAATCAGCTCAACAACATCAATACGTGTTCTAGAAGCGAGTGAATAAAAAGAAATATAAATTAAACGCAAAATATTAATGAATTAACGAACTTTATTAACTTCCGTTAATTAAAGCTGAAAATAACGGATTAACATTAACGGAGGTGTGAAGTTTGTTAACGGACTAGTAATTAACGAAGCTAACGTTTTGCATTAACTTGCCCACTAATGGTTCAAGACCACCCACGTCTGTTTTCGGCTAGTAACAATCCATGGCTATGTGAACAATGTGACCCTGGAACGAGTGTAACCGCGCTGTAGTTGCCAATGCATGAAATACGGTAAGGAAGAACTAAGGCTATTGTCCCCGCGTAAAAGCGTATCCTTGAAACTGAGCACATCTGAGGGATTTCTGCGAGATTTTAATTCCGGAAAAAAAAACGGGTGATTAAAAGCCTCCTTTCCCTTTGAAACAAACAAAACCAAAAATAAATGTACAGTAATGTTTACTTAAATTGATGGAAACGCTTTTACTTTGAAAAACATAAATAAATTCTATTGCGATGCTACGTGAGATGACGACCTCTTCAAATTTTCCATCTGCTTGTTACAACCTTTCAAATACATACTAGCTTGAAATAGAAAACATCAAATCAAATCTTTCATTATATTCACTGTATTACGCCGAAGCGTGTAACAAGTTTGCGGAGCCCATCTCCGCGTCATTGGGCCCGGCAACAAAGCTCCTTTCGAAGACATGTCGCAGTGGTGGCGAGACGTTGGCAACACTGAGTTCGATTTAACCGGCCCAAGATTTGGAACCTCAGACCTCCCGCTCCTGAGACGAACGCGTTACCGCTCGACCAACTGGCCGGTAATTTTTTGTATTCTAAAGTCCGGTAAATTTTGCCTTTTTTAGTTAAAAATCTGAAGCAGCACTTCAGGAAAAACTTACAGCCATCTGTGATGTAGTAAAAGGCCCAAAAACCTTTGTTTCCTTGTCGTTCCACTTGTATTCCCATTTAACTGCGTTTTCATCGTCGTTATCTGAAAATTCGACATATATTTTCTATTTTCCAATTTAACACGAAGTTGATTTTGATTCGAATAACACCCATTAGGCTCGAAAAAGCTGTTGTTGTAGCGCATAATTATCCTCCTGTCACCGCTCAGCATCAGACGCTAGCTATTGGACGATCCGCGCACTTTTCATAGCGATAACTACTTCATGCTTGGAGGAATCCGCACCTGCTTCGGAGTTTCCACTGATCCAATGTTCATGTAAATTTCTTCAAATTCTTTTCCACTGAAATTTGCTGCTTGTTCTAAGCCACCAAGCAGAGATAATCATCGTAAAGTGCCTTACCCAAGGACGCAACAACGTGACCACGGTGCGGGTTGAAGTGAAACTATGGGATCAGGGCCGTCGTAAAAACGACGCCTTTGCACTTTCTGCAACGCTGCCGACCAAAAAAGTCTTCGTTCAGTCCTAAGATTTACGTTTGCACTCTTCTTTTTCATACGAACCAGTAAGTTTTGAGTAGAGACGGTTTTTGAATTTTTAGGCTTAGTTGTCCGTAAATTTTAATCGAGAATAAAGTGATACAAAATCTTTTATAATGTTCATGATATATTACTGAAATATTGCTGATAGCTAAAAGGTTTCGTTACGATACAACGCTGAATAACGAAAAGTGTTTTTGCTTTTAAAATTTGGTCCGTGTTCGCGTTCTTAACTATTTTTTCTATTTCGAGCAATGCTCTTAAATCGTTCATAAATTTTGAGCAAAGATGAGCCTCGTGTTCTCGTAAAAGAGTGTAACTCGCTTCTTTACGATTAGCACTACGTAGGCAACTTGTAAACGCTCTCCTAACCAAGACAACTTAGTCAATAAATAATAAAATAAGTATTTACAATTACAATGCCAACAGGCAACTCCACGAATAGCAATAATTCAACAAAGCTTACTTTCGTTCGCACTGCTGGTCGGCTGCTCCTTTGTTGGCGTTGGTTTTTCAAGTTCTTTGCTGTCGATGTCATCGGCAAATATGTCAAGTGCATCATCGGCATTGGTACTGTCAGGTACTTCAGGTCGCTTACTTTTACCTGACATCTGTAACTGCGAAAAGTGCTTTTACAGCAAAAATAGAATACTAAACCTTTCTTATCTCAAGTGTTTCTTTCACATGCATGCAGTATGCACCAGGGACTCGGAGTCGGTCTGTCCACACCGTGTGCAAAGCAAAACAATCTCGTGCAACTCTTTCGTTAAGCTGGGCCACCATGGTGGGTGGACTGCTCACCCCTAATGAAATACATGGGTTAAGTCCCTTTCCCCAGGAGACAAAACACTCTCCGTTCCGAAGTCAAACCGCGAGCCACCGACCTATTCAGTGTCGTTAACTAGGAGAAGGGGGGCTGAAAGGCTGTAGTGTTAGCAAAGATACTTAAAAACTTTAATCCAAATATGCATGAATTTAAACGCTCGAACTTGACCAGAAAGTAAAGGGAGGGGGCTGAAGGAGTTAAGTAATTTAATTTTGTAAAAAGGCTTCCAAATCTTTGCAATTAATTCTTTCAAATGGCTCTATTAACGAGCAAAATGTCATCCTAATGGGCTAAAATGATTTATTTTTCTGCAAAATCACCGAAGTCGCCCAGCGGCTGGAAACTTCGCCAACTTTTAGCTTTAGGTTGGAGTCTCCTAAGCAAAATTCTTGGTACGCGTCTGGTGCTATTAAATACTAACTCAAACTCTATTAATTGCGGGAAGAATCTAGAATTCTCGGAGTCCTTTTTTAACCGAAACATGTGTAACAGCAAAAAATATAGCTCAAATTTCATTCTCAAAGCCCTCCAAATCCCGTCTGGTAGGTACCAGAAAAACCAGAGGGGCAAACCGATAGATTCACTCCTGAACAACTGAGCTACGCCAAAGCACGATAAAAGCTGTCTTAAGGATAAAAATTGAGCGGATACAAAAACTACGGTATCAAGTGTTACTTACAGAGTTTAACTTATGTTGGAGTTTTTCAAACGAATCGGTATAAATATCGTAATGTCCAGCACCTGCCATTTGGTCAGCTAACTCAGTAAGTTGAAGGAACTGCTTCTTTTTTTCTTCGTCCTCGTCGTTTTTCGAATCTTCTGCAAAACGTGTCTCATATGAAATGTAAATCCAACTGAAGCAATTCCTTAACTCTTTACGACGATACTAGAAAACCTCTCTGCTTTCGCCGTAGCTTGCCAAAAATACAAAATGACTGGATTGAGGCGGCTCAGAACCAACCGGTACTAGTTACTAGTCAACACATTAAACTTTTAGCTTTTGAAGCAGGCTACAATAGGATGTTTTAAGTTCGAAAGGGCGTCGCTCAATCAAGTACCGGTATAGTTGAAATTTATCGCAGACAGTTCTGCAATATTTGCAAAATTTAGGGCAGTTAAAAACTGCATACAAAAGAAAGCAACTTTTTTTAAGTCAAAAATAGCAGTACATATTCTAGCAAATTTAGATTTTTATGACGTTAGCAGAACTTGTCTCAATATATCAGGTATCTTTTAAGTCGATACAAAAATTTGAATTTTTAAACGCCAAAACAAGCATGTTAAGTTTCAACAAAGCTATTTAGTGGCATTGTTTCATAAAATCTTCAAAACAGCGATAATCAAAACTTCCATTGAATTTGTAATGCTGGCGCATCGCAAATAGAGCGGATTTTTTCCCGCGACGTGATGATGGAAGCGAGGAAGAACACCACAGAGACCCAACAATCTTCTTTACCCCGGACTCCACAATCTGCCCTTACTTTGCACTCTCGGCCGCTGATAACTTTTTCTAGTGTCACATAGAAAAATGCTTTGAGAACCACTAGCGTAGCATTTAAATTATCGTTACCACAACTAGTGCTACAAATGGTAAAACTGCAGTTTTCAGCCGCAAAAAATATTTCCACTAAGTTTCAACAGCTTCAGCTTGAACGTGCAACGTAAAAGCAAATATAACTAACGTTTTTCGTCATCTCCTTCAAGATCGTAAACATTTTCGCGTTGCCAGGTCCTTGATTTGTTCTTCTTTTTATTCATGTCCAAACCTCCCAGCCTTCTCAGACCTTTGCTCACTGTTTCACCTTTCTTGAGAAGTTGAACAATGCTTTCAATAGTCTGCAAGAAGAATTGATAATTTTGAATTTTTACTACAAGAAATAATTGTTTCAACTTTTAATTCCTAATGCAGGAAAATGTACTTTTAACTTGGTTCCTTCTAATTCAATTGTCGTCTAGGGTCAAACCAAAAAAATTACCAATTTTGCAATTACACGGTGCGGTCTATAACAAGATTTTTTTCAAACTAGTGCTCTTATTCAATAAGTCAATCAGTTGGTCAAGCGGTAACGCGTTCGTCTCTGAGCGGGAGGTCTGAGGTTCAAATCTTGGGATGGTCAAATTGGAAACAGTGTTGCCATCAGCTCGCTACCACTGCCACAATTCTTCAAAAGGAGCTGTGTTGCATGGGCGCAATGATGCGGAGATGGGCCCCGCAAACTCGTTACACGCTTCGGCGTAATACAGCGAATATAATGAAAGATTTGATTTGAATATGGGATATTAATAAGGGAATGACTACTTCCCCAAGAATTTTTTAGTAAAAAGAATAAAATGAAAAATAAGGAATATTCATCTGTATATTTTTCATTTACATTTTTTTAAGGCTTAGGATTAGGGCTTGGGCTAGATTAGGTTCAAAATTAACGAAAAAGTAGATAAAAGTTTAAACAGTCTCTTTCTATTAATTCTTTCACCTACGGTTTTGTAACACTAGCACCTCTCGATTTTAGTTAGGCCTATCAAAAACCACCTTTATTTCATCAAATGGTTCCTTATCAACATCATCTTCATCACTCATGTAATTGTCTTCTACATTGTTTGCTTTCTTGACATTATTCTACAAAAAGAAACAATAAAATGAGGTACAAAGTAGCCTTTTTCAACCAAGATGTTTTTTCAGATTGATTTTGTAACCTTTGACTGAAACTAAGAAAAAGCAATTTGTCTGCATTTATCTTTCCAATAAAGTATTCTACACATACACCATTATTTTGCATGATTGTGTTTAGTTTTGGGAAAACTGTTAAAAATCAATCTCCTAATACAGGAAAATGCCAAAAATCCAAGTAGCCAAATACGACTCTTTAAGATGGTAACTACTAAACAATATTGTTTTCGTTCCAACATAAATTTCAACAAAGCTTCTCTGACTCAGTAGTCATATTTCTACCTCGATAGCTAATATAATCTATGTCGTTACTAAAACAATAAAAAAATTTATTTGTAATTAAAAAATACACTGACCAAGAAGGAAATTTATATGATGACAAGTATTTCAGCCACAGTGCTAGCAAAGGTTAAAAAAAATCACAAAATATAGTGTGTGGTTGCTACATACCCAATCAATATTATCAAGCCAATTATCTCTTATTTCAGTATCTTTTTTGAAGTGATAATGACCATCCTTATCAAATGATCCTTCTGCCATTTCTTCCTTCAAATTAAAAGGTGTAATAATTGGCCCACCGTCCTCAGTATAATCGCCACTTATCTCTTCATTCTCCGCTCCTGAGAAGTATTAACAGTTTTGTTACACTTACAATTTAGCACGCCATTTTTACAAGCTTCTTTATTTACTGAGTTGCCTTAGTCAATAGAAAATGAAGGAAACTTTTAATCTAAGAGTCAAGCTCCCACCAGCACACCACTGGTGGTAACGGAGGCTTCACATTAGGTTAACATATGTTCCTTAATTATTATACCGATCAAATTTACTTCTAAAGCTAAAACAATTCGTTTCTACGATTCAGATCTGATACTGAATCCAGCATTATGAACTAATCGTGCTTGTTTTATAAATGGCAATTATGGAATTTTGCAAATTGAAAAGCTGAGAAAATTTTAATGGTATGTGATGTATTTAGATAAAGTAATTAAGGATAGTGAATTAATTTAAAAGGACTAAAAACTACAGGCAATTAGGCAAGACACTCTCTCTTTGGTATAAGGTTAAGCACTCAAATCTGCATAAGAGTAAATGAGTCGAGATTTGTGGTATAGGAGGAAACAGAATGTACTGTAGAGGATCAAGATCAGGATTTGGCAACCAACGAAACTTCATTTGGCCTGCAACCTTCCAAATTCCCTTAAATCCGGCCCGCAGTACCATATGTTCTTTTTCTGAGAAACCTACACGTGATTTCTGCAGGCCGGAAATCAAAAGCACCCTTATACTTTGGTGGAAGACTTTTTTTAATCTTCACGAATAATTCGGCATAAAAGTGTCCTGTATTTTGGCAAACACTTTTTTATTGGTCTTCCATAAGATTTTCGTCGAATATTTCCCCAAATTTGTAGTTGACCTCGTTTCAGAGTTTATGGCGGCCAACTGAATCTTGCTGTCACTGGATGTAGCCTGCATAGGCTGAAAGGTTGCCAGCCTCTGATCTAGATGTGCCACTAAGCAGTGCCAACACACAGAAATTTTCAAAGTAACTAGTAAAAATAATTGATCCAAAAAGAGAGCCCAAAGTAAACCTTTTTTTGTACAACAACAGAATATCACATATAACTAAGAGCTAAGCTGCTAGACAGGGGTAAAATAGTATATACTTCATAATTTGGTACAATGCAAACACTTGGTGCTGAATAAAAAGCGATTGTTTTGAAACCCAAGAACGCATACCTTCTACATCTTCTTCAGTTAACTTCTCAAAATCTTCCTTCTTGTTATCTTCTTCTTCATCACTATCCATGCTGTGATTTTCCTGTAACAATAACCATAAGCAGAAATAAATTTAGCACTCCAAAAGCATATAGTTCCTCGAATCAACTTTATAAATGATCAATTTTTATGCATGATATAATGTCAGTCAGTCAGAGATTTATTTTGTCGAAAAGATACAGTATAAAAGATACAATACAAAAATACTCATATATGCAAGTCAATCAACCAGGAAACCGGAAGTGACCTTTCAGTCTTCAAGTTTATGGTTACCTGAGACTGTAGCTATTTGTCTTTGCCATTGAAAAACCGAATATTCAGTCAGATCGACAAATTGAATGTTTAAAAATTTATAATTTTCTATAAGCAACATTACAACCATTTTTGTGTAGTTGCACTTTGTTGAATCAAGTACGGTACAATTTAGATTTTTGTTTAAATTTTTTGAAGGGTAAAGTTCTGATATTTAAGGGTCTATCATTACAAATCTTAACTTCTAAGAATTTGATTGATTTTTGAGTACACTTTGTTACATAAAGGGGAAGTACAAATCATCCTTATCTGCTTTCCAGGATTTGAGAGAGGTGATATCTTTGATATAATAAAAATAATCGTTAAATGATCACGATAGATCATTTTTTTGACACAAAAACATGAATTTAACAATTTCAATAATGATAAAAACAATTTTAGCAAAACTTAAAGCAACTGACAACTGAGACCAGTGTTCCCCCTTGGATTTTGGTGAGTCGGCGTGCACCATTAAAATCGGTGATTTTCCTACATCAAACAATAGTAAATACAAAAATGAGTCAGCATGTGCCCTATGAATACACTGATGAGCTGATAAAAATCAGCTTAATGGTTGCATAGACTGAGACCAGTAGTCAGTGAGTCTAATCTAAATACAAGCTAACTAATATAAGTGAATACATTACCGAACTCGTATACTGCTAAATAAACTGAGAAATACTAACTATTATACACTCTTTCTGTTTGCAAAAACAATTGTACTAAGAACACAAGGCTCATTTTCGTTCAAAATTTAAGAACAAAGTAAGAACAATGCCAGCCTCAGTAGCAAGACAAAAAATTATGAACAAACGAAAAAGAATAAATTTCAAATAAAAAAAAGAAGCTGAATTAGGTAATGGATATATACTAATTTAAAACAATAAAACTTTAGTGTTTTTTCAAGCATTTACAAGCAAAATCGCAGCAATTCTGAGATTCTAGAGGGTTGTTGCGCAGTGCACACTGCACAGGCAACTGAGAAATTTTCTGGCTCTCGTTCAAATTGACAAAGTTTGTTTGCCTGGTTTTGCAATTTTATGATGCTGCAACAAGAACAGCAAAAACAGAGTTTAATCAAGCAGACAAAGCATCCAGAATTTTTAACAATTTTGCACATATGGTCGCTTTAATTGAAATCGATGTTCTCAAAATCAAAAGTAAAGAACAAATGAGGTTGAAAATTGGCAAAAAATTAAGAACCGCCAGCCCCAACTCAAAATTTACTGGCTCTTATTAAAAAAAGCACATCAATAAGAATTTATGCCATACTGTTTTCTGCAAAAATTTGAAAAAAAAGCAATCATTCCAACTTAATGACAAATATGGCAACCCTTGATGATGGTATTTTACATACAGTACGTTACAAGACAAAAATCGGTAAAATAACAATGGAGTTGTTTATGGTAATTGGTACAATTATACACCAGACAGGTTGCTTTACTTTAAACTTAGCCACACTACATTCAGTCATATTGCAATCTACATTTCAACTCGTTATTGCAAAGATAAGTCTTGACAATAACTTTGCTATATCATTCATGACATACTCATACTTTAATATATGCCATTGCAGTATTTTTTTTTTATGAAATTTTACAATCATTAGATATCACCACTATGCTTTACCATTGAACAAAATAACACAAGTAAAGAAAACTTGTGCAAAAAATAAGTCTTGTTGCTTTAACAAGCCATAGCTAGCATGAAAATCAGTCAATGAAAATATCAACTGTAAATAATGCACCATACCTTAAATCGTGATCCTGGCAAACTTTCTCCTCCCTAAAAATACATCATTGTTGCAATATAGCACATTGATTAAGATGCTTTAAAACTACCAGAGATACCCATGAAGTCTGATAAACGCATAAACTAAACAATTAAACAGCAAATGAAAATGAACAAAATAAAATTTTAAAAGCAAATGAACAATGTGCAGATATTTCGTAGTTAGAACAGTTTTTGTAATAAGAACAGTTTGAAAAATAATATATAAGACAGCATGAGGTTTATGTAAAGAGGTTTCTCAGGTAATTAACAAGTTTGTATTCGAATAATTCACCAGCATATTATGATTAAATAAAAATAAAAAATTTAAAAACAATTTTGGACTGTACTCAGGTACTGGTAGATATCTATGAACCAAATTAATCTGATCAAGTAGCCTATGACTAGATATGTACTGATTCAAAAAATTTTGCTGATGGCGATTCTGATACTTTGATTAAGTGATTATCAAATATACTCGTATATATTTATATATGCTGCACAAAGTTATTTCAATTAGAGCCATGTTTAGATTAAAAGTGATGTTTGTAAACCACTAGAAATCTGCTTGCAAACCAATAGAACCTTCTATATTTCTCTCTAGATTTGTGTTTTTCTCTTCTTTAGCGTGTGCACTGTGCAAATGGTTTTGCAAGAAGAAAATTGTTTCTGGCTGGTAAAAAAATGCAAATATAAAACAATCTGATCGGAATTAGCAATGTTGTTATGTTTGAAGAATCAGTAAGTATCAACCATATTTTACCAATGCTGATTCCCAAAAAATGGTTGATACCAGTTGGACTACTTGCCGATTCAGATCAATCAGCACATCCTTATTATAAATCAAATCAAACTGATCAAGTATGCCAACTGAATATTAGAATATGATGTACAATACCTAACAGTACCAATACAGAATCAGTACAAGTACGTATGATAGGCCTATACTGATAGGCTTGGACCATGACTTTTATGGGTGGATGTTTAGGCACAGGACATTTAGGTGACGCCAATTATACACTAGGACTTTCAAGTGCCTTGACTTTTAGGTGCAAGAGGAGAAAAAATTTTTTTCCAATATTTTTTTTCAAAAAAAATTTTTTTAATTCAAATAACAGTTGTTTTTAAAAAAAAGTTTCTTTAATTTTTTTTTTTTTTCAAAAACATTTTATTTCCAAAAACTTTTTTTCTCAAATAAAAGCTTTTTCCAAAAAAAGCTTTTTCAAACACAAAATTTTCACTGATAAAAATGTTAATATCTTTCAAGCTTATCATCTGACACTTGTCAAGAAAAATTGTCAGAATAGAGAGTGCAGGAAAAGGAGCAACTATAAAAAAAGCCGAGCAATTATTGGTGGGAAAAGGATCCATGAGAGAGCACCATTTGTGAACAATCTTTAAGCTGTACACAAATTCTTTTTGTCGGCATAGGGAAGAGTTAGAAGTTTTGATAAAGGTGACTATCGAGCAGTGTTCCCTCTAACTTTATTGCAAATCAGCCAATGCCCAAATTTTCGTGAAACAATTGCACCCAAAGCTTTAAAAAGACGTTTATGTGCCCTAATTTTCGTACTAATCAAGTACTAAAGTATACCAAATGTCACATTTCCACTAATTTGTTTACCACATAAGTTTTCTAAAGCTATGTTTACCACATTGCCAAAAAATATTTGCCCTTGCTCCAACAAATCGCTGATTGGCTGAAAAAAATCAGCCCAGTGGGAACAATGCTATCGAGCTCATTTTCCTTCTTCTCTATCTATTGTTGACTTCTGAGCTCTGGCTCAGACCTTGGGTGTGGTCCATTTGTTGAGTCTCCCCAGAGTTCCTCTTTCACCTCAACCCTCTAAAGAATGAGGTAAAATGACAGGTCGGAGGGCTACCCTCGACGATGGCACTATATGCAGTATTGAAAAAGCTCTTCTTGATACGTTTTCGTCTGTCTTTTTTTTTTATTGAAGGGAATGCAGTGAGCATGATAAATTTAAAGCTTTTTTTAGGGTCTTGTATGAAAAGTTTTTCATGAAATATTGCAAAAATGTTTTTTTGAAAAATACTATTATTCGAAAAAAATACTTGTTTTTTTGGGAAAGTTTTTTTTTTTTAATTTTTTTCACCTCTGGCGCTTATAAGTCCAGGTGCCTAATAGTTCTGGCACCTAAACGTCCACACCTAAAAGTCATAGACCATGATAGGCTATATCGGATTAGAGATAGAGTTTTAGGCCTATTCTAACCTTTGATGATGATGGCTGTTTTGTTTCTTCATATCTGGCTAATTTTTCAGCAACTAAGTCGTCTTCAGAAAACCTGACTCGTTTTGCCATAATTTTAAATGATTACCACAAGCAAACATGGAACAACACTTAAAATCATAAAATAAAATAGGGTCAACTCTTTTACACTTTATGGTTGCCAAATTACAGATAGGAAAGTTTTATTTTAGTAGAAATTTTTATCGACTTTTTGTTAATTCTGATTAAAATCTAGAAAGGGGCTACTGTTACCTTAGGCTACCTAAAGTCCATAAACGATAAGGAGAATGAGAGAGCCAAAAAGAGAGAGCTTATTTGCTCATTTATAGTTTAGGTCTACTCTTTTCTAATTTTTAATTTATTTAAGGGTTTGGGTTAGATTTTGAGTAAGGATTAGCTTGGGGTTAAGTTTAGGGTTAGGCTAGGATAGCGATTTTCATAACAAAACAGCAGCCTCTGCCTAAAATCTAATCAAACCCAAATTCTTTCTCTAAAATTTATCCCAAATCTAAATGTAACCCTAACTCCTTAACACAGTCTCAAGCCACAATGTTGACCCTAAAATTTTCAACATGCCTAGGCCTAGTCGCTCTCAAATGGATAACTCAAACTTATTTCAAGTAAAATGGACTCGAGATGGTGTGGTCCTCAACATTTTTGTTTGCAAACTGCACTGCACGGCTCAATTCTATCCGCATAGCACAATGCACCACAAAAAATTTGTGAACTTGTTACATCGCACCGCAAATACTACCGCAAGTCAAAATATAATGATTGACGATATTGCTCAATACCAATACTGTATCTTATTGCAGGCAAAATTACAAACCAAACAGGTTGGCACCCCATGGGCCATGGTCCACCTGATGCTAGTCAAACAATAGCTTTAGATAATGACTTGGTTTAAATTTTTGTTTAACTAAACAAGCCCATAAACCCCACCCTTGATGATAGATCGCAGTTCAATTTTAAAAATTAAAAATTATCCCAATCATGAACCAAACCAGGGACATTATGTTTGGAATACCAAATATATCAGCACTTCCACTTTAGAAGTTCCAACTACCAAAGTTTGCTGGCTGCATTCATGGCAAGCAGTAGCATTAAAAGCACAGTCACATCTAACATCATCACAAAGGCTTGACAGAGTACAGTAAGTCATGGTCATGCTTGATAAGTTACAGTGTATAAAAATCTGTCCTATAATTGTAATTTTATACCGGTACCACACAACTCACAAGTATGTACATTTTAAGTTTCATATCAATTTAGCTCTAAAATTCTATGACTTCTATTGCATAAACAACTTTAGCTCGAAGTTTCTTAAGGTGAAGAACTGTTAGGTTATGCAAAAGTAGTTTTAATTATTACCGATACATCTTATTTTTTGTCACTGGTATCACACTGCACAGTGCACATATGATACACGAATACTTAAAACTTCAAATAAAAACAGAAAAAGGTGGTTAAAGCTCTTAGTGCTTTGACACCATCAGTCAACGAGCATTGACATGTTGAATTTGAAGTAATATTACAAGCAATTATTACCGTACTAACTTTGGTATCTATGTCTATTGCTGATTTGGAATGGAGAGAAAAACATACACTGACATCAAAATATTGGCTCCTCTTAAAACAGAAGAACTCTGAGACTAGTGTACTTCTGTGTTCCCTCTAACTTTAACGCTAGTCAGCAAGTGCCCAAATTATCTTAAAGCAATTGTGCCCAAAGCTCTAAAAAGATGTATATGTGCCCCAAATTTCATACCAATTCAGTACTAAAGTATACCAAATGTCATGTTTCCACAAATTTGTCGAATTTTCTAAAGCTTTGTTTACTTTATATTGCCAAAAATTATTTGCCCTTGCTCCAACAAATTGCCGATTCGCTAAAAAAAATCGGCTTAGTGGGAACACTGGACTACTTTACACTGTACAGAACAGGAATAGATTGGCATGTGCAATTGAGTGACTGATAGTATGCTAACTACCTGCTACAATCACATATATAAGAGAGATTTCTAAACTATGAATTAAAAATTACCAATTCACTGCTCAGAGTCAGACTACAGTACTCTGGTACAGGTAGGCTACTGTAGACTCAAGTAGTCAATAAAATTTTGTCATGCTCTCAGTACCAGTAAAGCTTCAATGATAAACTTCAATTTTTATCATGAATTGTGATGGATAGCCTACTTCAGTTTTTAGAAATAGCCGCTCGAGTTTCCTTCCATGTGCAGTCAACGAAACTTTGACAGTTTGTGTGAAATTTAATGTAGATTCCGACAATTATTGGTTTACAGGTTTATGGGGGTATTTCTGGGGGGAAAGAGGTTCTGTTGAGCGAAATACAAACCCCACTTTAAGCCACTTGATTTTCGATGGCAAATTTATGTAGCCTAGCATGTTTTGACAATATTTTGTGATAGGCTATAGCCTATTCAAAGTATTCTGCTGGAGTTTCCTTCCTTGTGCACTCACCAAAACTTTGACAGTTTGTGTGAAATTTAACGTAGATTCTGACAAATATTGGTTTATGGGGGTATTTCAGATTCATGGGGGAAAGAGGTTCTATTGAGCAAAATATGAACCTTATTTTTCGGTGAGGTACCAGTACTGTAATTAGTTGCAGAGCACTTTTAACGCCTGCAGCAGGGATTTCACTGTGTGGATAGACAAGGAATAGTTCTTTTCATCTTTTTTTTTCTTGCAATAGCGAGTCGCGTGCTAGTAGACGCATTATTCTGCCAGAATTACAGTGGTAGTGATACAGTATATGCAACAAGTTCAACAAAAGTCTAGACTTACGGGTACTACCGGTGTACTTGTCAAAAAGCTCAAGTAGGCCTACCGCACCAGACTACTACTTACTAATACTAGTCCCTAAGTCAGCAGTAGGCTACCGGTAAACCATGGTATCTACGTAACAGACCTAAGCTGGCTACATTGAGACTGAACTCAACAACTGAGGTAAAGAGAGGCCGACTCCTAACGTAATCCGAAAGCGTGGTCTCTAGTCTCAACCTTTACGCTGCAGCTGCACTGCACTGCAAAAGTACTGGAATTTATCACGCTGGGCGGCGCGGCGCTGTTGGTCGAACCGCGTACGCGGTCGCGTACGCTGCGCGGCTATCATCTCTAAAATGGACAGCATATTTTAGGCCCATCCACAACCACACCACGGTCACCCATGCCAGATGCAGTATGTACCGGTACTGGTACGTCTCTCTGTATCATACCAATTTCCATGGATACCATAATTATTTAAGAATATGTTAATTGTAAGGCCAATGATCATACAGACGAAAGTTTGTCTACGGATTTTGGCTCAGAGTCTGGACAAAGTAGAAAATAAAGTAGGCCTAATGAATCCTAGTACAAAGTAACCTACGGCCTGCTGCACTAATCTCTTAGCTCTAGCGCCCCTAGACGAGAGGGGTTGAATCAAAATTTGAGCTCAAAAAGTGCGCATATGCTTCTTTCACGTGCTCATGCACAAGTGCACTTCTCAAGTGCACAAGTCAAGTGTATTTTATTTGAATCGTACAAAGCAATACTCACTCGTATCGTTCAGCAATCATTGATTAATACAGCACGAAAAATTCAAATTATTTATAAAGGTAGGAGAATGAAACGACGCTAAAGCAAGCACGACCAGATGCCCGAAATTGACCAAGGGTCATTGAGTTACAGGTGCCTGTGACGAGCGAACATAGACCCAGATAGCTGTGGTATAAAATTTTTTGGCAGTAGCAATTAATTAAAAAAAATCATTTCTTATTTTAAACGTTCAATACTTAATTTACTATGCCTATGCTCAGGCGATATTTATATCAGAAATGGAGTCAAGGACACAACCTTCAAGGCCAAGACCAAGGACACAAAAAAAATCCGAGGCCAAGGACCGACTTCTTGAGGACAGACTCTCTCAAGGCAAAGGACAGGAATGCTCGAGGCCAAGGTCAAGGACCAAGGACACAATTCGCCAGTGTTCTCCAAAAAAAAAGAGGTCTTCAAAATTTTTTCCAGGCCACCTCCAAAAAAAACAAAAACAAAACACGAAGAAAAAAGGTCTTAGCAGATTTTCTGCGAGGTTTCTGCCGTTTTCCAAGGTAAAATGAACAGAGCGTCATGGCAATGGCATTTTTAACAAATCAAAAACAGCGCTGTCCTTAAACCAAAGACAGGACATTTTCAAGGACTTAATGTAGGCTTTGAGGCCAAGGATTTCAAAATGTGTCCAAGAGAAAATCCTCAAGGCCAAAAACTTCCTCAAGGATTCCACTTCTAATTTATATTACTGAAATGTTATAGAGGTACCATAATCATGCCGTTATGAAGAGATTAAGCAGAAGATTTCCAATTTGGTCAACTCTACATTATGATTTTACAGACTTACACTCGATTCGAATTTTGGACCTAATAACAATAATTAAACCAATTACGGAGAAGGCAGTACTTAAATTGTAGGGGGGACGCGTCTCCCATCGAAAGTTAGCGTCCCCCCATCGAGATTTAGTGTCCCCCCATCCAAATTTGAGTGCTGGATGATCACACAAAAAAGGGCCTGTCAGCAAGAAGAAAATCCGGCGGAATATAAGTCCCAAATTGCGGTGAAAACCTTTTTGGTCTTTACTTGATTTTTGGGACGAAATTACAAAATTTCCAAGAAGATATTTTCGCATTCCGAATGCGTTTGGTCAAGCAGGCGCGTAACCAGAAATTCGCAATGGGGGGGGGGGCTGTGTTTGGGGATCTAGGCAGGCTTAATGCAGGTGCGTAGCCAGAAATCCGCCGGAGGCACGGGATCTGGGGGCAGAACCCCCAGCGCTCAAAAATTTTGCATTTTGTTGTAAAACTAAAAATAACTAAATTTTAGGGCTATTTTGATAAAAAATGATGCTTTTAAAACGTTGCATAGAAATTGGCAGTGCAAACATGATTAACTGGTTGCATAGATGGGCTATTTGGGAGGTGGCTAATAGTAAAATTTTTGTTCTCTTATTTAGATGCTGGTAAATTATAAAATCGAATATAGTTCAACAAAACTCACGCGGAGTAATCTATTTCGTATGCAGTTTATAGAGAAAAATAATCAGAGGTGGAGTCCTCGAGGACACATTTTGAAGTCCTTGGCCTTGGCCTACAAGGTCAAGTTCTTGGCCTTGGCCTCGAGGCCTCAAGTCCTCTCGAAAATTGGCCTGTCCTCGGCTCGAGGACAGCAGTATTTTTTGAATTGTTAAAATTTTGTGGAGCGCTTGAAAAATTTTTTGGAAAACGTTTTTTTGTGGAGATCGCTTGAAAAATTTTTGAAGACCTTTTTTTTTTTTTTTTGAGATCGCCTGAAAAATTTTTGTTGCATGCTGCTTCAGAAATAACATTTTTTTTTTTTGGAGAGCACTTGTGTTTGTGTCCTTGGTCCTTGGCCTTGGCCTCGAGCATTCCTGTCCTTGGCCTCGAGCGTGTCTGTCCTCGGAAAGGCTGTCCTTGGCCTTGGCCTTGGCCTCGGATTTTTTTTGTGTCCTTGGCCTCGAGCCTTGTGTCCTCGACTCCACCTCTGCTGATCAGTGATAGATAGCTTTATTTATAGATTCTGCTTACCGATAGATGACATTATGTACAAGAGTGCCGATCTTTGCTGAGCATTGGGGGAATAATTTCCAATTTTATCCCAATTTTTCCCTATTTTCAACATTGTGAGGGATGAACCTCGACCACGATTTTGTTCAGATGAGGAAATTAAGTGAAGACCAAAAAAAAGGTCTTTCCAAACAATGGAACACTTTTTTTTCCCCGAATTCAAGTGGACACCCACACTCAGATGCACACCAGAGTCAAACTATTGAGGGGGATGCATACGTAGACCCAACTCAAACTATTAGGGGGGATACAGTCAAATTATAGAGGGATATATCTCCCCCGGGTTTCGGCATCCCTGGTTATGTATTTATTACTGTTGAATACGAATTAAAACTAGATGGGAGTTTGCCAGCAAACCCAGTGAACGACCGACGCACAGCTAATGCTGTGACGCTCAAAAGTACTTTTTGTCTACCGTAAAATCAGCAATTATTCAACAATATCTGATTATGGAACCTCCAGAAAAGTTGAGTCAAAAGATTTGTCAGTTAAATATCTCCTGAAATCATAAAACACTGTCACCCTAGCTTGAGCCGTTCAAAAATTGATTTTTGGGGGTCCATTTGGGGGGTCCCTGGGGGGGGGTGGCACCCCCAAACTATGTCAAAATATTTGTCTGTTGAATATCTGCTGATATCAAAACAGACTGGCACCCAAGTTGAGCTTTTCAAACAATTCATTTTTGGGGGTCCATTTGGGGGGTCCCCAGGGGGGTGGCACCCCCAAACTATGTCAAAATATTTGTCTGTTGAATATCTGCTAATATCATAAAACACTGGCACTCTAAGTTGAGCCGTTTAAAAAATTGATTTTTGGGGGGTCCATTTGAGGGGTCCTCGGGGGGGTGGCACCCCCAAACTATGTCAAAATATTTGTCTGTTAAATATCTACTGATATCATAAAACACTAGCTGGCACTCTAAGTTGAGCCGTTCAAACAATTGATTTTTGGGGCCCCATTTTGGGGGGTTCCCAAGGGGGTGGTACCCCAAACATGTCAAAATATTTATCTCTTAAATATCTACTGATATCAAAAAAAAACTGGCGCCCTAGGTTAAATCGTTAAAAAAATTTATTTTTGGGGGGTCCCCGAAGGGGTGGTACCCCCAAATTATGTTAAAATATTTGTCTCTTAAATATCTACTGATAACAGAAAAAACTGGCACCCTAGCTTGAGCCGTTCAAAAATTTGATTTTTTGGGGCCCCATTTTGGGGGGGTCCCCGGGGGGGTGGTACCCCCAAATCATGTCAAAATATTTTTCTCTTAAATATCTACTGATATCAAAAAAACTGGCACCCTAGGTTAAATGGTTAAAAAACTTGCTTTTGGGGGAGTCCATTTGGGGGGGTCCCCGGGGGGGTGGTACCCCCAAATTATGTCAAAATATTTGTCTCTTAAATATCTACTGATATCAAAGAAAAATGGCACCCTAGGTTAAATCGTTAAAAAATTTATTTTTGGGGGGGTCCATTTGGGGGGGTCCCCGAAGGGGTGGTACCCCCAAATTATGTCAAAATATTTGTCTCTCAAATATCTACTGATAACAAAAAAAACTGGCACCCTAGGTTGAGCCGTTCAAAAATTTGATTTTTTGGGGGGGTTCCCGGGGGGGTGGTACCCCCAAACCATGTCAAAATATTTCTCTCTTAAATATCTACTGATATCAAAGAAAAATGGCACCCTAGGTTATATGGTTAAAAAAATTTATTTTTGGGGGGGTCCATTTGGAGGGGTCCCCGGGGGGGTGGGTACCCCAAATTATGTCAAAATATTTGTCTCTCAAATATCTACTGATATCAAAAAGAACTGGCACCCTAGCTTGAGCCGTTCAAAAATTTGATTTTTTGGGGCCCCATTTTGGGGGGGTCCCCGGGGGGGTGGTACCCCCAAATCATGTCTAAATATTTCTCTCTTAAATATCTACTGATATCAAAGAAAAATGGCACCCTAGGTTATATGGTTAAAAAAATTTGTTTTTGGGGGGGTCCATTTGGGGGGGTCCCCGGGGGGGTGGTACCCCCAAATTATGTCAAAATATTTGTCTCTCAAATATCTACTGATATCAAAAAAAACTGGCACCCTAGCTTGAGCCGTTCAAAAATTTGATTTTTTGGGGCCCCATTTTGGGGGGTTCCCGGGGGAGTTGCCCCAAAAAAATTTCAGGAGACACAATTGCGTATGTACCTCAACAACTTCACACAAAAATTAGATTTCTATGTTTTGTGGTTTAGGAGAACTCGAGCGTACAAGATTTAGGAAGAAAAAAAAGGAAAAAAAAGGAAAAAAAAGGAAAAAAAAAGGAAAAAAAAAGGAAAAAAATAAGAAAAAAACCTCATCGCGTCCGAAAGTGGGTTGGTAGGGATGAAAGGATATCTTAAGACATATAACCATGAGAAATATTTTTTGCCGTACTTAAGCCGTTTTTGACTTAGACCGCTTTTTATGCCAAACTTTCGGGGCGGTTTTCGGGTCATAAACCCGAAGTCACGTGACCGATTGCCTCGAAATTTGGTACAAACATAAAACTCATTAATCTCAAACTGCTGTCAAAATTTCATGTAGTTAGACCAAACGGTTCTCGAGTTATAAGCAAAAGTCTGAAATCTCGCACTCATAAGTTAGAAAATGGCCGAGTAAAAACAAAGGAACACGCGACGCGAGCGTCGGTCGTTCCAATAATGATAAGTTATGAATTATGATCAAGCAGTAAACAAATTATAATGATCAAACGTAAATGCATTATGACATCACACACGAATGCGTTGATCTAGACTCTTTCTACTCGATATAAAATCAGCTGCAACCTGCAAGCAAAACCTTGTTATGATTTACGATGGATAATAATTGCATTCAAATCAGTCGAAACTCGCAAATTTGTTACAGCTTTATGACGTCATAGTGGTCTCCCGACTACATACCGGTACTTCGATTACTATCTTGAATTTATTCAATGCTTATATTAGCTTGTAGTGCGACTGTTCTACAGCAAGCTTAAACAGAAAATTGAAACAAAACTTAAATGGATTATGACGTCATATACGAAAGCGTTGATCACGACCCTTTTTACTCCCTATAAAACTTAGCTGCAAACAAATCCTTGCACTGTATGATAGATTATGTTACAGTCAAATCAATTGAGATTGGCAAATTTATAACAGCTTTGTGATGTCATAGTGGTATCCTGATTTCATCTTTCACTCGATCCGATTTATTTCTTTTAGCTATTTTTCATTTATTCAATATTGGCATTTGGCTAAATCAGGCTGTCCAATAGCAAGCATGAATACGAATGTTACAGAATGAGCTGTAACTAGTGGTTGCAGGTGTCCTGGAAGGAGCTTCCAGGACTTCACCGCTCCGACTCTGACAATTACTTCAACAAAGAAGAACTTAATCAAAATTTATTGGGTAATTAACTCAAATCAGCGCGGCAAAAAACAATCAAAAGTATCCCGGAAAAGTAAAATAAAACAGAAATACCGCGAAGTCTTCTCTTGTAAAAAAATACGTCCAACCGCCAGATAACAAAAATCCAAATGAACAACATGTAGTTCGGTGCTATAACGTAATTAGCAACCGTGCAAAAACGTGAAAAAATGATTTTCTAAAACTGCGAAAAACAAAGCAAAGTAAAGTGCGCAGAAGCTGCAGGCAAACGCTTTTTTTTGGTTGCTGCAGAAAATAGGAAATATAAATGTGTTCGAGGCCCAACAACGACAGATAATTAAAATAAAAAAGCTCGGTGCGATAACATAAGCGGCCCCTTGAAACAGAAACATAAAGAAGTTTCAACAAAACATGAACAAGTGAAAGCACCGAAAAAGGAAAACTTCCAAATACAAAAATCATGAGAGGACAAATAAGGCAATAATAATAAAGCAATAAATGCGGGTGAAAGCGATCAAATAGTAAACACATTCTGGCGGAAAGAGGAACGGTAGTATAATTAAAATAAAATAACAGTTTTTATTACGGCGTTACATTAATAAGCTGGCGAGTATGAACGATAAAATAAAAGTACGACATACGAACAAAACAACACGATAAAACACACTACACAGGAGCAATTTTTGACAAGTCCCGAAGAACATACTCTATCCTTCCAAGGTCCCCAACCGTGTTCTTAGCCAGGACAGCCACAGTAGCCCGGCGAATAATTTCCTTGCCCCTACGTATGTGTGGATGAAGGGAGTGGATCCGTCCCAAACGGTAAGCACCCCTGTAAGTTACGTCTTCCGCATCGCCCACAAGAACTAATTGTCCCACAGTTAAGTTTTTTTGTAGGACCCTCCATTTGTTTCGTCCCTGTAAAGAGGGAAGATAGGACTGCATCCACCCAAGCCAAAAACGATGGGCCAAGTTAGAATTGTACAAATAATCCCTACGAAGATCCCCTGTGTCGTGACACTCACCCAAGGGCGTGTTCGGTGCCAGCTCTTGCCCCAAAAAGGATGAGGGAGAAATTGGAGCCAAGTCATTAGGTTGATCACTTAACGTGGTTAAAGGACGGTCGTTTACTATACGTACTGCATCCGAGAAAAAGGTTTGCAATTCGATGAGAGAAGGCATGCATCGTGTATTTTGCAAAACGCAATGTAGAGCCGTCTTAAATAATTTAACCATGCTCTCCCAGCTACCTCCTTGACTGGGCGCATAGGGAGGGATCTTACGCCAAATTATGTTAGATTTACGCATGGCATTATGAAACTCCGTAGAACTGAGTAATTTAGGCAAATGATCGGAAGCAGCACAGAAGGTAGAAGCGTTATCTGAATAAATTGTATCAACCGCTCCGCGCAAATTAGTAAATCTAGTAAAGGCCAAAAGAAAATTGTTTAAGTCGAGACTAGTTACCAACTCGACGTGAATACAACGGGTACACATGCAAACGAATAACAAACCCCACGCTTTGCATTCACTACGGTTTTGTCTGTAGCGAACAGGGCCCAAATAGTCCAATCCGCAGTATTTAAACGGTTTGTTGCATGCAGTAAGCCTGCAAACAGGCAAATCTGCCATTAATTGTCTTATCGGTTTTGCTTTATAAAGACAGCAGCTAGCACATTCCGCAATATAATGTTTTACGCTCGAAATTCCGTGGATTAGCCAGAAGCGTTGGCGGGTTTTCATAAGCGTGTAGGAAGGGCCTGCATGTCCTGCATTCTCATGCGCGTCGAGGACAATCAAGCGCGTCAAGGCATGCCTGCCAGGTAAAATTATAGGATGCTTTGCATCGATAGGAAGCTCAGCATTTTCCAAACGTCCATCGATGCGAAAGAGAGAGTCTTGACCGACGCAAGGCCGTAAATTTCTTAACGTTTTAAGTTCATTAATCCGTCTTGTACTCTCCGGGTCGCAACGCTTTTCATTAAGACGTCGCAAAATAGCGTCGAAACCATCAGGCGAGCCCCTGCGCAGCGAATCGACTGCAGCCCCGAAGCATCGCCCCTGCACATACTTCACAGTCTTGACAAGCGCGTGATCTAAATATGTAGCGTTTAAGTCCGGATTTTGAAAGTTTATCTTTTTGAATTTTGCTACGACAAACTCCGCGAAAGCCATAAGATAAGCAAGACGTTTTTTCAACGTATACAGATCTCGTGACGTGGCAATGAGCTTATCCAACCCGCACTCGCCCTCCTCTTCAACAGACAAACCACTCACAACACTCACACGAACGACAGCGCTCGAGTCGGAGGTCTGAACGTCAACCCGTTCCTGCAACAGGCAACCAGGTCCCTCCAACCACAAACGTACAGAGTCTGGGTTCCTGCAAGCAGCACTACGTGTACCAACATCGGCCGGGTTCTGCGTGGTATGAATGTAGTTCCACGCCGAAGCAGGAGCAACTCGAACTATCTTATCCACCCGACGTTTCACAAAGCGAGCGAGATGCAGATCCGCATTAGTAATCCAGCCAAGGACTACCCGAGAATCAGTCCAAAAATGTAAAGAACAATTAAAATGACGCAAAGACTCTTTAGCCTGTAACATTAGATCGCTGCACAATTTCGCAGCTTCCAGTTCCTTTCTAGAAATTATCCAATTTGCCTGTTGTTTTAAAACCACTCTAGATTTTCCTAGAACAAAACTTACAGAAGGTTTATCATTAACCAAACATCGAAGATAAATTACACAAGAAAAGGCCGAGTCAGAAGCGTCACAAAAACCATGCAATTGAAACTTAGCCACAGCAAAATCAAATTCAAGATCAGGTAAACAATTCCGAGGTATAGAAAAATCATTTATTAGACTTAAAGTACCTAACCACTTTTTCCAAGAATCTTGAATGTCGACAGAGAGAGTCTCGTCCCAATCAACACCCGAAGTAGCTACCTTTTGCAATATCAATTTACCCCAAAGCAGGTAAGGTGAGGCCATGCCTAGAGGATCGAACTGGCTAGCAAGTTGACTAGACATTTCTCGCCTGGTAGCAGCGTTGGAAAATTCCTTGATAGTAACACGAAATTTATCATTTTCAGGATCCCAGGTTAAGCCTAGTGTCTTAGAATCGGGGAGGGGATCAGACCCAAGATCAACCTCAGTAACACCTGTCGCCAAATCACATTGAGGCACACAAGACAAAATTTCTTTAGCATGACAGTTAGCCACCCATTTTCGTAGTTTAAACCCACGACTACTAAATAGGTCAAGTCCTTCTTTAACAATCAGTTTAAGATTTTCCAACGAATTATTGGCAAGCAATACGTCATCCATGTAACGATTATATTCTACAGCATTCAAAGTTAACAAAGAAGCATTAACAGGATTTTCCTCTATTAAGCGTTTAATAGCAAGTAAAGCAACAAAAGGACTGGAGTTTATCCCCCAGACGTGTCTTGTAAAACGGTAAACTTGAACATCACCAGTTTTTACATCATTATCCTTAAACCAAATTAATCGAAAAAGGTTTCGCTGACTAGGAGGAATTTGAACTTGGAAAAAACATTTGCTTAAATCGGCCACGCAGGCAAATTTACCAAGACGAAACCGAGTCAAAACCTCAACTAGATTATTCAATAAATTTTCACCAGCGAAAACAGCTTGATTCAATGACATACCTTGAACTGCAGCCGCACCATCGTATACCACTCTGGGTTTAGCAGACTTTGTCACAAAAAAGGGCAAATACCACGTAGGTTCAACACAAGATGACAAATCCTCAATAGGTTCAATCCATTTCTTACAAATCAACTCAGAAAAGGTGTCAACAAGTGTTTGTTGCAGCTGAGAATTACGCAACGCGGTTTTACGCAGTGACAAGGTTCTATTTAATGCGTTCTCGTAATTGTTAGGTAACGTTTGAAGTTTTTCCAAGTTAAAGGGTACCGGAATTTCGTACCTGGCGTCTTTCACCTTGATATCAGATTCAATCAGTTTATGAGCAAGCTCATCGTTCCTCGATGGCTGTATCATTTCGTCCTGAAGCTCATATTCGCGGATTGACTGTTTTAACGCAACATTTTCTTTCTTTAGTTTAGCACATTCGCAGTTAGCATTTACCGGGGAACAGACATTAATCCGCATAGTGGACAAGCAATTTGAAGAATTTAAGCGACCACACACTCTGCCCCCACTAGCAATGGGCCCCAGTCGCGTGAGGACATAATTCGGCTCCTCCGGATCCATGCCTTCGCGCTCCTCAAGGACAGTCAACAAAGATTTGTCTGACTGACCAATCAGAACATCAACACGTCTCCGACCCGGTGCAACCGGAATATGAACCCCTTCGAAGTGTTCCAGCGTACTAGTGTCCACAGCATGTGGCAGAGTATGGGCATCGTCCGAAAATTGAGGAACAACCAGTGCATCTTTAACATTGAACTCTTCACCATTATAAAGAGATTGAAGTTTAAAGTTAGTGCGACCCTCAACAGGTACAGTTTTATCACCAAGGGTGCGAATAGTTATCGAAGGTTCAGGAACGGTCTCTAAACCAAGTTCAGTTTTCAAGTTATCAGAAATAAGTGTCACCTGAGAACCCGTGTCATGTTGGGCATAGACAAGAGACGACCTGCCCGAAGTGGGGTTAACAATTTTAACAGCGCTAGTACGAAGCAGGATCACACGTTTGTCCGAAGAGTTTGCTTTCAAAACAACTCTTTCATTACGTTCATTTTGCGTAGTTTCATTTTTAGAGCCAGGTTCATCGCTGCCTTTATCCGCGGCCCCAGTGTTTGGAGAAATAAAGCATTCGTGCAACGCGGTTGCATGTTTATTTTGAGAGCGCGGTCCGCATTTACGACATTTAGTAGAGCGGGGACAATTACGCACTATATGATCTAAAGATAGGCAGTTTAAGCACCGCTTGGCTTCGATAACCGTTTGGCGTCTACTTTTAGGTGAAAGGTCATTAAAAATTTCACAATCCATTAAAAAATGCTTGGAGTCCGGTTTGGAGCACACGAAGCATATAGGCGGCGGTTTAGGTTTATCATTAGCGCCATATGAGGGCTTAGAAGCACTAGTTTTATGTGAACTGGTTCTGGGAGTATCAGAAGTGGTCCCAGTAGAGCTCCGGTCCCGGTCTCGATTACCCACCTTAATGCCCACCTGACGCACTCGGAAATCCTTAGAACCGGTCCCGGAATCACGTGGCCCCTCCTTTTCCTCCTGTTTAAAGAAAGCCTGTGCATATTCTGAGGCCATCATAGCAATCTCATGAAGAATAAATTTACGTAGGGACTCAAACCCAGGTTGACTCATATCCAATCCCAATTTGTCAAGATAGTCCAGGTACCTACGTTTTAAAATGATGGGCAAACGACCCGCTGTATCTAGCAGGAGTTGGCCAGAAAGCTTTCCCGGTTCGTCATGGGCGTAAGCAAAAACTTCGAGGGTATTTAAATCCTCATTAAACATCTTCAGTGACGCCGAGTTAAACGAAACTTTAGGGCCGTGACGCACGGCTTTAACTTTAGGTTCCGAAGTAAATCCAGCCGTAACTCCGTATCTTTGCCGCAAACGGCTTAAAGCCTTTTCGATACGCTCCGAGGTAGACATGCTTTTCATAGGTGCACAGAACAAGTTAACCATCTCACATGGTTGTCCAACGCAAGATGCTCGCAACACCTCGAGTTTACGTTCCTCAAAGGGACTCTCCTCCATAAGCCGTCGAATTTGGTTTTCGTAAAAAACGAAAGCAATATTATTACCGTCATAAGCAATTTGCGAAGCAAGTGTAATGTACTCGTTCCTGCCTTGACGATCAAGATAGGTGAGCAAATTAACATCTTGGTTATCAATTGAAAGCGTTTGTTTGGCCCGATTGCAAGTTTGAGATTGGAAAGGTGCACTAGTTTCACGGTCAGCGTTTCCAGGAGCCGATTCTGGCACCTTCGCAACTCCGCGATTAGGATACTTAGTTTCTTGCACAATTCTTGGCGCAACGGTCTCCGGTTCGATTCTTACGGAAGCATCCTGACGCGTATCGTCATTTAACCAAGCATTAACTCGATTAGTAGAATCATTAATGCGATTTATAGCAAGTTTAGGTTTAGTTAAGGTCCGATCACGTTTAACAGGCATAAAACGAGGCGTTTTCGCACTCAAACGTGTATCAAAATTAAATTCAGGAAAACGCTCGATTTTAATAGCGGAATCTACACGATTAGTGGTATTTGGTTTTGCGAGATTTTCCGAGCCAACTCGTCGTCGAAGCACAGATTCAGCTTTAGAGGTTTTAGATGGAGCAACAATTGAAGACCCACTTTCAGAACAAGCAAGCAGCTGTTCCTCGGCTTCAATATTGACCATTTCCAAGCGTACTTTGGCTAGGGCTTCCGCTTCATCAGCTTCGGCTTCAGCCAACTTCCGCATTTTACGAGCTTTTGCTTTTGCAAGTTCTTGCATGTTTTCAAGTTCAGCACGCTTCTTTTGCAATTCGATACGTTTTACAACTGAAGATTTGCTGGAAGTAGCACTATAGTGACTATCGACTTGCGAGACGCTATCGCACGGTTCGGGATCAGTCTCCTCCTCGCTAGTGTCAGAGACTTCGCAAGTTTTATCATCAGATTTATCGCAAATACGCGAGCAGCATTCATTATACAAGTCAAGGCATTTTTGCAGGCATTTAGTAACGTCAGAAGACAAATCTTTTAAAAGATCGTCTTCTTTAAGTTCTTTTACTGCGCATATGAAATTATCATGAGTCCTAGTTATCACAGAAATTTTACTGGATTCCTGATCTAACTGCGCCTTAGTTTTACATTTTAAAAGAGCTCCGCGACTATGTTTTATATCGACCATTAACTTGCGATGCATGGTAAGCAGTTTGCGGGGTACGTTTCCCGGGGTAGCCTGGACAGCGGGGTTTTCCCTTACTTTCCCAGGATTACCACAATCAGGTAATAGGTTTGAATGACTGGCACGGTCAATCAAATTTGGAGATCCGACCTGGTCGTTCTCCTCACACTTAGCGTCAGCAGGTAAATTACTTTCACTCTTATTAGTATTTGACATTTTGGAGATAAGAGGGAAGGAACAATCTCACAAAATATACAATAAATTAAACACAATACAATACAATAAAGCATAAACTTACGCAATTCAAAGAATTTCTTCACCGTTTTGGTACAAAGTATTGTCCGATGAACAAATTTAAAAATTCAAGTTGCAGTCCGACGATTGAATGGAAAAACGGATTTCTTGCTTGAACAGAAAAGGCACGAAGCCAACGACCACGAATGAAAAGATGACGATCAATGAGATGGACCAGCAGATAGGAGATTGAATGCGACTCGAAGCAGCCAACAACCAACGGAAAATGCCAACTCAACGATTCACGGTAAAGATGAGCGCTGGTATCGCAACTCGAAGAAAGCAGGTAAAGTTGAATCGTTGAATGACGACGAAAGGAAGGCGCTGGAACCAGAATCCACAACTCAACCGAACGACAGCAAGGATGGTTGCAAGTTCAAATCAGCAATCGACGAAGGTACAGCGAGCGCTGATGGCAGCTCAGCTGATGCAGGGGTCCAAGCAGAAAGGTACCAAGGAATAACCACTGGTACTGCAATTCAATTCCCGAATGGGGTTGATTCTTCGGAAAAGATGATTGTTTTTCTTATGTTACAGAATGAGCTGTAACTAGTGGTTGCAGGTGTCCTGGAAGGAGCTTCCAGGACTTCACCGCTCCGACTCTGACAATTACTTCAACAAAGAAGAACTTAATCAAAATTTATTGGGTAATTAACTCAAATCAGCGCGGCAAAAAACAATCAAAAGTATCCCGGAAAAGTAAAATAAAACAGAAATACCGCGAAGTCTTCTCTTGTAAAAAAATACGTCCAACCGCCAGATAACAAAAATCCAAATGAACAACATGTAGTTCGGTGCTATAACGTAATTAGCAACCGTGCAAAAACGTGAAAAAATGATTTTCTAAAACTGCGAAAAACAAAGCAAAGTAAAGTGCGCAGAAGCTGCAGGCAAACGCTTTTTTTTGGTTGCTGCAGAAAATAGGAAATATAAATGTGTTCGAGGCCCAACAACGACAGATAATTAAAATAAAAAAGCTCGGTGCGATAACAACGAAATTAAACAATATATATATGCATTATGACGTCACAAATGCATCTCGTCCACCGTCTACTTCGATAGAAAACCTTGAGCAGCCAAGAAGACCTTGCTTTGATTTAAGATCAACAATTGCACTAAAACACTTGAAATTAGTATATTTCTAACAAGCATTATGACGTCATAGTGGGCTCCCGACATCTTCGAGCATGCTTCGTGCTTATTTCTAAGAATCGAAAAAGCACAAATGTAACGGTCCGCTCGCCCACTGCGCTTTCCTCAAGCACAAAGTCTATTAATTCAAATAAAAAACCCCAAAGTTTAAAAAAAAAATATACAATATAAAAATAATCTAAAAAAATTGGAAACATTTTTTTCACCATGTAGTGACGTAACCCACCCAAAAAAGTCCTTATGACGCAACACAGGCAAAAAAAATGCTGGACATTTTTGACAATGGAGTGAACATACTGTATAGTTAATATACTGTGTCTACGCCAACTTTTGAAAACATATAGCGGAGTCAGAATAAAGCGGTAAGACTCCGCATCGCTGTTGCAACTTGAAATTTCAATCCAGCTGCAATGCAATCAAGGGTTTTTGGAGTATTGGCTGGCTAAAAAGTTTAAGCGAAAAGGGAGGTGCTGTTAGTAGTTAATAGGTTTTTGTTCTTGTTGCGAAAGTGTGTTAAACTTAGCCTATATCAATGATGCGCTTATTGATGAAATCTGAAAGATCTCTGAGGCGAATCAAACGATTAGCTGGGATTTTAGATGAGGAAAATCACAAAGTTGTGTTTTACAGAAAAAAGCATGGTAAGTTGCAAGTTCTGAGTTAATGTATGACTTGTGCGTAGGCTTTTGAAAAACATGTCTGTGTAGTATTTTGCACCAGTAGCCTAGCCAGCTTACTGCGAACCAATAATCAAGGCATGATATGGAATGGAATAAAAAACAGTTTTTCCATATTCCATACAGGGAGTCCTCGACTTACGACGTTGATCCGTTCTTAAGACGCGGTGTAACCCGAATTTCAGTGTAAGTTGGAACATTATACATAAATTGCTCTATACATATCACATATTATACATAGTGAAGCTCAGTGATTATACGTTCATAATCGTAATACCGTAGTTCGCAATTGTTCACATCATTTACGATGCAAATGACGAAAACCAATGAGCCCAAAGCACTGTATTTCTTGATCACAATGATCTAGTTTAAGGGCTTTGATAATACAGTACTGTATTATCATTTATATTTTTATGGAGTGCGTTCGTAACCTCGAAACAGCGTAAGTCGAGACCGTCGTAACCAGAGGACTTAAGCTGTACTGGCAATTCCATTCCATACTAAAAATCTTTCATTCCATACTAAATTTTTACAAGAAAGTTAGTCATTCAAAACTCATGCAAGCAACCTCAATCAAGAGTAATGGTTTTGTTGCTTTTGCATCGCTTTTGTAAGCAAAAAATTTGCTGCCACATAATTGATACCGATATCTTTCAGGCTGGCATTGCTGCCCAATCCTAACTGTAATGCAAGATTTTCAAGAAAAAAAAAGAACGCTCCAAGCATCTCCTTTCCCATTTCTTAGTAGTCCATAAATACTATGCCCAATTGGAACCTGACCGCAATAGTTGGAAGGTGCATGCGTTAACCACTAGCCTATGCCAGTCACAATGTTGAATGATGAAACTGCTGTATTTAAACCAAATGTATGGGAAAAAAGCAGTTGAGGGTTACGCTTGGATTGCGGTTGCTTGCATGAGTTTTGAATAACTTCGGTAGCTTCTCATTAAAATTTTTTTTCTGTATTCCATTCCATATTTCCATACCAAGATAAGTTTAGACCGGAAGCTAAGTGCAATTTGTTATTGTGCTTTTGCAACATTAAGCGTACCTTTGCAAGTATTCACTCACAAAGGTAAGCAATATGGTGCGATGTATCTCATCCCAAATTTGAAGCACTAGGCTATCGCAATAAGCTGCCATAAAAATTAACTCAGCTTGAAAATATCAACCACTCAACGGACAAAAGGTTGACCAATACTGGGTTTAATGATGGCATGTTTGTAATCACACTAAGTATGAAATTTGGCAAAGCCAAACTGCCAAAAACATTTTACAAAAAGATCGAAAAAAAGGTTAAACGCAAAAATTAACAACAACCAGACAACAAAGAATTAAGCTCTGTCGAGGATAAAAAAGTAAACGCTAATCTTAGTTACGATGACAGATGAGAGAAAAAAAATTGTCAATTGGCATATAATTCAGTGCCATTGCTACTGGGGGCCAGGAGGGCCTTGCCCCTTATTTTGGTTTACTAAAATACTTTTTTTGGAACATCATGCAATGATAAGAAAACCGACAATAATGCAAAGAGAAATATTAACATTCAATCCTACCTACTTGACTAAACTAACATACAGTAGTAGTATATTGAAGATTTTAAATACTGAAAGTTTAGTGGTTCAAGTTTCAAACACCTGATTTAACATCCAAAGTTTACACCTCTGAACTTAATAGGTTATTAAGTAATTAGGCTCTGGGCTAGTCATATCAGTTTCAAAACCATGAATGTTTGCATCGTATTCAATTCAAAGTAATCTAAGCCTGAAGCCAGTGTTTCTTAAACTATGATGCACAAAACTTCCAGACTTCCTAGCCCCCTCCTTTTACAAAATCTTGGTTGCCTGCCTGCTTTTATTCATCATTAAACGCGTTTTATGCTTGGCCAATTTTTAGTCCGTAAAGATGACATTACTCCTCTTTGTTACCATGTAATGATGATGTTATCATGCACTGTATAACCGTAATCTCAAGTCCAAAATAGAAAAACTAATTGAATTATGTCTTGATTCTACTTTGCACTCAAGATATAGAGAACAATCCTTCTCTCAATTCTGGGGACCTCTTGTACAGTGTTTATCTCTAAGCCATCAAAAATGTGAAAAAAGCAAAAGATTTTTCGACATTTTCTTACAAATTTTTTACAACTGTGAAATGGTGTTTTTGATACATGAGTTTTTGGTATTTTAATTTTTGGCAAAAAGGATTTCTCGAGTTTTTTTTCTTATTTTCTTTTGAAGATCGCTTCATATTTTTTTGAGATCATCTTTTTGGGTGGATTGGTAGCTTCACAGAGCTTAAGTTTCGGCATTTTTGCAAAGACTTCAGAATCCTTTTGTACCTTTTCCAGCGGTTATGCAAAAGGTCCAAACTTAAAGAGAACACTGCTCTTGAAGTAAATATTTGTCTCTAAGTCTTAAAACAATCAGGTTGTTAATGGTATTTTCAACCAGCTACTTCACTAGAAAAATTTTTGAGTTCTTACTTAATCCAAACAAAGCAAAGAAATCGATTGTTTGCTGAAGCAGAGCTACTCAGAAACTTTTTTGCTTCCTAGGCTGTCTTTCATAGTAGCTTTAAAACAGCGGCAAATTTTCCAATGACATTGATTTTGTATGATTTGTCCGTAAATTGACATTTTATTGTTTAAACTGATTGACATTTTGTTGCAATTTTCGCATTTAAATGTGTAACATACATATGCCAAAATGCTGTAGTGGATTGTGCTGTGCCATTAATTTTATGGTGTTAACATAGAGTTGTGAGTCGCCAATGTGCCGACTAGTTCAGCTTTAACCTGAAAAGTGATTTGGGAGCCAAAATCAGGCTCTGGGTCCCAAAAAGCCTTAAAGTTAAGTTTGGTCTAAAAAATGTGTTCGGGTATTGCTTGTATGCACTGCAGAAGTGCTGATCAATTGTGATGCAATAATAATAATTGCATAGTATATGATAATTGTTTTAATCGTTAAATGAACATCTCAATTGTGTTTAATCCTTAAATGAAGTCGCCAATTAATGTTTCAAAATTATTTCAGTTATATTTTCATAGCACCTAATAGGCTAAAACACAAAGCAAGTACAGACATCAAGCCTGACATTTCGTCAATCTTAAGCCCGAACCCAACCTGAAAAGCCCAGCTTACAACTCTCTGTTACCAAATGCGAATCATAACTACACCAGTATTTGTTATATTCACTGTGGTTTTCGGTGCCGTTCCATGAACAGTTGTATAATTTTTCCCAGTCCACCAATATGAAAAGGATGGAAACCACTGAGTTAAGCCATAGGTGAGTTTGTTCAACAGTGAATTGGTTTGCAGCCAAGTTTGCATCAGTCAGTTCAGAATTGACTAGGCCCAACTTATGCTGCTATGGTAGGGTGGAGTGAAAAATAAAAATTTTTGAATTTAAAAAAATGGTCTTGATATATGGCTCCAAATACCATATGAAATACTTCTATCACAATTTTGAGTTCTTGTACCCTCTAGTGGTCATGCAATTTGATCGAACATATTTTGCCATATCTCACCAACCACATATGCTAGAAAGCTAGTTTTTAGCTTAAAAGTTGCAGAAACAGCACATTTATATCTCCATTCCAAAGAACTTTGCCATAAAAACACACATAAAAAAAGTTACAGCTTAATTATTGATAACAGATTTACTGATTATTGATAAGTTTTTAGTGCTCGACTCCAAACGCATTGCAATTCACGTAAGCATTGAAAATAAGTCAGATGAGGTTTAAATTTATGTATATTTGCACTTTTAATGTACCATGCTGCCTTATCAGCTTAAAATAGTTTCTTTAATGGCAATTAGCCTTACTCAACTGGGCAATGTGGAGCACAGTATAGTAACAAATATTTAAAGTTCATGCTATTGCATCATCCAGTATTGGTTGGTTCTTGCATCATCATTTTATTTATGCTAAACTAGAGAAATTATATCTAATTAATCCAAAAAAAGGTTTGGATTGTACAGTTCAATTCAAAAGCACTGAATGATGCCAAAGTACAAAATTAGAATTAGAAAAGTGATTTCTACTTTGCTTAGAAAAGCTACAGTTCTAAAAAGAAGAAAATGTGACAATATGTTTAATGAATATTTTTATAGGCCTACCATTGTTTATTATATTGTAGATACAGTACATACTGTACTTGCTGGCATAAATTTAGTTATTTCTGAAGCAGCATGCTAACTAAAAAAAGATCCAAGTCTAACGTAAAAAGTTGTACGATGGAAAAAATTTTCAAAGTTCTGTAATTTCTCTTAAGGATTGCTGCGAACCAAAAGACAAGTGATTTGAGCATTTGCTCAAACTTTAATCTCTTCAGGAGCTAGATACAGCTTGAATTGTTGCAAAAGAACAAATGGATTTGGTGGAGTGTTTATTCTATTCATGAGCTGAGTATTGCACAAAGAACTTCAAAATTTATTAATTAGGACAGCAAAACCGACTATACAGTCATCAAAGTCTACTGTTGCAGCAAAAACATAAAAACCTCAACTAATGTTAAACCTCAGTGGTTTAACTAGATACTTGAAAAAATCTTAATCAGGTCGATACAAAGAGCTTGAAACTAATGTCTTGCAAGATACTGATAAACTTTTTGATATTTTTTGCTGTGATAATAAACAAAGAAAGCAATGTGAAATTCAATGTGGCTTTAGAATGACATTCAATGATTATCCTTTTTTGAAAATCAAAAAGCAGAACACAAGGGTAAATGTTTGGCAGAATATCAGAACTTTGAAAAATTTCTCCCCCATACAACTTTGTTCAAGTAACATTAGACTTAGATCTTTTTTTAGTTAGCATGCTGCTTCAGAAATAACTAAATTTATGCCAGCAAGTACAGTATATATACTGTATCTACAATACAATAAACAATGGTATCAAATTGTTCATTGAACATATTGTCACATTTTCTTTTTAGAACTGTAGCTTTTCTAAGCAAAGTAGAAATCACTTTTCTAATTCTAATTTTGTACTTTGGCATCATTCAGTGCTTTTGAATTGAACTGTACAATCCAAACCTTTTTTTGAATTAATTAGATATAATTTCTCTAGTTTAGCATAAATAAAATGATGATGCAAGAACCAACCAACCAATACTGGATGATGCAATAGCATGAACTTTAAATATTTGTTACTATACTGTGCTCCACATTGCCCAGTTGAGTAAGGCTAATTGCCATTAAAGAAACTATTTTAAGCTGATAAGGCAGCATGGTACATTAAAAGTGCAAATATATATAAATTTAAACCTCATCTGACTTATTTTCAATGCTTATGTGAATTGCAATGCGTTTGGAGTCAAGCACTAAAAACTTATCAATAATCAGTAAATCTGTAATCAATAATTAAGCTGTAACTTTTTTTCTGTATGTTTTTATGGCAAAGTTCTTTGGAATGGAGATATAAATGTGCTGTTTCTGCAACTTTTAAGCTGAAAACTAGCTTTCTAGCATATGTGGTTGGTGAGATATGGCAAAATTTGCTATTTTAAGCCCGTTCGATCAAATTGCACGACCACTAGGGGGTGCAAGAACTCAAAATTGTGATAGAAGTATATCATATGATGTTCGGGGCCATATATCAAGACCATTTTTTTAAATTCAAAAATTTTTATTTTTCACTCCACCCTACTGCTATGGTGGTATCATTATGTTGGGTAGCTGGCAAGCAGTACAGCGTAAGATGCTCTAATGATTAGTATTATCAACACCATTTTTTCCAAGTTACATGACTATCAATAAAGTGTGTTGTTTAGTACCAAAATGTTTTTTGTTCCATCTTGGTTTGTTATTATTTTGCAGATGGTTATGTGTCATTCGGAAGCACAAAAGTTCCAGTAAACACTCCTAAAAATCCAGAGCTAGTTCCATTTCGATTTGGTAAGTTTCATTGAATCACACTATGGTAATTCGCATGGCAGATAAAATTTTGTTTGAACTGCATGTAGGGTTGGGCACAGCAAACTTGTACAATGTGCAGTGTCTATTTATGTGCAGTCAACTTCCGTTAATCGGACATGATTTCTTCCATTGAATTATATCCAATTAACTAGGTTGTCAGATTAATGAGTTAGCCTAGTTTACAATTCAGGAATTTTGTTCCGTGACAATTTGTGTCCTATGGTGAGGGTGTCCAATTAAAGGAGGTTTGATTAACAAGAGTTGACTGTATTTACCTATTTATGGTAAATTCATAGATTTTTAGGCAAATTTGTATTTGTTGTAAAGTACGGTATACAGGGAGTCCTCGACTTACGATGGTGATTCGTTCTTGGGACGCGGTGTAACCCGAATTTAGTGTAAGTCGGAACATTATACATAAGTTACTCTATACATATCGTACTGTACTGTAAAGTATGGTACTGTAATAAAATGTACAAATAATGCAAAACAGTACTTTATTAGAAAGACAGAAAACAATTCCTTATCACATAAAGACAGAAAACAATTTTACTCTTTGAGTTCATAACAAAGGGCAAAAAGTTTAAATAACCGATCAAACAAGTTACTGTACAGTACGAGAAAACTGGCTTAAACAACTAAAATGGCGTATCACTTAAACTGTGTACCATGAGAGTGAAGCTTGGTGATTATTCGTTCATAATCGTAATAGTTCGCAATTGTGCACGTCATGTACGATGCAAATGACGAAAACAAATGAGCCCAAAGCACTGCATTTAAAGTGCGTTCGTAACGTTGAAACATCGTAAGTAGAGACCGTCGTAAACCGAGGACTTACTGTATAGTGGTTATAGCTACAGCTCCACAACCAGACGAAGAGTCTATGATTTTCATAAGTTTTTGGTTTATTTTGAGTTAATTATAATCATTCAGTTATACATTTATGGTTCATTTTTATCCTCCTACCATGGGAAAGGTTCAGGTTTGTAGTTGACATTTGAGATTTGACTTCTTCCCACTAAATTCAGATTTGCTGCTTATTTGTAACCACTGATCAGAGATAATCACTGTGAAGTATCTTATCCAAGTATGCAACACCATGACCAACTGACCATGGTGCGCTGTGGGGTAATGGCTTGTTGGTCATGCTTTTGATCAAGTAATGATAAGCATTGCATGACATAGTTCTATCAAACGTATGCACAGTATAGAGTAATAGTGTTGCCAATTAATTTTTCTCAGTTGTTGAAGAGAAAAATCTACCACAAAGTGTCATTCGACATCTACGATGGATAGCACAAAAAGACTTGCTGGGTCAAGATGTTTTTCTTATTGGTCCTCCTGGTCCTTTAAGACGACAACTTGCAATGCTGTATTTGGTGAGTTTGTTGAAAAGTTTTTAAAAAGATCTCCAGTTGCAAATGGTATCTGTATGCCAGTACCAGTATTTAAGTGGTTTAAAGTTGAAGATATAGCAATCAAAAGCACTTTATTGATGAGGCTAAAAATGGGTTTCGTTTTCACATTAATCATACACTAGTATACATCATATTCCATGCCCCACTCATGCCAGGCTTTATGTTTTTCCCTTGATCATTGGTGAAACATGAAACCGAGGTTCTAAAGAAAATATTTTTTGATGTCTCGGTTTACTTAGCTTTGACTTCGCCGCTAAATGACCAAATTTGTGAAGATTTTTTTCAGTTATTTCAAGAAACTAGGTCATTTTTGCAAGTGCAATTTATGGGCTTGTGTTCAAAAAATAGTATGCAGAATTTTTCGGTCCGTGTGACTGAAATATTAGTTGAATGTTTTTGATGATTCGTTAGAAATTTAGATCATTAACCAAACAAAAAAACAAGCTCAAGTTCATACGAATTGAAGAAGATGGACGGATTCAGCTCAAACTTTTGTTTCAACCAGATAAATTTTAAACTCTACTGTTGTAATTACTAATTAGAATAGACTTCTATGATAACTTAGTTAACTAATGTGGTACCATACTGTAACATATAATTGCAATGTTTATCGTTACTTAATAGTAATTTAATTTTCTTTCCAATATTAAAAGTAGTATTTACTACCAGTTGATTTTGGAATAGCAAGTCATAGCTTATTTTGTTTTATGTTTAGGAATTAACACGAAGAGAAGCAGAATACATGTCACTATCACGTGATACCACTGAGAGTGATTTAAAGCAACGAAGAGAAATGCGAAGTGGTACTTCGTTCTACATTGATCAGGTTTGAGCCACTACAACTGCCTATGTTTAATATCTACATTGTAGGCGCCATAAAATTGATGAAGAACATAATGATTGCTGACTGGTTTTGATTTTTCCGAGAACTTTTGATTTTAGTATTCCAGGAATATTATGTCTTTGTTTCATTGACTTTATTATGGCGGCCTCTATTAGATTTTTAGCTGCACAAACATTCAATTGTTTAACGTGCTCTTTTATGGCATGAAAATGTTTAATCAGTCACAACGCTATGGTACCTGAAATGCTGGAATTTTGCATAAAATATGACGCATCTTTTTAGTTGCAAGGCAGCAGTTTTACTTATAGTATGGAAGTAAATACGGTATATTGGTAGAGTGAAGTTGTTCTAAAAGCCATGTCGCGCCAATAGCTGATTGGGATAAAATAGGATAGACAAAGTACGATATTATGATATTTAAAATGTGTGTTTTTGGATTGTTCTTAACAAAACTTGAATAACAAAAGCTAGAGCAAAATTACGCATGATTATTAATTTGATATATTTCATTGTTAGTTGAGTCATAACGCGTTCGTATCTGAAGCAAGAGGTTGGAGTTTCAAATCTAGAGCTGGTCAAATCGAACACAGTGTTGCCAACGGCTCGCCACTGCTGCAACATTTCTTCGAAAGAAGCTGTGTTGCCCAAGCAGAATGTTCCGGAGGTGTACCTCGCCAAGTCGTTACATGGTTCAACGTAATCCAGCGAGTATATTGAAAATTTGATTTTGATTTGATGTTTTAATATGCGATGATGTTATGCTAATTCTGAATTAAGCAAAAAAAGTGTTTTCAACAGTGCGCTGTGAAAGCAGCTACCGAAGGCCGGGTGCTGGTTTTAGAAGGAGTAGAAAAAGCCGAAAGAAATGTGCTTCCTGCTCTCAACAATTTGTTGGAAAATCGAGAAATGCAGCTGGATGACGGAAGGTTCCTAATGCATTCAAAACGATATGATCAGCTGCTTAAAGTTAGTCTTTTATGAGGAAAAATAAATTTATCAGTAAACCCAACATTTGCTACATTTGTATCATAATGATCCAGTTGACCATTTATGAGTGCTGTCCAGGATCATGCGGTTGCCTAACCAAACCAACACAAAGCATCTTTTTGGAGTACTATTTGCTAGTCTTTGATCTGGCTGGGCTACTGCAACGAGTAGACTGCTTGGCCCAAATGGGAAAAAGCGTCTTTGTAGTGTCTTTTTGAAGAACAACGACGCTTTGCCAGTTTGGAAATCGACCTAGAATACTGCACTACCTCGACGCTCTACCACCTCAGCCATGTGACCCTGTCTTTGTCGGTTAGTAGTTGATTTATGAAAACCAGACTGCCAGTGATGGATTCCATTAAATTAGTATAACTTTTGGAACACCAGCAAATCACGTGATTTGTTTCACTAGCATAATTGTGGACTACTTTTTACGTACTAACTTAAGGTTTAAACTGTACTGTTTCTTTAGGAGCATTCCAAAGAAACACTTGATAAATGGCAAATTGTACGAGTTAGCGAAGATTTCCGAGTCTTCGCACTTGGTCTTCCTGTTCCAAAATACAGAGGACATCCTCTCGACCCACCTCTACGATCTCGATTTCAAGCTCGTGACATCTATCACCTGACTTATTCAGTAAGAATTTGTTTTCGACACTGTCTTTCATTTCAGCTCTGCCAGTATGAAATTGCGGGCGGTAAATTCTTTCTTGTCATATTTGCGTTGACGGGAAGATGCTAGATAGTAAAATAAATCAATAGGTACGGGCTTATTTTTGCTTAAATTTGCAGGAACTACTTTTTTCAAGTACCGGTAATTCTTTGAATATTTATTCATGACTTAAGTTTCGTCCATCAAACCGTGATGGTTGTGTCCCTCTCAACAGAGGCTTTATTTAAAGTCATTTCTCTTTACGGTTGAGAATTTTCGTTACCTTTATGCTACAGCTATAGCACTATGGATGTAAAATTTTTGCAGGATCAGCTAAATGAACTCTACGAAGCTGCTCCATCGGTTGAATCGCATCGTTTAGCGCAAGTTTTGTCCTGCGCCAGCACCTTGGTCACACAGGAATCTGCCACCATCGGGCTTCCTGATTTCCCGCTGGATAACTTAAGCAAATTAGCCTCGATTTTGGAAGTGGTGAGTACTGTAGTAAGATTACTTTGTTTTGGCAGTGATCGACTTACCTTCTTTCTTCAGTTTGCCAAAAATTGTATAGTATTAAAGTTTTGTCGCATATTAATTGGATGGAACCTTACACTTGACATACCGTAGATCGTAAACGTATTGGCAAGCTTTTTTAACTTTCGGAAACCTTTCCACGAAATCTTAGTTTTCACACGATTTTTGTCAATTCGCTTGCGATATTTTCAAAACAAACATAACTGAGATTTGTTTATTATCGTGTTCGATTGTCTTTCAATTGACATATTTTTCGTTGATATTATCATAACTTGTTGTCAGTTACAATAATAATTTTTTATTGATATTGTAGCATTACTATATGGTTTAGTGCTATAAACTACGATAATTTTTTGAACACAAAGACAAAGTAGCATTATGAACAATTCTAGTAAACACATACTTCTAACTGAAACGAAGCATGTTACAGTTTTTCACGAACATTCAATACTAAAATATATATCAAGTTGCGGATTTGAGTTATTATGAAACTGTAGCTCAGCTTCGCGTTTGCTCTATGTACTGCATATACATTCCTTGTCTCAGTTTCAATACCTATTTCATATATTTATATCAATAACTATATATTCGTGTACTAGCAGTTCTACTAATCGTGGTTTCATTTTTTCAAGGTACCTACATATCCTCTTCCTGACCTTCTATCTCGTTTGTATCCTTATTATTTATTGCTAAACAAGGAGGGAAAACAGGCTGTCGATGACATTTATACAGTAAGTTTAAGAATTAACAGTTCTTCATCCAATTTTCCAACTAGATTTTCTATCGACTGTAGATATCTTGTAATCGCATATATTATCCGATGTAAGAACCGAAAGCAATTGGAACTTTTCCGCCACGGTTTGGTAAAACCTTGTAAGTCACTTTTTGATCATTTTGAGACAATCGGATCAAAATTCTGAACAACTGTTGGATTTAGTTGAATAAAAGGGTAATATTGACGTTGTGGTGTTTTTCAACATTGGTTTAATATTGTAAATCAAAATTTTCGTCATATGTACCTAATCGTAATGAGTCCAAATACAGTCTTAGTCCAATTTCGGCAAAAAAGCGACTTACTAAGTTTTGCTTAATCACTGCAGTATTGAGGTATAGAGCATTAATATTTTTTTGCTTTATAAACGTTATAGCGTAATTGTTAATCGTAAATGTGAAGTCGACAATTTATTAACTTGATCATTCGTTATGCTGTAGTTGCTTTATTTACGTAGTTTAGGGTAAATTCTGTAATTGTTGCATGTTGTAACGTTTAGAATTTTGAAATCAACAAAGAAAAGTCGATTGAACCGGGTGCTTTTTCAATTCATTCTGTTGACGGAAAACATATCGGAGATGAATGCATTGCGTCTGTTACCCTCAACAATCAACTACACTCATTTACCGTAAAACTGATTTTAACTTAACCAAAAGTTTTTAATTTAAGTAATTTTGAGTAAAACTGATTGTACTTTAGCATGACTAGCGTTAACTCATGAGATTTAGTTTAAGTAAGTAACAATCAAACAGGTAACCTTGAAACTAGTTATCGCGAACCTTCTGTACCGCAAAATATTGACTCAACTCTGAAAAACTACGAAAAGGGGAAGCGATAGGCGCCGAAAGTAGACTTTATTTTTTTAGATATTATTATTTTTTGATACAGAGTTGATTCATTGGTGTTACCCGTTGCAATCAAATGTCACATCATAGAACCCAGCATTCCACTGGAGAACTCTGGAGGAAAGTTGCCGCAGCACATCACCTGAAGAATGGATACATCACTCACAGGCTACCACTGATGGTGGAACCCACGGGTTTACTGTTGCCCCTTAGACTTTCGGGGTAGAGACGTATATGCATGGGCTGGGTAGCGATGCTGATTTAGCCGATATATTGTTAATTTTGGAACTATTTGCGTAGGTTCCATGTGGTCAGCATCGTGTTGCCAGCCAGCGGGTCGATAATTTTGTTTCAACAGCATATCATCAAAAATTGCTGGCGGACCTCATGCTAACACATTCAGCCATGGATTTGTGCATCATTGGCGACCGGGTAAATGAAGCAGATCTATCGATTTAAGCGCACAATTTTTCTTTTTCTTTTGAAATGAAGTTCCATATATTGTAATGAGAAACAAAAAATAATATAGTCACAAGCTAATCTTGTATGTGCTCGATAAACTTGTGACTTCATTATTTTAGTGATCCCTGAATGCGAAGTCGTCGTAGTTTCATCTTTCCTCTATTGCTGGTGATTTTCATCCGAAACATGACCTGAAACAATAATGAGAAGCATACGTGAAATTGTTGTCCGAATCATACAAAGCGTCAGGCACGTTTTTATTTCACAATTTAGAAGAAGCGTTGTCACTTTTTTTTTTACTCCGATCATATTTGATTCAAAGAAAGTTTTTTTTTACTAAATCAGCTTTTGCAAAAACCTATCTTTGACTAAAACTCGTTTATGACGACCATGTTGCAGGGATGCGGCAAAACCAGCGTCGTGAGAGAATTTGCCAAGTTGCTGAACTACAGAACTGAGCCGGTGCTGATGTATCAAGACATGACAGCTCGAGATATGTTGCAACAGCGTTACACTTTACCGAATGGAGATACGGTGTGGCGTCTTTCCCCTCTCATTGAAGCAGCACTCGAGGGCGGCCTTGCTGTTTTGGACGGTTTAAACCGAGTCAATCCCGGAACTCTTTCGATTCTTCAAAGGTAAAACGTTTCAGCTCTCTCCCTTTTGTTTCGTAAGTTTTGGAAAGCTTTAGCTTTTTCTTGTATCTGAACTCTAAAATAGAACTCCTCTAAGATATGGGTTTATCCATTGATATGTTTACTTTTCCCTCTTCAGCTCCGATTTCTAAACTTGAGTTGCCAATAAAATTCTATAAGTAGCAAATAACCTTAACCTTTTGTTGATATGGTAATTCAATTTAATAACAATTATGAATACATCTTTATCCACTAACTTGCCTTGGCCCGGAGACAGTAAAGGTACTTTCGGTCTTTTAGGCTTCACGCTGTTCTCTTTAATGCTAAATGTCAATCACGAATGCTATAAACCCAAATTTTTCTCGTCCTTGGTTCCACCCGATGGGGAATCGAACCCGAGTGTACCGTTTTAGTCGCAGACAGTCCATCCACTCGACCACTGATCGGTTGGAATCGGAGGGTTTGCATAAACTAGGCACTCACTTCTTTTTTGCTTCACAAACGAAGCACTTTGTTCGGTGGTAGTTTGCAAATCTTTCGATATACTCGTACTTTTGGATCATCTCGACCAGTAAGCTGCTCAAGTGCTCAGCCTCATCTTGAAATAAGTGTTGAATGACTTCGAAAAAATTATTTAACTGAATAGAACCGCACATCGCACAGCGTATTTTTATATTTAGACTTGCTCATGACAGAGAAGTGACATTACACGATGGTACTCGATTACTTAGACACGATAAATATGATTTGCTCAAAGATAAGTTGGAATTAACGGATGAAGACATGACATTAAGGTAGAGTTTTATGGTTGAAAAATATTTTTAGGAGCAGAAAAATGAGTTTACAAAGTGAAAATATAAGTACATGCTAACTTTTTAATAACTGGGAATTCGATCATGCTGTTGTTGGACTTTGACCTTCGTCCAGACCAGAAGTAGTAATTGACTATAAAGCACAATGTAATCACCCATATTGTTTGCTTTTCATTCATGCCTAGCTTGAATGTTTTCCTAATGTTTGTTTCATTACGTAACAAGAGTGTTGTGCGTTGTTTTAAACTTGTTTGTTATTTGCAGGGGTGTTTTACGCATTCATCCATCGTTCCGCATGATTGCTCTTGCAGAACCTCCTAAAGCGGGATCCACTTCGCAGCAGTGGCTCAACCCTGAGCTGCTTACCTTGTTTTTCTATCACCATATGGCGCCCTTGAGCATTCAATACGAAATGGAAATAATTCAAACAGTGGTAATGACATTGCTTAATATTATTCTTAAAAACTTAAAAGAAATAACATAATAGAAGACGAACAAATGAACATCAAGTTAGAAGATACAATAAATGATTTTACTCCACATTTTTCAACACGCAAAAGCAGAATCTACATCGCCAGTTAAAATTGTACTTGCAGCGTTATTCACCAAGTTGCTTTGGTCAGGATATAGCGAAGGATCCTTTTGGTTTTCGAGTCGTACTGCCAACCTGTCTACCACACGCGGGGCTGGAGGCTTCGCACTGTCCCTTTTTAGTGCTAAACGTAAAGCAGATAAGCTGTGAATATGTGAATTTTTGTTGTCTTTGGTTTAACCCGAACGAGAATTGAACCGGAATGTACCGTTTTGTAGCAGACGCTTTATCCACTCGACCACCCTTGAACTTTAGATTTCGTTGCTGACATCCCTTCAATGTTAAAACACAGCTTTAAACGTAGTAAAGTCCCGGGTAATGTTTAAGGGTCAAGGGTTGATCTTCCTAGCACCTCTGAATAATAGTATTGGTCTCCGATGATTAATTGAGGTACCGCAAGAAGGTTCGATGCATTGAACTTGCTAATTTGCCGATTCTTTCCTGCTGTATCATTTCCAAAAGTATGCTTAGTCTAAAATCTTGTTACTGGTTTTATGTTTTAACTTTTTTTTTCTGCGTATACTCGTATTGGCTTGTCATTGCTACTCTGCTTATGACTATGTATTTCAACTCGCGCTTGAATGTCAATGTTTGCGACAAATTTAATGAACAATGGCGCTCTTGCACAATGATACTAATATGTTGATTTGGGAAAAGAAATTTTGATACTTCGCCACATTACCTTATTCACCGCGTAGTCGCAAAATATGTCGCCATATATTTCTTGTTCTTCAGATCCCCAATGTCAGGGTATCCGAGATGAAGAATCTTTTGAAATTGTGCCAACGTTTGCGATCCTCGAAAGACGCCAACTCACAGTCACTAGCAGCCTCCTTATCGACGCGACAACTTATTCGAATCGCACATCGTCTTGCGGCTACTCCGCAGACACATGATCGGGAAAAACTTATCTCCGATGCCGTGCACAAAGCTTGTTTGTCAAGGTTTCTAGACTTGAAAAATGTTGATGTCAGCCACGTGCTGTCGTGCGCGCCTTTACCAACTAATCATATACTCAAATCAAATCAAATTCAAATCTTTTATTATACTCGCTATGTTACGCCGAGGCTTGTAACGAGTTTGCGGGGCCCATCTCCGCGTCGCTGCGCTTGTGGGCTACGCAGCTTCTTTCGAAGAAATGTTGCAGCGGTGGCGAGCCATTGGCAACACTGTGTCTGATTTGACCGGCCCGAGATTTGAACCTCAGACCTACCGCTCCCAGAGACAAACACGTTACCGCTCGACCAACTGGCCGGTTTAATCATATACTGTAGTCACAAATTCTACGTTCCGTTGTTCGAACGGCTGTGGAGATCGCAAGAGGTCGGGATTGAAACGCACATGAGTGTGATGAGCTTTAGTGGAGTGAAACTAGTGGGTAATTAGGCTTTTTGTTATAGCGTAATTCTTTCGACTAGATTATATGTCCGCAAAATAGTCTGCTTTCTATAACAAGCAACTATCGCTAAAAGCTTGTTAATTTAGCAATAAGTACACTTTGATCGCTTTTTCTGCAAAAGGCTGCCAGTTATTTCACCATAAAATGACTTTTGCATTGTATAACATAACGGGCTCTTGCTTAAGAGACATTTGATAATTGAAGTTAACTTTTTAGATTTCTTCCACATTTGGCTCGGACATCTTTATGTGAAGCTTTAGAAAAAAGTGGCCTTCCTGCTGAACCTTCTCCTGTGAAAGATTTGACTATGAATGATATTTCGTGTGAGTAACTGAGTGTAGGATGCCAGATAAAATTTTGCTGCGTAAAAACAGTGAGATTCAGAATGATTTTTGAACATTAATTTAATTTCATCAAAAAATAAGTTTGGCTGTAAAAATGAAACATTTTTAGATTGGCTGTTTGAATTTCTGCCTGGTATAATGTTGAAGTTTTGCACCGTAACGATGGATATCTTACCTTTATTGTAAAAATTATAATGGTGTGACCGTTGTTGTAATTAATGGCAGTTTTCACTTTTTTGTATCAGTTTGTTCAGCAATTGCGTTATCATCGGGTGTAACGTAATATGAAAACATCTTTATCCTATAGCATTCGTAGGATGAAGCGAGTTTTTAGCTTGTCTAGTGTAGCTTCTTTAATGTATATGGCATTACTTCAGAGTTGGTTGATGGTGCCTACTCCTGAGGTAAAGGAAGAAGCCAAAATTGGCTCCCGAGTGCTTCTGAAGCAGGCCATTTGATGATATAATGGCGATCCTGTACGTTTGTACGGGTGTTCGCTGTTCTAGTCCCCCGGAACTGTCGGTATGGTTTTTCATGCGTTTGATTCTGCATAGTTTAGAAGGCTGCGACCTTCGTATCAAGGTCTGGATAGCTCAGTTCGGCTTGCACGGTTGCAAATAGAATGGCTTTTAGTCCGGCCATTTCGGCTCACTTTTGACGAAGGAGCGAAAAACCACTCCATTTTGCTGAGATGGCGGTTGGTTCAGATATATCGTTATATACTGTTTCAAAGCTTGTTTTTAATTAAAAGGTGAAATCAGAAATGGCGTTCTTTGTATTGGTGACGTATCGTGTCCTGTGTATGGCGCCGAATCAGAGGTAGCTTCTTCCTCGGCCGCAAAGATCCCGGATGTTCTTTTCTACGACAACGCTCAACATCTTTCTGTGATGCGAGATATGCTGCAGGATTACGTGCTTGGAGACCATATTTTATTAGTTGGAAACCAAGTAAGTTAATTCTTTATAACAATCGTTTTAAAAACTTAAGAACGACCCGCTTGCTCGATACTTAGGGTTTTCGTTTAGATATTTTATTGATCAAACCGTGAAAACCGCTTTGCGTGGCAATATTTTTTGAAAGGCTGTTTTTCATCGAAAATTTATTTAGCTTCATTAATTTCGTCTAGTCTAAACTCAAATTCTTACTCTTAAACAAACCCCAAATGTAACCCGAACCCTACCTCAAACTCTAATCATGACTCTTAAAAAAAGCAAATGAAAAATATGCGGATAAATATTCTTCATTCCCGTTTTACCCTCTTCGACAAATTTTTCGGTGAAGCAGTCATTCCCTTGTTTTCTTTTTTTGTATTTCTCAAAATTTGGAAAACTTCCGTGGAAGCTAGATGCCTTTCATTAAATGAATCAAATTTTGATGCTGGATGAATTTTTAAACTCAACAATTTTTCATTGAAAAAAAACTTATGTTTTAGGGTGTTGGAAAGAACAAGATAGTTGATAGATTTTTACATTTACTCAACAAACCCCGCGAATATCTTCAACTTCACAGGTAATATGTTTCGAACTTTTTCTTGCTGTGTCTAATTTACGGTCGAGACTTCTAGTATGAAATATTTTAGTTTTCTCGTGGTTACATGAAATACGTGAAAAATTTGTTTCGGAAGTGACATATTTTGCAATTTTCAATGCAGTAAATTTGCAATGCATCGCAAATAGGATTTATGTATATATATTTTTGCACCACGTTCCGCACATTATTTTCAGCTTTTTTTTGCAGAGATACAACTGTTCAAAGCTTGACGGTTCAGCCAACTGTCCGAGATGGTATAATAGTATATGAAGATTCTGCTTTGGTTCGGGCCGCTCGATTAGGCCACGCGCTTGTCGTAGATGAGGCCGATAAAGCCCCCACGCACGTCACTTGTGTCTTGAAAGCTCTCCTAGAAAGTGGAAGGGCAACCCTGGCAGATGGAAGAAAAATCGTAACAGGTCATTGAAATTTTCTTAATTGTTAAATGATTTCAACTATTTGTCGAAACTGTAATTGTAATTATATTTTATTTACCAAGTTGCCTTGGCCAGGAAACAGCGAAGGGACCTTTCGATCTTCGAGTCACGCTGCCACTGTCTACCACACACGGTGGAGGCTTCACACTGTCCGTTTAATTGCTGATCGTCAAGCAGGGAAGTTGTGAATACCAATTTTTGTAGTCTTTGGTTTGACCCGACCGGGAATCGAACCCGAGTCTACCGTTTCAATAGCAGACGCCTTATCCACTCGACCACTGATTAGTAAAGTCTAGTCGTGATCTTGTAACAACTTAGCACCACTCATCGTTTCGGTTTATTGTGTTGGTTAACAGAACAAAATGTTTCATTAGTAGTAACAAACCAAGATAAGCATATCTTTAACAAATTTATGTTTCATATAGTCAACCTTGTGCTGTCTTTAGATCCCGCTGAAATGGACAACTTGTCTTCACTAACCTCCACAAAAGAAGTAATCCTCATGCATCCGGACTTCAGAATGTTTGTCCTTGCCAACAGACCCGGTTTCCCTTTCCTTGGAAACGACTTTTTCAGTGTTATGGGTGAGCAGAGAAGACAAAAACGCGTTTAGCAGCTAAAAATGCTTCTGAAACAGCATAGTCAGTAATCACGTTCGAGTCTTTGTTTTATCTAGCTGTAACCAGGGTGCGAACTCGATCGATTTTTATTCGAGTCAATCTATTTTGGCAAGTCCAAATTCGAGTTCTCAAATTTAATTTTTTCGAGTTCAAGTTCGGCAAAAATCTAAAGGTTTTCGAGTACAGGCTGACAAATATGCTAGTCTACTTTTCGACTGAATTACTGTCTTTTTGCATACATGCTGTTTTTCTAGGTCGCCACGGAATAAACAAATGAACGACATGCAGCTGTTGCGAAAAATTTACCCGACATCAAAAAATTACCCCACTCAATTTACTCAACATGATCAACAAAAATATTTTTCGACAATTTTTAATTTTTAAATTTCTTATTAATGAACTCGAACAGTTTTATTCGAGTTCAGAACAGTTATTTTTTCGAGTTCGACAAAACGATTAAGTTTTTACGAGCTCTAGTTCGCAGCCCAGACTAAAGTAACTTTTTAAACTGATTTTTTAAACTCGTAATCTAATTTCTAGGCCTATGATAATTTTTGGTGATTTATTTCCAAGTTACCGAACTAGAAGATACCAAAGCATTTGACGTTGAGTGGTATCATTTTTGATCCCATAAACGTCAAGCCAGAAAGCTGTAAATACCATAAATAAGGACCGTATCCACCAACGTGTATTAACTTAAATCTACGCATTAGCAAAACTTAAGAGAAAAAGGTTTGCCATGATTATAAAGCCAAGGCTTACTTTTCTGAACTTCAGAATTCAGTTTGTTTTGTAATTAGCTTCACGTTGTACAAGATAGTAAACTGATGATCCTCGGATTAAAGTTAATCCACGTTTGTTCGTGCGACCCTTAGAGATTAAATTGCTAACCCAAATACCGAGTTTTAATGCTAGAAATCGAACCGTTTATTCCGACCGCTCTAGTTTATCAACTAAGCCGGTGATTCCCAAACTTTTTTTTACACGCGTACTATTTTGAGCTTTTGTACAGTGTTCGTGTACCACCTACAGTAAGTTACATCTGATTACAATATCTCAAACTCGTACTAGAAGAATTGCCATGTAGCCAGCATTTAAGCTGTAAAACATTGCATGAGGAGATGCTTTCGCAGCGTGACCAGACGCATTTGGAGTGCGGCAGCAATCTGACCTCATATTCGGGTGAAGACCCCCAAAAAAAGGTCTTCGCCGTAGAATCGGACTCACTTCGACGGGAATCTTACAAAGGATTTAGTGCAGCCTAATATGGCTTTTATGTTAAACACGATGAGTGTTGCGTCATAAACGTGAGAAGCCTCAAAGTAAACGAAAATAAAACGCAAGAAGAAGTCAAAAAATGTGGTAGACAGGTGAGCAAATTAAAACGCTATATTGCAAATTACTCAATGTGAAAGTTTTTGAATTTTGAAGTATGAAAGTTTTTAAAAAGTTGAATGTCTTCGCAAATTTATATGTAAGCTGAAGTAGCTCGCGTACCATTTGAAAGACTCTCGCGTACTACTAGTGGTACGCGTACCACAGTTTGGGAACCACTGATCTAAGTCATAGTGATTAGGCCAATTCATTGGATTATATGAAAATATGAGCATCCTCGCCATATGAGTATGTCGGCAGCGTGGCCTAGAGGTCAAAGGCGCCGTTTTTACGACGACCCTGATCGCATGATCTGGGTTCAACCCGCACCCTAGTCACGTTGTAGCGTTCTTGGATAAGGCGATTTACGATGATTATCACTGCTTGGTAGCTTCGAACAAGCAGTAGATTGAGTGGACAAGAAATCCAATTAAACATTGGATCATTAAAACTCCCTAAGCAAGTGCGGATTCCTCCAAGCACGAAGTTGTTATCACAATGAAAAGTGCAGGGATCGGCCCAAAAGTAGCGTCTGCCGCTGTCCGTTGTCAAAAGGATAGTTAAAATATGCTTAGCAACATTTCGAATTTAACTTGAAATATCTCAACAGGTGACGTGTTTAGTTGTCACGCAGTCGACAACCCCAGTGTGAGCTCCGAACTAAACATGTTGAAGCAATACGGACCCAACGTTCCAGAGGCGGTGCTGAAGAAACTAGTTGCTGCGTTCGGTGAACTTCGAGATATGGCCGACAGAGGTCTTATCACTTACCCCTACTCGACGAGAGAAGTAGTTAACATCGTTAAGCATTTAGAGGTAAGTTGAAAAAAGAACCTCTATGTTTTTGTTAAATGCGGTGTGAACAATATTACTATGGTAAAGAAGAGTCTAGACCGCTGGTTTCAGTGGTTTTTAATCTGGGCTAGCTTCCTGGTGAAAACTTATATTTTAAGTCTGAAAAATTGTTTTGAGTTTGAGATTTTGGAAAGGCATTTGGCGTTATATTGATTGGGGTACAGCTTGCGGGCATAGCCCAAACCTGCGATTGAAAACACCTACCTAATTCAATATCCGTACAAAAAAGCAGATGAAAATAATCCATTTTAAAAACGACTGAATGATATGCTAGTTTGTCCTGTAAAAATGCTCGAAATTTTGTGCATCCGAAATCCTACGCTTTAAGTTAATGTTTGGCTTACAATTTTCACTTCTGGCTAGACGGCGGCGATAGCTCAGTTGGTGAGCGTTGGGCTAGTGATCGAAAGCTTGCTGACTTCGTGTTCGATTTCCGAGCTAGCAATATGTTGTTGTGTCCTTGGAAAAGACGCTGATGTTTATTTCTATTAGGACCTACCCCATGTGTTGCCCAACGTGATGAAAAACTTGCAAACAGAACCCAAAAAAGGTTTTCGGTCTTGGTGAGTAGACAGACACTGAGTGCTTGCTTTGTTCATAAATAAATGACCTCTGTTGAACTTGCAGGAATTTCCGAACGAAGGAATTGCATACGTCGTGAAGAACGTTTTCGATTTTGATGCTTACAGCAAAGAAACACAGGAACAACTTTCGAGTGTATTGCACAAGCACGGCATCCCGATCGGCGCCAAACCTCACGATGTTCGGCTTTCAAAGTTGTAAGACTTTGTTCGAGTTCTAGTTTTGTTGATTTTTTCGGACTTCTGAAAATGGTAACTTTTCAAATTCGTTTACAACCAAATGAACATGCCGTATTTATTGTTACAAGTTCCCCGTGTTAATTGTGTTCAGAAGTTTTTATGTGTTTACAGTTTTATTTTCATCTTTAATTTTATCTGTATAATTATATTTTTGAAATCACGTGCTCGTTTTACCTCAAATTGTGCAATAAAAATTGCCCAAAACCACTTATGGCTGCATTTTCTTTTTAACTAAAATGCTAACAAAGTTGGTCCAATTGTTTATCTTTTGAATCAAGTAAAATCGCGTACTAATCAATGCCACTTACTTACACCTATCCTTTTTTCAGTTTGCCCCTCCCAAAGCCAAAATTGGACGGGTACTGGAACATTAGTAACAAACCCACTGCTGTCTGTGACGTCACCCCCTTGAAAATGAACGTTAAGGTAGGATAAGAATAAATTATAGATATCTAATTACGTTGATGTTAGAACATGCTAGGAAACCAAATGGTAAAACACTAGTGGCATAAAATACGTTAATTGATATGGCACTTTGAAACGCTTCATACATGGTAACATAAAAATTAGTATAACAAACTAATGGTGATTTAGAATTGAGCGGGAAAATTTGACTATATTGAGTTGTGAAGGAGATGCTTGTCTAATACCGGAGTTATCTGCGCAATAAACAGTTCGATAAAAGTCAATATGCAATACACTTGCATTGCGCTAATTGATGTGTCGATTTTAAATTTTGTAGTGTCCAATAAAATTTCGGTACACGGTGTCCAACAACTTGGTTCAACTGTGACGCATTCGTCTCTGGAGCGGGAGATTTAAGGTTCAAATCAAACAGTGTAGTCAACGGCTCGCCTCCGATGTTACATTTCTTCGAAAGGGGCTTTACTAACTGCAGGCGCAATGACACGGAGATGCTCCTCGCTAACTTGTTACACGCTTCGGCGTAATACAGCGAGTGTAATGAAAGACTTGATATCCAACCAGCTTTTACATGACTTGAGTACGCTAGTGCATAATGCGCAGGTCTAATTGTTGATCGCTCGAATATTTTGTGCAGTGCGTACCTCTTGCAGATTAGGGTTCATTCGTTCGTCCAAACGGTACTATCCCAAGAGACAGACGTTTGACTTAGCTCTGGAACTTCCGAAATATCGAGATTAGTGTGGTATTTGCAGCTTTCCTGCTTTACGTTCAGCATTAAAAAGGACAGTGTGAAGCCTTCCACCGTGTGAGGTAGACAGATGGCAACTTTACTCGAAGACCGCAAGGTCACTTCACTCTCTTCTGGCGAACGCAGCTTGGTAAATAAGCATGAAATTACAACAACAGTATTACAGAAACCAAAGGTTTGTTTCGAATAAGTAACCGACAGCCAGTAAGTTTTTGATTACAAAAGCAATCTGGGTCGATTTACATTGCGCGGGACCCCTGGCATTTACGGTGTTTTCGCTGCATTTTCCTGCCAAATAAAGGAGACCAAAAAAGAAGAAATAAGATCTAACCGTCCGAGCGCGGGGCTTCTGGCACTGTGCCATATGGTAAATCTGTCCCTGACCGCAATGTTGAGATAAACCGAGATGTGCTACTATTAATATTTGGCCATTCTACAAAAAAGATTGAAAATAATACGGGAATACAAGGTTAGACGACGCTACATTGTAATTTTCAGGGGCCAGTGTATTTGAATATCCAAAATTACGAAGTGGAAAGAATCGAAGACAGAGGACTGGATTTCACGGAACAAAGAGCTCACTGGACACTGCCACAGTTTTTCCACACTAACCTCGTTACTGATATTGCTGTAAAACGCAGTAAGTTTGCATTCTGGACTCTCCACCTGAGCCAGTGTGGGGCCAGGCGAAGTGGAATAAAGTGCACGCTTGGATCCAAGTTTTATCCAAAAAGTGATGAAGACTTTTTTGCCTTAACTATTTATCATCCTTTAATCTAGCCTTTTGGCAGACACCAGATGGTAGAGGAGGGCTTTTTTCCAAAATGAGGCGGGCAAATCTCCCCCTTAGTACGGCCCTGAATGCATTGGAGTAAGCCCATGCTTCGACGGGACATGCTGTGAACCCTTTTATGCAAAAAATGTGCAAAATTTATTCCATTTCTTTTTCGACTATTTTGACTGAAATGGTTGAAGTTTTTTCGGTCTTCACAAAAAATTCGTTACGTCAATCACAGTTTTTACCCATACAAACCGAAAAATTAAACCTTGGGGACAATTACGATATTACCGAATTTACTGTATGTAGATTGTAGACCTGACGTGACAATTTATCTATTTTTAGACCACGATAGTGTTGACGACGTGTATGTTGCCGTCGCTAATACTGCCGCTTTGTTCCGACACCAAAGAGGCGTGGATGTTGTTCAATTCTTGGACTTGTATGACGTACTGCCCACACATGGTACAATGATACAACCCGCCATCAAGATTGCTCCGCTTGGCAGTCCCCTCAACAACCAAGTCGTCGTCTTCGAAGAAAAGGTAAAAACTGACTTTATTTGGCTTTGATGTTTCAGTTTTAAGGTTGGTTTCTCTACCTGATTTGTTCTGTATTAGCTAAAACTCTAGTTTGCCGTACGAAATGCGATAAAGCAAATTGATAAAAATAACTTAAGAATTCAAGAAGACTTGTAATATTGTTAGTGTAGAGTAAGCACTAAGCATACAGTACTTAGTTATTTTTTTATTTTCTCGATTTCATATCTGTATCACTGTCTACGTCGTTGTTTTTTCGACGACCCTGATCGCATGATCTGGGTTCACCCCGCACCCTGGTGACGTTGTTGCTTCCTTGGACAAGACGTTTCACGATCTATGCTTAGTTTCGAGCAGCAAATTCAGTGGACAAGAATTCGGAGTAATCCACAGGAACATTGATTGGATCAGTGGAAACTCCTAAGCAGATGTGGATTCCTCCAAACACAAAGATCGCTATGAAAAGTATGCGAAATGCAGATCATCCATAGTTAGCGTCTGACGCTATCCTGTGAGTCTGTGACAGGAGAAGAAATATTCGTCTATGGATTTCATATACTTATGTTTTGTGTAAACCTTCAGATTAGTAACAGCTTAATTTGAAATCAGTCATTTTCATAAAATAATTTCAGAGCAAGTTTATTCTGGTTGCTGACACTCTAAATGGCTCAGTTCGTCGTTTATACCTGCCTGGCATTGATGAGAACGACGGAGTCAGTAGGGCTAAGAAGGCGATCTCTGGAGAACAGAGCGGATCGTCAGTTTACCGAATGTGCAAGGACTTTTCCAGCGATTTTAACGCCGTAATGTTTTACCAAGAGCAAGGGTTAGTTAGGCCTTAGGAGGCTTGTTTTAGCTGTTGCTTTGTATATAACTAATATAGCCTACCTTTCTCGTTTGGAAATTGATGTAATCATTGGTCTTTTATGGTGAAAATAATCAGTGCAGCATTATTGCTGCTTTTGTAATATATTAAAAATGTGGAGTTTATATTTACTAGCTGCTGGTGCTGAACTTTCTGAAATCGTTTTCATCTGTGCGGAAAAGACTGAGGAGAATGTTAACTAAATAATTATGTTTTAGAACTCGTATTTATCATGTGAATGTTTTGGAAGGCCTATGCCATGTCATTGAAGTTCCTGTAGCAATGCAAAGTTTGCAAATGGCTTCTGATGACAAATGGCTGATCACCGAAGCGGATACAAATCGGTATGCGAAGCCGTTTTTGTGCGCTTAAAGTCGAATTTATTTGTAATTTTGCTGTTTGATTTTTTCTGTAGCCTTTTGTTGAATTGGCTTTTGATGTAAAGTATTTTCGAACCATGTTAGAATTTGCCGATAAGGTTTATTGCCCTTATTTTAAACTATGGTTGAATAGATGTTTTTTGTTTTATTCGTAGCTCTTAAAATTTTGAAAAGAACTTAACTTAATCAAACTAAATATACAGCATTTTTAAGATTGACTGCACGTGTTTTAAAAGCGATTTTACGCAAACAGGAAATTTCTGATGGAAACTTCGCTTGCAGAAGAGTTTATACCAAACAAATTAGTGGAAATCAAAGAAGAAGGAATAGACATGGGGTTTGGGTCTTTCACAAGTTAGAAGATCATTTTTTGTAAAATTATTGCTTTAATGTTGTAAAGCTAAGATGCTATACAATTATACATGCTTGCTTTCTTGATAGCCATTTATCGCGTTTGCGAAATACATAATCAGGTTTTTATAGTCGAGGTAAAGTAATTGCTCAAAAATCAAATCTCTTATACTCTCTTGAATTACTTCGAATGGTGTAACGAGTTTGCGGGGCCCATCTCCGTGTCATTGTGCCTCAGTAGCACAGCTCCTTTCGAAGAAATTTTCCAGCGATGGCAAGCTGTTTGCAACACTGTGTCCGATTTGACCGGCAGGAGAATTGCCCCTTTGACATCCCGCTCCAGAGATAAACGTGTTACCGCTAGGCCAAGTCTGTTATGTTGTTAAGTTGTGATCCTTGCATGATGCCTTGGTAGTTTGCTTATAATTGATTTATTGTTTGTTTTTGTGTTGTAGGTGCTACTCCGGAACGGCTTTTGGCTGTCGCGTCTCAACCGCTTGCCTCCCATCAGCTTTCTGCGACGTTGAAACAATCAATTGACTCTCCAAACCGCCTGGTTGTTGACCAAAATAACTTCGCGAAATGCTTGGTTGGCTTTCCAGATCTGAAGGTTGGTAATAAAATTCAAACAATATATGAAATTCTGAAGTCCACATGACCACTTTGAATTATGAGAGTTTTATCAAGCTATGGTTGGAATACGCTGATGTTGCAGCCAGCTTGAATGGTGGATATAGCCATCGATTATTTGATTTTATTATAGTATGATATATGCTATTTAATCAAGTTCAAATTTTTTTTGAAAAGCCGCACAATAGGACGTTAATTTGGCAAGCGTTTTGGATAACAACTATCTAAACAGCGAGGTTTAGCTTTTGTCTCTTTGAATAGCAAACCCTAGAACCCCAACCCTATCCTGCTTAGGTGTCGATTTTTCGTTGATTAAGTAAATTCCGAGGAGGCGAAATGTTTTTGCGAAATTGGGTTAAACTCAATAATGCAATTTCACTCCGGAATTTTGCCCTCAAATTCAGGTGAAGACCAAAAAAAGGTCTTCGCCGCATTTTGGTTCTATCTAGTTCGGAATTTCAGATTTCTTGTTGCCAAGTGGGTATTACTTGCCAAAAAACCGAAGCGGCCAGACTTATTTCGCATCTTCTGTGTCAGACCTGAGAGTTCGCCGTCCCCCCATCCAAAATCGACGCCTATGCTACCCTGTCCTTACCCCAACTCTCAACAGCCGCGATTTGGGCCGCACAAGCGTTAATTTATACAGTGGCATAAACAAGGCCTTATCAAATACTGGCTAAACTGGCTTTGTACAGCATGCTTATATTTTTATAAACATGTTTAAACTTAAAAAAAATAAATGCACACACCACAGTATCTTTTTCAGATTGAGACAACAAAGGGACAAAGATGCCACTAAGAGTATGTTTGATGTTGCAATAAAAAATTATTTATATCAATTTATCTCTGTCTCAACAGTCTCCAAGTGAAATTCATTCGTTCCCCCGTGAAAAGGAATCTGCTGGTTTCATCGAGAAAACGAAAACCTATTATCGGGGGCTGTCCAAAGCTGTTCCCCCGAAACCCGCCTGTGAAGTCCTGCCGAACGTTAATCAAGTGATCCGAATCGTACCCATGAAAACAGTTCCTGATAATGCGTTTGCAGAAGGTGATTTGCTTTTTAAGAGTCTTACTGAAATACTCGGAAATTATAGGCTAGCTTAGATATAAATCATTGACTATTTTACTTCGAGGTTTTGAAATCACCGTACAGTGATTTGGTAATCTTGGTGGCATTGTTCCTACGGCTAATTGCTCGAGTGGTTTCGAAGTACCTTTTTTGGATTGAAATTGGCACGACACTGTATGACTGCACAGCTTTATCAGAGTTTGTGGTACTAAATTGTAAGTATGTATGGGGCATGGTCGCAAAACAAAGATGACGAAGTGTAAGTATTTCGTTCAAGTCCAACGAAATTCACACAGATATATTCTTACCCGATACCAGGCTATAAAATAAGTTTTAAAAAATGTTTTAGATTCGAGACCTGGAACATCGGATCACTGCTTGGAAGTGGCCGATCTTGAACATCAAAAACTGAGATATGTTCCGCTGCCGCAGTAAGTTATCAGTGCATCAAAATAAAGCACCCATACAATGTACTGAATGTAGCAATTTGAGGTTGGAGGAATTCGATGTGTAAACAAATTGTAATTGTAATTACTTCTTTATTTACCAAGTTGCCTTGACCAAAAGACAGCGTAGGGTCCTTTAAGTCTTCCAATCAAACTGCCCGCGGGTCTACCACTCACGGTGGAGGCTTCTCGTTCCTTTTTAAAGTCCTTGATTTGACCCGACCGGGAATCGAACCCGAGTCTACCGTTTTTGTAGCTGACGCTTTATCCACTCGACTACTGATCGGTTAAATTAAAAAATGCAACTTAAAATTAATCTACAAAATTAGCTGAAAGAGTGTTTGTGCTTTGATAGTTTCTCATCGTTTGAAATATTCCTGAGCGTTTTAACCCGTAATAATCGTCAATTATATTTAAACCTCTTTGTCAACTCGTTGAAATCGGTAAACCGCAAAGTATATTAGACGACTATTGGTCTTGTTGCTTGGAACCATACAAAATATACGTGCTATAGAATTAAAGCTCTTTCTTTTCAGTACTTAAAAACAATGATGTTTGGTCTTGTTTGTAGATCCGTGTTCGTATCGCCCTACGTATCTTGGCAAAGCAGTCTCTCTGAGAGTGGTTATCACATGGCTGTCGGAAGTGGAGATGTAGTCTTCACCGTGGACGCCGGAGGGTGAGTTTTGGCACTGCTAGTGGTGAGTAATGGTTTTGATTCGAGTTTTCTTTACAGATGCGTGCGAGAATGGGAGACAGGGTTAATGAGTCTGCAACGGTCTTTGGATGAATGGAGAAGAATGATTGGGAGTGACGATAATTATGATCACATTCAAGTAAGTTTCCTACTGGTGGCAGTAGCAGTGGCATCGCTAATTTTGATGTAAATAGATGGCTTTGATCGAGCTAGTAAGTAATGTTGATTAAACGTTGAACAGCTGCCCTCCTCTCTTGCTGATGCTGTCACAATAGGCACTCTGGCATAGCCTCCGATAGGATTGAGACTTTTAATGAAGTATCTGTAGTCTGATGTCACTTATACCTACTTGTCCGGATTTCTTGCATGAAAATTTCTCTGAAGATCCACGTTCGGGCCTTTTAACGCTTTTCGATATTTGGTCGCAACCTTGGCGGACCGTGACTATTAGGCGCGGACGTTTAGGCGCGGGACGTTTAGGCGCCGCCGATTAGGCGCCTGGACTTTTAGGCGCCAGAGGCAAAAAAATTTTTTTTCCAAAAAAAATTTTTTTAAATAACATTTTTTTTCAAAAAAAATTTTTCGAGAAAAAAATTTTTCAAGAAATTTTTCAAGAAAAAAATTTTTTTCACAAAAACAAGTTTTTTCCAAAAAAAAGTTTTTTTCCAAAAAAAATTAAAAAAAAAAAGTTAAAAAAAAAAGTTAAAAAAAAAAGTTTTTTTTCCAAAAAACATTTTTTTCTACCAAAAAGCGGTTTTCTACCCAAAAAAATTTTTTTTCTTTTAAATGACAGTCTTTTTTCAAATAAAAACTTTTTTGAAAAAAAAACTTTTTCCAACAAACAAGTTTTGCTTAGATTAAAATGTTGATATTTTCGAAGCTTTTCATCAGTTGTTTGTCAAGAAGAATCGTCAGAATAGAGAGTGCAGGAAAAGGAATGACTATAGGAAAAAGCCGAACAGTGATTGACTGGAAAAGGATTGCTGAGAGAGCGTCATTTGTGTACAACCTTTAAGCTGTACAAGAATTCTTTTTGTCAGCTGAGGGCGGGGTTAGAAGTTCAGTGTGGAGAAGAGTCGAAACAATGCAAAAAAATTTTGATTCCTGAATTAGGCTAACTCAACTGGTAAATTTGAAAAACCAAGCTGTCGAATTAGGCTATCGTCTTCATTTCGTAACTTCAGCTACTAAAATTTCAGACCATTTTTTTCAATTAAGTCTGGCTATTTTACTTCAGGAATAATTTAACTTGTTCAAGTTGCGTATTATTTCGACTCTTTTAAGTACTTACTGAGTTTTTGCATTTTCGTTCATAAACATGCAGTATAAGCACTGCTCGCTTGCTTTGGCGTAGCAAAAGCAATCAATTGCTCCAAAAGTAGCAAAAGCAATCAATTTTGAAGCACAAATAAAATGAGTTTTAGTCAAACGCAAACTTCGCTTTCAGGCTGATTTCTGAAGAAGTTGACTTCTAGAATTTAACATTGTTTTTACTATAAGTGTATTTACAACAAGGTGTAAAAATTAAGCTTTAAAATATCGATTTAAACATTGCTTTTACCATATTTACAACAAGATGTAAAGACCATAAATAGGAATCTGCCGAGAGATGAATCCTTAGCTCCTGAAAAAGTTTACTGTATTGTTTGGTAGAGGTAGACTCAAAATAACCATGAAACGTCACACGGCTTGCTGCGTGTGCCAACATTGCACAAGCAACTCGTGTCCGTGCACCGCAAAATTTGAAACCGCTGGCTGGAGATCGCATGCGTCTGGATTAGGTAAAAAAAAACTTCGCAAGTAAGTAGTGAAAAACCTTTTTTGTTATTGAAAAAAATGCAATAAGAAATCAATTTTTTGTAAAACTTTTTCCGCTCTGCTTCCATCTATCTGCTTTTGAAGTCACTTTTATCAAAACTTCAAACCCCGCCCTCAGCTGACAAAAAGAATTCTTGTACAGCTCAAAGGTTGTACACAAATGACGCTCTCTCAGCAATCCTTTTCCAGCCAATCACTGTTCGGCTTTTTCCTATAGCCATTCCTTTTCCTGCACTCTCTATTCTGACGATTCTTCTTGACAAACAACTGATGAAAAGCTTCGAAAATATCAACATTTTAATCAAAGTAAAACTTGTTTGTTGGAAAAAGTTTTTATTTGAAAAAAGACTGTCATTTGAAAAAAAATTTTTTTTTGGGTAGAAAACCGTTTTTTTTGTGGAAAAAAAATTTTTTTCTTGAAAAAAACTTTGAAAAAAAATTTTTTTGAAAAAAAATTTTTTTTGAAAAAATTAAAAAAAAAAAATTTTTTTGCCTCTGGCGCCTAAAAGTCTCGGCACCTAAAAGTCCCGGCGCATAAAAGTCCAGGCGCATAATCGGCGGCGCCTAAACGTCCTGTGCCTAAACGTCCGCGCATAAAAGTCATAGACCCCAACCTTGGGGAGACAAACTGTTGGACCTTGGTCGGTTGCTTTGTTCGTTGGTTGAAAATGCAAATCCGTTTTCTATGGATGACCTCATGGTGTAACGAAGTTACGTCATAAAACCCCAGCAATGCGCTAAATGACAGGGAGAGAAGTTATTATTTCCAAAGCAAGCAAAGAGTGCACCGCTCCACCCTGTTGGCTTCGTGAAGTGCCATCAAAAGCGAATGCTTGCTAATAAACTTGCTCAACTGCGGGTTTTATAATGATCCTTCTTTTGATTTAACAGATAACAACCGAACGTGAAAGTGGAAAAGATGTGACCGCTCCCAAACACGGCAAAACTGATCTCAGAAACGTGCCCCATGTTGGGGGAAACATGTGGGCTGGCGGGACTGGTGGTCGAGACACAGCCGGATTGGGTGGAAAAGGAGGTCCTTACAGACTTGACGCAGGTCACGACGTGACTCAGGTACTTTTGTTATCGAATGAAGAAACTTGAACATGATATATGGGTATAGAATAGTCGCAACCTTAATACGCATAATGCAGACTCTCATTAAGTCGATATGTAATAGTCATAACGCTCGTGCTACTCACGACCTACTTTTCCATCTTTGTACTTGTAATTACCTCTTTATTCACCAAGTTGCCTTGGTCATGAGACGGCGAAGGGACCTTTCAGTCTTCGAGTCAGTGTTGGTTGCCCATTTTTTGAATGGTGCTGAAAAGACTGCTTTTCTTTCCCGGGCTCTCCATTCTAGCTGGGTTCTTGGTGTAGTATTTCCGCTGTACCATGCTCTATCCACAGGAAAGACCAGGTAAGAACCAACCAGCCACTCAAACGCTGAAGCAAGGGCTTTGACTATTGTTATCTAAATCTAGAATATTACCAGCGATATTTCTGTAGATACAAGCACCGTCATTTCTCGATGCCTTATCACCTAATAATAAAATGGTTAAAAAATAGTTTTGTTTTTTCTAACAGCAATGGTTTGATTGATCCAATTCAACAGATTTTTGCGATGTTGCCCTTCATAAATTTTATTCTCTTGCAGGTTCCTGATTGGGAGAAAGAGGCAGTTCCAGAACACGTGAAAAAAGCAGCGAGAGAAATGGCTCAAAAAGCTTTCAAAGAAAGGTGACATTATCGGTATTAAAAAAGCACACAATCACTACCGAAGAGCGGAATCAGATTTCAAGTTACCACCTAAAACTTATTTTCTTTCAAATACTTTGTTAGAAGTTTACCGAAGAACTGTAGGTAGTTTTCGAGTTAATTGAGAATCAATATTTCTAATGGTCCAGTTCCAATGTCATTAAAATTCAAAAAAATTGAGTTTGATCGCTTGTTATCCATTAATGTTATTTTTGTCACAAATCGATTAATGTGTGACAAATGTTCTTGAAAAAAAATTCAAAATCCTCTTCTCCAACTTGCACGAAACTTCAGGTTGCAGGAGATTCGAATGAGCGAATACGATGCTGACATGTACGACAAGTTCAGCAGCGGAGTCAAGAAGCAAGTTAAAGCACTCAGAATTATACTGGATAGCTTGCAGGTACAATATTGCGTTTTTGGAAGTTGTATTTCGTGTGTAACTTTGCAAACTTTCTTTCCTCTTTACACGAAAAAGACACCAGCCAGTATTGCCTTTAATTTTTGGTAGTATTTTCAGTTTCGGCGCTAGTGAGCTGAAAGGTTTGACAGCTTCCTCTTGATGACACTTTTATCGGTTCAGTGGTAGAGTGTATTGTAGATAGTCTGTTTCTGAAACGTTAGAATTGGGTTCGACTCTCGATCAGGTCAAGCAAAACACTTTTTGCTTTGCGTTCAGTAATGGAAGAGACAGTTCGATGGCTACACCGTGTATGGCAGTTAGGTAAGTTGGTGATGGCTTAAATTGAAGACTGAAAAGTCACTTCGTTGTCTTCTAGCCACTGCATCTTGGAAGATAAAGATGAAAGTACGGCAGAAATTATTAGCTGGAATTCGATTGTTCTTGGACTGGATGAATATGAGTTCAATTGTGTTGCATGCGAATAAGCTTCTAATTGCAGACCAATATTAATTCCAGGCTAAATCGAAGGAAAGACAATGGTTGAAACATCAAACAACCGGTGAACTGGATGACATGAAGCTTATTGAAGGTCTAACTGGAGAGAAGAATATCTACAAGCGAAGAGCAGAGCAAGAACCAGAGGTGCGTTTCTCGTTTTGGCACTAATTGATTCATCTTTTGTGTTAAGCCTTTTGAGAAGGGCATAGCAGGGGCAATGTTGGGAATATGGCCTTTTTATTTTATGTATATAAAATCATTCGTAATTTAGTTGACTCTTTTTATTGAAGATTTTTTCTGCATTGAAAAGTAATTTTTTTAATTACTTTCTACCTTTCAATGTTTTGATCTTTTTGCTATGTAAATTGTTTGCCATACACGAATCTTTGTGTGAGTCGGATTCTGTACAAAATTCCAAATTGGACCAGGTCTCTGCCCATTTGGGATTTTGTCCATTCGGAATTTTGTTCAGCATCCGACTCGCACAAGATTCGTGTATTGCAAACAATTCACATTGCAAAAAGTTCAAACCATTGAGAGGTAGGAGATAATTAAAAAAATTGCTTTTTAATACAGAAAAAAGCGTCAATGAAACGAGTCAACTAAATTAACAATGATTTTACATACATAAAATACAAAAAAGGCCCTGTTTCCAATATTGCCATGCTACGCCCTTCTCAAAAGGCTAACACAATAGTGCATCAATTAGGGATTTGTTGATTCGGGGTTTTAGCCAGTTCGGGATTTTTTCCGTAAACGATGTGAGTGAACATTGAATAGACATAATCAAAATGCATAGATAAAACACCAACAACGATTTTTAATAAAAATCCATGATACGTCTTTACTTGAAATCAAAATAAAGTTTTGCTTAAAACAAAGTGAAAATATTTGAACATTTTTGACATCGTTCTCATATTTTACAGCCTGGAACCCCACAACAAAAGCCAAAACTCTTGCGTTTGGTTGTAGATGTCAGTGGCAGTATGTACAGGTCAGTGTTCAAACGATTTTGTGGACGTAATTTTTTGCCTTGGTAAACGGCTGACGTTATAAATTTTGTAAAGGTTCAACGGTCTAGACAATAGATTGGAACGAACCATGCAAGCCGCGTGTATGGTCATGGAAGCCTTCGAAGGATATAAAGAAAAATTTAAGGTACTCATATACTACTCATATTCAGTCGGTTTGATTTGGTATCTCCCGATTTCGGCTGTGAGGGCGGGAATAAACTTCATACAGGGTCAACAGGTGGGCTCTTACCCCCAAATTCTACCCCAAACATTGAAAATAGAAAAACATTCCTCTTAAAATGGTTTGCCGGTTACTTCACTTGTTATTTTATATCTGTTACTTTTTCTATTAGAGAGTTCTTGAAGTAAAAATTTGCAGTTTAAATGTCTTTTATTCAAACTATTTTTTTATTTGCTTTATTTTTAAGTTTGCTTTTACATCTTCGTCGTTATACATTGTTTATCGTTATTATTATCATATAGGCTGCGATAAAAAATTACTTATTGCATACTTAATGCTTTCAATTTAAACTCAAGCCTTTTTTCAGTATGAAGTTTGGGGTCATTCTGGTGACGGTTACGACATTAAGTTGGTTACATACGACAAGCCACCCGTCAACAATAAAGAACGACTTGAAGTTTTAAAGACCATGCACGCGCATGCGCAGTTCTGCATGAGTGGAGACCACACAGTGGAAGCCACCAAGCACGCCGTCAAGGTTTAAAAAATTTAAATAAAAGCCTTACTGTGGATTGTGGAAACAACCAAACAACGCTTGCTATCTGATTTATCAGATGGTAGTTTGTCACCATTCCTGGTGCTTTACGAACGAAATAATCAGTTTTTTTGTACGAACGAAATAATTTGGCACCATCGCCTGATGCTTAAGATGTGTATGAACAAAATAATCAGTTTTTTTTCAGCTTTTATTTACCTCGTTTTGCTAATATACTTCTCAGTTGCTGTTCGGCCTGCCGTTTGGGGTTCGCGCTTTCGTAAGCTGGGAACAGAGTATATTGGTTGGCTGAAAGACAGTCGTATTTTTGAATAATCGACTTGGGCACTGCTCCAAACTGCATTATTATGTATTGTATATAGGTGAACATTAAGGCAAGATTTTTCATTAAAATTAACGATCTTAGAATCGCATGCACCAGCTTGGATTAACCTTTATCCACAAATCATCAATTTTCCGTCTTCTACTCCGATCAACTTGTTAGATTGAAATAAACTGAATTTGCAAGTTTAGAGACGCTGTTCTTGAATTACTTTTTTGTAACAGTAATTTGCCCGGTCTTTGTTCTAACTTTCCCCCCCAAAGTTTTGTTAATCCTCGGAATAAAGTTAATCCACGTTAGTGCATACGACTACTGGAGGTTGATTGAAATGTAGTTGCTATCGTACTATGTGTTGTATGGAAAGTTTAAGAGAGAAAGGTTGAGAGAGTAACATCCTGTTGGAAATACATTGAACTCTTAGATGCTTTTTGCTGGGATAAAAAATTTCAAATTAATACTTTTCGTTATGCGTATGACTAATGTGCAATATGCATATCCCATCGCAATTGGTCTTTCTACTAATTACTGGATTTTACATGCCGATTGCAAGCAACACGTTAAAATAATTGAGCTGGCAAAACAAGCATTCACTTATTTTTAATTTCATAGAACTTTGATTGTGACAATTGTTTAAATACCTGTTTAGGGTGGGCTAAATCAAATGCTAAAGTACACTGGGGGCAGAAATTAATTTCGTGATTAAAAGCACGCTTTCAGTCTGCAAAATGAAATCTGTCTAAGCATTCCGCTTTTTAGACGATTAAAGACGATGAAGGTGATGAGCACTTTGTTGTTGTTCTGAGCGACGCCAACCTCCAGCGATACGGTATCAGTCCTTCCCGATTTAGCGAAGTCCTTACCATGGACGAGGAGGTGAACGCTTTTGTTATTTTCATTGGATCCATTGGCGACCAAGCTGAGAGGTAAGAATTTGGAGATTTTTCAAAGCTAATCAAATTTATCTCAACAATATTTGCCATATTACGTCTTTAAAGTGTAAAGAAAGTGGAATGGAAGATGCTTCACCATCACCATTTTTGAATACATCGTCTAGATTGTCGATGTTGGCCGCTTCCACTCGTGCATAATCTAACAAGGATTGGCCAATAGTGCGACATGCAAATACATAACAGCAAAACAGACCGCGGACCACATTGTCTTATCCTGTCCTATTTGCAAGCCTCCAACAGGAGGACTCCAAAACCTGGATGACAGCATCATTCGCTGGCTCATACATATTTGTTTTCATGTCCCTCTCCTCTCATTTGATGACAAACAATGTACTACTCAAACGAAGAAGACCTGTAGCGTAAATTTGTTGCTTTTTAGGTTAAAAAAGAACTTACCATCTGGACGATCTTTTGTCTGCATGGATACGAAAAACATTCCTCAAATTCTGCAGCAAATTTTTACCTCATCGATGTTATTATAACTTTCTGTTGTCTTCTTCTAATGCTCTTGTAATATTTTTTTATTTTTAATTTATTTGCTAAAAAATGACGAGCAATTTATTTTTGTCGTAACTCGGTATAATGTTGATTCAAATTCTAATAAAACGTTAATTAAATTCAGTATAATGCATAGTGGTTCTACAAGATTGGATTGAAATGAAATCTTTAAACTTCGAAATTTAATCCATAAGATTAGATACGAACAAACTTAAAGAGGCCCAAAGGATGTATAAACTAACATTACCAGCTTCTTTGCGACAACAATATCTTGGGCGTTATTTGATTTCTATCTTAGTTTTGCAGGGCTGTGGAAGCGACAGTTTTTGAATCACTTCCGCTTCCACCACTTAATGACGTAATTTTTTCCTAATAATTTTTTCCTAATTCCTGCTAATAACTCGAGAACGGTTAAGTCTAGCTGCATAAAATTTTGACTGCAGCTTGAGATTAATAAGTTGTTTGTTTGTACCATATTTTGAGGCAATAAGTCACGTGACTTAGGTTTTAAGACCCGTAAACCGGCCCGAAAGTTTGGTGTAAAAAGCGGTGTCATTGAAAAACGGTTTGAGGAGGCAAAAATATTTCACATGGTTATATGTCTTAAGATACCCTTTCATCCCTACCAACCCGCTTTTAGCCGCGATGAGTTTTTTTTTTCTTTCTACATTTTGTAGGCTCTTGTTCTCCTAAACCACAAATATCAAAACCTAATTTTTGTGTAAAGTGGTTAAAAGCTGCAAACGCAATTTTGTCTCCTGAAATTTTTTGGTGCCATTCCCCCAGGAACCCCCCCAAAATTGGGCCCCAAAAATTCAATTTTTTGAAGGGCTTGAGCTAGGGCGCTAGTTTGTTGCTTGCAGCAGATATTTAGGAGAAAAATATTTTGACATAGTTTGGGGTACCACTCCCCTGGAAAACCACCAAATGGACTTTAAAAACATCAATTTTTGGATCGGCTCAAGCTAGGGCGCTAGTTTTTTGATATTTGGTGCTGTTTTAAGTGGAAAATATTTTGACCTAGTTTACGGGTACCACTCCTTCGGGACCCCTCAAATGAATCCCCCTAAATCAGTTTTTTGAACGGCTGCAGCTATGGCACTAGTTTTATGTTTATAACTATAGATATTTAACAGGCAAATACTTTGGACATAATTTGAGGGTACCTCCATCTGGAGCCCTGCAAATGGACTCCACAAAAATCAATTTTTGGAATGGCTCAAGCGAGGGCGCTAGTTTTTTGATATTAGTAGCTATTTAAGAGACAAATATTTTGACATAGTATGGGGGTACCACCCATTCGAGACCCTCCTAAATGGACACCCTAAAAATTGATTCTCAGTATTTAATATGCGTCGGTCGTTAAATGGCAGAGGTGGAGTCCTCGAGGACGTCCTTGGCCTCGAGGACACATTTTGAAGTCCTTGGCCTTGGGCTCGAAGGTGAAGTCCTTGGCCTCAAAGCCTCAAGTCCTCGAAAATTGCCCTGTCCTCGGCTCTAGGACAGCACTATTTTTTAAACTGTTGAAGCTTCGCTGGAAAACGCCAAAAACCTCGCGTAAAATTTCCGAACACCTTTTTTGTTTTCCTCACTAGGAGCATAGGCGAGCCAAGGGGGGCAGGAAGCCAGGGGGCCCGGTCCCCCTTTCCCCTGTTGAAATTTCACCAATTACAAAAATGTTACAAAAAAGCCTATTGTTTCTTCACAGTTTCGGTTTCTTTTTAGCATTTTTCGCTTGCAACAGTAATTAACAACAATATTGAAGACCAGGGGCGCCGGGCCCCCTCAATTCAATTTTTGCCAGCCAATTTAAACGTATAACCCGGAGAAAATGGAGAGTTTTTGTCCTAAAAGTTGCTATCTCAGGCCCACACCTAGCCTTTTTATGAACGTAATACATTAATCAGGGCCGGATTTACCATAATATGACGCAGTACCAGCTAGAGGCCCCGAGCTGAAATCGTAAGATTTTTTTGGTCTTCACCTATATTTGCCAGAAAGATGTTACAAAAATCCCGAAAGTGCCAGGGGCCTAGCGCGATGTAAATCCAGCCCGGCTATAACATGGTTAGTAGACGTAACCATCTATTGTACCATTTTTCAATAACAATTCAGTATTTCACCTCCAACCTCGCCAGTTTTTACGTACAAAATACTAGAAAAAGAAATTAGTCATGAAAATGCTAATTGAACAAATCATTGAACTTCAATTGAGGGGCCTGGGCCCCGGGCCGAACATGCACTCCTATCACTGGTTATTTTTATGACACAACAAAAATCTCTAAGGAAAATCTTCGAGTGGATTATTATTTACTGTTAAAATGTTGCAAGAGCCAATGCACCTTACTTCCCCCTACCTGGACCAGGTAGGGGGAAGTAAGGTGCATTGGCTCTTGCAACATTTTAACAGTAAATAATAATCCACTCGAAGATTTTCCTTAGAGACTTACAATTAAAATTTAACCCGAAAATGCAAGATGTTAAACGTGTTTTGGACTTAAATTACAATTAAAAGGATCATTAAACAATTTGATTTTTTCAATTGGCTTCCATATGTCAAAAATCTAGTGCTTTCAAATGGCTCTGAACAATTGCGAATTGCGATTCAAAGGCATTGAAATAGCTTTTTCCAAAAAATTACAAAAAATCGCCCAACGGCTGGGGGCTTCGATCCCAGACCCCCAAAGCCTCTGGCGGCTGGGTGCCCCGTCCCCAGACCCCCGTCTGTGATACCTTTGAGTTACACTAGTTTTCTCAACACGTTTCGAAAGTTAGATATTTGCATTTTTCAACCATTAGTTTAAGCCCTTTCCCTTTGCAAAATCCTGGTTTAAGTGCCAGCTGCAGGCAACGATTTCAGATCTTCCATCCTGCGATATCTTTGTCCCTCAAAAACTTCGTCTATGGAAAAATTTTGATGGCGTCTTTGAAAAAAAATATAATTTGAAAAAAAATAATTGCATGTGATTTGTGGCTTATGCCTCCTCTAATCAAAAATCCTGGGTACGTATATGAATTGGAAATCGCCTGAAAAAAATTTTTGAAGACTTTTTTGTTTGTTTTTGGAGTACACTTGCGCCTGTGTCCTTGGTCCTTATCCTTGGCCTTGAGCATTCCTGTCCTTGGCCTCGAGGGGGTCTGTCCTCGGAAAACCTGTCCTTGGCCTTGGCCTCGGGTTTTTTTGTGTCCTTGGCCTCGAGCCTTGTGTCCTCGACTCCACCTCTGTTAAATGGGCTTGCTTCTCAGCAAGCTCCCATTGAGTTAATGTAGCAATGATTGGCCTATTTTGCAATAGGACATGATAGTTAAAACTTCTACAATATTATAGTTTGAGAGAAGGTGACAGTACTGTATGATCTCTCCTGTTTACGTTTTCAAGAATAATATAGGCGTATTGTCACTACGAGAAAACTTAACTGTTGGAATTGGAAACTTTGTAAATCCTAGTAAATGCTGTGTTATATCAATATATGCCCGCTCAGATTTTATTGAAAGATGGACAGAGTCCCCAAAATTTAATCTTCAAAATCTTAGGACAAAACAGCGAATTTTAGACACTTTTAAGTAAAAAACGATGTGGTAGGTGGCATGATTCATTTTTGAGTTGATAAAGGTTGGGGGCTGGCCCCGATTGTGAACCTTCAACTTTTAATAAGGTTTCTTTCGCAAATGCTTGTTTATCAAACAACAAATTTTTGTCAAATATTTTACAAAAAATTGCACCACATTTAGGTTATCTAAGTTTGATAAGAACGGCCAAAGTGGAAGCGGAGCTCTTTTATTGCTTCCAACTAGCTCATCCTCAAAAATTTGCCGCTTCCGCTTCCACATCCCTGCTATCAAGTTACCTGTACAAAATTTTCTTTAATGTGTATCGGACCTGACGGATATCTTTTCAATTTAATCATGGGAGTGACCATTTCACCGGAAAATTTAAGTTAACGAGAATTAGAACACGAATGAGGAATATTCATTCGCACATTTTTCATTTGGTATTTGATATCATTAAAGGTTAAGATTAGGATTTACGTTAGAGTAAGAATTTTAGTTTGGGTTATATTTGAGCCTGAATTAATGAAAAAGTAGATAAATTTCTTATGAAATAGTCTGTTTCTAATTATCAGCATGGCCATTGAACTAAAGTTACGAATTCGGTGGTACATATGTAACAAAAAAAAAAAAAGAAGAAGCTAGATGTTCATTTTTCCGAAGAAAAATAATGCGGGACTTCCGCCAGTTCCTTTTCACAAGCATTCTCCCCTTCATACTTTAAAGGTTACCGATATTTCTGTAAAACTCACTTGTATGCAATGCAAGCAAAGTGATTTTGTTTGATGAAAAAGAAAAAAAAATGTTGGTGTGAAATCATTTGTGGTTTGGGTAAAACGGATGTTCGACTAAGTTTTGAACCCAGCTCTGTCCAATCACAACAATTTCTAACACTGGCGCCTTTAACTATTATGCCAGCACACCACACAATCCAATTGACTAAAACTAAAACTGTTACAATATTAACTTTCAAAAAATGATTTTTGGAGAGGTCCATTTGAGAGGTTCCGGGGGGTTGGTACCCCAGACTATGTAACTAATTTTCTTTTGAATATCTGCTGATATTCAAAAAACTAGGGCTCTAGCTAGAGCCATTCAAAATAATTGATTTTTGGGGATCCATTTGGGAAGGGTCTGAAGGAATGGTACCCCCAAACCATGTCAAAGTTTTTGTGTCTTAAATATCAACTGATCTACTGGTATCAATAGAAACTAAGTCTTTAAAAACATTATTTTTTTGGGGGTCTATATAGAAAAGGAAACCTGAAACCCATTGATCATACATATCTAATGTCAAAATAAAAAAATATTTATCTCAAAAAATATTTGTGCGTTTAATATCTACTGATACCAAAAAAAAACAAAAAAACTGAAGCCTTAGCTTAAGCGGTTAAAAAAAGTGATTTTTGTGGGTTTTATGTGGAGATTTTTGAAGGGGGGGAGGGGGGTAGTACCCCCAAACTATGTAAAAATATTTGTGTGTAAAATTTCTACTGGTTTCAAAAAAAAAAAAAAAACTAGCGCGTCAGCTCAAGACGTTAAAAAAGTTGGTTTTTGGAGGACCTTCACAGAGAATGAAACCTGATACCCTCTGATCATATCTAGTTCCAAAATAAGAGTATTAAAAGTGATTTTGTTGTAATAAAAAAATAAATACGCAAGATTCAATATGATCTAGGTTTGAGAAAAAGCTATGGCCAACAAGATAATTGAACCTAGGTCTAGTCTCTGACATAGGTTTCATTCACTGGCGGCTTTAACGTCTAGGCCAGCAGCACACGGGCATATTAGGGTTATGAATTTTTCAACGTTTGTAATAAATCTGAATTTCTGGGCTTGCAATCAATGAAATTTTATATATCAATTGTTTCTACTCTAGCATTTCATTCCAAAACGAAAAAAACCTGGTACACTCAATACTTCGAAATTTTCCAGATTTTTGGCATATTTTAACATGGTAATCATGCTTTTTCAAGCAATTTCACCGTTTGATTTTGAAAGGCTTTTATCATTACGAAAGGAACCTTAGCCAGAAGGGTTAAGGCAGGGCTGAAACTGTCTTAGAAGAGGTGAAGTTGTATGGTTGGACTGGCAGATATGCAGACTGAATTGAGAAAGCTCCAAGGAACTTTCTTTTGCCCCAAGATTCCGTCTCGCTGGCCGCAAGTGAATCCTTTTTTTAGTTTAATGTTGGCTAGCTTTCGAACCGCGTCGAGGAAGCAGCATAATAAAATCTTTTATATTTTTTTTTATAATAATGCTTGGATCAGGTTTTCTTTCATACAGCGCCTTCAGAAAAAAAAAACTAGAGCTTTAGATTAAGCCATTGAAAAAAGTGATTTATGTGAGGTTCATGAGGGGATATCATGGTGGGGGGGGGGGTGTGGTATCCTCAAACTATTTCCAAGTATTTGTCCGTTTAATATTTCGTGATATCAAAAAAAACTAGAACCATAGTTTAAGCCACTAAAAAAAAGATTTTTGCTGGTGAATTAGGAGGTTTGGGGTGGTTGGTGTGGTATCCTCAAACTATTTATTAACTATTTTATAAGTTGGTACCCCCAAGCTGTGTCAAAATATTTTTCAATAAAATATTTACTGATACCAAAACAAAAACTACCGCCGTAGCTTAAATAAATCGTTAATTTCTTGGACCATTTATTCATCGCACCGGTACAAACCAGTTTACTCTGGTAACACTTGTTGCGTATTAGCACGAGTTTTATAAAAGAAAGCGAAGAAAGGAGCGCGTTTTTGTGGCAAATAATAAGCTGCAGCCCCATACGTCTATTAATTGTCGCTGTTCGCAATTACCAAAGATTTTCCAATCGCAGCTTCGTTTGCGCATATGAACCTATTTTTATCTTGAGATTGGATTAGACTGTAAAATGTACCTTCCAAAACACAAAAGACCACCAATAGTAATAATTCTTTTTCTACAATCAGCTCAACAGTGTCATTACGTGTTCTACAGTGGTGTACGCAGGATTTTCGAAAGTGGGGGGGGAGGGGGGGGCAGGCGCCTAGCCAGGAATTAGGTAAGGGAGACAAAAAACCGATGAAAACCCCAAAAAAAAGGTCTTCACTCAGATCAGTCCGTTTTTCTGCCCAAATTCCTGACGGGGTGGCCATAGCTCAATTTTGCATACTTTTCTAAGATATTCATACATTACTGGCAACCCAAAGGGGGGCCGTGGCACAATGGCCTCCCTAAATACGGCCCTGGTGTTCTAGAAGTGAGTGAAGGCCGTGGCACAATGGCCTCCCTAAATGCGTCCACCAATTACAAAAAAGAAATGTAAATTACACCCAAAATGTTAACGAATTATCGGACTTCATTCACTTCCGTTAATTAAAGATGAAAATAAGGAATTGACTTTAACGGAGATATGAAGTTTACTAAAGGACTAGCAGTTAGCGAAACTAACGTTTTGCATTAACTTGCCCAACTATGGAGGTTTCTAAAAACAATGAATGTCATTTTGAAGTTTTACGCGTAAGCAGCAGTGTTAAATACGTTCCGTAGCGATATCGTCATAATGAAACCAAGCCGTAACTCCTAAATGGTAATAACTAAATTGTAAACGTGGAAATGGTCAAGTTTTAGACCTTAACTTCATCAGTTAGGGCCCCGTTGCAAACGTCCACTGATTATGGAAAGGATCCAAACTTTTTTAGCAGTTTCTCAAACACAAACCTTATTGTTTGGTTAAACCACTTCTTTTCACAGAATTGTTTAAAATATTATCATAAATTATGCTTTTTGAATATCACATATTGACTATGACATTATTATCTAAAAGTATTGCAAAATACTGTAAATTTTTGTTTTTAAGTTGAATTGAGGTACCGTATCCGGTATTTGCAAGCTCAAGTCTTTGGAAAAAAAGGGGTTCTGGGGCGAGGGCAAAGTCTCTAAGAACTGTTTTAGTGATTTTCTTTTCTTTTTCAGAAAAAAAGCAATTTTTGTGACGTTCAAAGAAGATTAAACAATTTTTAAAGCAATTTGAAAGAAAATATCGTAAAAGTTAACGTAGAAAAATTTTACTTTTCCCGTATTTTCCCAATCCTAATTTTAAGCCAATCTTTCCTTTATGGTTTAGTGCATATATAGTCTCGCATCTAACGCCTATCAATGAATGAACGCGTACGTTTTGGCCGCCAAAAGATACTTTGTAAAATTTGACATAAAGTTATTTTGCATTAAACTATTAGAATTATCTATTGTAATATTGTGATTACTTTATGTTTTGGGGAAAAAAAAATTGTGTCATGATCTGGTTAATTTGCGATTCTTTGCCTTTCTACGCTCATGTTCATACCTGAAGTCCTAGCTATACTGACGAGGAATAAAAGACGAATGTCGATTCCGAAACAGTATGTCTTAGGCTGTTAATCAAAGGTTTGATTGTGCCTATAAGACTCTGTATACTGTCTATAGCTTATTATTAACATAAAGCATTTAACTACAAAAATTAACCTAAGGATTCCAGCAGGCATAGGCGTAGCCAGGGAGGGGACCAGGGAGCCTGGCCCCCCCAATTGAAATGCCACCAACGATAAAAATGTGACAAAAAACCCCATTGTTTCTTCATTTTCCGCTTCTTTTAGCATTTTTCGCGTACAACATACAAGCCTTCAACAGTAATTAACAATAATATTGACAACCAGGACGCCCGGGCCCTCTTAATTCAATTTTTGCCAACTAATTTATTTGTGTAACGCGGGTGAAAATAAGGATTTTTTGTCCAAAAAGTTGCTATCTCAGGCCCTCATGTAACCTTTTTATGAACATAATACAATAACCAGAGGAGAATTTACCATATGGCACAGTGCCTGGGGTCTCGCGCTCAGATGGTAAGACTTTTTTTTCTGGTCTTCACCTGTATTTGGCAAGAAGATTTTGCAAAAAATCTTCGAAGTGCCTGGGACCCCACGCAATATAAATCCAGCCTGGTCAATAACGTGGTTAGTAAGCGTAACCATCTATTGTACTTTTGTACCATTTTCAGTAACAATTCACCTCCACCCATAGGCGTGGCCAGTAGGAGCCCAAACGGCCCGCCCCCTCTCTTCAATTGAAATACCACCAATTACAAAAATGTGACCAAAAAGTCTATTGCTTCTTAAGTTTCAATTTCTTTTAGCGTTTTCGCGTACAACAGCAGTACACGCGTAAAAGAGTAATTAACAACAATTTGACGATCAGGTAGTCGGGTCCCCTCAATTCAATCTTTGACAACCAATTCAAATGTATGACCCGGGTGAAATTTAGAGTTTTTGTTCTAGATGTTTGGTCGAAAACCACAAGAGCTCGGCGGAGCGCCCAAGCCTTGCTATGCTTTCTAGAACTACAATCCCTGGTAAACTAGATTTAAAACAATCGTCAAGGATGTAGTCTCTTTTATTAAGTATTGTAAGTATCCTGCTAACTCCACATTCAAAGTATTAAAAAGCAATCGTAAATTTAACCGAGGTTTCTCCTTCTTGTGAAAATTAAAAGCTCCTTCTTCCAACGCAAAAACCAAAAACTGGTTAAGAACGAAACAATTCTTAAAGGAAACGAATGAATCGTGCGCAAAACGGCAGCTGAAAAGAAAAAAAATAAGGCTGTTTGTAATGTATGCCTTTAACAGCTGCAACAGAAACAAAGCAAGCAATAATAAATGTGAACGAAGGATAGAAGATCGCTTCCAGCATACGACAAAATAAATAGCGATTTAATCTAAAACTCAAAGAAAGACTTTTTAAGCCGATGCTGGAACAATGTTGCTACCTCGGGCCCACATGTAACCTTTTTATGAACGTAATGTAATAACCAGGAGCTGATTTACAACATGGCACATTTTTTTGTCTTTACCATAATATTCGGCAAGAAGATGTTGCAAAATTCCGTAAGTGCGTGGGGCTCCGCGCAATGTAAATCCGGCCCAGGTTGATAGGTTGGTAGGCGTAACAAATACATGGTTAGTAGGCGCAACCATGTATTGTACCATTTTTCAAGAACAATTCACCTTCACCTCGCAAGTTGTTATGCGAAAAAATACTTTTGAAAAAAAATTAGCTGGGGAAAATTTGCTCCTTGATTAAATGATTGAATTTATCAATAAATTAAGTGAGTCAGGACCTCCTGGTCCTACGCGTACATGTTCTTGTATAACTGGTTATTTTCAAGACAAAACAAAAATCTCTAAGGAAAATGTTCACTAAAAAAGTTCATCAACAAAATGCAAGATTTTAAACGTGTTTTGGACTTAAATTGCAAGAGAAAGGAAGATGGAACAATTTAATTTCTTCAATTGGCTATAAAATGTTAAAAATCTGGTTCTTTCAAATGGCTTTGCACACGTGCGAAGTGTGATCCAGTGGCGTTAAAATCGCTTTTTTTCAAAAAAAATTACAAAAACTTGCCCAGCTTCTGGGGCTTCATCCCCAGACCCCCTTAGCCTCCGGCGCCTAGAGGCTCCGCCCCCAGACCCCGTCTGTGATACGTTTGGGTTACGTTAGTTTACTCAACCCGTCTCTCACTTTAGACGTTTTTGCTTTTTAACTTTTGGTTTGAGCCCTCTCCCTTCAGCAAAATCCTGGTTCAGTGCCAAACCAGGCCACGGCTTCTGATCTTCCATTCTATGATATCTTTGCCCCACAAAAAGTTCTTCTTTCAAAAATTTCTAATGACGTCATTGCATGTGAATTGTGCTTTGCCCCCCCTCAATCAAAAATCCTAGCTACGCCTTGCCAGCAGGGCAGTATTGAGGACAGAGTTGTAGGTCTAGAGACCGGTTTCGGTCTCAAGACCGATGTTTTGTGGTCTCGGCCTGGTCTCGGCTCTGTTGCACCGGTCTCGGTCTAGGTCTCGAACCATCGTGGCCTCAGTCTCATAGCTTGAAATGATTGGTCTCGAGACCGGGAAATATTTTGTAAGCTAAATAAAATAATTTCATAAGAGGCTGAGTGCTTTCTCGATTTTGTACTGATTCAAAACGATAAAATTTTAGTGATTTTCTTGTGTTTGCCAGCAAAATTGCTACTATTTTGAGATTATGGAGCTCTTATGCGCTCTGTGCAAGTAACTGAGAAGTTTTTAAGCAGTCGTTCAAAGCAACTGAAAAAAGCTCGTCTTTTCGCTTTTGCAATTTTTGATGCGGCAAAAGCAGCAAAAAAACCTTTACTCAAGAAAACAGAGCATTAGGAACTAAAATTTACAAACATGGTCGCTAAAATTAACATCGATGCTCCGAAACTTTTAAGAACAAATTAAAAACAAATCAAGCTGAAATTCGACAAGAAATTAAGAACAGCCGGTCACAACTCAAAATATTTACTGGTTCTTGTATAAAAAAGAGAGTGTATTTATTATGCACATTATTTTATTGTCGAATGTCGATAACAGTATTAATTATCTACTGTATGTAACTTATTTTGTTTTTTTCTCGACAGCGAACAAACTACTGTATACAATCACTTAACAATTGGTAAATTTTGTTTGTTCATGATGTATAAACAAAATGTAAAATAACCAGTGGCGCAAATAAAAGGCCAAAGGGGGCGTTAGCTCTCCTCCTTTTAAGCCACAGCTCTTAGAAAACTTAATTCATGCATGCAAGTGTTTAAACTTGCCTAAATTGGACTTGACGTGGAGGTAAAAGAAAGGGATTAAAGGGACTGAGCAATTTAATTCTGAAAACTTGCGAAATATGATTCAAATTGCTTAAAAATGGCTATTTTTTACGAAAAATTGCCTGGCAACTGGGAACAAACCTCCCGCTGTGATCCAATTAAGTTACACTTGTTTGCTCAGCACGTCGACAAGATAAGATTTTGTTTGGGCAAAAAGTTTTGTTGTTTGGTTTAAGCCTCCTCTAAGCATAATAGTAGTTGCGCGCCTGAAATTGCTCACCCCAATCAAAAATTCTGGCTGCGTTTTTGTTGCTGCGTTAATACGGTACTTGAAATATGCAATGAGCTTTTTATTAATTTTTTTTATATTTATTTAAGCTAAGTTTTAGTCTATTTTATTGACACGGAATTTCTAAAGAAAATATAGGTGATCATGCTCCGATATTCAAGTAGAGGCATTAAGTTTAGTCGAAGGCACTCTTCAGAAATAATTTCAGTGAAAATCTACATAAAATGACGTCAAGAGATGTTTTGATGACGTCATCACTTCGGCGGAAAAAAAATTTCATCTGGCTTAATTTATACTATCATAAAACCAACTTATGTGCAAATTGGAGCCCCAAAATTTTTTTCAAAAAATCGAAAACACCAATGATGACGTCATTTTTTCCGGTCTTGGTCTCGAACTTTGCCGGTCTCGGTATCGAAGCCAAAGTCGAAATTTTGTGCTCTCGGTCTTGGTTTCGAATGAGTCGGTCTCGACTATAGCCCTGAGTAACCCTATTCGGACCAGGCAAAATTTTTTGATTAACTGCCCACGGGGGGATCGATTCGACACAGCACATTCAAAGGTTAATAACTCCTGAATTACAAAAGATAAAAAATTCGTTTTTGCTCCACGAGAAGCTCAATTTTCTGACAAAAAAGCCTGAACTTTTTGTCATTATATTTGCAACCTTGATCTTCTATTACTTTCAACGTAAGTCAAGGACTATCAGAAGCGATCGGTTCGCTTTTCATCTGCATAATGTTAATAAGCGTTTGATTGCCATAACCCAGCATCGTAGCTGGAGTTTTATTCAGTAACTCAGAGATAATTACGGACTAAATTACAAGATTATTTCTATTGTGCAAAAATATCTGAATTATTAGTTTGTTGTGTGAATTAATTGCAAGCTGAATATTTGTTGCTGCTTTAGTTCCTTTTGCTAAACACTACAAAATATGATATTTTTTGTACAAAATTTATAAAAGAACAAGCATCACACCACTATTTTTTCTCATTCACATTTTGTGTGTAAATGTTTAAGACATAGCTGTAACAAATGTCAATAAAATTGGTTGAATTTTGATATAACTTTTAGTATGCTGAAGATTCGTAGTCAAATATAATATAGTAAGAGTTTTCACTTGGAAAACTCGTAGTATGGGTTTCATTCTCAGTCTGGTAGATCTGGTAATGGAAAATTGCATTTATTGCTGCTCTTGCTAAGCCTAATCAAAAGTGCAGTATTGCAATCTGTATATAACAACTCTTTATCATACCAATCTTATCATTTTTATCATTAGTAGAGTTGATAAAGCGTTTGCTGCTGATACAGTAGATTTGGGTTCGATTACCGGTCTGGTCAAACCAAAACTTGAAAACAGTTTGCATTCACATCCAGCTTCCCGGCTAGATATTAGCAATAGAATGGGCAGTGTGAAGCTTTCACAGAGTGTAGTAGACAGGTGGGCAAACGGCAGCCTTTTCTTGAAAAATAAACGATTTTTTCGCTGTCTGGAGACAATTTGGGAAATAAAATGCAATTACTTGGAACTTACTCAAAAAAATTTCAAAACGTGTCGGACGGAGTGTAGTGAATGTTAATTTTTTCAAACGATTTAATGTACGATTTTTCAAGGACTTTTGAATCATAGAAACAAAAGAAATTGGTCTAACTTGATACTCGGATTCTTGGTTCATTTTTTAGAATAATGGTTTGGACAATTTGGAGCATCGTAATAGGTTTTGGCGTGGGAGCTTTTTTTTATTGCTTGCTTAGCAAAAGATTACGTAGTCTAATATTGGAGAGTATTTTTTTCAAAAAATTCAAAAATTCTGCTGTTTTTATGAACCTTATATAAGAAACCCTACCTTAATTTGATCATTGCTCGTCATTAGATTTTCCAAAATCTTATATAGTACCCAATGGGCTTACCTTCTAGCGTATTATCGCAAATGATTTCAGAAGTAAAAAGCAAAAATTGCAATTGTTTCCAACATTGTAATTACAATTAATGGTTATACTGATCGAAATATCATTCTTTCTAGCACTATCCGTATCATTCTACAAATTTTAGAGGTGGCTTTATAACAAATTGTTGCAAAGTTTGGTTATTATTGGGATTAGTGCTGAATAAGTTTAGAAAAACAGTAAAAAAAAGTAATATCCCTAGGGTAGAAATTTATTTGCTGGTTCTCATCTTTGATCAAAATCATCAAAGCTATTCTACTCCTATTGTCCTCACATTCAGAACCAACAATATTGCTTCTGAGCGATAAAGCCGTAAGATAGTTGCAGTAAGTAAATACTCGCCGACGACATCAGTGAATTTAGATATCTTAGCTATTTATGATCACCAAAAAATTCGGTGTAAATGCCTCTACTAAATGGTTAGCTAATTGTTCTTTGCAAAGCCTGTTGGTTAGAGAATTTGCTTTCCGTTTTTATATTTTGTATCAACAAACATAATTTTGTTGGTCGTGAATATACAGTATACACACATAAAAGCGAAAATTGAAAAGTAATGAAACAACATATTTTTTTTTTAATCTAGCATGCCACGGCTGCCACCTATCATTATAGACCACAAATGAAAAATCAATGTGAAACTCAGTAATATCTGCAATAGTACGCCATGCTGTCGGCCTGTAGTAGCATCTAATAAGAAATTTGTTTATGCGGTAACAAGTATAATATACCACATAGCACATTTTACAATGTACATACCCAATAATTGTTTAGTTTAATGTGAATTTTATAAAAAATAATAATATTTTACACTAGCTATTGGGTATTGCTTCGAAGAGCATTTTTTACGCAAAGCTATTAGCAATAATAATGTTGAAATACAAAAAAGGTAAAAATTGAAAATAATGATTCTGAAACAAGTGTTATCGCAAACTCTCCACTTTTTGCAATGTTATTGAATACCGCAAAGGCTAATGAAATGTTGCAATTTAGCGAAAGCAAAGCGGATGAGCACAATGAAGTTATCAGTGTGTCGCTACGTCACGCGCTAAGACACTCGGGCAAATTTCTGTTTTGAATATCATTACTTGAACTTCATGAAAAACCTTAGACAGTCAAAATTATGCATATGAAATGAACATCTTTCTACTGATACAGGTACTTTGCAGAAACTAAAAATTTATTTATAATTTGCGTTTTTTTTTTCTTTTTTTTAGTCTTCGAAAACAAATTTCGAACATAAAGACTACCAAAAGTCATGCTGCAAGGCACACATTTGATAACTTTTTATGGACATTTTTGACTACGGTGTATCAGCAACGTGAAAAAAAATATTGGCAAAAAACAAAAGGATTTGCACGTATGTTGACCTCTAATTCTTTTATCAATAAATACGTTTATATTACTAAATCGCAATTCTTATTTATTAGCGAAATGCCAAAAACGAAGCTTAGTTTAAATTTGGTAAAATTATACGAAATTGTCTGAGAATTTCAGCTGTGAGCTTTTGAAATCATAATGAAAATTATAATGCCTCAGGCAAAATAGTAAATGAAAATCTATTGTCACAACTCTTTTTGAACATCAATCGCAACAAAAGCCGTTCAAGAGGTCACTGGATTTTTACGTTCTTATTCACGTTACCAGTGAACAAAAAAGCATGAAATTATTAATTACGGCAAAACAATTGGGACTAACAGGATTAAATTAATTTTTTGAAAATTTTGCCAGAAACGCAGGGTCGACCTTGAGAAACGTTTAATATCTCCGAATCTAGTTGTCGCACGACAATGGTTTTACAAATAAAAGTTGAAGCAGTAAATTTTAGGAAAAGTCAAGAAATTTTATTATTGTGGCTTGACTGCTTCATAGCAAAATTTCAAAATAAATGAGGGGGGGGCTAATTGACCCCCCTGGGCTGAATAGGGTTAAGGAAAAAGGCATTAAAGATATTTGCCCCGGGGCCCACCTTCAAAATATCCACTATTGTAAAAACGCAAAATAGTGCAAGAAGTCCAATTACTGTCCATAAAGTCTTGACCACATTTTAAAATTTTATTGCTAAACAACTAAAGTATATTAACTGATACATTTTTCTGCGAAGTAAAGTTTGGTTATTAAAGTTTCACATAAGAAAGTTTCTAGCAGTTTAAGTAGTAGTCATAATTCAAAAATAAATTTTTCGTCCTATTCATAATTTTCAACCACACTGTCAAGGTAGGCCTAGTCATTGTCATCATCAGTGCGCTGAAGAATTTTTTCAACAAAAGCTGCTCGGCTGGGTCGATCATCTGGCTTAAGAGCTTGAACAATTTGAACCTTGTAAGCATGGAGCCGAAGTCGTTTTTGTAAAACTTTGTGAACTGTACTTCGACGAAAAAAAAGTTCTTTGATGCAACACGAACTGATTTCCTTGGGGTGCGAAGAAATGCTACACGCGCTGCATCAACAGCCTCTTCATCAATGCGTGACCTACTCGACTTTTTGCGATCCATAACGCTTCCGGTTCCCATAAACTTTTCAAACCATCTCTTAAGGCCAGGAAGATCTTTTTCAAACTCTTTTCTAAAGTTTAGTTGTGCTGCAGCTGGTGATTTCAATTCATGGTACCAAAGAACACATTGTGCTCTTCGTTGAATGGTAAACATGTTTGTTGAAAACTTATACCTTTATTAAAATGACATATTCTCGCTTATTTTTACAATAAAATAATCTGTAAAAAATAGCACAACAATTTTATGATGGTATAATCAGTACTTAAATTGTAAAATTTTGCATGGGGGACGCATTTGCATCCTTGACCAAACACATTTGGCATGCAAAAGTACTTTAGTGGAAATTATATAATTCCGTACTCGAAATTGAATGAAAACCAAAAAAAAGGTCTTCGCCGATATTTGAAGTGTTTTTTCCTCAAAATCAGGTGAAGACCAAAAAAAAGGTCTTCACCGCGATTTGGGACTACATTCAGCCGAAATTTGTAGGATTTATTCGTGCTGGCTGGCTCTTTTTCGTCTGATCATCAAGCGCTCAAATCTCGATGGGGGGACGCGTTCCCACGCGTCCACCCTACAATTTAAGTATTAGGTATAATTCACTGTCGAAAATTTATAGGTTTTACCTTATGCAGTTTTCGAGATATTACATTTTTAAAGTTTTTAAATGTCGTCAAGACTTTATGGGCTAGGCCACGGCAGCACGCGCGTGTAGGTGACTAAAATCACTTAATAAACTTCGCTATCACAAGTTTAAGATGCATCTGCCCCAAACCACGTGACGTAGCGCCTCCAAAATTGCAGGTGCACAACTTCACATATAAAATTATCATCTGTCCAAATTTCAAGTTTCTAGTTTTGGTGGTTTTGGAGTTTTTGTGTCAATAAAAAAGTGCTTAATTAGTAAATAAAAAAATAAACTGGATGTTCATTTTCCCGGAAGAAAATATTACGGGACTCCCGCCAGCGAAATTTTTTTTTCTACCATGGTTTTGCAGATTTATTACGTCACATCCGCATCCTATCCATACTCCGCGCTCACTTTGGCTTGATCCGCTGTATTCACAGGCAAATTAATGCAAGAGGTAGGTTAGCTTATAGGTTAGTGATCACAGGTAAATACGCCTAATATATGTTAGCGCATCTAGTTAGCCTAGTATCTAGATAGCGTCTGACAAGTTGTTGTAAGCATCACGGTTAAGCTGTTGAGTCGAGTCTGAGCAATTGTTGCTATATTAGGCCTACTAGATACTGGTATAAAATTTAAATAATAGCCTAGTAATATCATACCAGGGATGTCTAATGTGATGGTAGTCAGATAACGATGATGTTAGTGCAATTCAAAGTTTTAATCATGTTATGTATATTTACTTACTATTCGTAAATGGCAGATAATAGCCAAATAGTTGATTTTTTGATACAGAATAGACTAGCTTACAGTAAACAGAGTCACTCTTGCATTCAGTTAATGTTAGTCAGTCGATTCATCTGTTCGATGGTCAGAGTAACTACCGTATTAAGTAAATTAAATTTCTCCTAAGTCTAAACAAATAGCTTCTGGATTTTGGTAGGTCTCAGTAAGCATAGTAGCCTAGGTGAGGTATGCATAGGTGGGCACAAGTCCTTTAATCGTTAATCCGTTAATAACGAAGCTAACTTTATTATTAATTTGTTAATCCGTTAAAAAGTTTTTTCATGTTAACGGATTAAATTAACTTCCGTTAAGTGCTGCTAACGGACTAAAGTAACTTCCGTTAAGTTTTGTTAACTTCTGTTAAGGTTTTAATTGTATCTTGCACCATTCATTCATCGTAGCGGTACACACCAGTTTGCTCTGGTAACACTTGTTGCATATTAGAATGAGTTTTATAGAAGAAAGCAAAGAAAGGAGCTCTTTTTTGAGGCAAATAATAACCTACAGCCTCAGAGGTCTATTAGTTATTGCTGTTCCCAATTTCCAAAGATTTTCAGGTCGCAGCTTCGATTGTGCATTCGAACTTGTTTTTATCGTGAAATTAGATTAGACTGTAAAATGTAACTACCAAAACACAAAAAGACCACCAGAGCAATAAATTTTTTCTTACAATCAGCTCAACAGCGTCAATACATGTTCTAGAAGCGAGTGAATGAAAAAGAAATGTAAATTACCCGCAAAATGTTAACGGATTAACGGACTTTATTAACTTCCATTAATCTAAGCTGAAAATAACGAATTAACGTTAACGGAGGTGTGATGTTTGTTAACGGACTAGTGGTTAACAAAGCTAACGTCTTGCATTAACTTGCCCACCTATGGAGGTATGATATAGCCATACAGTAGTAAGGGGTTAGGTTGAGAGTTTACTATTCAGTTCAGGGTTACCGGTTAACGTTGGCGTACTTACCGATTCTGTGCTATGCCAACTACACCATCCTTGAGATATTATACTTCGCTCTCGGTTTTGGCTTGATGTGCACTGTTAACATCAAAATGTTAAGAAGACCTAGGGCAATGTCAGATGTGTAGGGTAGGTTTATTTTGCTGTTTACATATTTTAAGGTGTTGAGCCTGAGTTAATTGTGGCAATTTCTTGATAGTGTAGACAATGGTAACGCCAAATTTACTACTGGTACTAGCTACTTCTACCGGTACATCTCAGATTAAGTAGCCTAAATCGTTTGTCTCAAACCTGCTCGTAGAAAGTTTAGTACCCTAATTTTTTTACACAATAGGTATTAGATTGTTGAACTTAAGAAATGTTCACATGTTGTACTCTATGATTATTCAACATACAAAATTGTGTTGCAGGCATAAAATGTTACCCAGCATAGTATACAAGTAGATCAATTTTTTGATATGCCCATGTTGTAGTCTTATTTTATTTTTAAAACGTAGATATGTTCTGTTGTGGTGATCTGTGGTAACCAGTCCAAACCATTTGTAATTAATATAGATTCCTGTTCTTACCATTAGTATGTGACCTATGAAGACGGAAAATTGCATTTCTTGTGTAGAGTGTGGGCAGGCAATGATATCCTGTACAATTTATTGGCAAGAAAAAAATACTGATTGTGTACATGCTTAACAGTAAACAAAGAAGCTATAAGGTTTGTTTGCCAAAGTTTCAAGAAGTGTCAAGCATCCAGCATCTGTACTACATTTCAAGGATTCTTCCAAACATCTTTTGTATTTGTGCTTACTTTTCAGTCAAAGCCTACTAACAATCGAATTTGAAAAACATGACTGCTCTAACACTTCAGAGTTTTGGTTATAGCAGTTCAAAAGAAGCCTTGTATGCAATCTTAAATTGATTTTTTGTGGAATTGTGAACATGGACTAATGAAAACTTTGGTTTTACCAACTGGATAGTGCATCAGTATACCAATACAGAGTTTGCAGCTTATGCAATAGTGGTATACTGTATGGATTGGGTTTGTTTGAGCTGGTAGGTAGGTGTTGTTTTTAGGTAGCAAAGTTCATATTTAGTCCTTTAATACATACCGGTATTTAACAATTTAGCATATTATATAGGCAGAGGCTGCTGTTACGTTACGTAAGAAAAAGAAAATCGCTATTTTAATCCTAACCCCAACCCTAAACCTAACTTTAACCCTAGGTCTAACCCTAACGATAATCCTAACCCAAACCCTAACGATAATTTAAAAAACAAAAAAGAGTAAATGAGCACTCACTCTTTACTCTCTTATTCTCTTCATGGGCGTTACATAACGTAATGCTAGCCACTTCGTATTAAATATTATGTCTTATTAACAAAATAATGGGATTTAAATTGCATCATGGTTTGAAAGCGTTGGCAGTTTTTTACTGTTAAAATGGTCTTGAAACAGTAGTTAATTTGTTGAGGTATATGATCAATGACTGCTTATTTACATACCTAAAAGAGATTTACTTGGAAACTTTGAGGTTGATCAAATAGCAAATTACTGAATGGTTTATGATGCAAAAAGTATCAAAGTCACCCTTAATCACAAATTGCAGAAAAGGACCACAGAAAAAAAATCTGGTATATAAAGTCTTTTCCAATTCAACCTAGTTTGTTTTTTTAGTGGGATTTCCCAAGCATGACGTTCTTGTTAGGGCACTGTTGAATCGAATGCTGACATCTTGATTTGGTCTTCTTGGAAATTTTTGGTGGCCTTCCTGCTCCATGCACTCTTCTACCCCGGCTGATATTTGATCTTCTTGCTGGAGTTGTTCCAGAAATGGGAATCTGAATTGAGGTAGATAACCTATGTTGCGTTGATGTTTATTGTGCATACTTTGGTTTTATTTTTGAAACAGTTGTAGCCAGAGATGGCTTTTGTTAAACGTGTACAGTGCAGTATTAAATTGAGAATCTGCAGTGATTTTGTGAAAGTTATTAACAAATGACTGTAATGCTGGTCCATGATATTGAAGGTTTGTCTTGCACTTTTCAATTACCGGTATGGTCTGAAAGCAGTGTGAGGCATGATTGAGCAGGTCTTAATGCACGACATTAGTATCTGTCTTTGCTTGTAGATACTGAAGGAAGACTGTTAACAAGGCATTTCATCAAACTAAAAAGTTCTTAACCTTTTTGATTTTGTTATTAAACACACTTGATTGATTGTATAGTCATTGAAAAGATTATATGTATCAAAGGTGCGTTTAGACCGGAAACAGCAAAATGCCTAAATTGCACTTTTGCAATGTTTGCTAGTCTTCATGGGGGACATACGCAACAATTTGTGAACGCTGATGTAAACAAACATTCACCAACTTAAATCTTTTATTTATTTGTTGTATTATGCAGAAGTGTGTAATGAGTTGGCGGGCCCATCTTTGCATCATTGAGCCTGGACAATGCACCCTTCAAAGAAATGTTGCACAGATGGCAAGTGGTTGGCAACACTGTGCCAATTTCACTGACCCAAGATTTGAACCTCAGACCTCACGCTCCAGAGACGAATGCGTTAGCGTTCGATTAACTAGCATCAGCAAATAGTCCCCAAAGTAGCTTTGCATCAAGTCTAACTGCCGATTTGCTGTGCTTATTTGTATTGTAACTTTTAGTTGATCAGCTATAGATCACACATACTAAAGAGACATTCTAATTTATGTAATGGTGACAGAATTAGTGTCGCAGTAATACATACTTACTGATATTTGGTAATTTTTTTGGCAGTTTATGCTGGTATGAAAAGTTATACTGTGGTGTGAAAAGAATTCTATGAATGATGATTTCACTGGAAATTTTTAAGTTAAAGTGAGTGAAATAAAAATTTTCATTATTCATCTTTGCATTTTTTGTTTGCCTTTTTTAAGATCATGAAGTAAGTAGGTCAACAAGCTCACATGGTCTTATGTCTGTCCTGCGTTGAAAAACTGCTGCGACTTTGAAGCCAGTATATGTCTGTGGTTGTTTCGGGCATGGGTTGGAATCCCTTCTGTAGGCATTTTTCTAACAATCAGAGGCTGATTCAGATTGTGACTTAATATGTCTTATTTTCGTGATTTTTTAAGGGTTAAGATTTGGGTTAGTTTTGGAGTGAGTTTTGGAGTAAGAATTTGAGTTTGGGTTAGATCTGGATCAAAATTAATAAAAAAGTAGACAAAAATTTCCAGTGAAAGAGTCTCGCCCGAAGAATCATTATTTGACTTAGGTTATTGATAGTGTTGTAATGCCATGCCAAACTATCCCCATCCAGTTTAAGTTTTTTTGTTTGGTTTCACCTAGAACTTTAGCTGAAATGGTATCAAATTAATGCTAACTTTGGCAAGGTTTCCTGGTTTGACGCTTGAATATATATGCGTCAGTTGTTTCTTTTTCTTATTAGTTGTTTTTAGAGCTGAAGGTAAATCAGACTGCACTAATTATCTTCACCACTTTTTCAAAAAACAAACTTTAACTGCTTTCCAACCTCTAAAATTAGTTTTTGTTAGTCTTTTTCGAACTCTGATTGCAATCCTTAACTGTTAAATGCAATGGAACATCGAAGTATACATTTTTACGACTCATTTTGTTTTTAGAGAAATCTGACCATGGGATCCAGCTTCGAAATACAACCGCTATTCGAAACATTACTTCAATTGCTTGCAAGACTCTGCAAATAAACATTTAACTGTCCAAGCATCATTTTTAAGATGTACAAAAAAAGAATTGTATATGGACTATGGTGGAGCAAATATACTTGTGTTTGAACTGTCGAAAGGTGACCAACAATTGAACTTCAGCAACAATTAGGTCGTGCGGTTATCATCATAAGAATATTAAGTCTCTTTGATTGTTAGAGTTGGAAATGGAACAGAGAAATTTGTGAAAATCATCTAATACGAAATCTGATCCTTGTGCAACAAGACACTCATTAGCGTTTTTGATCCATCTTCATACGATAACTCTTTGTATTATTCCTGGCAACAAAAGAGACATTAATTTTATGCCTACTTGTTTTACAATGGTGAATATTACATGTACCATTTAATCAGTTAAATTTGTTTATTTATTTAGTTTTAATAATTAATGTAATATGCTTTTCAAATTTTGCTGATTAGTTTAGTTTGGTTTAGTTGCAGACAAATGCTGTGATTGAAGTATTCACTACGTCAGTATTTGTATCAGAATTCTTTATAGCAGCGTACCTATTAGATCGCACTTAATTTTTTTTTTTAAGTTTATTTTGCTAGTTAAGTATTTATAAGCAAAGCATAAATTAATATGTTTGAGTTTGAAATGTTTAAATAATGTTGTGTGTTTTTTTTTCTGCAAGATTTCTTCCTTGTTCATAGAGTAAATGCTTTTGCATGTTGGATTTACTTGCCCTTAACTTTTCAAAGACTGTAAGGCTGTTTTTACACATCTGCGCTTGACCACCACCAGAAACAAAATTGTGAAATAATTTTTTTTAAGTTAACAAATATGTGAGTATTTGACTAATCGTTACTGGTTTTAAAGTAATTAATGCAGGCGTTGCGTAGACTAGATACCCATGCAAAAGTTCGTTATTAAGTTATGAGGATGTGGTTTTGAAATGACAAGAGCTTTTCTCAAAATAGCCATTGTGTCAGTCATAACAATGTTATGAGAAAGCCGGATACTAGCGCTAACATAACGCTTTTTATTGCTCTTGGTGACAACGATTTATCGCTTTAAAGGTTTTGTCACCCACCATTGCTATTCTGAGTAAAATGTTCATGCCTTCGAAGCAATTTCAATCAAAGCAATTCTCGAGTTTTGTACCACCAGTCAACGTTTCAAATATTACTACTCTACAATATTTAGATCTATGCGATTTCATAATTAATTAGCATAAACGTTCTCGACCGAAGTGATGTTGCTTTAAATCTAGAATTTGATGAGAGGTTGTAGACTAGACGAACGCGTTTAATCTCTCTGGATGCGGATTCTAAATCTCGTTGCAATTATTAGTTTTCCCTTCGCATATTTTGTTATTCGCTTGATCGCGCTCAACAAAATTAAACTAAAACAAAGATTAATATTGCAATTAGGAACAGGAATGTGGAAGTACCGCTTTGTTAATTCCTTCCACCTTCTTTACACGAACTTATGTTTTGATCTGAAATTGTTTCAGTCAACTTTTTTTTAGGATTTTTCAAAAACGGCTTATGTTCAGTATCATCTAGACAGACTCATGGAACAAAAATGTCGTTACTTTGTTTGTTTTTATTTATTTTTTTGCTGCACACCAGAGACATGCAATAAGACGCTTTTGCGTGGAGCCTATATGGCTCGAGGTTTTAGATTCAACATAAAAATAGCTTGTCTTTAATCATTTATGCTGCATATCTGTACATGGCTGTAGTTATGGGTGAAATAAACCTTCAACGGTCGGAGAATTTTTCTTAAAAATAACTGGTTTTTAGGTATGGTAAATTTCAACTTTAGTGGCAACGTCCATTTTCTGCACAGCAAAATAACCAACACTCATTACGAAGCTTATTCTGCTTCGGAATATATTCTGATTATTAGAACAATCCCATAGTTACAGTCACCGTCGGTCAGTGGTGTAAAGTCACGAAATACTTGAGTAGATTACTCAAGTGTTTTTTTCCAGCAGCGAATATTTCTTGAGTAGTTTTTTAGTAGGTACTTTTTCTTGCTTACTTATAGACTGAAGTAACGCTATTTAAGTAGTATTTTGTATCAGAAAAGTACAAAGTACTGTAATTTTAAGTTAGAACCTCAAATTCGGCAGAACGATCGACTTTTCTACCGGCAATTGTTCAGTTCAGCCAAGTTAGTTGTCTTTTTCTCCTTTTGCGGCTGGCTACTCTTGCGTCAGAGGTCAGACCACCACAGCGACTTTCACAATGCCTTTTTTCTACGTGTGCGCTTACGTATCACATCCAGTCTGGCGAAAATTTGTTTAAGATGGTTTTAGTTTCACGTTCGTTGTTTGGTATCTGCCCTTCGCCTCATACTGGCATAGATGTTTGTTTATTCTATTAAAAGTAAATCATGAAAGAGTCAAACAGAGATATATAGATTTGCCAAAAATGTGTCCTTTGATTACTTACTGTCCTTTGATTACTTGATTACTATCGCTAAATTCTACAGTGTAAGTTAAAAATCGCACACCATATATGCAAGAAACATTATCGTGCAGTACTGTAATATTTATTGTTCAATGTAATTACAAAATCTTTTTAATATGATGATCAATTTCGTCCCATGGAAACTCAGACTATGTAGATGGGCTATCTGCAATAGATTTATTGACGTAATGTTTATCAGGCTTCTGCCTGCCTTCACATGTTCTGAAATAAATTAAATTTAAAAAATCCGCAATAAGTTTGATTAATTAAATCCAAAAAAGGTTATCGCAGAATATACTGAAATAGCTATGGTACGTAACTTTTAGCCCACCCTTGAGTAAACTGTACACTGATAAGGCACGTACAACGAGTTTTTTTAATTTAAGCATAATTTAACAATAACAGTAAATGAGTATTTGAGCCAAGATGTAATAAAATGATTCAAAGTAAATTCTGCGTGGCATGATATTCAAATCTCGAAGTCTAACAGTTGTTGTTCTTTTTGATTAATTGTCTTGAATATAATAAGAAACTTGCCAAGTTACAATTAAGAATTCATGACTTATTGAGAGAGGAGGGGTTATAGAAGACTAAGCGCTTTGTGGCAGTGATGTAAAGGTAATTGGCCAGTTGTTATATGTCGAGTGAATAGTTTCTGTATTTTGCTTGAATACTTTCAGAAAAACTTGTGCTCGAGTACTTTTAAAACTACGTTTTTACTTTTACTCCAGTCCTTTTTTGGTCAGTACTTTACTTCAAGTATTTTTTTGTCAGTAACGAAACTTTTACTTGATTACAATTCTCGAATACTTTTTACACCACTGTTTGCGGTCCGTTATAAGACGTCCATAACTTTATGAAGACTAAAAACGTGATCTTGTTTGGCTTACAATTATAAAAAAATACAAATAAAAGTCCAAAAAGCTTTTCAGTTGTAGTGAATGGTCGTGACTGTTGGTTAACGTGTAAGAAAATCTAGATATAGAAAGACATTGATAAACGGTAAATTTTTGAATTGATAGTGGGCTAGCTGGCCCTCGATAAAAACAATAACTTTTCGCCGCAACTAGTAGTTCACTCACAAACTTGCGATCAAGCGTTTAATGTGTGGATGAAGGGTGCACATTTATTGTTTCAACTTTCGCAACTAAGAAATACAGTTTTCACATTTCTGCATAGCAGACTGCCCTACTATGCTTACGGAGAAAAAAATTAATGACGAGTTTTTCATGCAATCAACAATACTATAGCGACCCCTGTTTTTCTATGCTTTTATGAATTTGTTTCTGCGATGTGATTTTGTTTTTAAAAATTCTTAAATATACAGTAGCAATTTTTCAGATTGAATGTGTTATAAAAAGTAAACAGCAAAGCCCGCTCCTGGTTTATATGTGTCTTATTTTTAGGCGGAAGCAAATAAACAGGCATTTCTTTTACTCAAAATGATCTTAAGTTTTTGTACTACTTGAAAATGACGTCTTAATCAATATCCCTATTTACGCTTTCACCAGAGAACATATTAGATGTTGTCGTTGGTCCATCTTGTACATTGTAGAACTTGATTGTGTATACTGCACAGCGCAGCCGTCCTAAGAAAATTAAGTGGGTTGGTGTAAACCTGCTGCATCGACAAGTTTAGAGTAAGGTCTGGGGGTTTCAGACCTCCAAATTGTTGTCTGCGTCAATTTAAGTCATATGTCCCATGTGAAAACAGAAGACATGGATTGCATAAGCCAATAGCTATACAGTAATTCAAGCTACTTCAACAATTGTTGGTTCAACTCCCACCAGCATCCTTGTTGCTTCCTTGGATGAGTAAATGCTTAGCTTTATCGCTGTTGTTTCTAACGAGCAGTAAAAAGCAGCAAAAATCTAAATTCATCCATACTATCAATCATTCTCAACAACCTACACTGCAAAACTGAACAAATCGAACCGAAGCAAACCGGTATCTCTAATGTTGTTTATTGAAATGCAGAACTGATGCAAAGAATGAAATGAACGGAAAAGCATAAAATGAAATACTTGTAAAAACTATTGACCGAAAAATCACGACAAATGCTAAAAAAAAGTATCACCAAAGTCCCAATCAATTAATCCTGATAATCGCATAAAAAAAAATTATGAAGCGGTCCGGAAGCTGTTTTTCATCTAACTCGGTAGTTTCGAAAGTGGGGTCCGCAGACCTTTTAGAGTTCTTGAACCACTTTCGGAAGGTCTGCAAAACAAATTTGGTAAAGCGTTACTTGGCTCATAGCCTAATAATTTTGCTTCCCACTCCTTAGCATTTGGGAGGTACGCAATCTGTGCTTGCGAGAGTTATTTTGTGCTTCCTATGCGTTCGTTGCGATTACACTACCCGACTCCCCCATGGTGTCACAGAGAGAAAAGTTCAGTTCATCGGTGGCTAACGCTATAGATAGCTACTTCTGTGGCCTAGCAGAAGCTCAGGCTTTTTGTATCTGTGTTAGTGAAGAAAGGAGTGGGCGTCTGGAAGTAACTGCACCCATCCCATTAAACTTCGTTAATTACTGCATATTTGCGCTCTGTGTAGGCCTATTTTTCACAATACGGTACATTGATCTCGTAGTTGTGATGGACAAATTTTAAGCTTTGTAGATAAGGCAACCAAACATTTAAAATTTGCATGGGGACTGCTGTGAATTTTTTTAGTTTGGGAACCACTGATCTTACTTAAAACCAAAATGCCTTTGTACGGGTTAAAACGCTTTACGTTGTAGCAAGAAAGAAACATAACTGAGCCTACCGCTGCAAAAAAAAGACAAAATAGGTGGAGCCTACCCTTGACGACACCATTGATTTAATTGTAAACCATAACTAGATCATTTATATTTCAATTATTATCAACTATAAGTAGGGTGTAAGTGACTTTGATGACCGTACGGTCTTGTTCGTTGTCTCCCAAGTTTTTGTATTTACCTGTGGTGTATTTAAAAAGTTGATGTAATAAATATGATATTGCACAAACCTAAAAATCCTTATCCGCTCATTCCATCATCTTTTGTGGTAAGTTGTGCCTTCGCTCAGGGATATCGAGAACAACCATGCCTAAATCCTCTTTCTTCTATCCTCCTGATGAACTCTGCTATTTGAAAAACACTGGAGAGGCGATTCAGGCGAATACAATGCACAAAATTTAGTATTTCATTCGTTTTTCGTCTCTATCAAACGATAACTGCGCACGATATAACGATTTTCTATCACCTTGAACGCATTACTTGGCGCTTAACGCCAAAAGCTCGAATAATTTCAGAGTGGAAAATCTATTTAATAATAATAATGTACCGGTTCAGCACAATTTTGCGACGGTAAAATTCAAAAATACAATCGTCCATCATATCAAATGTATAATACCATCGTGCCAAATATATTCCATGGACAATGTGAGCCAACTCAGTTCAGTACGGAACAAACAGAAGTTTCATTTAGTAGCATCCACCATAAGTTGGCAATAACAAATATCCAGAGTCAAAATTAAATTATCCAACACCAAGCAGTGCCGTAACCAGAGAAAAACAAAGTGGGGGCGCACTAGCCAAAAGTGAGGGGGCACTAAAATAGACTGAACTTGCAGATAAAAATTGAAATTGTACGGCTACAAATTATGGGCAATTTTTAAAAATCTGTAATCATGTCAAAAAAAAGGCATATAAGGCCAGCAGCGTTTCTTAGCTAGTTTCGTCAGCGGCCTATAATCGCTTTAAAAATCTACTTGCAGCCGTGAATGCGATCAGACGCGAAACCAAGATTTTGCTAAGAGGCGGGAATTTAAACTAAAAGTAAATCTTTTTTTCTACAAAAGTTGTCGAATTTAGGCTCCATGCTGAGCAAACAAATGTAACTCAAGTGTGTTACAGACGAGATCCTGGGGGCGGATCCCCAGCCGCTGGGCGATTTTGCAGCAAAAATAGCAATTTTAATGCCACTTTAATCACATTTCGCTCGTTTTTGAAGTCATATGAGTAATCAAAAAGCACAAATTTGAAGTCATTTGAAGAATTAAATTCCCCTACCCCTACAGGCCCCCTTACTTCAGGTCAAATCCAAAACACGTTCTAACACTCGTACCTTGAGGTTAAATTGTTTAAGTGACTTGGCTAAAGCGGTGAAGTCCCATTGGCCTCTTATCTCCTGAATGCGCCATTGACTGCGACCTAAAGACAGGGCCTCAGAGAGAAAAATTTCCAGGGGGTACGAAGGTCGATACCGGGCCCCCAAGCCTTATTGGGGGCCCATGCCATTAAATCAATTTTTGTCGGATGGGTTTAGACTGTAGATCTTTATTTAAAAGTGAGGGGATAACGATATTTCCATATAGTTTGGACCTATGAAAAACACAACTAGACATAAAATTGCTTTAAATCCAGCTAGGGGGTTTGGAGGAGCGCTTTGAGCTCCCCAGTGGGGTTCGGGGCAGAGTCCCGGAAGCTTTAGCACTTTTTATGTTTCTCGAGGGTAAAATACAGCATTTGATCAACATCCCAGCACCAAACTTGCTTAAATTGACAAGCAGAAAACGTGATATACGTGAAAGAAAGTATGTGAAGTGGGGGATGATGACATGCACACAATATTATACAACATAATGACTTTATTAATGCAAATCCAAATATTTTACTGATAAAAGTTTTAAGACGTCATCTGCAATCATAGACTTCACAAACCCAAATACCTATTAAACTCATACAGATAGAGTGAATTGCTTAATGATAGTAGTAGAGTATGTCAACTTTGACTCTGCTCTCTGAGGTAGAAATGCTTTTGGATCTCTAAAAATTTACGCTCTCGTACATTGTTATACCATAGAATTAGCGCTCTCAAGTCAGAGAAATGTAACAAAACGTTGACTTTGGTGCAAGTGTATGGCCTTTGATACATTTTCCTCTTTTTTTAATCAAATCGGCCACTATTGGATGCCCTAAAGGCTGTGTAGCAAAAATAGCGACCAATTATCAGTACTGAATAGGCTGACTAATATTTTTGCAGTAAGCAAGTTTGATTACGGTGGTATGGTGCGATACCAAAACTTAAGGAGGAAACCGGAACTCTTCCGGGCCCCTAGAGCCCGGCCCCCCTATGCGTGGGCCCTGATACGATGTACCCCCTGAACCCACTCTCGCAGGCCCTGCCTTAAGATCGTGAGTGTGCTAAAAAAACAAAAATAGTTGGTCTTCTTAAAAACGTTTTCACGTACTGTTTCAGGTCATAATTACTAACGAAGCACCGGAAACGATTCTGTAGGCTTACATCTTTTTTCCGTGACACATCCGTGAAGGCGTGTTAATAAGACGGGTTACTGCATCACGATTATTATAGCAGTCGTTTGGCAGCTATTTCGCAAAGAATCGAGTAAACGTCCAATGGTAATTATGTTTGAACATTATTATTCCTTTTTCCATCATTGTCTTGTCGTTAGGAGATATTTAAAAACAGTATTTTGAGTAAACTGAAATGGGGGGCACAACCAGCTATTAGGGGTGCACGGCCTCCTGGCCTCCCCGTAGCGACGGCACTGACACCCAGCAACATCAAAGTTAGTTAATCTTAAACAAAGTAATTTTAAACCAAAAAAGTGCCATATTTACGAAAAAATAGCAAAATATTTTAAGTTAAGACTAAAAGCAGTAAAATATACAAGCCAGGCTAACTGTGAGAACAAACATTATCACTTCGATCTTATCCTACATTAATTTAAAGCATAGATTTTCTGTTAAAACATACATAACTGTTTGAAACAATTAGCACACACTTTACATTCACAGCTGGCACATAAATTAGCCTAATACAACTAAACCAAACTAAACTAATCAGCAAAATTTGAAAAGCATATTACATTAATTATTAAAACTAAATAAATAAACAAATTTAACTGATTAAATGGTACATGTAATATTCACCATTGTAAAACAAGTAGGCATAAAATTAATGTCTCTTTTGTTGCCAGGAATAATACAAAGAGTTATCGTATGAAGATGGATCAAAAACGCTAATGAGTGTCTTGTTGCACAAGGATCAGATTTCGTATTAGATGATTTTCACAAATTTCTCTGTTCCATTTCCAACTCTAACAATCAAAGAGACTTAATATTCTTATGATGATAACCGCACGACCTAATTGTTGCTGAAGTTCAATTGTTGGTCACCTTTCGACAGTTCAAACACAAGTATATTTGCTCCACCATAGTCCATATACAATTCTTTTTTTGTACATCTTAAAAATGATGCTTGGACAGTTAAATGTTTATTTGCAGAGTCTTGCAAGCAATTGAAGTAATGTTTCGAATAGCGGTTGTATTTCGAAGCTGGATCCCATGGTCAGATTTCTCTAAAAACAAAATGAGTCGTAAAAATGTATACTTCGATGTTCCATTGCATTTAACAGTTAAGGATTGCAATCAGAGTTCGAAAAAGACTAACAAAAACTAATTTTAGAGGTTGGAAAGCAGTTAAAGTTTGTTTTTTGAAAAAGTGGTGAAGATAATTAGTGCAGTTTGATTTACCTTCAGCTCTAAAAACAACTAATAAGAAAAAGAAACAACTGACGCATATATATTCAAGCGTCAAACCAGGAAACCTTGCCAAAGTTAGCATTAATTTGATACCATTTCAGCTAAAGTTCTAGGTGAAACCAAACAAAAAAACTTAAACTGGATGGGGATAGTTTGGCATGGCATTACAACACTATCAATAACCTAAGTCAAATAATGATTCTTCGGGCGAGACTCTTTCACTGGAAATTTTTGTCTACTTTTTTATTAATTTTGATCCAGATCTAACCCAAACTCAAATTCTTACTCCAAAACTCACTCCAAAACTAACCCAAATCTTAACCCTTAAAAAATCACGAAAATAAGACATATTAAGTCACAATCTGAATCAGCCTCTGATTGTTAGAAAAATGCCTACAGAAGGGATTCCAACCCATGCCCGAAACAACCACAGACATATACTGGCTTCAAAGTCGCAGCAGTTTTTCAACGCAGGACAGACATAAGACCATGTGAGCTTGTTGACCTACTTACTTCATGATCTTAAAAAAGGCAAACAAAGAATGCAAAGATGAATAATGAAAATTTTTATTTCACTCACTTTAACTTAAAAATTTCCAGTGAAATCATCATTCATAGAATTCTTTTCACACCACAGTATAACTTTTCATACCAGCATAAACTGCCAAAAAAATTACCAAATATCAATAAGTATGTATTACTGCGACACTAATTCTATCACCATTACATAAATTAGAATGTCTCTTTAGTATGTGTGATCTATAGCTGATCAACTAAAAGTTACAATACAAATAAGCACAGCAAATCGGCAGTTAGACTTGATGCAAAGCTACTTTGGGGACTATTTGCTGATGCTAGTTAATCGAACGCTAACGCATTCGTCTCTGGAGCGTGAGGTCTGAGGTTCAAATCTTGGGTCAGTGAAATTGGCACAGTGTTGCCAACCACTTGCCATCTGTGCAACATTTCTTTGAAGGGTGCATTGTCCAGGCTCAATGATGCAAAGATGGGCCCGCCAACTCATTACACACTTCTGCATAATACAACAAATAAATAAAAGATTTAAGTTGGTGAATGTTTGTTTACATCAGCGTTCACAAATTGTTGCGTATGTCCCCCATGAAGACTAGCAAACATTGCAAAAGTGCAATTTAGGCATTTTGCTGTTTCCGGTCTAAACGCACCTTTGATACATATAATCTTTTCAATGACTATACAATCAATCAAGTGTGTTTAATAACAAAATCAAAAAGGTTAAGAACTTTTTAGTTTGATGAAATGCCTTGTTAACAGTCTTCCTTCAGTATCTACAAGCAAAGACAGATACTAATGTCGTGCATTAAGACCTGCTCAATCATGCCTCACACTGCTTTCAGACCATACCGGTAATTGAAAAGTGCAAGACAAACCTTCAATATCATGGACCAGCATTACAGTCATTTGTTAATAACTTTCACAAAATCACTGCAGATTCTCAATTTAATACTGCACTGTACACGTTTAACAAAAGCCATCTCTGGCTACAACTGTTTCAAAAATAAAACCAAAGTATGCACAATAAACATCAACGCAACATAGGTTATCTACCTCAATTCAGATTCCCATTTCTGGAACAACTCCAGCAAGAAGATCAAATATCAGCCGGGGTAGAAGAGTGCATGGAGCAGGAAGGCCACCAAAAATTTCCAAGAAGACCAAATCAAGATGTCAGCATTCGATTCAACAGTGCCCTAACAAGAACGTCATGCTTGGGAAATCCCACTAAAAAAACAAACTAGGTTGAATTGGAAAAGACTTTATATACCAGATTTTTTTCTGTGGTCCTTTTCTGCAATTTGTGATTAAGGGTGACTTTGATACTTTTTGCATCATAAACCATTCAGTAATTTGCTATTTGATCAACCTCAAAGTTTCCAAGTAAATCTCTTTTAGGTATGTAAATAAGCAGTCATTGATCATATACCTCAACAAATTAACTACTGTTTCAAGACCATTTTAACAGTAAAAAACTGCCAACGCTTTCAAACCATGATGCAATTTAAATCCCATTATTTTGTTAATAAGACATAATATTTAATACGAAGTGGCTAGCATTACGTTATGTAACGCCCATGAAGAGAATAAGAGAGTAAAGAGTGAGTGCTCATTTACTCTTTTTTGTTTTTTAAATTATCGTTAGGGTTTGGGTTAGGATTATCGTTAGGGTTAGACCTAGGGTTAAAGTTAGGTTTAGGGTTGGGGTTAGGATTAAAATAGCGATTTTCTTTTTCTTACGTAACGTAACAGCAGCCTCTGCCTATATAATATGCTAAATTGTTAAATACCGGTATGTATTAAAGGACTAAATATGAACTTTGCTACCTAAAAACAACACCTACCTACCAGCTCAAACAAACCCAATCCATACAGTATACCACTATTGCATAAGCTGCAAACTCTGTATTGGTATACTGATGCACTATCCAGTTGGTAAAACCAAAGTTTTCATTAGTCCATGTTCACAATTCCACAAAAAATCAATTTAAGATTGCATACAAGGCTTCTTTTGAACTGCTATAACCAAAACTCTGAAGTGTTAGAGCAGTCATGTTTTTCAAATTCGATTGTTAGTAGGCTTTGACTGAAAAGTAAGCACAAATACAAAAGATGTTTGGAAGAATCCTTGAAATGTAGTACAGATGCTGGATGCTTGACACTTCTTGAAACTTTGGCAAACAAACCTTATAGCTTCTTTGTTTACTGTTAAGCATGTACACAATCAGTATTTTTTTCTTGCCAATAAATTGTACAGGATATCATTGCCTGCCCACACTCTACACAAGAAATGCAATTTTCCGTCTTCATAGGTCACATACTAATGGTAAGAACAGGAATCTATATTAATTACAAATGGTTTGGACTGGTTACCACAGATCACCACAACAGAACATATCTACGTTTTAAAAATAAAATAAGACTACAACATGGGCATATCAAAAAATTGATCTACTTGTATACTATGCTGGGTAACATTTTATGCCTGCAACACAATTTTGTATGTTGAATAATCATAGAGTACAACATGTGAACATTTCTTAAGTTCAACAATCTAATACCTATTGTGTAAAAAAATTAGGGTACTAAACTTTCTACGAGCAGGTTTGAGACAAACGATTTAGGCTACTTAATCTGAGATGTACCGGTAGAAGTAGCTAGTACCAGTAGTAAATTAGGCGTTACCATTGTCTACACTATCAAGAAATTGCCACAATTAACTCAGGCTCAACACCTTAAAATATGTAAACAGCAAAATAAACCTACCCTACACATCTGACATTGCCCTAGGTCTTCTTAACATTTTGATGTTAACAGTGCACATCAAGCCAAAACCGAGAGCGAAGTATAATATCTCAAGGATGGTGTAGTTGGCATAGCACAGAATCGGTAAGTACGCCAACGTTAACCGGTAACCCTGAACTGAATAGTAAACTCTCAACCTAACCCCTTACTACTGTATGGCTATATCATACCTCCATAGGTGGGCAAGTTAATGCAAGACGTTAGCTTTGTTAACCACTAGTCCGTTAACAAACATCACACCTCCGTTAACGTTAATTCGTTATTTTCAGCTTAGATTAATGGAAGTTAATAAAGTCCGTTAATCCGTTAACATTTTGCGGGTAATTTACATTTCTTTTTCATTCACTCGCTTCTAGAACATGTATTGACGCTGTTGAGCTGATTGTAAGAAAAAATTTATTGCTCTGGTGGTCTTTTTGTGTTTTGGTAGTTACATTTTACAGTCTAATCTAATTTCACGATAAAAACAAGTTCGAATGCACAATCGAAGCTGCGACCTGAAAATCTTTGGAAATTGGGAACAGCAATAACTAATAGACCTCTGAGGCTGTAGGTTATTATTTGCCTCAAAAAAGAGCTCCTTTCTTTGCTTTCTTCTATAAAACTCATTCTAATATGCAACAAGTGTTACCAGAGCAAACTGGTGTGTACCGCTACGATGAATGAATGGTGCAAGATACAATTAAAACCTTAACAGAAGTTAACAAAACTTAACGGAAGTTACTTTAGTCCGTTAGCAGCACTTAACGGAAGTTAATTTAATCCGTTAACATGAAAAAACTTTTTAATGGATTAACAAGTTAATAATAAAGTTAGCTTCGTTATTAACGGATTAACGATTAAAGGACTTGTGCCCACCTATGCATACCTCACCTAGGCTACTATGCTTACTGAGACCTACCAAAATCCAGAAGCTATTTGTTTAGACTTAGGAGAAATTTAATTTACTTAATACGGTAGTTACTCTGACCATCGAACAGATGAATCGACTGACTAACATTAACTGAATGCAAGAGTGACTCTGTTTACTGTAAGCTAGTCTATTCTGTATCAAAAAATCAACTATTTGGCTATTATCTGCCATTTACGAATAGTAAGTAAATATACATAACATGATTAAAACTTTGAATTGCACTAACATCATCGTTATCTGACTACCATCACATTAGACATCCCTGGTATGATATTACTAGGCTATTATTTAAATTTTATACCAGTATCTAGTAGGCCTAATATAGCAACAATTGCTCAGACTCGACTCAACAGCTTAACCGTGATGCTTACAACAACTTGTCAGACGCTATCTAGATACTAGGCTAACTAGATGCGCTAACATATATTAGGCGTATTTACCTGTGATCACTAACCTATAAGCTAACCTACCTCTTGCATTAATTTGCCTGTGAATACAGCGGATCAAGCCAAAGTGAGCGCGGAGTATGGATAGGATGCGGATGTGACGTAATAAATCTGCAAAACCATGGTAGAAAAAAAAATTTCGCCTCCCGCCAGTAGAGATGGTGCGGTGCACAAAATTCTTGTCCGCAAACTGCACCGCACCGCTCAATTCTATTCGCATACCGCACTGCACCGCAAAAAGTTTGTGAACTTAATACACCGCACCGCAAATCCTACCGCAAGCCAAAATATAATGGTTAACAGTATTGCCTAACACCAATACTGTATCTTACAGAATGCAAAATTACAAACCAAACAGGTAGGCACCCCATGGTCCCCTGATGCTAGTTAAACAATAGCTTCAGATAATGGTTTGGTCTCAACTGTTACTTAACTAAACAAGTCAATTAACCCAACCCTTGATGATAGGTCTCAGTTCAATTTTAACTAATAAAAACATATCCCAATCATGAATCAAACTATGAACATTACCGGTATGTTTGGAATACTAAATATACCAGCACTTCCACTTTAGAAGTTCCAACTGCTAAAGTTTGATAGCTGCATTCATGCAAACAGTAGCACTGAAAGCACAGTCACATCTGACATTATTACTAGGCTTGCCAGAGTAAGTCATGGTCATGCTTGATATGGTAAGTTACAATGTACTGCTCAAAGTTTCTTAAGCTTAAGGTAAAGAATTGTTATGCAAAAGTAGTTTTAACCATTCCATCTTATTTTTTGTAACCGATATCACATATGCTATGGGAATACTAATAAGTATAGGCTAAGTGAAAAAGGTGGTTTAACGTAAAGCACTTTGTGCTTCTGCACAATCAGTCAACAAGCATCGACATGTTGAATTTGAACCATAATACAAGCAATTATTACTAACTATAATATCCATATCTGTTGTTGATTTCAAATGGAGAGAAAAAGATACACTGACATCTCAATATGGCTCCTCTTGAAACAGTGAAATCTGAGGCTACTTTACGCTGTATGGTGCAGGAATAGGTAGGCGAGTGGGGTTGGGTGACTGATAGTGATACTAGGCTACCTACAATCACACAAAAAAATTTCAAACTATCAATCTGAAATTCCTAACCCACTGCTCACACTACAATACTCTGGTACTGTAGATTCAAGTAGTCAATAAAATTTTGTCATGCTCTCAGTAGCCTACCACTAAATACTAATGCTTCAATGATAAACTTTAATTTTCAATGTAATGGAACTTTTAGTTTTTACAAATAGCCACTAGCCTGCTAGCCTTGGAACTGTGATACACTGGCATTCACGCAACAAACTCAACTTTACTAGGCTACACATCAAAAAGCTAAAGTAGACTTACCGTACCAGACTACTAGTACACAGTAGCCTAGTCCCTGAGTCATCAGTAAACAACTCTGTACTGGTATTTCATTAGGCCAACCAGTATCACATATGATACCAGTATCAGGCTACAGTATTGGTACAAGTTGTGTACCGATACTTACAAGTAGTACCAGTAAGTAGGCCTATCGGTACCTGCTTACGGTTTGACTATTATTAATTGTCAAACTCTATGCAGGAACCGATATTTACTTACTACTTGTAAGTAGCCTATAGACTTGCGCCAAATACTTTAAAAGTAATATCACCTTATCTGTTAGTGTCTGGTGTTACGCAGTATAGCCTATACCGGTGTGCAATGGCCTAGGGTATTACCATAGGTACCGGTACAGAATTAACAACTAGGGCACCAGTCTATCCAGCCCAACTCAAAGCTTACCAGTACAAGCTGCATTACTATTACCGGTAGGGCGTTAGACTGTAGATACGCTCGGTAGGCCTATGATTTGAAAGTTACACCTAGGCTATCGGTACACCATGGTACCTAACAGGCTACATTGAGACTGAATTTAACAACTGAGATAGAGTGGCTGAGTCCTAACCTAATCGTAAGAAGTCGTCTCATCCTCCACGCAGCAGCTGCACTGCACTGCAAAACTACTGGAATTTTTCACGCTGCGCGGCGCGGCGCTGTTGGTCTACCGCGTACGCGGCCGCGTACGCTGCGCGGCTACCATCTCTACCCGCCAGTTCCTTTTCACCAGCATTCTCCATTATTTCTGTAAAGCTCAATACGCCGCTCAACCAAACTCGCTTCTGATTGGTCAATCGAATTTTTCCCTAGCTATCAGGTAGTAACGGCGTAAACAACATTTGTTCAGATGGGAAAACCTGTGTTAATTTGGACGGTTCGTATTGCGACGCTTACCACAACGAACTAAAACTACCTATTATTATTTGAAAGGGCCGATATCAACATTAATAGCTTGTTACAGCTCTTTTTTAAAAGTTAGAAAGATTTAGGCGCTTTAAAATGTAGTCAGAGCGAATTTATAGCCTAGGCTTGTGGCTGGCAAAGTTAGGCCAAGCAAAGGTAGCCAATTTTACTGAGCTGCTGAGTTAGTGCAGTAACTGCAGTTCTAGGTTTACACAGACTTGTTTGTTTCACCTCCAGCTGAAAAGCTTATCAGTTTGTAATGGCTAAATAGGCTTTCTTCAGTTGCGAGTTGGAGTGTGCAATCAAGTTTTGGAAAAATCTTCAGTGACAGCATAGCTGTGATTCGCAATCGTTTTCTAAGCCGTGTAGCGTAAAGTACAGTGAGCTGCTGAGGTCTTTTGCAATAAACAGCCTAGACGCTTTTGGTTAGTTTCGCTTCTATGTTAGACTGGTCGGCTCTCGGTTGCAATTATGTGTGGTTATTTGCAATATCGTAAAAGGTTATGAATTCTGCAACAATTTTAAAACCTGCATCTTAATCGATCGGCAATTAATTCGGTAGGCTCACTGGGCCTAGTTTGCGGGATATCTTCAGCGAGCAGAAGCTTTATTCAGATTCATAGTTTGTCAATCTTTAACTGAAATTTTATGAGAAGTTGTTTCAGTTGAAGTGAGCAAATTATGATCTGCAGCTTTCATCAAATCTGCTTCGCTCCGGTATTGTGGGACGGTATCAGCTCTAGTGACAGCGTATATGAATTCTATTGCAACAATTTGCATTTAGATTTGCAAATTAAAAGAGAGCAGTGCGAATCATCAAAAGAGAGCAGTGCGAATCATCACCCATAGCAATCCCAGAACCCACACATCACCACTATTTTCAAGACTACAGTTATTAAAGCTTCATGATATATATAAACTTGAAGTAGCCAAATTAATGCATCGTGTCTACAACAAATCACTCAACACTCTTAATGCAGAAATACACAATGCTAGATGAATTACACTCATATAACACCAGAACAAAACACAAAAGAAATTATTTCGTAACAAGAGTTTCAACAAAACAAGCCCAAAAATGTTTAATTTATATAGGACCAAAAATCTGGAATCAAATACCACTGCAAGTGAAAGAGATGAACTTTTATAGATTCAAAAAAGAATTTAAAAGAATCTTAATCAATACCTACCAGTAGCTATCATTTCGGGGTGGGAGGTACCTGTCAGGGACATGACTCTGAGCATAACCTTGTCATTTTTGCTGTAAATTTCCTAGTGATTTGTTTCTTGCTGTACTTAGCTTGCTTAAAATTTGCTTTTGTTTGGTAAAAGTGTTTTGTAAATATGAACTCTTGATGGTTGACTTTGATGACTGAATAGTCTTTTCGCTGTCTTAATAAATTGAATTGAATTAACAGTGCATTTTTACTACTAATTTGCAAACTGCTGCGTTCTGGTATTGTAGGACAATATTGGCTTAATGCATCAGCGCATTAGACGATTTATGCGAATTTTATTGCAGCAAGTTGGATTTAGATCTGCCAATTATGGTAATACTACTTTTTTACAATCAACATATCAAACAGTTAAAGCCGGTAAGTCATTTATGAATAAATTCCAAAGACTGCATGCATATGATGGCTCAACCCTAGCCAAACACAGTGTAAACATGGCTCACAAATGTGTTTCTTCATTATTACCAGTTTAAATTTTAAAAAACTAGGAGCCATAGAACTGTGGCAAAAGAACATTTAAATAAAAATGTTTTAATTTTGGTAGGTGATCAATCTTCCAGTTGTTGCATTTTTGGATTCTTGAAATTCGAAAGTCTTTTTGGGTCCATAATGCAAAATTAGCCCATTCCAAGTTTGTTGCAGCCATTTCTCCTTGTACTTGATGCCAGTATGGATGGTTCGTGTTCATCTGTCCTAATTTTGTGAGATAGAATGAGTTAATTTTAAGCCCAATGACAGTTGATTTTCCACCTATATTTGATGAATTTCCAAAAAAAAGGGCTTCAGTTAGGCTGACCACAAACATAATCACCAATACCAACTTCATGACCCGTATCTCTGACAAAAAAAGGTCTCATCGATTGTTTTACAGGCAGCATTCTCAAACATTTGGGCCCAAAAAAAATCCCGGGCCTGGTGTCAAAGGTACCCCCTGGATCCCCCTCTCAATGGTCCTGCCCATATACCAATTAACATTGATATTTCTAATTTTGATAGTTGTGACAGGTCTGGGCTTGTCAAGTGGCATGATATTCCAATTTGTGACATCATGAAAACTCTGGCTTCATTTCATGAATTTCCCTGAAGAACATTACATTCTGATATTTTTAACAGGTCTGGACTGGTCAAGTCGCATAGTATTCCAAATTTAAACATCATAAACATTCTGGCTTCATTTGGTTTGGTTTGAACAAACTACAGATAAAATAAAATATCTTCCATATTCTTCATTTGCATGGCATGTACTGCAGCATATGCTACATTTAATTATGAGCATACTGGATAATCTGGGTATGTAATACATCAACTGGTTATCCATCAAAATATACATTATTGAATTATGTTTAAATAAGATACCAAAAACGTTTCCCTTCAGAACAAATATGCAGGCTAATTTAGGTTAATTTATTATCAGTTTAGTAGCTGTTGATAGTAATAACATGAGGATAAAGCAATATGAGATAATATTGATGCAGTGTAAGAATTTAAGGAAAGAGTATCAAAATATTGATGCATTTTATTGCATGCAAGAAAAGAATGAAAGATAAGGTTATTTAAAGCAAAAGTAACCATAGGAACACCAAACGATAACAAAATTCACAAAATTTTTTATGTACAGAAGTGTAGAAAAATATTTAGGTCCCCAACAATCAGATTTTTTAAGAATAGCGATTAGTTTATTCAAACTTCAATTTAATTGATTCAGCTCTAACTCAGACTATAGCATGGGAAGTGGTGGATTATTACTTTTCAATTTAAGTTCTAGTGTAGCAATATTTCATTTAAATAATTCTTTTATAAAGTTTAGATCAAAATGAATACAGAGGTAATAACCCTGGCTGCTATTATGAAGTTTTTCAAAGAGGACAGTAACACATTTGAAAAAGGAGAAAAAAAGTTCCAAGCTGATCATGTTTTAAAGCTAGAAATTCAAGATCTAGATATTGTAGCCAAAGTTCAGGCTTCATTGAAAGATCGATCATACAAGGTTGTGTTGACTGTTGATGAAAGTGGAGGTATTGCTTGTGCACACTGTGAATGCCCACGTGGTAACTGGATTTGTAGCCATATGGCTGCTACTGCAATTTATGCAAATAAAAAAGGTTTATCTAAAACTGACTTACCTAATTCTTGGATAGCTCGCCCCAAAAAGCATTTGAATCAACAAGTAAATACTGTTTCATCATTGTTTCCTTCCAATAAGTCGGATTTTGCAGCAATTAGTAGAGAAGTGTCTGCTGGTGATATTGATTTTCTTTTTACTGATTTACCCACATGCCCTCTTAAATGGATAATTGAAGCAGAACCCACGGCGTCCACATTTGAAATTAACTGTCCAACATTAATTGAAGACATATTACATATAAATTGCACAGACAAAAATGAATTTATTGAAAAATGTAAAGTAACTGCTGAGCAAATTCAATGGGTTGCATATAATACCAAAGATCAAAGAACTTCTCACCTTTGGGGAAAAATTAGATGGCTGCGCTTAACTGGAAGTAACGTTGGAAAAGTCTTAGCTGCATATGATCGCCATCAACAATTCAGTAATGCATATCCTCCATCACTTTTCAAGACATTACGAGGTGAATATTCATTACAGGGAAAGGATTCAATAATATGGGGACAAGTTCATGAGAAACAGGCAATTGAGCAATATAAAATCATTACTGGGAATCAGGTGTCAGATATAGGATTAGTTCTATTCGAATGTGGGTACCTTGGAAGTACACCAGATGGAATAGTTACACAAACAAGCGAAAGAGGTTCGATGGAGTGTGGTGTGCTGGAAGTTAAATGTCCATTCAAGTATCAGAACTCTACAGTGGATGAAATGATCCAATCAGAATTAAAAGAAAAAATGTGCTCAAACTCATTCTATCTCACAAAATTAGGACAGATGAACACGAACCATCCATACTGGCATCAAGTACAAGGAGAAATGGCTGCAACAAACTTGGAATGGGCTAATTTTGCATTATGGACCCAAAAAGACTTTCGAATTTCAAGAATCCAAAAATGCAACAACTGGAAGATTGATCACCTACCAAAATTAAAACATTTTTATTTAAATGTTCTTTTGCCACAGTTCTATGGCTCCTAGTTTTTTAAAATTTAAACTGGTAATAATGAAGAAACACATTTGTGAGCCATGTTTACACTGTGTTTGGCTAGGGTTGAGCCATCATATGCATGCAGTCTTTGGAATTTATTCATAAATGACTTACCGGCTTTAACTGTTTGATATGTTGATTGTAAAAAAGTAGTATTACCATAATTGGCAGATCTAAATCCAACTTGCTGCAATAAAATTCGCATAAATCGTCTAATGCGCTGATGCATTAAGCCAATATTGTCCTACAATACCAGAACGCAGCAGTTTGCAAATTAGTAGTAAAAATGCACTGTTAATTCAATTCAATTTATTAAGACAGCGAAAAGACTATTCAGTCATCAAAGTCAACCATCAAGAGTTCATATTTACAAAACACTTTTACCAAACAAAAGCAAATTTTAAGCAAGCTAAGTACAGCAAGAAACAAATCACTAGGAAATTTACAGCAAAAATGACAAGGTTATGCTCAGAGTCATGTCCCTGACAGGTACCTCCCACCCCGAAATGATAGCTACTGGTAGGTATTGATTAAGATTCTTTTAAATTCTTTTTTGAATCTATAAAAGTTCATCTCTTTCACTTGCAGTGGTATTTGATTCCAGATTTTTGGTCCTATATAAATTAAACATTTTTGGGCTTGTTTTGTTGAAACTCTTGTTACGAAATAATTTCTTTTGTGTTTTGTTCTGGTGTTATATGAGTGTAATTCATCTAGCATTGTGTATTTCTGCATTAAGAGTGTTGAGTAATTTGTTGTAGACACGATGCATTAATTTGGCTACTTCAAGTTTATATATATCATGAAGCTTTAATAACTGTAGTCTTGAAAATAGTGGTGATGTGTGGGTTCTGGGATTGCTATGGGTGATGATTCGCACTGCTCTCTTTTGATGATTCGCACTGCTCTCTTTTAATTTGCAAATCTAAATGCAAATTGTTGCAATAGAATTCATATACGCTGTCACTAGAGCTGATACCGTCCCACAATACCGGAGCGAAGCAGATTTGATGAAAGCTGCAGATCATAATTTGCTCACTTCAACTGAAACAACTTCTCATAAAATTTCAGTTAAAGATTGACAAACTATGAATCTGAATAAAGCTTCTGCTCGCTGAAGATATCCCGCAAACTAGGCCCAGTGAGCCTACCGAATTAATTGCCGATCGATTAAGATGCAGGTTTTAAAATTGTTGCAGAATTCATAACCTTTTACGATATTGCAAATAACCACACATAATTGCAACCGAGAGCCGACCAGTCTAACATAGAAGCGAAACTAACCAAAAGCGTCTAGGCTGTTTATTGCAAAAGACCTCAGCAGCTCACTGTACTTTACGCTACACGGCTTAGAAAACGATTGCGAATCACAGCTATGCTGTCACTGAAGATTTTTCCAAAACTTGATTGCACACTCCAACTCGCAACTGAAGAAAGCCTATTTAGCCATTACAAACTGATAAGCTTTTCAGCTGGAGGTGAAACAAACAAGTCTGTGTAAACCTAGAACTGCAGTTACTGCACTAACTCAGCAGCTCAGTAAAATTGGCTACCTTTGCTTGGCCTAACTTTGCCAGCCACAAGCCTAGGCTATAAATTCGCTCTGACTACATTTTAAAGCGCCTAAATCTTTCTAACTTTTAAAAAAGAGCTGTAACAAGCTATTAATGTTGATATCGGCCCTTTCAAATAATAATAGGTAGTTTTAGTTCGTTGTGGTAAGCGTCGCAATACGAACCGTCCAAATTAACACAGGTTTTCCCATCTGAACAAATGTTGTTTACGCCGTTACTACCTGATAGCTAGGGAAAAATTCGATTGACCAATCAGAAGCGAGTTTGGTTGAGCGGCGTATTGTATACAATGCAAACAAAGCGATTTTGTGGTTTGGATAAACGGATGTCCGACCGAGTATTTCAAACAAATTGATTTTGTCTGATGAAAAAAATGCTGATTTTAAATCATTTGTGATTCGGTTAAAACGGATGTCCAACAAAGTATTTGAACCCAGTTCTGTTCAATCACGACAATTTCAATCACTGGCGTCTTTAGCCATTATTCCAGCACAGTACATGAGCCAAGTAGACTAAAAGCAATTGTTAAACTTAACTTTCAAAAAGTGACTTTTGGGGGGGTTCCGGGGCAAGCAAAGTGATTTTGTTTGATAAAAAAAGCATGTTAGTACCTCCTAAGCATGTCAAAATATTTTTCAATTCAATATATCTTCAAATCAAACAAAAACTGGCGCCATAGCTTAATTGCTCAAAAAGTGATTTTGGGGGATTCCATTTGGGGGAGTTCCGGATAGACGGTACGCTTAAATTAAGTCAAATTTTTTACCCGTTAAATATCTACTGATAGCAAACAAAACTGGAGCCTTAGCTTAAGCCGTTCAAAAAAGTTTATTTTTGTGGTATTCAAGTGGGGATTTCCGGGGGTTGATACCTCCAAACCATGTCCAAGTATTTGTCTGTTAACTATCTTTTGATATCAAAAAAATTAGCACCCTAGATTAAGCCGTTCAAACTAATTGATTTTGGGGGTTCCATTTTGGAAGGTTCCGGAAGGGTGGTACCCCCAAACTATGCCAAATTTTTGTCTCTTAAACATCTACTGATATCAATAAAAACTGGAGCCTTAGCTTCAGGCGTTCAACAAACCGTTGAACAAACTGGTCATTCAATCACGCTTTTTCAAGGAATTTCACCGCTTGATTTTAAAAGACTTTTATAATTACAAAAGGAACCGTAGCCAGGGGCCATATACTATGGTCTTCGGAAAAACACCAACATTCGTGTTTCGGAAGTCATTCGGGTTTCGAATTTTTATTCGGAATAAATTTTTACGAACATTTTTTGAAAGTTTGAAATCATTTTTCTTCGTAAAAATATAACTTCATTTTCTTCGTGATCGACATTTTCTTGAAAAAAATGTAACAACTAAAATATATTCGGATTCGGATATTTATTATTTAGTTTCCCAAACAAAGTTGTTGCTTCAAAAACCTTCGTAAAAAGTTCTTGAATGAATTCCATGCAAAAAATCATCGTTTTCATGTTCGTAAAAGCAATTTGCTTTAACTTTTGCGTTCAAGCACGAATAAAAATTGTGATTAAATAATTATGTAACAATCATTTAATAATTGACTATTATTGACTATCAACAACAAATAATTGTCACCTATTCCGCTTTGTGCACGTGCTCCATTTTGGTTAAAATGGCTAAACTTAAACTTGGCTGTTTCAAAATTTTTGTCAAGTTATTTATGCAAATTGAATAAAAAATGAGTCGCAGATTTAACTCAAGAAGTGAATCTTGTGAGTTAAAGGCGAATTTGCACAGTATTCCATTTTGGTCCGGTTTTTTAGGTTTTTGCTTGTCCTTGAAAAAGTATGCGCTTTTTTCCGCAATTTTCTAAGTCCATTTTCGCTCTAAGTAGACTGCTACATATTGATAAAAATTCTGTTCAAACAGCGGTATTTCAAAATAGAGCTGTGCACCTTCACAAAAAATGTTTTCGGAAAACTTTTGTCCAGTATGTGACAGTCTGGTTAGTGCGGGTATTGTAATTGTAATTACATTTTATTCACCAAGTTGCCTTGGCCAGGAGACAGTGAAGGAACCTTTCGGTCTTCGAGTCGAGCTGCCACCTGCCCAACTGTCTACCACAAACGGCGGAGGCTTCATACTGTCCCTTTAATTGCTGAACGTCAAGCAGGGAAGCTGGTAAATACCAATTTTTATAGTCATTGGTTTGACCCGACCGGGAATCGAACCCGAGTCTGCCGTTTCAGTAGCAGACGCTCTATCCACTCGACCACTGATCGGTTGAACATATAAAAATGGGTATGGACATATAAAAATGCAAACGAAAAAACATAGTTTTTTATGGAGAAGAAAAAACGTACTACCGCAAACGAAAAGCGGATACTGTGAAAATCCACCTTTGGTTAGTCAGAACTATGACTATCTACCATCTTCGCTTTCCGCCTGCAAGACGAAAGGCATGGTGGATTAAAAATGGAAGTGGATTGCTGATTTCATCGATTGTACAAATAACAATAATTTATTTTCAGTGGAAAAACATTAAACTGCATTATCTCGATTTGAAGAAATTTGTAAGTAAAAAAACAACAACAAAAACCGTTACCATTACAATAAAGAGCTATCACAGACGGGCTGCGATTCATGCAAAGCGGTAAATTCTGCAAACTTTTGATTAATTTCACCCTTTAATAAACTATAGGTTTTTATTTATTTCAAAATTTCTCTCCTCATTCATAAATTCATACAACAAAGCCATGATGAAACTAGCAAAAATGTGTAACACGCTTATTTTCCTCTATTATCTACCAATAACCGACGAAATAAGTGTAATGGCTAACACAGAAATCTACGGAAAATCTTACAAGTGGTTTAGAGTATTCGTAAATTTATCCGACGATACGGGCTAATTCACGAACATTTTGAGCCATTTTCAGTTTTTTTTTCCGAAGAAAAAAATTGTTAATACGAATAAAAAATATTAGTAACGAACAAAAAAATCTTCGGCCAAACACCAAAATTTTGGGAAAAAGAATCGAAATCTTCGTAAAAATTTTCGAATAAAAAAATTCTTCGGCCGAACAAAAAAATTTTCGACCGAAAAGTTTTTCGTTTGTGAAATATTTACGATTATTTGGAAAAAATGAAACTGTTCGAAATGAAGATTCGGAAAGTTTACTCGTAACGAAGACTACAGTATGCCAATTTCACAAACACAAACGTTTGTGTTTTTCTGAAGGCCATAGTACTTGGCCCCAGAACGGTTAAGATAGGGATGAAACAGTCTTAGAAGAGCTAAAATTTATAGTTGGGCTGGCAGACATGCAGGCTGAATTGAGAAAGCTCTGAGAAACTTTCTTTAGTCCCAAGATTCCGTTTGGTTGGCTGGAAGTGAACTCTTTTTTCGGTTTAATGTTGGCCAGCTTTTCAGCGGTGCCGAATAAGCAACATCATAAAAGGTTTAACTTTATTTTATAACGATGCTTGGATCACGAAGAAGATCCAGCGTTTTCTTTCATACAGCACCTTTAGAAAAAAAACAAAAAACTAAAGCTTTAGATTAAGCAGTTCAAAAAATTGATTTTGTGAGGTTCATTTGGGGATTTCCGGGGATGGGGGTGGGGTGATACCCTCAAATTATGTCCAAGTATTTGTCCGTTTAACATTTCGTGATTTCAAAAAAACTAGAACCTCCGCCAGTTCCTTTTCACCAGCATTCTCTGCTTTATACTTTGAAAGTTACCAATCTTTCTGTAAAACTCAATTGTATGCAATGCAAAAAAAATATTTTGTTTGATGAAAAAAACATGCTGATTTTAAATCATTCGTGGTTTGGTTAAAACGGATGTCCAACTAAGTATTTCAACCCAGCTCTGTTCAACCACAACAATTTCAAGCACTGGCGCCTTTAACCATTTTGCCTACACAGCATATGAACCCAGTTGAGTAAAATCAATCGTTAAATTTAGCTTCCAAAAAGTGAGTTTTGGGGGCCCATTTAGGGCGGTTCCGGGGAGTTGGTAACACCTGGCGATGCAAAAAGTTTTGTCTTTTAAATATCTATTGAGATCCATAAAAACAAGCTCCCTAGCTCAGCCATTCAAAAAAGTGATTTTTGGGGTCCATTTGGGAAGGGTCTGAAGGAATGGTAAACTTCTGTATGTCAAAATTTTTGTCTCCTAAACATCTCCTGATATCAACAAAAACTGGAGCCTTATAGCTTAAGCCGTTTAAAAACTGATTTTGGAGGTTTATTTGGGGGTTTACGGTGAGGATGGTACCCCCAAATTATGTCCAAGTATTTGTCTCTTAAATATCTACTGATATGAAAAAAACTAGAATCCTAGCTCAAGCCGTAAAACTAAATTGATTTTTGGTGGTGCATTTTGGGGTTCTGGGTGGTTGGTACCCCCAAACTATGTCCAAATATTTCTCAATTAAATATTTACTGATGCCAAAAAAAAAAAAAAAATAGCGCCTTAGCTTAACCGTTCAAAAAAGTGATTTTTGGGTCCATTTGGGAGGGTTTCCTGGGGAGGGAGGTGGTACCCCCAAACTATGTCCAGGTATTTTCCTCTTTATTATCTCCTGGTATCAAAACAGCAGCATCCTAGCTTAAGCCGTCAACCAAACTCATTTTGGGGGTCCACTTGGGGGTTTCGTAGGGTTAGTACCCCCAAACTATGTCAAAATTTTTGTTTTTTAAACTTCTACAGATAGCAAAAAAAACTAGCGCGACAGCTTAAGATGTTAAAAAAATTGATTTTTGGGAGTGTTTACAAAGAATGAAACCTGATATCCTCTGATCATATCTAATGTCAAAACAAAAAATATTGAAAGCGATTTTGTCCTAATCGAAAAAAATTAAATATGCTAGATTCAATATAATCTTGGTTTGATGAAAGCGATGGCCAACTAGATGATTGAACCCAGGTCTACGGTTTCAAGCACTGGCATCTTTAACCATTCGGCCTCGGCAGCACGCGCGCATTGGTTACTACAATCACTTAATAAACTTCGCTATCACAAGTTTTGGGGGCGTCTGCCCCAAAACACGCGACGTAGCGCCTCCAAAAATGCAGGTGCACAACTTTATATATAGACTTATCATATACTGTATCTCCAAATTTCAAGTTTCTGGCTATGGTGGTTTCGGAGTTTTTTTCTCCACAAAGAAATTTGCTTAAATGAATAAATAAAAAAAGTGTCGGAATCGTCATAATTTAATATTAGGACCTGCAACGGCATGCCCAGGCGCTTCTAAATTCGAAACTTTTATTCTACTCCTGCGAGTCATTTTCGAGCTGGAGCGGTTTAAACCTTCGATTGGCACTTCAATTTTTGGTTTGGAAATCCGTATCACGTAACCGAATGCCCCCAAAATTTGCACTAAGAATCAAAAGTGGAGTTCTCGAGGACGTCCTTGGCCTCGACGACACATTTTGAAGTCTTTGGCCTTGGCCTCAAAGCTCAAGTCCTTGGCCTTGTTCTTGGACTCAAAGCCTAGAAGTCCTCGAAAATGTCCTGTCCTCGGCTCGAGGACAGCATTATTTCTTGATTGGATGAAAACAAAAATAATCAGACAAAAACAATCTAAGCTTCTAGCCTGTCAATTCGTTTCATTTCTTTATTATTTAAAAAAACAATACAATGTGATAGCAAAGGCATAATAAACCTAATTTTAAATGGCATTGCGGCAAAGCTATAATAGGAGAATGAAGTGGCAAAAAGGCAGAGTAGAATTGTTTCTTTTTATTGTTTTATTTCTCCAATGCGGGTCTTACAGACAGCAAACCACTAAAACCGTCCAAGGTCATAACAAGAGATCCGGGGTCCAGGCACAAGGATTTTTGAGTAGCTAAAGCATAACATGATTGTGCCCATCTGATTGCGGATGCAGAAGAAAGTATACGTGTGATAATGTTATTACAGTAATCTCTTGTACTAAATCTACTAAACAAGTTAGTATATCACGTATCTTGAGAACGCCTTATTCTGAAAATACGCGAGCGAATATTGTGAAGAATTTGTTTTGAGATATGAAAGAGCAATTCGATAATCACTGACAAGCGATGTGGGCGCAAGCCACATCCGCCGAACGATTTTTGTGTTGAAAATCGCTGCTTAGAGTTCCATGTAATAAACTACTATATCTGTATCAGAAAAAACGCTGCATGAAGAATTATTGAAAAAGCGAGTGTGAAATTAAATACAACTATAATAATTTATTGTTTGAATGCTGGGAAAGATGCGCTGCACTTGAAATCAATTTTTCACATGACGTCATGACGATAAGGAGGCTAAGCTCCTGCAAAGAACTTGGACATTTTTAGAAAAATAATAATTTCTTATATTTACGTTTCTGCAAATTGTGGGCCTTTTGAAGTGGGTCTCGGGGAAAGTCGCAAATGTCTTCAATGCCTTCCTCCTTAATACAGCCCTGTTGGGATCTTCAGGTTACTCTTTGCAGTCAAATGCCTTATGTTAACTTTTATAAAGTGTATTTTGGCGGGCAAAGCTTGCACGCTCCTTCATTGATAGGCACTAGGCATTAGATGCGAGATTATTGAGAGACATCACGTGCACTGAATCGTAAAGATTGGCTTAAAATTAGGATAGGGAAAATGTAGAAAAACTTGAAGTTTTTCTAACTTAACTTTTACGGTATTTTCTTCTTTCAAATTGCTTTCAAATTCTAATTGAGTAATATATTTTAAAAGCCACTAAAATTGCTATTTTCTGAAAAAAAATCATTAAAATTGTTCAACGAAGGCATGGGGACTTTTCTCTATTCCTCAGAACCCCGTTATTTTTTTCCAAGAACTTGAGCTTGCAAATACCGGGTACATTACCTGAGTTCATTTTAAAAACATAAACATTCAGTATTTTGCATTTCTTTTGGATAATAATATCATATTCGCTAATCACTATGCAATGTTCAAAAACTATGACAATATCTTTAAAAAATTCTGCAAAAAGAAGTCGTTTAACCATGCAATTACGTTTGTTTTGGAGAAGCTACAAAAAAGTGGGGATCTATGATCATTAATCAGTGAACATGTGCACTAGGGTCCTAACTGATGAAGTTAAGGCCTTAAAATTGACCATTTAGACGTTTAGTTTAGTTATTTCCATTTATAAATTAGTTTAGTTTAGTTTATCCCATTCATAAGTTACGGCCTTAATTCTTTCATTGCCCCGATACCGCTACAGAACATAATCAACATTGCTGTTAACGCGTTAAACTTCAAAATTACATTCGTTATTTTTTGAAACTACTCTTTTCGAATTATCATTAAAAACTTAACAAAATGCAATATCGCAAATACTTTTGGGCAAAAAATAACAAAAAGTTTGCCGACCATAATTAAAAAAATTTGCCTACCATAATTAAAAAAATTGTGCCCTCGGTCCTTGGTCTAGGCCTCGAGCATTTTTGTCCTCGGCCTCGAAAAGGTCTGTCCTCGAAATGTCGGTCCTTGGCCTTGGTCTCGGATTTTTTTTTGAGTCTTTGGTCTTGGCCTCGAAGGTTGGATCCTCGACTCCACATCTGCTAAGAATGATGCATATGTGCCTTATATAAGTTCTAAATTTCAAGTTTCTACCTTTAGCCGTTTCAAAGTTATAGAGTTTTCGACCTCTGGTTGCCGAATTCGTAATTTTGCACGGGAAAAACATAAAAACTTCCGACGCGAAGCGTCGCGGAAGTCCCAATAATTTGAAATTCAAGTAAGCTTGTTTTGAAAATCTTTGGTTTGACTTAGCCAGTTCAATTTAAGCTCGTAGGCAACGACAGAACAAGATTATTCAGAAAAAATTGCCCCGGATTTTTTGAAATCCTATATTTCTATAGCCTACTACATTGTGAAATCTTAAAATAGCTGTAATAGAATGCCACTAAATTACGCAAATAGGATGTGTCATTTTACTTTTCGCAAAATGACTTTGGGCGTAGACAATAAAATCATTAGTTGGTTAATCACGATAAGATTGTAATAAAGTGCTATTTTATATCAGCCAAGCCTGCAGAAAGTGCTAATTATTTCGATTTTTTATAAACTTTTTTTATTAGAAACTCATTAGTTGGTTGTGCAAAAAGCATCAAAACTATTTTCCGGTTCAGGTTGTTGCTCTTTTTTTTGATATTTGACCTCCAAAATTTCTCAAGCACAGAACGAATTTAAAATCAAACGAGAACACAAGACACAAATGCTTAGTAGCGTGTTTGGAATTTGCAATAACGTGGAATCAAACTATTAACCTAGTGGTTAGAAATACAACCTGTTGCCACAGGGTGGTTAAAAGTGCTTGAATATGTTATGTAAAAACAAAACACGCAGCCCTAAAAGTAATTTTCATTGTACTGTAAACGTTTCAAACAAACTTGGTTCATCATCAGTCAACGTAATCTTATTTGAATAGCAAGAAGATTACTGTGACTGATGATGAACTAAGTTAGTTCGGTACGTTTAAGATGAAAATAAATTTTAAGGATGTTTTGTTTTTGACTAAAATTCGCAAATTTACCGTTTTTAATGTGCTTGAATCTTACACAACAAAATAACCAACGTACACACCAAAGTCAAAAAAAAAATCATGCGCAAGTTACGGTGCTCTGCTATCCATGGCATGTTAAACCTCACTCATTAGCGCGCTAAAGAAGTACTCATGGCCTTTTGAACAAGACTGTTGAAAGCACCATAGTTTACAAATGTGCTAAATCGGTCAAAAATTCAATTTTTGACGTTTAGAAAAATTTTGGTGTCGCATTTATCAGCTAAAATGTTTTAAATTGTCCACAAAAGCCAATTCAAAAACTTTTACAGCAATTCTGGAAATTACTACCTTTTAAATTTTTGATTATTTAATCGGCAAGGCTGGTTAGGGCGTAAATAATTACGGTCATAGTTTGTAAGACCCCATGATCGTTGCGCTGCTTAGCATTGCTTCACGGAAATTTGTGCTAATTCATAGTTATACAAAAACTATTACTAAAATTGAATTCAATTATAGCGCTTTAGTATTTAATTACACAATTTTTTTGCTCAATAAAAGTGCAGATTTCTTCTAGTTGTCTATCAGTCCAGAAACACAAGCGATGTAAAACTTACTCAGGTGCCGCATAGCAGTTTTAACTCAAACCAACTTTCAAAGGATATAACTTGATTTTTGAAGATTTATCCTTGCGGAATTGAAAACCCAACTGAATTTTTCATATTACCCGAAAATTGCAAGCGTTATCAACAACAATGAAAAGCTTTTTAGTGAGTAATCTGTTCATTGCTCAGTCGGTGAGTCTGCGGTGCTTGTACTATGCGGCTTAGTGCACCGTGCTTGGGCGTCTACGTGGCCGTGTACGTTTTGTGTTGAGCTGGATTATGCTTTAAAGGCTAATGCTGCCATAAAATGGCTAATTAAGACTAATGATACCGGCATTGTTGCTAATTTCTTCTTAAAGTTTAAGGGGGTGAAGCATCTAGCCAATTTTGGTAGTTTGCGATAACTGAAATTGAAATATGATTTTTGAAATTTCTTGTTCTTACTTGGAGAGCTGCGGTTGCAAAGACATTCAACAAATATAAACAGATATCCCCTAAAAAGTTTTTGGAAACCCTGAATCTGTTCTGCAACCTAAACTTCAAAAAAAAAGGTCTTACCAAACTTGGATTGGTCATTTAATGTAACTGGAAAGGTTGATATTATTTAGCCTATATTTTCCTTGGAAGTTCAGGCTGTGTGAGCATATTTAGGTTTTCCAAAAACATTTTTAGGGGGATATCTCTTTTAGTTCGTTAAATATCTTTGAAACTGTAGCCGCAAAATGAGAAAAAGTTTCAAAAATTATGTTTCAGTTTTAGGTATTGTAAACTACCGGAAGTGACTAAATAGGGCCTACGTCACCGCTTTCAAGGAAAAATGACTCTCGTGTTGTGATGAAATTTTTCTTACAAAAAAAGGGTAATACCCGACAGCTTCATTCGCCGCAGCTTATGTGGATGAAGCGATCCATAGACCCAAGATCATTGAAACGCAGGGGCACTAGGAGGCCGCTAATCAGTTCTGTTGTCATATTGACATAGTTTGCAGAAAAGCTAGAACTCCTGACTTGAGTTGCCGCCTTTATGTCAAAAAGTCACTCCAAAATTTACTGCTATTATATGCAGTATGGTGGTTTAAAATTTTTTTTTCTGATGTGTTTTTCTCTAAGGGGATGAAAATTTGTATTTTGGTGCAAAAATAACCCATGTAAATTTTTTTGACTTCAATTAACATTTAAGGGTCGCAAATTCCCACATTCTAAGCGCGTCCCCTAAATCCCAAAAGTGCCATATCTCATTAACCACTTGAGATAGAAACTTAAACAAAGACCAAAAGATGCAGAAGATATGATTTCCCTTAAGTGTTTAATACATTTTATTATGCTATCGGATCAAATTTTCAAGATAAATTAAAAAAACTGTTTTTGTTCAAAATTTTAGTTGAATGTTAACATTCAGTGTTAACTAATGTTAATTAAAGTCAAAAAAATGTACATGAAAAAAAAGTTTAATTTAATTTTTAAAAGATAAAAGAAAAAAGTTTTTGTTGAACCACCCTAATATGCAGATTTTCGGCAATGAATTTAAAACATTTAAGAGCAATAAGCTGCTACACATGTTTACTGAAAGTTGAATTACAAAATTTATTATCACTTGAATTATTTCAATGCATGTAAAAGTTTATAATTGAATTGGTGTAGGGAAGATTTCGTTTCATATTCAAAGCCCTCTATTGTAATCTATTCGTGTCAGGCACATATTATTATTATACGATATACCATAATTTACTTTCCATTTCATACCATGACTTACCTGCTTTCCCCTTACCTTTGTCATTCATTTGGTTTTCAGATATTCGTGTTGTTTTTCTTCGCAAAACCAGCCCAACCGACGGAAATATTTGGATCCATAACCAATACAGTGTATCAAGAAATTTTTGACCTCGGTGCCGACAGAATCCGGGTGAGAAATATAGCAACTTGTTGCATACTGCTTTTGTTTTGGCTTCTACGTTGAGATCAATACTGGCAACTCCTCTTGGCACCGGTAATAAAGTTAGTCGAATTCAAAAGAAGGAATTGCACCTCAATTGCGACATTCGGGGATGAAACGATTACCCATTTTTGAGGTGGAGACAGCATTAACGTGTTGTCAAACGAAGCATCACGATTGTAATTCGTAAGACACGTTCAAGATGCTTCCGTGAAATGTTAAGGTAGTTCTTCCTAATTTGCTTCAGAAATATTTAACTTGTAAAATTCCAAATATTTTACAGTATTCTGTACGGCTATTATGTGATTAAACAAGAGATACTCAAACAATATTCAAACAAAACAAGTGATTCAAAGAATAAGAGAAATTGTTCAGTAGAAACTTATACGAGTAAACAACTAGCAGTTCTTCAAACTATTGAATATATTCTGCTATAAGTTTCATTTATTTTATTATTATTATTTTTTAGTCGGAGCCACTTACAGAAAAAGATTGCTGGACCGAGGGAACGGTTGCAAACGACCTAAAAAGCTGTCAGCTGATGAGAGACGATCCAAGTTTGCTTAGAAGCATATCTTCTCAATTTTTTACTTCGTCTTTTCACAGTTGGTCTGCAAAAGTCTCCAGAAGTCTCCAACCTTCTTCCAGATCATGTGAGAATAATCGTTTGTATTTTCCTTCCTATCCACAATAGCACACTTGCGAGATTGGTAGTTTGAAGCGTTTTCCTTCAAAACGAGTGCCGTAGAATAGATTCTCGATTGGGATAAATAAAAAATCAAGAGTTTATCAACTGTGTACAAAGCAAGTTTATTAATGAGATTTAAAAAACGAATAGGGTTGGAAATCTGGTAAACAAAGAATTGGGGAAAGAATCCAAACAACTGGTTATTGACAGTTTCAAAAAATTGTTAACAAAAAATTAGGTTATGGACGCTCTTTCATTTAGGTAATTCTTTTATTTTTGTTATTACAATAATTTTTCAGGGAGTAGAAGTCGGTGGTCTCGTTTCAGGAAAAAACGCGATTCCAACGAGAAAGTTTTAAGCAGGAAAAAGCGAGGAATTCCTGGGAATCCGTGCGTTGGGTACGAATCAGTCAAGACCGTGGTGTTATTTGCTGTTGACAGCGAAACTGGAGAAGTAGTTGAGCTTCTGCAAGATCCAAGTGAGAAAATGAAATAATGATTAGGTTTTGCGTTTCAATCTTTTCCTCAGTCCCATTATTTGTATGGAAAATGCTGCGGTATTCAACATTAAGTAATTAGGAAAAGTCTCAAAGTATAGTTTAAAAATTAACAGAAGTTTAAAAAAAATTTACGACTTTAACAAAGAAAAGTTTTTTACTGATTTCATCCTATTTACACTGGGGGTGGGATGGGATAGAAAAGAAGGCAAACTCAGTGTTTCGTGATAAATTCCTTCAGAAAATTTGTTTTCTTCAAACCAACTTCATGCTTATTTACAAACAACTCCTGAAAATTTAAAATGGCCAAAAGAAAGGGAAGTTTCCCAATTTCTAGGTTTACCGAAGTCACTTTCCGAAATCTGAACATTATTGGCCAATATTTAAATGACGCAATAAGCAGTTTTTGTGACGCAACTACTTTAACTTAGACATTTTACGATTCAGTTTTGAAAAACAAACCTGTGTACAACACTTAAACCGCCTATGACGTCATTGAAAAATGTTGGTCTAATTGGGTAAATTAAGGCAAAGTTTGTATTAAGGCACTATTGCGGTCGTTTTGGTAATGAAATAGTGTCTGCCTAGTCCAATGGTTCTCCAACTGTCATGACCCGAGGCCCGCTTCAAAAGACACTCAACACGCACTGACCTTGCTTTTTTGTATGTATGCTGTAAATCTGGCCTATTTTCAAGACAAAAACGCCTCCCCAACAAAAGTCTTCATGGCTTTTAGTGCCAGTTCCGGGTCTATATCAACCCTTTTTGAGAAATCGAGGCCTAGCCTTACATAAATGATGCATATTATCAATGTAAGCAAACCCTCCACACACGTACATAGTTGTATACACTAGGAATATTTTTGAATTGAAGATGCCTTGTTTTTATGCGCAGTTACTGGACTATACCAGACTTTCTTCACATACGATTGCACCACCAGTTATGTCGGATTTCTGTGCGAACCACAGCACGTGGAGTTCTTAACGGCAGTCTATACCGGCAATTACTACGACGTCGAAGTTCGACAAGTATCTGTTCCAACACACTGTGCTGTTTCCATTAGTTGGTGACGTCATACTGATATTTTTCAATAAATTCACTTAATTATGGTATATAATTTGATTCATTTCGTACGTTACGCTTATGCATCACACAAGAGAAACAAAAATATTACTGAAGCTGTGGATCACAATGACTAAATTTTGAGTTGAGAATCTAGCAAATATTTTTTTATTGAAAAAATGACCAAGAACCAAGTTTGAATGTTTTACATAAAGTAAACCTTTATGGTTTTTCTGATTGGAGACGACAGGCAGAAACCTAAAACAGCATCACAGATTCACGGCTATCGAAAAATTGCTTACCGGCCAGTTAGTCGAGGGGTAACGCGTTCGTCTCTGGGGCGGGATGTCTGAGGATCAATCTTGGGTCGTTCAAATTGGACGCAGTGTTGCCAACAGTTCGCCACTGCTGCCACATTTCTTCAAAAGGAGCTGTGTTGCGCGGGCTCAACGGCGCAGAGATGGGCCCAGCAAACTCGTTATGCTTTGGCGTAATACAGCGCGTATAATGAAAGACTTGTTTTGATTTAAGAACTCAGCAAACAATTGATTGACCTCCAAAAACGCTTCGTATAAATTTTTAAGCAAATATTATGAAAGAGAACAAAATATACTGTACATCAGTAATTAGGTAATTTTTTGAGAAAATTTTCAAGTTAAACTTACTAAAGATAAAAACTATCTTTCAGAAATTGGTTGGTTTGAAAACTTACAGTAGTTCGTTTGAACTATAAAATAATAAAAGCAGCAGTGATGGCGTAGGCAGGAATTTCAAAAAAAGGGGCATGCATCGGGCATTAATGAACCACCAGCCACCTGAAGCAAAGTTGTCTGAGGACGGAGTGTTCAGCGCTCAGTGATTTTTACGACTTTTCAACAAAACTAACTCTGCTTTGAGACTAATTTTACTACATTTCTGTTCAGAATACGTGACTTTTAGCAGTACAAAACATACATAAACAAAAAAACAACTATGGGGCATCAAGCGATATCGATAGCCAACCCTACTGTGCTCTTTTGTATACGAATGACCACTGTGACCATGCAATGAAATAAAAATTTTCATAGCTATACTATTTTGGTGGCCACTAACACTTTTTGTAAATTGTAACGAATAGGCAAGACAGAAATACGTGCCCCCATTATGCCCTACAGCTGCTTGAAATGTTATTCCAGCTGCATTTTTTTGATAAGAACAATTTTATAAGAACCCGAGCCTCACTTTTGCTAAAAATTTAAGAACAAATCAAGAACAATGCCAGCTTTAGCACTCAGCACAAAAAAAAAAAAAAAAATTAGGAACAAAGAAAAAGAAATAAATTTCAAAAAAGAAACTAAATTTTGTGTTGATTTAAACGATAAAATCTTTCGTTAATTTACAGTGTTTGCCAGCAAATTGCAACGATTCCGAGATTACAAGTTAGATTGCAAGCGTTAAGCCATAGTCACTAAATATTACATGGTTGCGCTTAGTGCCGGTAGTCGCTCTGTGATGATGGACTATGGTTGCGTTCAGTACCGGCAACTGAAAAAAAAAAATTGAATGTCGTTCAAGTTAAAAAAGTCTGCTGCTTTTTCACTTTTGCAATTTTACTATGCTTCATCAAAAACAGCAAAAAACTTTTTACTCTAGCAGACAAGCATTGGAAACTAAAAATTTTTACAAACATGTTCGCCAAAATTGACATCGATGCTCTCAAAGTTTAAGAACAATGTGGCTGAAAATGCCAAAAAATTCAGAACAGCTAGTCATCTCAACTCAAAATTTACTTAGTTCTCATGAAAAAAGGGTATTGCATTACATAAGGGGTCGGCAACCTACGGCCAGCGTGCCGGATCCGGCCCGCTGAAGAAAATCATCCGGCCAGCGGCCTCATTGCAAATTAAAAAAAATTTTTTGGCAAATTGAAATTAGTTGAGCTGCAGTACAAATGTAGTTATGAGTTAAAAGCAAAATATTACGTCTTGATGTTTTTAAAAATATTTTAATGAAAAAAACAATCAATCCGAAAAGGATGAGATATCAATGTTTTGCAGCATTTAGACCTGATCTAAACTAAGCGTAAAATTGTAAGCATACCAACCTGTCCTTGGTTCATTTCAAACAAAATTCCGTACGGCCTTAGCGGCGTAGAAGCTGACAGTTGCTTCAAACTACCTCCTTAGCCAAGTCACAGGCAAAATTTAACCCCAAATGCAAGTATTTAAACATGTTTCGATCTTGACCTGCAAGTAAAAGGGAATGAAGGGTCTAAGCAATTAAATTCTATATCTTCAACTGGCTTTTAAATTTTATTCGTTTAGTTGTTCCAAATAGCTATAAAAACGTGGAAAAAGTGATCCAAACGGTGTTAAAATGGCTATAGTTTTTTGAAAAGTTACAAAAATTGCATAGCAACTGGGGTCTCATCCCCAGACCCCCATAACCTCCGTCTACGATACGCTAACGTTATGCCAGTTTGCTCAACGCCCCAAATTGAAAGATTTTTCCAACAAAAAAGTTTCCTTCCCCTTCCTTCTTAGCAAATTCCTGGCGGCATGGTAATTTTATGAATCTACGCTCAGTGTCAAGTAGTGACCTGGAGTTTTTAGCCTTATCATTTTCCAAACCATATTTTTGAAACAAAAGGTACGTATTTTCATAATTTATAGTCTTCGCGGCTTTGGTCCGTACCCCAAACAATGTTGTGCGCGATCATATTTGTCCTTCTTTATAAAAACAAATTTGACCATAGGTATGTTAGCTTTAACAAAACCAGCAGCAGAGTCACTCAAGACGCACTCAGATAATTTACTTCAAATTTTCATGATACCAAAATGCCAAAAATCACACTTTTGAGGACCAAGTTGTTAGCTAAAATTTATTTCGGCCCACCAAGACGTTAGTTAATTTGTTTTTTACCGACGACTACGAAAAGATTGCCGACCCCTGATTACATGGATTTTGTTGCTTCTATATATTCCTGATTTTTTGAACTATGCTGTACATTATATAATAAAATGACCCTAATTCCAAATATAAGAGAGATTGGCGCAATGCCCCCAATAAACAAAGTGGCTAGCCTTACGTTGTACGTAACGTCAATATAGAGAATACCGTATAAGTGAGCAAAGAAAGGAAGATCATTTGCTCATTTGCTTTTTGTTTATCTTTATTTTGAAACTAGAGTGTTGCAACGCAAGCGATATCCGGAGACTGTGCGAAAGTATCAAACTTTACTGAACTAAAAAAACTTCACTTTTTACCCAAAAACAGCATTCCAATCGTAGGCGTGTTTACTGTTCATGGTTGTTGTTAGTCAGGTCTAAAATATATCGCTTTCGAATTTCATAATGTTCCACTAGCTTGATTAGATTTGAGGTTAACGGCTTTCAAAGTTTAAATCTCAAGAAAAAGTATCTTTAAAATGTCAATCAAAATCTAACAACTCTGCTTAGTTCTCATATCAACTTTTAAGGAGTTTGTTGCAATTTTATCTTCGCAACGCAGCGCAACTGTTAAAATTGCGGTTACCCTCGTTAAAACTAACATTTCGACAGTAACTGTTTGCTCCGATTATAACAACAAAAACGGCATTCTTGAAGCAAAACTTTTCGATCTAAAAATGTCAATATGATTTTTGGATTTTTACTTACATTAATTTGACCAGAAATTTGACACACTATCTTAAATATCAAATTCTAAATATCAAACCAGATCTCTGGAACGGCTAGATGAAAAAGATTAGAGCCAACTCCAATCTAGTTTATTACGATTGGCCTAACTTTAGACACCCACATTGATTTTGCCTTTAGTCCTCGTTTTAGAACTAAATCAAAACAATGCCTGCCTTAGCAATTAGCATGAAAAACATATATATTAGGGTTGTCCAAATTTTGGACATTTTCAAAAAGGCACGGTTACTGCAGCTTTTCCCATGCCTATAACCGAAAAAATAAGATTGCAAAAAATTTTTTGAAATCGAACATCGTTTTGCTCCTCCTCATCACTTCTAAAATTTTCCTCTCCAAATCGCTATAATTAGGGAATTCTCCAAAGGTAAACTATGCATTTTTGATGTAAAGCTTTGTTTTTAGATGTCACGAAGCAGATTTGTGTGTATACTATGACAATGACTAAACATTTTTTTGCAGAATTTTAAATTGCCTGCTATGGCTTGAGATGAGTTTTTTATTATGTATGAAAGATTTCAAAACAATTTTTTGAAAATTTTACAAAAAGGTCCCCCACCAACTCATTTTTCTGACCCCACTTTCCTAAAATTTTGCGTTTTCTGGTTTTCCGTGCACGACAGCGACAATTTGCAAGCTTAAAAACCCTTTAGGTAGATGGGCCTTATGACTACACACAGTTTGAAAAAAATTTGAACGGAATCGAGCGATAGGGTCAAAAGTTATGAGCAATAAAGTGTTAAAGTTGTGAAATGCTGCCTCTGACGGCAGAAATGCAAAAAGTATTATAATTGGCTTATTATTGTGGGAAATTGATGTCAAATTCTATTTGTTTTGGTAGAATTTGTTTAAAACAAGCATTTCAGTAAAAATTTGTCATTTAAAAGCAATATATCTGATTTTTTGTGCTAAGGTTGACATACTTTTAACTTGTTTAGGCTTATGATAGTTTCAAATTCTAATTTTGAGTAGTAAAACTCTTAACGTTGTCCTATTTTTGATTACGTCATTGCAATCGTCTTTACAAAAGTTTACTGTAAAAAACTAAAACCATCATTTTTCCAATTTTGCACAAAGGTACTTCAAACAGATTCAAACTATCAAAGATATTACGACAGATTGCTATGAATTACTGTACTACATTGTTTTTCTTTCTCACAAAAGCAGTATCATAAACTATACCCAAACTTCAATGTTAGTGGGTAATCTAATCAAAAGCATAACGTTTTGTTTTTTGGAAAGTACAACAATTTTTAATATTTGAAGTACGCAGATTAGCAACCCAAGTAGATCCATTATCCAAACGAGGTTGAGCAACATCACTCTAAATTTATTCTCCTCCTCTCTTAAAAATTCATTCAAAATACGCTGCAGCACGCAACCAAAAGCAGAAAAAAGAAGTTTAAACTTTGTCACTAGCAGACCTTAAAAACACTTCCTTTAGCGTTTAGTTTAATTTAGCACAAAAAAAGCATTTAAAGTGACAATTACTGCTATAGAGTTTCAAACCACCGCTTTTGCAACGAAGAGATTTGTTACAAAAATATCTTTGCGTAGAACCACACCTACAACTTTTCAAGAAAATTGAATTGTAAAATGAGCTTTTTTTGAATGATGTTGAAAATCATGATAATTCCTTTAGCTTTGGATGATGAAGGGATCACTCTCAGGCTGCATTCACATGAGCGAATTTTAGCCTGGCTCGTGGCCAGAAATTTGCAATTGAGGGGGGGCTGGGGCTGTCTTGGAGGTGTGAAACCAAACTGAAACAGTTTACACTTGAAATTGAAACGATTTTAGCCAAAAATTAGGTGAAGACCAAAAAAAAAAAAAAAAAGAAAAAAAAGGTCTACGCCCGTGTTTGGATCGAGTTTTGCGACCGAATTCTCTTCAAGAACAAAGTCAGTGCAGTTACATTCTCACTGCCAATGCCAATGGGTGGGCTATCTTTGCTTTTCGAGCAGTTTCAAAAGTAATAAAAACAGGGTATTTTGCATCCTCTGCATGCCAATGAGGGGCCAAACCCCCTCCCCCCGCCACCCCTGGCTACGTTACTGCTTTTAGCTGTGAGAATCGGCATTTTGCCTTTTAATTCTTACTCCTGCCCTGGTTTTTTTTCTTGGTCGATTTGAGAAAGAAAAAAGGCAAAATGCAAATTCTCGCAGCTTCAAGTCTCCCGTGTGAATGCAGCTTCAGATATATTCTACTCAAGGCCGCAGCCAAAAGGAAGCTGGCTGGGCCAAGACCCTTCCTGGAAAACTTTAGCCTCCTGGGAAATGGCGCAACTAGTGGTTTAAGTCAAAGCGGCAAGCTTCACCGCATATTTGCTATATTTTTCTATTAATTTTGGTGTAGAAAACAAAAGGTCTTTACTTAAATTTGATGGTTTTTTTTTCTGCAAGATAATGGTGAAAACCAAACCTAAAACAGCCTTCACCGAAAATTCAATGTTTTTATTCGTGTCATTTTTATTTTTAGGAGAAGTCTTTTCCATTTTTGTCGTTTGATTTTTTACAGAAATTTGTTGCTCCTGCGGGCCCATATCTAAAGAAGCATCTGTGGAGCAAGAAAAAAAAAAAGTTTTAACAAAAATTTGCAGAATTTTTATTCATTTTCATATCACCTTTATGTAAGATAAACTACGACTACCTGTTATACGTTGCAACCCACCTTGAATAATGTACCCTGAGGCTTGTCGCTAGCCACGTGTATAAACCCAAGCGGCCGTCTTTTTAAAGCAGTTCACCATCAACGCCAACTGCTACTGTTTAGCATACATGATTACGTTTAACTTAAATTTTGAAAATATTCTGAGTTTATTTTTCAAAATCTCATTACTAGAACAGTAATGTTTTCCTCTATAGTAGAACAGTTTATGAAATATTTGCTTTAAACAAATTCTACCAAAACAAATAGAATTTGACATCAATTTCCCACAATAATAAGCCAATTATAATACTTTTTGCATTTCTGCCGTCAGAGGCAGCATTTCACAACTTTAACACTTTATTGCTCATAACTTTTGACCCTATCGCTCGATTCCGTTCAAATTTTTTTCAAACTGTGTGTAGTCATAAGGCCCATCTACCTAAAGGGTTTTTAAGCTTGCAAATTGTCGCTGTCGTGCACGGAAAACCAGAAAACGCAAAATTTTAGGAAAGTGGGGTCAGAAAAATGAGTTGGTGGGGGACCTTTTTGTAAAATTTTCAAAAAATTGTTTTGAAATCTTTCATACATAATAAAAAACTCATCTCAAGCCATAGCAGGCAATTTAAAATTCTGCAAAAAAATGTTTAGTCATTGTCCTGGTGTACACCCGTTCGTTGGAGGAGGCAGATTGCAACGTTAACTAGTTTGGGAATTCCCGAAATTAACCCAGATTTTTCAAAAATCAGCAAATTTGACGAAAAACGTTTATTTAATAGAGTGTTAACAACTTAAAAACTGGTACCACTTTAAGATAAATACATTTAAAATCTTGCAGTTTGGGGTTAAATTTTGTAAGTGCTTTGGCCCATCAGGAAGAAGTAGTACCGGTATGCACAGTCGCCTGCAGTGTTTTAGCACAGAATAATAATCTACTCGAAGATCTTTTTTAAGAAATTTTTGTTTTCTCATGAAAATAACCAATTTAAGAGTGCATGTACGACTAGGGGACCCAGACCCTCTCAATTCAAATTCAGTCAAATTCAAATTCACTCGAAGATTTTTCTTAAGAAATTTTTGCTTTGTCATGCAAATAACCAGTTTAACTGGAGTACTTGTACGACCAGAGGGCCCAGCCACTCTCAATTCAAATTAAATAATTTGTTCAATGAGCATTTCCCCTAGCTAATTTTTTAAAAGCATTTTTTCGCGTGAACACTGGCCAGGTGAAGGTGAATTGCTGTTGAAAAATGGCATAATAGGTGGTTACGCTTACGAACCAAGTGATTGCCTCGGCCGGATTTACATTGTGTGTGTGTCCTCTGGCACTTTAGAAAATTTCGCAACACCTTCCTGCGATATATAGGTGAAGACTAAAAAAGCCTTACTATCTGAGCGCGAAGCTCCTCACACTGTGTCATGAGGTAAATCCGTTCCTGGTAATAACATTACGTTCATGAAAAGGTTGGAAGAGGGCCTTAGTTAGCGACTTTTAGAACAAAAACCCTTAATTTCACCGGGGTTATACATTTAAATAGGTTGGCAAAAATTGAATTAAAAGGGCGCGGGCCCCCTGGATCAATATTATTCTTAATTACTATTATACGCGAGTACTGTTGTACGCTAAGATGCTAAAAGAAACTGAAACTGAAGAAACAATAGGCTTTTTGTCACATTTTTATCATTGGTGGCATTTCAATTGGATCTTTTGCCCCCCCCCACCCCCCCGGTTACGCCTATGTACGCAGTACCATATTAGAATAATTCTTGTATCAAACGGTACTAAGCAATAATTAAGACAAGCTTTATAACATCATGTTTAAAAGCCATACAACACTAAACCTTGTTTGAGAGGCGTTATGATTTTTTCCTCTGTTTGCGTTCCACGAATATGTATTCGCAATGAAAGAAATTGAAATTCTGGAACTGGAAACTCTGTTTATGTCGGTAAATATACTATGTTATACGAGTAAGGCCCCAGATTTTTAAAAAATGGGCAAAGCCCTATTTAACAATATTTTTGAAAAGGTCTTTAGATTTTAGGACTAAAATAGAGCATTTTTGAACACTAATAATTTTAAAATGAGTTGGTTAGCTACATGGTTCATCTTATAGTTAAAGGGGATGGGAGCTGCGCCGGATCCAAATGAACCACAAGCTCTTAAAAAATGTTTTTTTGCAAATGATAATCGATAAAACATTCACTTTTCGTTGTATATTTCACAAAAAAATGCACCACATTCAACTTTTTGATGTTCGATACGAATGGTCAAAGTGAAAGCGGAAGCAGTACTCTTTCACCTCTTTTCCCTCTTCCGCTTCCACGAAAATTTGCCGCTTCCATCGCTTCCGCTTCCACATCCCTGATTACAAGTTACAGGAATAAAGTTACAAAACGCTGATTATGTGTCCTTTGCTGTTGTGTACAAATAATGGAGCATGTTTTGGCAAAAGTTGATATGTGACATTTTTCAAAAAATAAGTTTTTCGGATTTTTCAAATTACTCACTAAAAATGTTTTAGCTGAGAAAAAACTTAGGTTTATTTTCAATTATTTTTCGGTAATAAATAGCTTATTATGTTGCTCTTGACAATAAAGTGGAATGAAAGTTTAAAATTTTAAACGCGATATTATCGAAACGGCGAAATGCGACTTATCAACTTTTGTCAAAATGTGCTTCATAGAATCGGGATCGTCTCATATGAGTAAGTCGAGTTTTACCAAAAATTATCTACTTCTTTTGCATATTACACTCTTTTTCGTTTGTTTTAAGAGCTCTGTGGTTATTCACTTTCAAAGTTTAAAGGTTTCAAAACCTTATCAAAATAATCAAGCAACGTCAATCAAAAAGTTTATATAACAACGTTAAAACTCAGCGCTTTTCAGAAGTTTCTAACAGTTTTTCACTTCATTATGAAACTAGAATATGACATCGCAAGCGATATCCGGGGACTTCGCGAAAGTATCTATAGCTTTACTGGACTAAAGAACTTCTCAATTGCGTTAAGCTTGCTTATGGCTGTTGATAGTCAGGTCTGAAATACATCGCTTTCCAATTTCATAACGTTCCGTTGACTTGATTAGGTTTGTGGTTAACGGCTTTTAAAATTGTAAATGTCTAGAAAAGGTATCGACAGTATAAGATTTTAATCAAAATTCTACAACTCTGCTTAGTTCTCGTTTCAACTTTAAGGAGTTGTTGAATTTTCACTTAGGAGCGCAGTGCAGTAGTTAAAATTGCGGTTAAAAACAAAACTCGTTAAAACAAATATTTCGACAGTAATCTTTTACTTCGATTAAAACAACGGAAAAGAAAAGAACAAAACTTTTTGATCTAAAATGCCAATATGATTTTCGGGTTTTGTAACTTACATTATCTTGACCAGAAATTTGACACACTATCCTAAATATTAAATCTACACCCTCATCTAGCCCACTGCAATATTTGTTTAAGAAGAATTTTATGTAAACACATGCATGAACACGTCTTCTAATTTTTCAGAAAATTTAAGAACTAAATCAAAAACAATGCCAACCTTAGCGATTAGAATGGAAAAAGATACGTACACAAACAAAATTTGGAAGCAAACAATCAAATTCTTGTAAATTTATAAGTGATATTGCAGAGTCTAATTTTGCGACGACTTCACATTGAAAACTTACATTAATTTATTTAACTCTATGCTTTCCAGAAACCTAGGAGAAATATTTAAAGTCAAACAAATATATTTACCAAAAATTATCTACTTCTTTTGCACATTACGCTTTTTTTATTTCATTTCAACAGCTTTGAGGTTATTCGCTCTCAAAGGTTAACGGTTTTAAAAAGTTATGAAAATAATCAAGTAACGTCAATCAAAAATCTTTTAGGAGTTCCAACAGCTTTTTACTTTATTTTGAAATAACATAGAGCGATCTTTAAAATTCCAGCGACTTTGAGCAAAAAATATTTTTGCATCAGCCGAACTTAACACTAACCACGGCCAAAAATATTCACGCATTTTACAGCTATTTCTAATCAGAGAACGCTGTTTAGCAATGCGACCCACCGGGCAACATACTGAATATTGTACAGTATATTGTATTACATCCATTGTTCAGGACCAAAGCTTTCTTATACTGTAAAATTGTTCATAAAATTTTAAGAGCAAATAAATTTCTTCAACGCCACAAGTGACAGTTTAGTAAAAAACTCGGCCATCCAGCTTTAATCTAACAAAGCCATTAAGCTCAAGTACTTTAACATCTTAAATGTTTGAGCAATCCCATTGGTTTGACTCTTTGACTTTTCTGTGATACCAATTCATTGTGAGAATTTGTCTTATAGTTTGAAAGTCCATTTAAGGGTTAATTGTCCAACATAGCATTGCCAAGTTTGGCATGTTTTATCTTTTTCTTACATTAGCCTACCGGTACTCCTAAAATTTGATATGGCTAGCAGGAGTACTTCGTAACAAAAATTTTAAAATTTTGAGGGGTTCATTAGGCGTGGTCTCCTTAATGTGGCCAACCAGATTTTGTTTTGTTTAATCTTTGATTCCTATTAACCTATCCAATAGATTTAATTTTTTAGTTGTTGTAGTTAATGATCGGAGGTATCAATGTAATTGGAGGACCCCTCTCAAATGACTTCCTCAAGTTTTTTCATATGTATTTTTACCTATCTTGAAAATTTTATTTGTCTAGCTTGAGTGGTTCAAAATTTTGAAGGACCCGTTGGAGGAGGACTCCCCGATTATGGCACCTAAAATAATTAGCCATTTTTTATTTACCTGTTCTGATTTTTTCTTTCTTCTGTATTTAGCTATTCTGAAAGTCTCTTGCGTCTAGCTTGAATGGTTGAAAAGTTTGAATATTGAAGGAACCAAATGAGGGGCCCCCATTTTGGTATCCCAAAATTTTTTCAAATTTTATCTTTTCTTCCTATTTACCTATTCTGAAACTTCCTCAGTTTAGCGGAAGTGGTTAAAGTTTGAATTTTGGGGTCTTTGTTTGAGGTGTATCCCTTCATTTTGATACCCCCAAGTTTTGTTAAATTTTATCTTTTCATCTAAAAATTTCTTGTATCTAGCGTGAGTGGTTAAAAAGTTTGAATTTTGGCGGCCCCGTTTGAGGGGGGCACCCTAATTTTAGTACCACCAAGTTTTGTCATACTTTATTTTTTCATATTTGACTATCCTGAAAATTTGTATGTGTCTAGCGTGTGGTTAAAAAGTTAAACATTTTGACGGCCTGTTTAGGCAGGACCCCCATATTGATACCCCCAAATTTTGTCGAATTTTATCTTTTCTTCAAATTTGCCTACCCTGAAAATTTCATGTGTCTAGCGTCTGTGGTTATAAAGTTCAAAATTTTTGCAGCCCCGTTTGAGGGGGACTCCCATTTTGGTATTCCCAAATTTTGTTACATTTTATCTTTCCTTTATATTTAATTACCTTAAAAATGTTTATGTGTGTAGCTTAAAAGGTAAAAAATTGTGAATTTTAGAGGCCAGTTTGAAGGGGAAATATCCATCGTAGCACCCCCGATTTTTATTAGGTTTAGTTTATGTTTAATATCAACTCATTCCGAAAATTTTATCCATCTAGCTCTAACGGTTTAAAAGTTCAAAATTTTGGACGACCCGATCGAGGGGGATCCACCCAAACTAGCACCCCCACTTTCAGTCGCACAAAAGTCCTCCCTGACTGTGATATCTTCAATCGCTCAAACTTTGAATACAGTGCGTTTAGCGGTTTAAAAGTAGATGGCATTGGAAGAAAAAGAAAAAAGAAAAAAAAGCAAGAAAAAAGAAAAAAAAAAAAAGAAAAATAGTATTGAAGTTGGGGTAAATGAACACAACCAAAAGAAGGTGGTTGATAGTGTGCTCAAAAACCACAAACCGTTTTTCATTAATATCAGTACTTACCGAGATCGTTTCAAATTCGTCAACTTTTTGCCCATTTTTGGCCAGTAGAATTTTGGTTACGTAACCGGGCGCCCCCAAACTCCGTTTGCTTGAAGCTTTCATTCATGTTGTGTCCAAATTTTAGCTTTGCAAGTCAAGTGGTTTTTGAGTCATGAACGAATTAATAAATTTTCGACCCAAAAATCGCTGTTTTTTTTGTGTCTTAATTTACGATCACGTAACCTAGGATCCCCAAAATTGGCACGCATAATGCTTTCATTGATTTTTATATTGAGTCCGAATTTTAAGTTTCTAGGTTTGACCGTTTATTAGTTATAGGTTTGAATGTTTGATAGTTAATCAATCCTCATCTATCAAAATTCGCAAACAAAAACAAAAGTCCTACGGGAGCTCGCGCGAAGTTCCAATTAACGTTAGGGTTCGGCTTTGAGTTTGGGTTACATTTTTTTGTCCATGAATATTTATGATTGATAAAAAATAATTTTTTATATGCGGTTTTTTTCATAGGCAATTTTTCATAACAATTTTTCATGAAAAACAATTTTTCATATTTAAGATTGATGAAAACCAAATGCGGTTCTTTTTAGGTGTAAAATTACTCTGTATAACATTAACTAACCTTGATGTTGCTTGGTGGTAAAAAATTTATTTTTCACTCCGTATTTTTTGTCATGGTCCAACTTGTTGTAGGTGCAACTAAATGACACTTCTGTCTCCTCCTTACTGAACTGATTTGGATCACATTGCTGATGGAGTATATTTAGTACGTGGGGGTATGATGATATTACGAGTATGATGGATGATTTTATTTTTTTAATCTTACAGTGGCACTATTGTGCCGGACCGGTTCATTATTATTGTTATTAGAATTAAGGTTAATTTTAGAGTAGAGGAATAGAGTTTCAGTTAAACTTGGAGCTAGGGTTGGAGCTGTGATATCGATTTTTTCTTACACGACGTAACAACAGCTTCTGTCCCAGTCAAATGTTCCACGGTTGGGGTAGATTGTTTTTAGACTTTGATGAAACGGTTCAATGGAATTCTTGCAGAGAACTCTGATGCTAGCTGCGTAAAATAACTGAAAAGTTATTAGTAAGCCATAGACAATATCCAGAGTCTTATAGACACAATCAAACCTTTGATTAACTGCCTAATAGCTTATTATTAATTTTCTTAGTACGTTGTTCTTAATGAAAATTAATTGTTAATAATAATTTAATTGCGATGTTTTGGCGTTTGACGACTTCTGTAGCTCAAGTGGTAGAACAGTGGACCAAAAGTCCGAAGGCTGCAGGTTCGAATCCTATAGGAAGACAACTTTTTCGCACTGCTTGTTTTAAGTAATCGCCGTTCTGGAGGCTCTAAATTCTTAAGGCTTCCGCGCAGTAGCGTTTAGGCCAGAAAGCACGCGAACGATTAAACCAGGGATATGCTTAAAAGGGATTGCCAACCAGCGTTGTTAATTGTTCTCGTCACGCATGAGTAATGTTCAAATTTTCGGTCAGGTTTCAGATCAAAATGCATTGTTTCTGGTGGAGCTAGGTGCAGAGGTTGGATTGTTTTTGTAGGTGAATGGCCTAGAACTCTGACGACCTTGAAAATGGTTTGTTATTGATATTATGCATCTGAAAACAGTGAAGCAAAGTAACGAAATACTACTTGAGTTAATTACTCAAGTTGTTTTTTCCAGTAAGGAGTATTTTTTGAGCGGATACCGTACACGAGTCCTAAAAACACAATTCATAAAAACACGAGTCCTAAAAACAGAGTGATGGTCAAGATTTTAACGTATAGCGAAAATGTAGAACAAATGAAAATCAAAAGACTATCGGAGCATAAAAATTGGCCTTGAGAAACAGTTTCACTAAGAATAAAAGAACCAAAGCTGTCGTAAACATTTTATTTAAAACGAGACGATTCGACTGATTACTTAAGTCATTGTCAATCTGTAAATAATGCACCAGAAAAATTAGAGTAATAGATAACCTGCAAGGTTAAAATGAACGAAACAGGCAAAAAATACCAAAATTAACGCAATGTAGTTCCACAGTGTGAAGACCTCATTGCTTTCAAGAATGTGCCCAAACCAAGGTAGTAAGTATTTCATTTATAACGGCATAATAAATCTAACCAAGCGACACTCATCCATTCAACTGCCAAATCACATCTAAAAATTTTGTTGAAATATCAAGATTACTATCCATATCAACTTTCAATATCAATATAACTATCAACTTTCAATATAACTATCAATTTCAATATTACTATCAAAACACGGTCAATATTACTATCCGTATGATGGTCGCAATTTCAACACAAGCCTGCGAAGTAGCAACCAGTCTACCACAACATTTTGGACAAAACAGCCATGTTTAATGAGTCTAACCAATTTCCTTCGAGTTTTGCTTGCTGCGATCGCAAACTCTTTAGGACCTAATACAAACATTGCTTTTGTTGGCTATGTTTGGTTAGGTTATTGGTGTGATATTCAGATACCAGGACCAAAGCTCTTTCTGCATTTGCTACTCTCAAACGTTGCATCATTTTTCTAGCGTTTTGGTATTCAGAGTCATCAGGCCATAACCGGGCTGGTTTACGCAGAAAGAAAACACCGAGGTTCAAGAGATTGAGGAGCTACCATGAATCAACACCAACCAGATCTTTCAACTGAGTTTTTCACTAGCCACTAAAAGCAGGAGCTCATTGGAAAAAGAAACATCTTTTCGTTCATATCTTAATAAAGCTGTAGCCTTTGCTTGTTTTTCTTGAACCGAAAGCTTATCACTGAAAAGACTGAGCACGACCAAACGCTCCGACAAGTACCAAAAAGGGTCGTCGAGTTTCTTCAGCATGGATGCAGTCATACTTGAGTAGACATCAGGATATCTTTTGGGGTGTTTTTGTATGGCTTTTTGATTAAATTGCAGTGTTTTATGTTTCATTAAGTCATTCTTTGCAGCATCCAATGCAACTGAAGAGGTAGTCCAACTTTCAACTTAATTCAGGCATAGAAAAATAGCCAAATTGGTGATGCTTTCCAGATGATCTTGTGGAAGTACCTTTGCCAGCTGCTTTCGAAATAATGCAATCTTTAAAGAATGTACAACTTTCGATATTCACCGCGCATGATGTTTAGCTCCTGGAGCTTTCACAATAAAAGAAAGACCTTTCGGCATGGTTCCACTTGCAAGAGAAATGAACGACTTACCGAATAAATTTATCATTTGGTCGACAGCATGGTCGAATGGTTACATAAGAGTGTCGTTATGATGACGACTCGGGCTTGAGAAGTTTCGGGTTTAACTCGCACCTTCGTCACATTGTTGCGTTCTTGGACAAAAGTTTTTTTTACTATGCTTTTCCCTGCTTGGTTTATTTAAAAATTAGCAAATTTCCTGAACAAGACATCAAGAAACTACCAAAACATTTGGAAAGCCGACAACTCCCCAAGCAGATGCGGATTGGTCCAACATAAGTTGTAGCACCGCTGTCAATTTTTAGCAAATGGAGGATAAGATGATGCAACCAATCCATCAAACATGTCAATACTCTATAATGTCAAAATTAAAACAGTTTTATACTTACTTTTAAGTATCTCTCCTAAAGTCTATCACCAAATACGCAAATAAGTTTCTCTGGTTTGTAGGATGTATTTAAGTACCGCAGTTTAGTAATGCTGTACAAATTATACTAGACATACCGTAAAATACCAAAAAGTTATCAATGATATACTGTAACACAAATCACTTGCCAAGAAATATGATGGTTTGTTCCAACAGCCCCTTGTAATCATTTCTTTGGGGTCAATCTTCTACGCTTAAGGCAATTTGACAGAACTCAACTACACGTTCACATTGGTTTTGCATGGTCCGCGATGGTTGATATACCTCATAATTAGACTTGTCTAATCTGGGCCATGCTGTTAAACCGAAACGAAAGCTTCCTCTTTTGGACCTTTTGAATCTGCATAAACCAATTTTGCCGCAGCCGCGCAGAGTAATTCGTGGATATGATGGAGACAAGGTAATTGAAGAAGCTGGCGTCCGAATTCTTTTTCCAATCTAACAACTATACAATTACCGGAAATTCAAAGGTTGCAGGTTCAATTTCTGCGGGAAGACAACCTTTTCGCATTGCTTGTTTTAAGTAGTCGCCGTTCGGGTGGCTTCTTCCTAGGCTTCCCCGCTGGGAGTCTTTAGGCCAGATAGCACGAAAACGATCAAGCATGAATTGATTTGCCAAAAACAATGAGTGTAATATTGTAAATTTTTTTGCGCTCAAATGATACAAAAAGCAAGGATCAACCAGGAACAAATATATTTCTATCAATTTTTGTTTGGCATTTTTGGATATAACGGACCAAATTGCAGACAAATTGAGACCGATGGAAAATTTGGTGATGGTCGTGCAAAATGGGTCACCCTACAGAGCAATCTAATTTTGTCCAATGGCTCCCAAGTTTTAGCAATTTTTTTGGTTCGTTATAAGGGTCGCTTATGAACGATTTGTGAATCTTTTCAATTCTAGTTATAAAAAACTCTGCAAATTTGTTGGCAAGTTCGTTGTCATTTGCAAAGCCATTAGGAAATTTCTTGATTGGTTCAACACCAGACAATAATTTTACAGTCCTGAACAAGCTTTTCTGGTGTCTGGACGAATTTTCAATTTTACGTCGGATGTATTTTAATTTCTTTTGTTTAGCTAGATCCATACATTGTTTTCGTAGATCGTAATTTATAAGCTTGTGAATAAAAAGTTTTGATTTTTTGAACATTCTTTCGGCTTTTCTTCTTTTTCTACGTAGTAGCGGATATTCGTGGGCAAAGCAAGGGCAATAAGGAACGTTTTTGATTCTCTTTAGCTTTGTAGGTGCATGCTTGTCAACAGGCGCGTCAATTCCCGAGGGGGGTTGGGGGGGAGGTCGGAACCTTCCCAAAGATATGCACTAACGGGGTCCAAATAGTAAAGGATCCCCCCAATAAAAATGAACATGTTTGCTATTTATCATGAACACTAACAAAATAACATATCTGTCTTGACAGATTTTTCTTGCTCAAAATCTTGAAAACTGTATGCCACAGCGCTAGGCCAAGATTTTATGACAATATTCACGATAATACGAGTATGTTTATCATCTAGCCAACATATTGCACACTTTTAATTTGTGTACGTTACCGACTCATAATTTGTGGCTGTGTGTCTGCCAGTGAAGTCTAGATGAGGAAAGTCCTCACTCTCTTATAGCGGGGCACTGGGGGGCGAAAGCAGACTGAGACTCGCGGCGTCAGAGGAAGGTAGGTTAAAGCTCGTTTTTTCGTTGCTGTTTCGCGCGTAGTAGAAGTTCGTAGTAGTAGCAATCTTTTATTGCCGAGCAAAAACAAATATATAAATCGAAAATTCAGCAAACATTTAAAGACAAGATTTAGCGCAACGAGAAGGAGCGACAGACCAAAACAAGAACGTCGCTTAATCAAGCGACACGGTGGCCGAGTCTGCTCCTCCTCTTAGAAATAGTACAAAATTCGGCTGTAGGATTTCGACACTATCGGAAAGTTTTGTTTTGATTTTGGTAATTAACAAAAAATGAAAAAAAGGTAAACAAAAGAAACGGAAAATCAGGAAAGAAAGACACAAACACACAGATAGGCCAGCATTTTAATATCCAGACAAGTAAATAATGGTTTCACTTGTAAACAGGTATAAGATTTCAAAAAGTAAAGCTTTAATATCTTTGATGATGTTTTGTCACTGGAAGTTAAAACTTTATCCCTTATATGTCTTCATAAACTATTTTAAATTGTAACACCAGAAATTTTAAGCGATTGATTAGTTTTTACCAACAATGTTATTTGCTCATAAAAACTTGTGGAAGAAGCACTTCGGGCCAAATACGTATGAACAGAGGACAAAGTTCTAAAAATCGTTAATTGATTGCCACATAATAGAGGCAATTTTTTAAAATTGACTCTGGCCATAAATTTGGCAACTTCTAATTTTTAAATTCCATGAATATTTCGGACTTGCAGTTGTTCATAAAATGGTTTTAATCAAGTTTTTGTACCAAATTTGTTGCATGATGTTTTTATGATGCGATTTTGTTTGACTTGTAGTTTGTGTTTAATGATTTTGGAAGAATTTCCGCGGCAAATAATAATTGCATATCAAAGATGAGAATATACTAAACTATCATAAACTGACATTAAAGCTCTTTGCGGTATACTCTTGCGTAATTTATAGATGGCACCAGAGCAGCCGATAATTTGGTTTCATTGGTTTCAATGGTCAGTGTGGTTTCAATGTGCTTGTTCCTAGTGAGTTTGTCATCAAGAAATACTCCTAGATATTTTACACAATTGGCCTGTTTTATTTTGCAATCATTTATTAGTCGAAAGATTTTTCTTTGCTTTTAGTAAAATTGCTTTACCAAAACCAAGCAGCTCTTCGATTGAAGAAAATAATTTATACGCAGTTGGACCATTGAGGATAAAATAGGCTACCGGTAGCCTATTTGCTTGGAAAAAGATTAGTACCTGTTAGCTAGGTTGATTATTTTGTTTAGTTGTGGAAGTCGCAAAACTAACAAGTATGGAAAGGCAGTGGCGTCGCTAGAAACGGTGACATTCTGGCAGGAACTTAGTGGACGGTGTCATCATAGGCAAGCCAGAATTTTTGGTTGGGGGGAAAGGGGGACCAAATCACATGCAATGACGCCATCAAACAATTTCGAAATGAGAAACTTTTTACGGGGCAAAGATATCGTAAAATAAAAGATCAGAAGCCGTGGCCTGGTTTGGCATGCAACCAGGAATTTGCTGAAGGGGGAGGACTTGAAGTAAAATGTTGAAAAGTGAAATTGTCATAATTGGGGGACATGATGAGCAAACTAGTGTAACTCAAATGTATCACGAACGGGGATCTGGGGGCGAAAATTCCCAGCCGCTGGGCAATTTTTTGAAAAAATAGCTATTTAATGCCAATATAGATCACATTTTTAGCGTTTTTAGAGTAATTTGAAAAAAAACAGATTTTTAACATTTAGAAGGCCAATTGAACAATTAAATTGCTCAGTTTTCTTTTTACTTACAATTTAAATCCAAAACAAGTTTAAAGTCTTGCATTTTGGGGTTAATTTTGTAAGTGATTTGGCCCAGCTAGGTGGAAGTAAGATACATTGACTCCTGCCATATTTTAGCACTACATAATAATCCATTTGAAGATTTGCCTTAAAAGATTTTGTTTTGTCATAAAAACAACCAGTTGTAGGAGTGCATGTAACGACTTAGGGGCCCAGGCCCCCTCAATTTAAATTCAATAATTTGTTCAGTGAACATTTTCGTTTGCTAACTTTTTTCGAAAGCATGTTGTCGCGTAAAAACTGGATAGGTGCAGGTGAATTGTTTTTGAAAGTTAATTGGTATGATAGATGGTTGTTGGTAAGGCCTATAACGAATCATGTTTTTACCTTGGCCAAGTTTACAATGCACGCATCCCTGTCACTATGGGGATTTTTGCTGCAATTTCCAGTAATATATAGTTAAAGACAAAAAAACTCTAAGGCCCACCATCTAAGCACAGGCCCTCAGGCACTGTGCCATTTAGTAAATCCGGTTGTGGTTTTTGTATTACGTTTATAAAAAGGTGTGATAAGTGCCTGAGGTTGCAATTTTTGAGGCAAAACTCCCATTTTCTCCCGGGCTATACACGTAAATTGGTTGGCAAAATTTAAAATTGAGAGGGCCTGGGCCCCCTGTTTGTCCATATCAATATTATTGTTGATTTCTGTTGAACGCGTTCACTGCTGTGCGAAGAAATGCTAAAAGAAACTGAAACTGAAAAGACACTAGGTTTTGTTTTAATATTTTTATTATTGAAGGCATGTTAAGTGAGGGGGTCTGCCCTCCCCGGGCTACGTTTGTGGATGTCGTTACTTAAAGTCAGGGCCTACGAGAGGGGGTTCAGGGGGTACATCGTACCCGGACCCGGGTCTAGAGGGGCCCGGGCTTAGGGGGCCTGGAAGAGTTGAGGTTATCGCGTTAAGTTTTGGCCAAAATTTTTTTCCCTCTTGCCCTTTTTGCGTCCCTGATTTAGAAAAATGGTGCCAATTTTGGGTGAAGATCTTTTTTTTTATTTTTATTTTGGTCTTCACCTAATTTTGGGCAAAAAATAGGACCAAATTTGAGTGAAGACCATTTTTTGATTTATTTGTTTGCACTTCACGTAATTTTGGGGGCCCGGCATCGATCCTCGTACCCCCTGGAAAAATTTCTCTCTGAGGCCCTGCTTAAAGTACAGTAGTATGAATAGGCTTGGCAGAACGATTTTCAAAGTTTTCAAAGTCGTGACATTGGAATTAGGGCCCGAAAACCTCCCCAAAAGTTTGGTGTGAAAGAGGTCACATTCAAAAAATAAGGAAAAAAACATTTCAGACGATTATGTATCTCAAGATATTTTTTATCCCCACCAACCCAATTTTGGCCGCGATGAGTTTTTTTTCTTTTTCTTCCAAAATACCGTACGCTTATTTCCTTGACGACTTAACACCGAAAAAAAAGCTGCGTCAAATGAGCTATTGCAACGTACAAACAATGCAAACAAAATTTGCGAGGTTTTGCCAAAAAGGTTCTGGTTATGATAAGTTGGACCCCCCAAAAATTTGGAGAAATCGACGCGCCTGTTTATAGGCAAAAGGGACAATCCCGAAAAATCTAAAAAAACTAACTCGTCCGTAAAAATCATATCATTGTAACATGACAGTAAGAAATTTGTATACGGCATTAAACAAGTGTAATTGTTAAATAGCAAAGAGGAAGAAGTTACGGGAATAAACTAGTTAAAATAACTGTGAAGTTAAAAAATTATGCAACATTTGAAATGGAAGTTTCTGGAAAGGACTCGGCTAGGCCAACTGTAAGCGGTAAATAGTTACGCATTGGTTATTGAACAGCATTGGCATATTATCGTTTTAATTAACTGTAGGCTACAGTTGGCAAATCGTAACTGCTCCTTACAGTTATTTCCATAGGTGGGCCCAAGTCCGTTAATCCGTTAATAACGAAAAGGCGCGTCGATTTCTCGAAATCTTTGGGGTCCAACTTAATAACCAGAATTTTTTTGGCGAAGTCTCGCGAATTTTGTTTGCATTGTTTGTGCGTTGAAATAGCATATTTGATGCAGTTTTTTTTTTCGGTGTAAAGCCGTTTAGGAAAAGAGCGTTCGGTATTTTGTAAAAAAAAAGGAAAAAAAAACTTATCGCGGCCAAAAGGAGATTGGTGGAAATGAAAGGGTATCTTGAGATATAATCGTGTGAAATATTTTTGCCGTATTTTTTGAATGCGACCTCTTTCACGCCAAACTTTTTGGGCGGTTTTCGGGCCCTAATTCCAATGCTATGACTTTGAAAGCTTTGAAAATTGTTCCACCAAGCCTGTCCACACTAATTTAAGTGATGACACCCTTAGGCATAGCCCGAAGGGGGGGAGGGAGTCAGGCCCCCCCTCAATTGAAATGCCCTCAATGATAGAAATATTAAAACAAAGCCTACTGTCTTTTCAGTTTCAGTTTCTTTTAGCCTTTTTCCGTACAACAGTGCACGCGTTCAACGGTAATTAACAATAATATTAATGTGGACAAACAGGGGGCCCAGTCCCCCTCAATTTAGAATTTTTCCAACCAAGTTAAGTGTATATCCCGGGAGAAAACAAAAGTTTTGTCTTAAAAATTGCAACCTCAGGCACTTATCACACCTTTTTATAAACGTAATACAATAACCACGACCGGATTTACCAAATAGCGTAGTGCCTGGGGGTCCGCGCTTAGATGGTGGGCCTAAGCGTTGTTTTAACTTCAAATATATTTGAGTACAAAATTGCAGCAAAAATCCCCAAAGTGCCAGGTGCCCATGCGATGTAAATCCGGCATAGGTAAAAACATGATTCGTTATAGGCCTTACCAATAACCATCTATCATACCAATTAACTTTCAATAACCATATTTACTTCCACCTGCACCTCGCCAGTTTTTAAGCGACAAAATGCTTTTGAAAAAAATTACCCAGCAAAAATGCTCATTGAACAAATTATTGAATTTAAATTGAGGGGGCCTGGGCCCCTAGGTCGTTATACATACATTCCTACTACTGATTACTTTCATGACAAAACAAAATCTCTTATGGCAGATTATTATAAAAATTTTTCGAGTGGATTTGTACTGCTAAAGTATTGCAGGAGTCAATGTGCCTTACTTCCACCTAGCTGGGCCAAATCACTTACAAAATTAACCCCAAAATGCAAGACTTTAAACTTGTTTTGGATTTAAATTGTAAGTAAAAAGAAAACTGAGCAATTTAATTGTTCAATTGGCCTTCTAAATGTTAAAAATCTGTTTTTTTTTCAAATTACTCTAAAAACGCTAAAAATGTGATCTAATGGCATTAAATAGCTATTTTTTCAAAAAATTGCCCAGCGGCTGGGAATTTTCGCCCCCAGATCCCCGTTCGTGATACATTTGAGTTACACTAGTTTGCTCATCATGTCCCCCAATTATGACAATTTCACTTTTCAACATTTTACTTCAAGTCCTCCCCCTTCAGCAAATTCCTGGTTGCATGCCAAACCAGGCCACGGCTTCTGATCTTTTATTTTACGATATCTTTGCCCCGTAAAAAGTTTCTCATTTCGAAATTGTTTGATGGCGTCATTGCATGTGATTTGGTCCCCCTTTCCCCCCAACCAAAAATTCTGGCTTGCCTATGATGACACCGTCCACTAAGTTCCTGCCAGAATGTCACCGTTTCTAGCGACGCCACTGCCTTTCCATACTTGTTAGTTTTGCGACTTCCACAACTAAACAAAATAATCAACCTAGCTAACAGGTACTAATCTTTTTCCAAGCAAATAGGCTACCGGTAGCCTATTTTATCCTCAATGGTCCAACTGCGTATAAATTATTTTCTTCAATCGAAGAGCTGCTTGGTTTTGGTAAAGCAATTTTACTAAAAGCAAAGAAAAATCTTTCGACTAATAAATGATTGCAAAATAAAACAGGCCAATTGTGTAAAATATCTAGGAGTATTTCTTGATGACAAACTCACTAGGAACAAGCACATTGAAACCACACTGACCATTGAAACCAATGAAACCAAATTATCGGCTGCTCTGGTGCCATCTATAAATTACGCAAGAGTATACCGCAAAGAGCTTTAATGTCAGTTTATGATAGTTTAGTATATTCTCATCTTTGATATGCAATTATTATTTGCCGCGGAAATTCTTCCAAAATCATTAAACACAAACTACAAGTCAAACAAAATCGCATCATAAAAACATCATGCAACAAATTTGGTACAAAAACTTGATTAAAACCATTTTGTGAACAACTGCAAGTCCGAAATATTCATGGAATTTAAAAATTAGAAGTTGCCAAATTTATGGCCAGAGTCAATTTTAAAAAATTGCCTCTATTATGTGGCAATCAATTAACGATTTTTAGAACTTTGTCCTCTGTTCATACGTATTTGGCCCGAAGTGCTTCTTCCACAAGTTTTTATGAGCAAATAACATTGTTGGTAAAAACTAATCAATCGCTTAAAATTTCTGGTGTTACAATTTGAAATAGTTTATGAAGACATATAAGGGATAAAGTTTTAACTTCCAGTGACAAAACATCATCAAAGATATTAAAGCTTTACTTTTTGAAATCTTATACCTGTTTACAAGTGAAACCATTATTTACTTGTCTGGATATTAAAATGCTGGCCTATCTGTGTGTTTGTGTCTTTCTTTCCTGATTTTCCGTTTCTTTTGTTTACCTTTTTTTCATTTTTTGTTAATTACCAAAATCAAAACAAAACTTTCCGATAGTGTCGAAATCCTACAGCCGAATTTTGTACTATTTCTAAGAGGAGGAGCAGACTCGGCCACCGTGTCGCTTGATTAAGCGACGTTCTTGTTTTGGTCTGTCGCTCCTTCTCGTTGCGCTAAATCTTGTCTTTAAATGTTTGCTGAATTTTCGATTTATATATTTGTTTTTGCTCGGCAATAAAAGATTGCTACTACTACGAACTTCTACTACGCGCGAAACAGCAACGAAAAAACGAGCTTTAACCTACCTTCCTCTGACGCCGCGAGTCTCAGTCTGCTTTCGCCCCCCAGTGCCCCGCTATAAGAGAGTGAGGACTTTCCTCATCTAGACTTCACTGGCAGACACACAGCCACAAATTATGAGTCGGTAACGTACACAAATTAAAAGTGTGCAATATGTTGGCTAGATGATAAACATACTCGTATTATCGTGAATATTGTCATAAAATCTTGGCCTAGCGCTGTGGCATACAGTTTTCAAGATTTTGAGCAAGAAAAATCTGTCAAGACAGATATGTTATTTTGTTAGTGTTCATGATAAATAGCAAACATGTTCATTTTTATTGGGGGGATCCTTTACTATTTGGACCCCGTTAGTGCATATCTTTGGGAAGGTTCCGACCTCCCCCCCAACCCCCCGGGAATCGACGCGCCTGATAACGAAGCTAACTTTTTCATTCGCTTGTTAATTCGTTAGAAAGTTTTTACGTGTTGGCTATTTTAACTTCCGTTAGGTTCTGTTAACTTCCGTTAAAGTTTTTATCGTTAACATCTTGCGCCATTCATTCATTGTATCGCTACAAATCAGTTTGTACCGATAACACTTGTTGCGTATTAGCACGAATTTTATACAAGAAAGCGAAAAAAGGAGAACTTTTTTGTGGCAAATAACAGGGCTGCAGCGTTATTGGTCTATTAATTATCGCTGTTCGCAATTTCGAAAGATTTTTGATTGCAGCTTCGTCAGTGCATTTGAACTTATTTTTATCTTGAAATTATATTAGACTGTAAAATGTAACTTTCAAAACACAAAAAGACCACCATAGCTATAAATATTTCCTTATAATCAGCTCAACAGCGTCAATATGTGTTCTAGAAGTGAGTAAATAAAAAAAAAAAGTAAATTACACGCAAAATATTAACGAATTATCGGACTTTATTAACTTCCGTGAATTAGCGCTGAAAATAACGGATTAATGTTAACGGAGGTGTGAAGTTAGTTAACGGACTAGAGGTTAACGAATCTATCGTTTTGCATTAACTTGCCCACCAATATTATTTTTTAACAGTTACGTAGCAAAATATTTTAATCTATGCACGGGTGCCACAACGTGCGTTTTGAAGAACAATTTCACGGCATAGGCGTAGTAAGGGAGTGAGGGGGGCCCACAGGGCCCGTCCCCCCCAAGTGAAACGCCACCAATGATAAAAACGTGACAAAAAACTCTACTGCTTCTTCGGTATCAGTTTCTTTTAGCAACCTCGCGTACAACAGTACACGCGTACAACAGTAATTAACAATAATATTGATCCTGATGGCCCGGGCCTCTTCAATTCGATTTTTGTTCACCAATTTGAATGTATAACTCGGGTGAAATTAAGAGTTTTTGTTCTAAAACTTGCTTACTGAGACCCTTATCTGTCCTTTTTATGAGCGTAATGTAAGTAAATAACCAGAGCCGGATTTACCATATGGCACAGTGCGAGGGGCCCCACGCTCAGATGGTAAGAAGTTTTTGGTCTTCACCTATATTTGGCATGAAAAATGTTGCAAAATTCCAAAAGTGCCAAACGCCCTACGCAATGTAAATCCGGCCCGGCAATAGCATGGTTAGCAGGCGTAACTATCCATTGCATCATTTTTCGATAACAAGTTACCTCCAACTCGCCAATATTTACGCAAAAGTATATTTTTGGAAAAAATCAGTCAGAGAAATGCTCATTGAACAAGTTTTTGAATTTAAATTGAGGGGGCCTAGACCCCTATGGTCGTACATATCCTCCTAAACTGGTCGTTTTCAAGACAAAACAAAAATCTCCTTCGGAAGATCTTCGAGTGGATTATATTATTTACTGCTAAAATATTACAGAAGGCAATGTGTTTGAAATTTCCTCTACCTGGGCCAAACCACTTACAAAATTTAATTCCAAAATGCAAGATTTGAAACGTATTTAGGACTTAAATTGCAAGTAAAAAGAGGATTAAATAATTTAATTTTTCAGTTGGCTTTCAACTGTTGAAAATTTAGTTCTTTTAAATGGCTTGAACACGTGCGAAATGTGATCCATTGGCATTACAATAGCTTTTTTTTTCCAAAAAATTAAAAAAACTCGCCCAGGGACTGGGGCTTCACTTTTAGCTGAAAAATAATTTGTTAAACTGCATGGTTCATTTTTAAGTTGATAAAGGTGGGGTCTGACCCTAATAGTGAACAACTTACTTTTAAAAAGGTTTCTTTGCAAAATAGTGCTTGTTTATCAAACAATAACTTTTTGTCGTAATGTTTTACAAAAAATTGCACCACATTTAGGTATTCAACGCTTGTATTTTTCTAATCGTCAGCTTGGTCATAGAACTAAAGTTACGAATTTGGTGATACATACGTAGCGTAAAAATAACCAAAATAATAACTTGAAATGTGTTGTAAGCTTGTTTTAAAACCTTTGGTATGACTTAGCCAGGCCAATTTAAGCTCGTAAGCAACGACAGAACAAGATTATCAAAAAAAAAATTGCCTCGGATTTTTTGGAATCCTGTATTTCTATAGCCTACTTTATTGTGAAATCTTAAATAGTTGTACTAGTAATTTACACGAATAGGATGTGTCATTTTACTTTTCTCAAAATGACTTTGGGCGTAGACAATAGAATCATTAGTTTGTTAATTAGGATAAGATTGTAATAAAGTGCTATTTTATATCAGTCAAGCCTGCAGAAAGTGCTAATTATTTCGATTTATAATTTTTTTATTTGAAAATCATTAGTTGGTTATGCAAGAAGCACCAAAATTTTTTTTCGGTTTAGGTTGTTGCTCTTTTTTTGAAATTTGACCTCCAAAATTTCTCAAGCACAGGAAGAATTTAAAATCAAAAGAGAACACGAGACCCAAATGTTTATTGGCATCTTTAGAAGTTGCATTGGCTGGGAATCAAACCATTAACCTAGTCGTTTGAAATACAACCTGCTGCCACAAGGTGGTTAAAAGTGCTTGAGTATGTTAATCAAAAAAAAAAACAAAAAACGTGCAGCCTTAAAAGTAATTTTCGTTATACTCTAAACCAGGGGTGGGCAATTACTTTCCTGAGTTAGCCGTTTACAGATAATGAACGTAGTTACTGGGCAGAAGGCTCAAAACTCAATATTGAAACATAATTAAAAAATAATTTATTTACACATACCTTGCATAATAGCTAAAGCACCACTAAACAGTGACCGACCTTCATGCAAAATATTAGCCTATGCAACCAAAATTTCATTGAGTCATTTAACTTCAAAGTTAACCATTTTCCAAACCTTTAAAACTTGACTAAAATTCGGTTTTTGTTACTCACTCTTGGATGTCTGAAAAAACTACCGTAAGTTCTTTCGATTCTCTTGATTTTTGGAATTGTAGTTTACGACATCATTTTCTATGACTAGAAAAATTTGTGATATCCTACCATAAATATTTTTTATTTTATTTAGAAAATGATCAGGGTTATTGGAAGTTTTAAAGGACACCACTCTGCGACACCCCTGAACACCACTCTACGACACCCTATTTTACAAACACTGCGACACTCAATTTCACTTGTTGTACGAACGTGCATAACCGCAAAAACTTTCGCATCAAGAACAAACTTTTTTTCATTAATGCTCTTCTCTTTTTCTTCGCGTGTCAATGTCTAGTCTACTAAATAAAGAGCCTATAAATTTGGGGTGTCGCAGACTGGTGCTTAGTGTCGCGCGGTGGTGCCAAGTGTTGCAAAGTGGTGACTTTATTAGGGGATAAAAGGGGATTGTTTGACCCCTTTAACTTAAAATAAAAACCTAATTTTTGGTGAGATCATAAAAAATACCTGTAGTTTCCACCAGAAAAAATCAAGATTTTATCGTCTAAATTATTAAACGTACAAGCTATAAAATCAAAAACAATAAAAAAGGTATCGCAGAATGGTGCCACTTCCGCATTCGTTATTTTCATTGATCCTTCCAACGGAAATTTATATCCGTAAAAATTATAGTAGTGTTTTCAGAAGGCACAAGTGGGCCGAATGAAACGCTTTGGTGGGCCGGATCCGGTCCGCGGGCCATAATTTGCCCACCCCTGCTCTAAACGTTTCAAACAAACTTAGTTCATCGTTTGTCAACGTAATCTTATTCGAATAGAAAGAAGATTACTGTTGCTGATGATGAACTAAATTAGTTCGGTACGTTTAAAATGAAAAGAAATTTTAAGGATGTTTTATTTTAAGCTAAAATTCGCTAATTTACCATTTTTAATGTGCTTGAATTTTACAACAAAATAACCAACGTACCCACCCAAATCCAAAAGAATCATGTGCAAGTTACGGTGCTCTGCTAATTTATATTCATGACATGCTGTACTTACTCGCTAGCGTGCTAAACAAGCACTGATGGCCTTTTGAACAAGACTGTTACAAGCGTCATAGCTTGCAGATGTGCTAAATCGGTCAAAAATTCAATTTTTGACGTGTAGAAGAATTTTAGTGCGGCGTTTATCAGCTGAAATGTTTTAAATTGTCCACAAAAGCTAATTCAAAAACTTTTACAGCTATTCTGGAAATTATACTGCCCTTTAAATTTTTGATTATTTAATCGGCAAGGCTGGTTAGGGCGTAAATAATTACGGTCATATTTTTGTAAGACCCAATGATCGTTGCGCTGCTTAGCATTGCTTCACGGAAATTTGTGCTAATTCATAGTTATACAAAAACTATTACTAAAATTAAAGCCAATTATAGCGCTTTAGTATTTAATTACGCTTTTTTTTTTCTCAATAAAAGTGCAGATTTTTTCTAGTTGTCTATCAGTCCGTAAACACAAGCGATGTAAAACTTATTTAGGTACTGCATAACAGTTTAACTCAAACCAATTTTCAAAGGATATAACTTGATTTTCGAAGATTTATCCTTGCGGAATTGAAAACCCAACTGAATTTTTCATAATTACCAGAAAACTGCAAGCGTTATCAAGAACAATGAAAAGCTTTTTGGTGAGTAATCTGTTCATTGCTCAGTAGATGAGTCTGCGGTGCTTGTACTCAGTAGCGTACGCAGGATTTTGAAAAGGGGGGGCCAAAAATTTCAGAAAATTTGGCAAGAACAAAGATCGGGTGAAGAGCTAAAAAAAAAGGTCTTCACTCAAATTTGGTCCAAATTTTCGCCCAAAATCAGGTGAAGAGCAAAAAAAAAAGGTCTTCACTCATATTTGGTCCGATTTTTCAACCAAAGCCTAGAAGAAACGCACCGAACATAGCCTTTGCGTGATCAAACCTTATGCCCATCTTGCAAAGGGGGGGGGGGGGGGGGCATGACTCAATTTTGCTTACTTTTCTGTGCAATCTTGCAATCCTGGCGACCCAAAAGGGGGGCCATGGCACAATGGCCCCCCCTAAATACGCCCCTGCTTGTACTATGCGGCTCAATGCACCGTGCTTTGGTGTCTATGTGGCCGTGTATGTGTTGTGCTAAGCTGCATTGTTCTTTAAAGGCTAATGATACCACAAAATGGCTAATAAAAGGCCAATGATACCGGCATTGTTTCTAATTTTTTCTTAAAGTTTAAGGGGGTGAAGCATCCAGCCAATTTCGGTAGTTTGCAAAAACTAAATTTGAAATGATTTTTGAAATTTTTTGTTCTCAGGAGCTGCGGTTGCAAAGGCATTCAACAAATATAAACAGATATCCCCTAAAAACTTTTTGGAAACCCTGAATCTGTACTCCAACCTGAACTTCAAGAAAAAAGTAGGTTTTACCAAACTTGGATTGGTCATTTGATGTAACTGGAAAGGTTAATATTATTTAGCCTATATTTTCTCCTGGAAGTTTTGCATGTGAGAGCATGTTCAGGGTTTTCAAAAACATTTTTAGGGGTATCTCTTTCAATTCGTTGAATATCTTTGAAACTGTAGCCGCAAAACGAGAACAGAAAATTTCAAAAATTATGTTTCAGTTTTAGGTATTGTAAACTACCCGAATTGACTGGATCAGAGATCGAAACCGGTCGTGTCGACCGGCCGGTCGGGTTACCGGTGGGGTCAAGATTCTTCGACCGGCCAGTCATGCCGGTTGAAACACCGGTCAAATTTTCTTTTCTTGGAACTAAAAGACATCTAAGCACCAACCGAAATATACATTTTTGTTTTACAATAAATAAAACTTTTTATACAAAAACAGTATTAACAAACCACACCTTTTGAAAACACTTGCTGAATGGTTTTGAGCTGTGACAAATATGCTGGAACCATCAAGACATGCACATCCAGGGGCGTATTTAAGGGGGGTATTGTGTCATGCCCCCCCTTTGGGCCACGGTACAAAGCAAAAAAGTGCAAAGTATACGTTAAAATCGCGTAAACAGATTATAATAAAGCATGTGTGTGGAAGAGGCTTACACTACTTGGCGTTTTAGCATCGTTTTTATCAGTTTGAAAGTAGAAGTGGGGCAGATTTCAGATTTCAGATTTTTTAGTACATGCTAAAATCTTGCTGCTTTGAAAAGCTTTTTTCAACTTAAATTAACCACACTCTACACTGGGCAAGAAAGACATAGCTCTTATTTTTTTATATCTAACTAGCCATGGCTTGTTGTGAAGTAGCAGCATTTCTACAAACTGCTGGGGCACATTATATTTCGAATATTTTCTAGCCGATGTCGTAACAGTTTAGTTAAGTGTTTGCTGCTCGGCAAATTGCAAACAATCTGTCTCCAATAGCTGAAAAATTTAACTTCTTATCTTGGCCTTACGCATAATATCATTAGAAAGAAGTCTAATAATTTAGTTTGTGCCCGTCAGTCAGTGCCGTAGCTACGGGGGGGGGGGCAGGGGGCCGTGCCCCCCTAACCACTGCTTGTGCCCCTCCATTTCGGTTTACTCAGAATACGTTTTGGAGCATCACGTGACGACATGGCAACAAGCAATAATGGAAAAAGGAATAATAACGTTGAGAGATAATTCTCGTTTAAAGTTTTCTCGATTCTTTGCGAAATTGCTAGCCACCTACTGCTGTACATAATTGTGACGCAATAATCTGTCTCACTAACACGTCTTTACGGAATAGTGTCGGGGATTAAGGATGTAGTCTTTAGAATCGTTATTGGTATTTTGTTAGTGATTATGACCTCAAACAATACTGAAATCTTTTTTTGCTATTTAGAAAATGTAATCCCAAAAACAAGCGTTTAAACGTGTTATGGACTTGACTTGAAGTATAAGGGGGGCTTAAGGGACTAAGCAATTTAATTTTTTTAATGACTTATGAATTTTAGCAATTTACTGTAATTATTCATATTGCTTCAAAAACGTGCGAAATGTAATTGAACTGGCATTAAAATTGCTATGTTTTGTCGAAAATTCACACAGTGTCTGGGGGCTCTGTTCCCAAGCTCCCTCTGTGATACATTTGATTTATATCGGTTTGTTCAGCATGGGGTCTAAATTAAGCAATTTATGTGCAAAAAATCAACTTTTGGTTCAAGCTCTCTCAGTTTTAGCAAAATCGTGGTTGCGCTTCTGGTCGCATTATGGCTTCAAAAACAGCGAAATGTGAAAGAAATGGCGTTAAAATTGCTATTTTTTGCCGCAAAATCACAAAAATCACGCAATGTCAGGGGGCTCTTCCCCCAGGCCACCTTTGTGATACGCTTGACTTGCAGCGGTTTGTTCAGTACGGGGTCTGAGTTAGACAATTTTTGAGCAAAAAAAAAAACAACTTTTGGTTTAATCCCCTCCTCTTAGCAAAATCCTGGTCGCGCTTCTGCTCGTACTCATTGCTGCAGACAGATTTTCAAGCAATCATAAAGGCCGCATACGAAACGAGCTAATAAACGCTGCCGGGTCTTTTTCAGACATGAATACAATTATTTTAAAATAGCGCATAATTTGAAGCTGTGAAATATCAGTTTTTATGTGCAAAAGTTCAGTATACTTTAGTGCCCACCCACTTTCGGCTAGTGCCCTCTCACTTCGTTTGCTCTGGCGACAACACTGCCTTCAGTTCTTTCTATGCTTATTTTGTGCATGTTTTGCGCTGCTCAAAACAGGTCTTTCAAACCGAAACTAAACCTAAAAAGGTTTTAAAATTGAGTCATTTTTGCCAAAAACGCAAAAAACTTTTTGCTGAGACCCCCGTCCGGAGTCACAAATTTTAACAACTCACCCATGCCACCCCTTTTGAAAATTTTTCATTAGATGCATTGAACAGTAAACAAAAACCTTCTGTAAAAAAACGATCGACTGGGCCGGTCAGCCGGCGTAGATTTTGAAATTTACCGGTTGGGTCGAGAAAATCCTGACCGGTTCCATCTCTGGACTGGATACGTCACCGCCTTTAAGGAAAAATGACTCTCGTGTTTTCATGAAACTTTTCTTACAAAAAAAAAATGTATTATGCAATAACTTCATTCGCTGCAGCTTATTGAATAAAGCGATCCATAGACCCAAGATCGTTGAAACGCATGGCACTAGGAGGTCGCAAATCAATTCTGTTGTCATATAGACATAGACACATCACATAGTTAGCAGAAAAGCTACAACTCCTGACCTGAGATGCCGCCTTCATGTCAAAAATTCACTCCAAAGTTTACTCCTATTTTATTCAGGCTATCGGCAATGAATTTAAAACATTTAAGAGCAATATAAGCTGCTAAACACGCTTACTGAAAGTTGACTTGCACAATTTATCATCTCTTAAAATTATTTCAATGTATGTAAAAGTTTACAACTGAAATGGTATAGGGAAGATTTAGTTTCATATTCAAAGCCCTCTATTGTAATCTATTCGTATCAGGCACATATTATTACTATATGATATATCATATTTTGCTTTTCATGCCGTGACTTACCCGGCTTTCCCCTTACCTTTGTCATTCATTTGGTTTTCAGATATTCGTGTTATTTTTCTTCACAAAACCAGCCCAATCGACGGAAATATTTGAATCCATATCCAACACAGCGTATCAAGAAATTTTTGATCTCGGTGCCGACAGAATCCGGGTGAGAAATATTGCAATTTGTTGCATACTGTGTTTGTTCTGGTTTCTATGTTGAAATCACTATTGTCAACTCCTCTCTGCACTGGTAATGAAAGTCAGTCGAATTCGAAAGAAGGGATTGCACCTCAATTGCGACATTCGGGGATGAAACAATTACCCAATTTAGAGGTGGAGACAGCATTAAAGTTGTCAAACGAAGCATCACGATTGTAATTCGAAAGACACGTTCAAGATGCTTCCGTGAAATGTTAAGTTAGTTCTTCCTATTTTGCTTCAGAAATAATTTAACTTGTTAAATTCCAAATATTTTACAGCATTCTATACTGCTATTATGTGATTAAACAAGAGATCTAACCGATCAGTGGTCTAGTGGATAGAGCGTCTGCTACTGAAACGGTAGACTTGGGTTCGATTTCCAGTCGGGTCAAACCAAAGACTATAAAAATTGGTATTCAGAGCTTCCCTGCTTGACGTTCGGAAATTAAAATGAGAGAGTGTGAAGCCTCCACCGTGTTAGGTAGACAGGTGGGCAGATAGAAGTGGTAGACAGCTTGACTCGAAGACCGAGAGGTCCTTTCGCTGTCTCCTGGCCAAGGCAACGTGGTGAATAAAATGTAATTACAATTACGATAGAGAGATACTCAAACCATATTCAAACAAAACAAGTGATTCAAATAACAAGAGAAATTGTTCAGTAGAAACTTCTACGAGTAAACAACTTGCAGTTCTTCAAACTATTGAATATATTCTGCTATAAGTTTCATTTATTTTATTATTATTATTTTTTAGTCGGAGCCACTTACAGAAGGAGATTGCTGGACTGAGGGAACGGTTGCATATGACCTAAAAAGCTGTCAGCTGATGAGAGACGATCCAAATTTGCTTAGAAGCATATCTTCTCAATTTTTTACTTCATCTTTTCACAGTTGGTCTGCAAAAGTCTCCAGAAGTCTCCAACCGTCTTCCAGATCATGTGAGAATAATCGTTTGTATTTTCCTTCCTATCCACAATTGCACACTTGCGAGATTGATAGTTTGAAGCGTTTTCCTTCAAAACGAGTGCCGTAGAATAGATTCTCGATCGGGTTAAATAAAAAAACAAGAGTTTTTCAATTTAGGACAAAGCAAGTCTAATATTGCAATTAAATGAGAGTTAAAAAACGACAAGGATTGGAAATCTGGTAAACGAAAAATTGGGGAAAAATTCTAAACAACTGATTATTGACAGTTTGAAAAAATCGCTAACAAAAAATTAGGTTATAGACGCCCTTTCATTTAGGTAATTTTTTTGTTTTTATTATTACAATAATTTTTCAGGGAGTAGGAGTCGGTGGTCTCGTTTCAGGAAAAAACGCGATTCCAACGAGAAAGTTTTAAGCAGGAAAAAGCGAGGAATTCCTGGGAATCCGTGCGTTGGATATGAGTCTGTCAAGACCGTGGTGTTATTTGCTGTTGACAGCGAAACTGGACAAGTAGTTGAGCTTCTGCAAGATCCAAGTGAGAAAATGAAATAATGATTAGGTTATGTGTTTCAATCTTTTCCTCAGTCCGATTATTTGTATGGAAAATGCTGCAGTATTCAACATTAAGTAATTAAGAAAAGTCTCAAAGTATAGTTTAAAAATTAACAGAAGTTTTAAAATTTTTTACGATTTTAACAAAGAAAAGTTTTTACTGATTTCATCCTATTTCACAGGGGGGATGGGGTAGAAGAGGGGGAAAACTCAGTTTCTTGTAATAAATTTCTCCAGAAAAAATGTTTGCTTCAGACCAAAAAAATCTTCTTCAAACCTTCATACTTATTCAAAAATAGCTCCTGAAAATTTAAAGTGGCTAAAACATAGGGAAGTTTCCCAATTTCCAGGTTTACCGAAGTCACTTTCCGAAATCTGAATATTTTTGGCCAATATTTAAATGACGCAATAAGCAGTTTTTGTGACGCAACCACTTTAATTTAGACATTTTACGATTCAGTTTTGAAAAACAAACCTGTGTACAACACCTAAACCGCCTATGACGTCATTGAAAAATGTGTTGGTCTAATTGGGTAAATTAAGGCAAAGTTTGTATTAAGGCACTATTGCGGTGGTTTTGGTAATGAAATAGTGTCTGCCTAGTCCAATGGTTCTCCAACTGTCATGACCCCGTGGCCCTCTTCAAAAGACACTCAACACGCACTGACCTTGCTTTTTTGTATGTATGCAGTAAATCTGGCCTATTTTCAAGATAAAAACGCCTCCCCAACAAAGGTCTTCATGGCTTTTAGTGCCAGTTCCGGGTCTATATCAACCCTTTTTGAGAAATCGAGGCCTAGTCTTACATAAATGATGCATATTTGCAATGTAAACAAACCCTCCACACACGTACATAGTTATATACACAAGGAATATTTTTGAATTGAAGATGCCTTGTTTTTATGCGCAGTAACTGGACTATACCAGACTTTCTACACATACGATTGCACCACCAGTTATGTCGGATTTCTGTGCGAACCACAGCACGTGGAGTTCTTAACGGCAGTCTATACCGGCAATTATTACGATGTCGAAGTTCGACAAGTATCTGTTCCAACACACTGTGCTGTTTCGATTCCTTGGTGACGTCATACTGATATTTTTCAATAAATTCACTTAATATGGTATAAGCTATGATTTGACTCATTTCGTACGTTATGCTTATGCATAGCGCAAGAGAAAAAAATATTGCTGAAGCTGTAGATCACAATGACTAGATTTCGAGTAGAGAATCTAACTAAGTGTTTTTTTAACATATTCAAAAAATGACCTAGCCCCAAGTTTAAATGTTTTACATGAAATAAACCTTTGTGATTTTTCTGACTCGAGACGACAGGCAGAAACCTAAAAGAGCTAGACGACAATCGAAAAATCGCTTACCGGCCAATTAGTCGAGCGGTAACGCATTTGACTCTGAAGTGGGATGTCTGAGGATTGAATCTTGGGTCGGTCAAGTTGGACACAGTGTTGCCTACAGCTCGCCACCGCTGCGACATTTCCTCGAATGGAGCTGTATTGCCCGGGCACAACGACGCAGAGATGGGCCCCGCAAACTCTCTTCTACACGCTTCGGCGTAACACAGCCAGTAAGCCGAAAGATTTAATTTAAGAACTCAGCAAACAATTGATTGACCTCCAAAAACACTTTATATAAATTTTTAAGCAAATATTATGAAAGAGAACAAAATACACAGTTCATCAGTAATTAGGTAATTTTTTGAGAAAAATTGTTGAGTAAAACGTACTAAAAATGATAATTATCTTTCAGTAATTGGTATAGGTTTGAAAACTTAGTTCGTTTGAACTACAAAATAGTGAAAGCAGCAGTGATGGCGTAGGCAAGAATTAAAAAAAAAAGAGGGCATGCATCGGGCACAAATAAATTACCAGCCACCGGAGGCAAGGTTGTTTGAGGACGGAGCCTTCAGCGCTCAGAGATTTTTACGACTTTTCAACAAAACTAACTGTATTTTGAGACTACAATTTCGTTAAATATCTGTTCAGAAAACGTAACTTTTAGCAGTACAAAACATACAAAATAAACATAAAAACACCAACGGGGCATTAAGCCATATCAATAACCAACCCAACTGTGCTCCTTTGTATACACATGACCACTGTGACCAAGTAATGAAATAAAAATTTTCATAGCTATTCTATTTTGGTGGCCACTAACATTACTTGTACATTGTAACGAATGGGCAAGACAGAAATACGTGCTTCCATTATGCAGAATAGCTGCTTGAAACGTTATTCCAGCTGCACTTTTTTGATAAGAATAATTTTATAAGAACACGAGCTCACTTTTGCTCAAAAGTTAAGAACAAATTAAGAACAATGCCAGCTTCAGCACTCAACAGCAATAAAAAATTAAGAACAAACAAAAACTAATAACTTTCACAAAAAAAAAACAAAATTTTGTGTTGATTTAAAACACTAAATTTTTCGGTATTTGCAAGTAAATTGCAACGATTCCGAGATTACAAGTTTGATTGTAAGCGTTGCGCCATAGTCACTAAATATTACACGGTTGCGCTCATTGCCAGTAGTCGCTCTGTGACTATGGACTATGGTTGTGTTCAGTACCGGCAAATGAAAAAGCTTAGGCTGTCGCTCAAGTAAAAAAGCTTGCTACTTTTCGCTTTTGCAATTTTACCATGCTTCGTCAAAAACAGCAAAAAACTTTTTACTCTAGCAGCCAGACAGGCATTGGAAATTAAAGAGTTTTACGAACATGTTCGCTAAAATTGACATCGATGCTCTCAAAATTTAAGAAAAATGTGGCTGAAAATGGCAAAAAATTAAGAACAGCTAGTCATCTCAACTCAAAATTTACTTGGTTGTCATAAAAATGTGTATTGCTTTATAAGGGTTTTTGTTGTTTCTATATACATCCGTGATTTTTTAGACTATACTGTATATAATGAAATGACCCAAATTCCAAATATAAGAGAGATTGACACAATGCCCCCAAAAAACGACGTGGCTACCCTTACTTTGTGCGTAACGCAAGTAAAGAGAATGCAGAATACGCGAGCAAAGAAAGGGAAATCATTTGCCCATTTACTTTTCAGTTATCTTTGTTTTGAAACTAGAATGTGACATTGCAAGCGATATGCGGGGACTTTGCGAAAGTATCAAACTTTACTGAACTAAAGAACTTCACTCTACTCAAAAACGGAGTTCCAATAATTGTGTTAAGCGTGTTTATGATCGTTGATAGTTAGGTCTAAAGTACATCGCTTTCGAATTTCATAATGTTCCACTAGCTTGATCAGGTTTGAGGATAACGGGTTTTAAAGTTTAAATTTCTATCAAAATTTTACAACGCTGCTTAGTTCTCGTTTTAACTTCTAAGGAGCTTGCTACAATTTTCACTTTGCAGCGCAACTGTTAAAATTGCGGTTATAAACAAAACACTCGTTAACACAAATATTTCGACAGTAACCTTTTGCTCCGACTATAACAACAAAAACGACATTCTTGGAACAAAATTTTTTGATCTGAAAAATGTCAAAATGATTTTTGGATTTTGTAACTTACATTATCTTGACCAGAAATTTGATACACTATCTTAAATATCAAATCTACATCCTGAACTATACCTCAACTTTCATCCAGCCGTTCCAGATCTCTGGTACTCATTTAAAAACTAAATCAAAACAATGTCTGCCTTAGCAATTAGCATGGAAAAAGATACGCAGACAAAGAAAATTTAGAAACAAAAAATCAAATTCATATAAATTTATAAGTGATTTTGCCGAGTCTAACTTTACGATGACTTCACATTCAAAACTCATATTAGTTTACTCAACTCTATGCTTTCCAGAACTCTAAGTGTAAACGTTTAAAGTCAAACAACTATTTACCAAACTTTTGCTTATACGCTCTTTTTAGTTTAATTAAACAGCTTTGAGATTATTCACTTTCAAAATTTAAAGGTCTCAAAAAGTTATCAAAATAATCAAATATCGGTAACGTCAATCAAAAAGCTCATACAACAACGTTAAAACTCAGCATTTTTCAGGAGTTCTTAATAGTTTTTCACTTCATTATGTGAAACTAGAATATGATATCGCAAGTGATAAACAGGTTATGATGTGTTGAAAACCATTATTTAAATCCCGGAAGGAATAAGTACGGTATGCTTCTACTTTACTATTTTGAAAATTTTAACTATTGAGTACCTACACTGAGCGCATGAAATGCTGTGATATCAATATTGCCAGATATTTTCCGTAACCTACATTTGCTAATTTCTGTTTCGTGTTTATAGAACTTTGGAATTTTACTATACATTGCAATTTTAATGAGACACAAATATTTAGATTGTATTTTCATTTTATCAGAAATTCAATGAAAGCGATAATTAAATAAGGTGTGGCTTGACTAAGATGATCTCTGATCTTTCGCTGCACTAACTGATATTAAAAAAGTTAAATTTAACGGCAAAATTTGTACATAATGTAAAAATTTTCTACGGCTTTTGTATATACGTAACTTGCCAATATGAAATAAAAAGTTGAAAATTGAAAAAGTTGATATTCGGGTCTTCGCGAAAGTATCAAACTTTACTGAACTAAAGAACTTCACAATTGTGTTAAGCGTGTTTATGGTTGTTGATATTCAGATCTGAAGTATATCGCTTTCCAATTTCATTATGTTCCATTAACTTGATCAGGTTTGCGGTTAACGGCTTTCAACATTTAAATGTTTAGATAAGGAATCTACAGAACAAGATGTCAAATCTAAATTCTAGAACTCTGCTTAGTTCTCGTTTCAACTTTTAAGGAGTTGTTGAATTTTCAGGAGTTTAAAGTCAAACAACTATATTTACCAAAAATTATCAACTTGTTTTGCACATTACGCTTTTTTTAGTTCATTTCAACCGCTTTGAGGTTATTCGCTCTCGAAGTTTAAAGGTCAGTGACGTGCGGTGAGGCTTTTGGTAGGTGAGGCACAATTTTTTTTCACACACATGTTTGCAAAAAGATTATTTAAGACAATAAATGACAAGCAAATAATTGTTTTCATAGCCATTAAACCAGGACTGCCCAACCCGTGGCCCGTGGGCCACATTTGGCCCGCGAATCTGTTTTGTGTGGCCCGCAAAGTCTTTTTGCGCGGTTGATTTCCTCATGGAAAGGCTTACTTAACATTTTCTGGGAAATAAAAAGGTCCAAACCAAAACCTTCTTCTGTTTGGTTCTCCCGAAATCAGTTCGGACTTGCGGCGAAAACCTTTTTTTTTTTTTGGGACTTCACCTAGGTTTTGGGACAGATACCCAAAATACTGGCCAAAGTGAGCACCGATTTTGTACAACCAACTTGCAATTATTTGGAGTTTAATCTAAGTAAAAATGCATGTGGCCCGCAATAACTTTTCTCCCGTAAATGTGGCCCGTACCAGCAAAAAAGTTGGGCAGCTCTGCATTAAACGAAAACCTAATTTTTTGCTGTTAACTTAAAGCCAAATCAATTCTTGAAGTTTCGAAAATCTATAAAGGTAGCCCAGCCTATTATTTGGCTTTGAATGTGGATATTATTGAAGTTTTCGTGCTTGCTAAGCCTTCTTGGCAAATTCTCTAAGTCACAAAAACCCGGTTTCAGTCCCAACATTATTATTTGCTAAAAACATGAAAGCAAAAATGAAGATTTTTATAGCGCAACCACTCTTTTCTTGAGTACGGTTCTACTCTTTTTGAATTGAGGGGTTCTTTCGTAATGATGTCTCGAGCAAATCTTTTAAATCGGTTTTCTTTTAGCAATAACTTCAAGTTTAGATTAAAAATTTAGTTTAGAAAGTCTCTCAGCTTTGAGACTAAATTTTCTTCCATTTTAGTTCATTTTCTCGTATTAAATTGTTTTTATTTCGCTAGAAAAATAACTTGTTCAATTTCGCAATGAACGAAAGACTACAAAAAAAACGTTTAAACTTTTTCTCATTCTATGACGTCACAGGTGAGGCGCGCCGCAAAATCAGATTTAAAAGCATTATGCGTTGTCCGCGATTTGTCTGAGAAAAAAAAGCATACTTTTAGTTTGTTTATTAAAATTTGCTTGGCTGAAGTGAGGCACAATTGACAATGCCTCACTTCGCATATTTGAAGCGATGCTTAATGGCACGCCGTAGTGATAGCAATATTACACCGAATAGTTTGGGCGTTTTAATGCAAACGACATAACATACAAGCAATGAATACACAAAAAGAGTAAACATAACAAAAATTAATAAAGTTTTTGATAAAATTTTGATTTGTGTGAAACTATTTTATTTTAATTATATACTTTATTTTCGTTTTCCTTCGCACAATTCTACAGGTGAGGCACGGTCTCACCTGCCTCCCCTGACCGCACGTCCCTGATCCTCATCTAGCAAAATCCGCGAACAAAAATAAAAGTCCTGCGCGCGCTCGCGCGAAGTCCCAGTTAAGGCCCGTTTATACAGAGCACGAACGCGAACCTGAATTCGAACTACACGGAAAACCAGGCGATTTTCCGCGCGAATTGCTGTTCTAATGGAAAGCGGTTTTCCAAGCGAAAACTGCAAAATGTTTTGTTTTAAAACTAGATCATTTGCCTATGTAAATTATTATAATTAACAAGGTTTGTTTGTCGCGGCAAATTCTACCATATTACAGAAGTTGTAGTCTATTTGAAATTTTGGTTCTGATCTATTTTGAGAATATTTTAGCTGACGGCATCCAAAAAAACAACGGTAATTACAGTACAGGAGAGCAATCACTTTTTTGTTTAGTGTCATTTACGAAAAGAAAACCGCTCTTATATTTCATTACAGAAAACAATTCTTTATTTGTTTAACGTCGTAACTGATTTTTTATTACACAATATTTTTTATAAGAGCAATTCAATAAAAACACGAGCCAAATTAAAAAAAGCAAAAACGATACCTTTTATATACAGTATCGTACCGTAACAAAATGGTAACCATGTTTCAAAAATCATATAGCCTCTGGATTATACTGTTTTGTTAAATAATTAGGATCAATAACAAAAAGAAATGTTTGATCAAGCAAAAATGGGCTTGAGGCACTCCAATAAAATTTAAGGACAAATGAAGTTAAAATTTGTGAACATTGAAAAACCGTCACCGCGACCTAAATTTATTGGTTCTTATACAGAAAAGAAAAAAAAAAGATTGTACTCCATTATTGATATTTAGACCGGCAAGATTCACTGAAAAAGAACGAAAATGATATTATGAGATACTAACGATTAAAAAGCTTAATTGCTTTTTACCATAAGAGTAACCTCGACGATAGCATATTTGTTTAATTATAATTTCAACAGGAATTTAAGGAGTCGAGAAAACGAGCTGTCGGCCGGATGAAATTAATTTCAAACTTTGTGCAAAGTCAAATGGTTATTGCTGTAAATAGTACGCCAATAAACTAAAAACAAATTTTTTTCGATAAAACTCAATGCCTGCATATATTACATGAAATAGCTGCGTTGCATTACATTACAGTGTTTTGTTTGTCTGCATCGCAGTGTAGTGACGTAGTATACGTGGTGACTTGACCTAAATTAAGAGCGCTGATTGATTGAACATAAAAGCCGTCGCGAAAGTCGCCTAAAGATTTGCGCTACAGGCAATTTACGCCGTTTTCCGCACGAACTGAATTTCGTTCGTGTTTGCGTTCGCGCTGTGTATAAACGAGTCTCTTTTAACTGGAACGACCGACGCTAGCGTCGCGTGTTCCTTTGTTTTTACTCGGCCATTTTCCAACTAACGAGTGCGAAATTTCAGACTTTTGCTTATAACTCAAGAACGGTTTCGTCTAGCGGCATGAAATTTTGACAGCAATTTGAGATTAATGAGTTGTATGTTTGCACCTAATTTCGAGGCAATAGGTCACGTGACTTTGGTTTTTAGGACCCGAAAACCGCCCCACAAGTTTGGCGTAAAAAGCCGCCTCAATCAAAAACGACTTATTAAGTACGGCAAAAAATATTTCATATGGTTATATGTCTTAAGATACCTTTTCATCCCAACCAACCCACTTTTGGCCGCGATGAGGTTTTTTTCCTTTTTTTCCTTTTTTTCCTTCCTAAATTTTGTACGCTCTTCTTTCTCCTAAACCACAAATAATGGAAATTTAATTTTTGTGTAAAGTTGTTGAGCTGCAAATGCAATTTTTTCTCCCGAAATTTTTTGGGGCAACTCCCCCGGGAACCCCCCCAAAATGGGGCCCCCAAAAAATCAATTTTTTGAATGGCTCAAGCTAGAGTGCTAGTTGTTTTTGATATCAGCAGATATTTAACAGACAAATATTTTGACATAGTTTGGGGGTGCCATCCCCCCCCCCGAGACTCCCCAAATGGAGCCCCCCAAAATCAATTTTTTGAACAGCTTAACTTAGAGTGCCAGTGTTTTATGATATCAGCAGATATTTAACAGACAAATATTTTGACATAGTTTGGGGGTGCCACCCTCCCCGCGACCCCCCAAATATACCCCCAAAAATCAATTTTTTAAACGGCTCAACTTAGGGTGCCGGTTTGTTTTGATATTAGCAGATATTAAACAGAAAAATATTTTGACATAGTTAGGGGGTGCCACTCCCCCCAGGGATCCCCCAAATAGTCCCCCAAAAATCAAGTTTTTAAACAGCTCAAGCTCGGGTGCCAGTGTTTTATGATATCAGCAGATATTTAATTGACAAATATTTTGACATAGTTTGGGGGTACCTCTCCAAAAACTCCCTTCCCCCAAATGAACCCCCCAAAAATTAATTTTTCGAATGGCTAAAGCTGGGAAGCTAACTGTTTTAATATTATAAAAAAAACAAATGTTTTGACATAGTTGGAGGTCGGGATCACACAATCAAGTTTTCTATACAATTTGTTTGCATGAAGAATTTTGGAGCTGTTACATATCGACGCTATTTTTTTGAAAAACTTTTTGCCAGACGGAAGCATCTGGTTTTTTCTGCCAACAAATTGCTAAAGGTTTTGCATATATTTTTTTCGCTGCAAAAGCATTTACGCAGTAGTTAAGGAATTTCTCTGAAGTTTGCCGCGGCGGTTGTAGTAATATGCGCTTTGTCGATTCATTGTTATTCCTCGTTTGTCAAAATGATACAAGCACTTTCACAAAAGTGAAAAGCTGCAGCTTTAGCAATAACTATACGAGGTCTGCCGCAAATTGCGTGAGCAGGCAAAGAAATTTTTTTTCGGCCTGCAATGAAATGAAATAGATAAATGGAAAATGTCAAAATAACTTGGCTTGTGTGGAACCCTTTAGCGCATAGCGTAGCTTTTTTTCATGCTATGTCATCTATCACCAACAAAATTTGCATAATAGTGCATGGTTGATCAAGTAATATTAAACCAGGTATGTTCTTTCTGGTACTTGCGGTTGCAGAGGGCTCAATAATTGCATGTCAGGGCAAATTGAAAGTTTAATATTATCAAATAAGAATAAGAGCGTTTTTGTTTGGTTTGTTTCAAAATCAGCGAGAAAAAGTTGAAAACTATCTACTAAAATTTGTCTTAACCGCTTAAAAATGCAACAAGCTCTTTTGCCAGTGGACATGTCAAACTTTAACTAAAAAAATATTAGAATCATCAAAAACGTATCACTAATTGCATAAATTCGGTACCAGGGATGATTCGGCACTAGCAAATACTGGGCCGGAAGCTTTTTGCGATCAGAAGGAAATTTTCAATATTTTGATTAAAACCACAAGCGTTGCCTTTCTTCGATTTCGCTAATTAAAAGTTCAATTTCATTAGTTGACAACGATGGGATATTATTTAACTATTGATGGATTGCACGTGACGTCATCGCGCTGCTAGCCAAACCGCTGGACGTCAAAATCGCAGATCGGCGCTATGTAAATGCATGCAAAAACACTGACCGTGAAGATACAAAGCGTATTTTCAGGCTATAAAAAGAGTTGATTCTTTGTAACATTAAAGTTAAATGCTTGGTAAAAGCCTGTGAAAACTGAAAGAGATTTTAATTAGTAAGAATTCGGTTTTGTTTGCTTTTTTTCAGTGACGTAAAGCCGGTTTGCTGTTAGGTCATCAATTACAATCATGTAATATGGATGGTGGTAGCTAGTTTCGGTAATCAAATTCGTGGCTTACTTTTGACGGCACTATAATGCAACAGTTGTATCTCCTTTATTTGTGACAAAATTAGCGCATTTTTAAACTTTTGTAATTTCAGAAGTCTATTTTGCAGGATCTTGGTGATTTTTTGCATTTCGTGTTGTCGTTAGCGGCAAACCGCTATGATTATTGGTTGCTAGGAGTTAAAGCACACTGGCAGTTGTTTTCATTGAGTTATTTCGTAGACATGTCATTTAAACTTTAAACTAATGATTTAACTGGCCTCAGTGTAACGGTGTAACTTTGATGGAGCCTTAACTTACATTATTTCGACTTGAGCTAGTGATTTTAAATATTATTCATAAATAGTGCTTAAATCAAACATCAATCGACCATGCGTTACTGCAGCGACGTAGAGTTTTAAGTATTTTAGGATATGGCCAAGCTTACGTTTTGAACCAAAGCTAAAAACCGGTCAAAGTGGACAATAACAGGCAATGGACGATGAGAATTCACAAAAACCGTAACTTTTAAGTCGCTCCTGGTAACTATCAATTAGGCCAGGCAATCTACAAAAGTATTACTTTACAATCAAATTCTTTAAATATACCCACTGAAGGAATTATACGTTGATTTACGGTAACGTCCAATGCTTTGTAATGGCGCTTTGACGTCCAATAGTTTTGGCGGGAAAAAGCTATGACGTAGCTGCAATTCATCAATACTGCAGTTCTGGTTGATAACTTTTCAGAATGAATTTGGAAAAGGCTTGGCACAGGTTTGAAGTAGGAAAAATTGGGTAATCGATATGCGAAAGTAAACAAAATAGCGGGCAACACATTTATGTCTTTGAAGGAATACGAGAAAACAGCAAGCACAATGTTAAAATACGTCACTGCCGATTAAAACAAATGAGGTAAAATTTCTTTTAACATTTTCACTTAGTAATCGTGAAACATTCTTTTTTTGCGTTGACATCGGCAGCATTTTGTTGTATTCTGTGGCTCAATACTTTCAAACGCACGGCTAAAAACTCAGTTTTCTTCGTTGAGAACGGTTATAGGCGTAGCCAGGATTTTTGATTGGGGGGGGGGCCCAAACCACAAATCACATGCAATGACATCATCAGAAATTTTCAAAAAAAGAACTTTTTGTGGGGCAAAAGTATCGTAGAATAAAAGATCTGAAGCCGTAGGCTTTTGGCACTTAACCAAGATTTTGGTAAAGGGAGAGGGCGAAAATTAATAGTTCGAAAGTGAAATATCTAACTTAGGAGAAGTGTTGAGTAAGCTAGTGTACTCAAGCGTATCACAAACGGGGGTCTGGGGGCAGAGCCCCCAGCCGCTGGTGGCTATGGGGGTCTGAGGGCAAAGCCCCTAGTCAATGGGCAATTTTTGTAAGTTTTTGGAAAGAAAAGGCTATTTTAATGCCATTGGATCACATTTCGAATGTGTTCACAGCCATTTGAAAGAAGTAGACTTTTAACATTTGAAAGTCAAGCGAAAAAATTTAATTGTTCAATCCTTTTTTTACTTGCAATTAAAGTTCAAAACACGTTTAAAATCTTGCATTGTGGGGTAAAATGTTAATTGTAAGTGATTTGGTCCATGTAGGGGAAAGTAAGGAAAATTGCCTCCTGCGATATTTTAGCCGTAAATAATAATCCCTTCGTAGATTTTCCTTAGAGAATTTTGTTTTGTCATAAAATTAACCAGTTATACGAGTACATGAACGACCAGTGGGCCTATGCCCCCTCAACTGAAATTCAATAATTTGTTCAATCAGCATTTTCCACGACTAATTTTTTAAAAAGTATTTTGTGCGTAAAACCTGGCGAGGTGGAGATGAATCGTTATTGCAAAAAGGTACAATTGATGATTACGCTTACTAAACATGTTATTCCCGTGCCGGATTTACATTGCGCTGGGCCCCGGGCATTTAAGGAATTTTGGCGACATCTTCCCACTTAATATAAGTGAAGACCAAAAAAAGTCTTACTATCTGACCGTGAGGCCCTGGCACTGTGCCATATGGGAAATACAGCGCTGGTTAGTGCATTACGTTCATAAAAAGTTTAGATGAGGACCTGAGGTAGTACCTTTTAGAACAAAAACCCTTGATTTCACCCTGGTTTTACGTTTAAATTGGTTGGAAAAAATTGAATTAAGGGGGGTGGGCCGGGCCCCCTGGATAAAACAAAACATTTAAAGCAAAAAAAATTACTTTTTTTCCAAAACGTGGAGGACGCAAGTGAAGTCACTTGACAGTTTTTTGAAACCTCAAAAATTGCATGATATTATTATGACGTGGACACGCGGTCGTCATTATTGGAACGACCGACGCTAGCGTCGCGTGTTCCTTTGTTTTTACTCGGCCATTTTCCAACTAACGAGTGCGAAATTTCAGACTTTTGCTTATAACACGAGAAAGGTTAGGTCGACCTACATAAAATTTTGACAGCAGTTTGAGAATAATAAATTGTATGTTTGCACCTAATTTCGAGGCAATAGGTCACGTGACTTTGGTTTTTAGGACCCGAAAACCGCCCCACAAGTTTGGTGTAAAAAGCGGTCTCAGTCAAAAACGGCTTATTAAGTACGGCAAAAAATATTTCATATGGTTGTATGTCTTAAGATACCTTTTCATCCCAACCAACCCACTTTTGGCCGCGATGAGGTTTTTTTCCTTTTTTTCCTTCCTAAATTTTGTACGCTCTTCTTTCTCCTAAACCACAAATAATCGAAATTTAATTTTTGTGTAAAGTTGTTGAGCTGCAAATGCAATTTTTTCTCCCGAAAATTTTCGGGGCATTTCCATTGGAAATCCCCTCAAAATGGGGCCCCCAAAAATCAATTTTTTGAACGGCTCAAGCTAGAGTGCTAGTTGTTTTTGATGTCAGTAGATATTTAAAAGACAAATATTTTGACATAGTTTGGAGATGCCATCCCCCCCGGGAACCCCCCAAATGGATCCCCCAAAAAATCATTGTCTTGAATGGCTCAACTTAGGGTGCCAGTTTGTTTTGGTATTAGCAGATATTTAACAGACAAATATTTTGACATAGTTTGGGGGTGCCATCCCCCAGCGACCCCCAAAAAATCAATTTTTTGAATGGCTCAGCTTACTGTGCCAGTGTTTCATGATATCAGCAGATATTTAACAGACAAATATTTTGACGTAGTTTGGGGGTGCCACCCCTCAGGGACCCCCCAAATGGACCCCCCAAAAAATCAATTTTTTAAACGGCTCAACTTAGGGTGCCAGTTTGTTTTGATATCAGCAGAGATTTAACAGAAAAATATTTTGGCATAGTTTGGGGGTGCCACTCCCCCCGGGGACCCCCCAAATGGAGCCCTCAAAAATCAATTTTTTGAATGGCTCAACTTACTGTGCCAGTGTTTTATGATATCAGGAGATATTTATTTGACAAATATTTTGACTCTACTTTTCTGGAGTTTCCATAATCAGATATTTTTGAACAATAATTGCTGATTTAACGGTAGACAAAAAGTACTTTTGAGCGTCACAGCATTAGCTACGCGTCGGTCGTTCACTGGGTTTGCTGGTAAATGTCGTTCACTGGGTTTGTCGGTCGTTCACTGGGTTTGTCGGTCGTTCACTGGGTTTGCTACTTATGATTTTTCTTTTGCGAACATTACCTTCTAGTGCGCGCCGCTTTCGCGTTCGCGCCGTGTATAAACGGGCCTCCAACGTCAGGGTTCGGGTTCGGCTGTAAGTGTGGATTAAATTTTTTTTTTTTTGTTCATGACGATTTATAAATAGTGAAAAATAATTTTTAATAGATATGGTACTTTTTAGATGTAAAATTACTTTGTTTTGTAATATATCATTAACTAACATTGATGATGCTTGGTGTTAGATAATTTGATTTTCACTTTAGATATTTGTCATTGTCCAACCATGGAATCTGTGGTCCAACTTATTGTAGATGCGACTAAATGACACTTCTCTCTCCTTTTTGCTGAACTGATTTGGGTCACATTGCTGGTGGAATATATTTGGTACTTGGTGGTATAATGATATTATGTATTTGGTAAGATGGATGATTTTATTTTTTAAATTTTACCGCAGCACAATTGAGCTGGACCGGTACATTATTATGGTTATTAGGATTAAGGTTTATTTTAGAGTTGAGAAATGGAGTTTCGGTAAAATTTATTTGGAGCTAGGTTTAGAGCTTTGATATCGATTTTTTCTTACATAACGTAACAGCAGCCTCTGTACCAATCAAGCGTTTCACGGTTGTAGTAGATCTTTTTTAAACTTTGATAAAATGGTTCATTGGAATTCTTGTAGAGAACTCTGTCAAGTCAAGTTTATTTTACTATACGTTAAAAAGTACGCCGGCAGGAAGCAGCGAAAGACCATGCGGTCATCAATGTCAACTGCAACAAATAGCAATACTTAAACAGTATCAGACGTAAACTTAAGCTTGGCGAAAAATTAACACAATTCTACAAAGCATAATAAAAAGCAGCATTGTCATAAAGCAAACAATATATACAATATATTTCAGTTTTCGCATCAGTGGATACCAGGGATGTGGAAGCGGTCAAATATTTAATGCTTCCGCTTCCAGCTCCTCTTGAAGTTTTATGCTTCCGAGTTCGCTTCCGCTTCCCCACCTTTGGAATTTTTTGCTTCCGCTTTCGGCCCCGGCTAAAATTATTCGCTTCCGAATTCGCTTCCACTTCCAGTCTTTTTCATCAAAGTGCTTCCGCTTCCACAAAAATTTAACCGCTTCCACATCCCTGCTCAGTATGAAACAGCTTATTGTATTTAGTTTAAAAAAAGCAGGCAAGTTTACTTTGCAAACTATTTTATTTGACTTGTTTTGTCGACAGGGCATGACATGGAATGGAATGAAATGGAAGACGATTTTTCCATATTCCATACTGGCAATTTTCGTCCATTCCATTTCCATTCATACTAAAACTCTTCCATTCCATAATTCATTCCAAACTAAAATTTTCTTCCATATTCCATACCATACTTCCATTCAAAAGAAAGTGTAGACTGGAAGCAATGCAACGTATAATTTGCTGCTTTGCATCTTTGCAATATTGTAAGCAACCGCTCGTGAAGGTGTGTCAACAACACTAAGATGCCACAACCGGTATCTGGTATGCATATTGCACATGGTTTAATGCATAGGCGTATAGCCAAGATTTTGGATTGGGGGGAGGGCTAAACCGTAAATCACATGCAATGACGTCATCAGAGATTTTCAAAACGATAGACTTTTTATGGGACAAAGAATGAAAGATCAAAAGCTGGGGGTCTGCTTTAGCACGTAACCAGGATTTGCTAAAGGGAAAAGACTAAAACAGCAAGTTAAAAAGTTTTACTAACATATCAAAATTGATAGACGTGGTGAGCAAAATAGTGCAACTCAAACGTGTCACAAACGGGCCTGGGGGTGGAGCCACCGGTCTAGGGGCGAGGCAAACGGGGTCTGGGGGCGAAGCACCCCGCCGCTGGGCGATGTTTTGTAAGTTTTTGGGAAAAACGGGCTATTTTAATGCCCTTTGGATCACATTTCACACTTTTCAGAGCCATATGAAAGAACAAAATTTTTGAGATTTGAGAGCAATTGAACAAATCCCTCCCTTTACTTCAAGTCAAGTCCAAAACACGTTTAAAATCTTTCATTTTGAGGTTAAATTTTGTGACTTGGTCTGGTCAGGGAAATCAAGGTACATTGCTTTCTGCAACATTTTTAGCATTAAATCATTCACTCGAAGATTTGCCTTTGAAGATTTTTGTTTTGTCATGAAAATAACCAGTTTTAGGCTCCCTTAATTCAATTTCAATGATTTGTTCAATAAGCATTTCCCCTAGCTAATTTTTTTCAAAAGCATTTTGTCGCGTGAAAACTGACGAGATGGAGGTGGATTGTTATTTAACCTTCTGTCTACCATGGGGTCCAATGGACCCCAAAATGAAATTTGATCTTTGATCACTAAGAGCAGATAGCAAACACGACTTCCATGTTACCTGGCTTTTTCTAAGTTTAGTTGATCTTCAATGAGGTAGAGTGTCACAAATCTTAGGTAAACCGTTATGGCATATAAAAAACAAAAACAGCATCGTATACCATGGGGTCCAATGGACCCCAACCCAATAACGAGTATGCATTGTTTAGTTTTGACTGGATGATTTTTTTAAATTATAGTCATTTTATTTAAAAACAACTAGTCTGTTGTTTGAGACCACAAAGATCAAAATTATTAGTTTGAAAAATATTATTTTATAATATCAAATGGAAGTCAAATCAGGAAAAAACCAATAAAAAAGAATAGCTAGCTATTTAGAAAATGACTAGATTCTAATATTTCCGGAAAAGACTGAAAATCAGCAAAGATGGAGTGTAGAAGAACAGATTGACTAGACGTACATTTTGGATAGGGTAGTTCGAACCTACAACTGCAAGAGGATGACTGAAAGATTGCCAGAAGCCCTATTTTATAACATGATTCACGTTAGCGCTGTCAATGCATATATATGGTATGATAGCAACTGCATAGAGAAAATAACTAGATTTTTAGTAAGAAAAGAAGGAGTAAGTTCTAGATTCGCTCTGGAAAAAAGCTTCCTGGAATGTCAAGTGCTATGTCAATACAAAAGGACCCCCTAGTCGTCAACATTAGGTAATTGCTAATTGATGTACGCATTTACTGTTGTGCCAAAAAAATGCTAAAAAAACTGAATAATAAGGCTTTGTGTCATCATTTTTATCATTGGTAGCATTTCAATTGGGGGGGAGGCAGAGGGCCTGGGCCCCCTGGTTACGCCTATGGTTTAATGATTACCGTACAAGTTTGCTCTCATATCAACTATAAAATTTGTCATAACCAAACTGCTAAATAACATTTACCGTAATAGAAATACCAAGCTTTAACACCGAAAAGAATTATTGTAAGCTGAAAAACTAAAAATAGAAATAAAATTAAGCTGAAACGGGAATGAAATAACAAATACGAGTTTTCTTGACGATCTAAGAAAACAAAACTTAGGACATGGCAAATTGTCAATTTCAAAAAAACAAATAAAAAAAAACAAACAAGTCAAACCAGTCAAAGTCGTCAACTACAGGCGCGTCGATTCCCGGGGGGGTCGGGGGGGTCCGGACCGCCCAAAGATATGCATTGGTGGGGTCCTAAGAGTAAAGGACCCCCCCCCAATAAAAATGAACATGTTTGCTATTTATCATGGATACTAACAAAATAAAATTTCTGTCTTGACAGGTTTTTTTTGCTCAAAATCTTGCAAACTGCATATCACAGCGCTACGCTTAGATTTATAGCAATAATCACAATAGGAGTATGTTTATCACCTAGCCAATATATTGCACAAGTTTTATTTGTGTATGTCACAAACTCATTATTGTGACTATGTGTCTGTCAGTGAACGTTAGCTTCGTTAACCACTAGTCCGTTAACAAACTTCACACCTCCGTTAACGTTAATCCGTTATTTTCAGCTTTAATTAGCAGAAGTTAATAAAGTCCGTTAATTCGTTAACATTTTGCGCGTAATTTACATTTCGTTTTATTCACTCGCTTCTAGAACACATATTGACGCTGTTGAGCAGATTGTAAGGAAATATTTATTGCTATGGTGGTCTTTTTGTGTTTTGGAAGTTACATTTTAAAGCTAATCTAATTTCAAGATAGAATAGAAATAAGTTCAAATGCACTAACGAAGCTGCGATTGGAAAACCTTTGGAAATTGCGAACAGCGATAATAATTAATAGACCTATTAGGCTGCAGCTTATTATTTGTCACAAAGAAGAGCTCCGTTCTTCGCTTTCTTCGATAAAACTCGTGCTAATACGCAACAAGTGCTACCAGTGCAACCTGGTTTGTACTGGTACCGATAAAAACTTTAACGGAAGTTAACAGAACTTAACGGAAGTTACTTTAGTCCGTTAACAGAACTTAACGGAAGTTAATTTAGTCCGTTAACATGAAAAAAATTTTTAACGGATTAACTAGTTCCAGAAAAAGTTAGCTTCGTTATCAACGGATTAACGGACTTGTGCCACCTATGTATATCAGCATAGTCACTCAATATTATATTGGGACTTAATGGACGGTGCCATCACAGGCAAGCCAGGATTTTTGATTGGGAGGGTCCAAATCACATGCAATGACGTCTTCAAACATAGTTGAAATGAGGCACTTTTTATGGGACAACGATATCGTAAAATAGAAGATCAGAAACCGTGGCCTGCTTTGGCACGCAACTAGGATTTTGCTGAAGAGGGAGAGTTTGAAGTAAATGTTGAAAAGTTAAAATGTCTAAATTGGGAGACATGATGAGTAATCTAGTGCAACTCAAACGTATCACAGACGGGGGTCTGGGAGCGAAGCCCCCACCTGCTCGGCAACTTTTTGTAATTTTTTGAAAAAAATGGCTATTTTAATGCCATTGGATCACATTTCGCGCGTTTTTAGAGTAATTTGAAAGAACCATATCTTCAGCAGTTAGAAACATAGTTGTAAGTCGGGCCGGGCTTTGCAGATCGGGTTCGGGCCTAAAGTTGACAAAGACTTCGGGATTAATTCGGGCCTGAGACGTACTTTTTGTCTTAGGTGCACCAAAATGTAATCAAAATAACAAGATTGCTAAATTTTTCAGACCTAACTTTACCTTTCGTTTCTTTTCGGACATGATTTGGGCTTCTAATTAGTTTTCGGGTACGAGCTTGTATTTTCGGATTTGGGCCTAAACCAGTCGGTCCGTTTACAACTCTTCTTAGACAGCCAATTGAAAAATTAAATTGTTCAATTCTCTTTTTACCATCAATTTAAGTCCAAATCACGTTTAAAATCTTATAGTTTGGGGTTAAACTTTGCATGTGATTTGGCCCAGGTAGACGGAAGTAAGGTACATTGCCTTCTAATATCTTTTAGCAGTAGGTCATGAAAATAACCAGTAGTAGGAGTACATGTAAAGACTTGGGGCCCAGGCCCCCTTAATTTAAATTCAATAATTTGTTCAATGCGCGTTTTCGCACGCTAATTTTTTCTTTTCAAAAGCATTTTGTCGCGTAAAAACTGGCGATGTGGAGATGAATTGTTAGCAAAAGTTAATTGGTACAAAAGATGGTTATTGATAAGGCCTGAAACTAATCATGTTTTTGCCCAGGCTGGATTTACATTGCCCCTTGCGCTTTGGGAATTTTTGCTGCAATTTCCAGTCAATATACTGTAGGTGAGACAAAAAAACTCTTAGGCCCACCATTTAAACGCGGGACCCCCTGGAACTACGCCATTTGGTAATATATCGGTCGTAATTATTGTATTACGTACATAAAAAGGTTAGATAAGTGCCTGAGGTTGCAATTTTCAAGACAAAACTCTTCATTTCTCCCGGGCTACACTTAAATTGGTTAGCAAAATTTTGAATTGAGGGGGCTCGGGCCCCAACTGGTCCATAATGGTATTATTGCTACTTACAGTTAAACGCGTGCACTTTTGTACGGAAAAATGCTAAACGAAACTGAAGAAACAGTAGACTTTGCTTTAATATTTTTATCATTGAGGGCATTTTAATTGGAAAGGGGGCTGTCACCCCCTTGGCTACGCTTTTCCGTGTCATCCCTTAAAATAGTATAGACAGGCTTGGCGGAATGATTTTCAAAGCCGTAACATTGGCTTTATCGCCCAAAAAAACGTTCCAAAAGTTTGACGTGAAAGAGGTCGCATTCAAAAAAATACCGCAAAAGAATTTCTCACGGTTATGTATCTCAAGATACTCTTTCATCCCTACCGACCCACTTTTGGCCGCGATGTTTTTTTTTCTTTTTCCAAAATACCGTACGCTTATTTCCTAAACGGCACAACACCGAAAAAAAAAAAAAAAAAAACTGCATCAAATGTGCTATTGCGACGTACTAACATCGCAAACAAAGTCTACGATGAACAAACAATGCAAACAAAATTCGCGAGATTTCGCAAAAAAAGTTCCGGTTGTTAAGTTGGACCCCCCCAAAGATTTCGACAAATCGATGCGCCTGGTCAACTATAACATCAATGCTGCAAAATTGCAATGTACTTACAATGATGCAATACGTACACTGTTTGCGCAATATAAACAACCAAAGTACCGCGATTTGTCGACAAATATTACCCGTAGATGTTGAAGTTGAATACTTCTGTGACAATATTATTTATCACCACCCGACATCGATATGTATTTTTCTGTAAATACAATGCACAAAATCTAGTACGAATTTGGTATGGAAGTATGGAAGATTGTCTTCCATTTCATTCTTGAAATCTTCTATTCCATTCCATTCTGACGTCTTCCATATTCCATAACGAAATTTCCATTTCATTCCATACCATGCCCTGGTTGTCGATTCCATATTATTATTATTATTGTAACATTTTACCCCAACGGTTGTAGCCAGGTTGAAAATCCGGAAGCGCCTGATTTTGAAAATATTGCTTCTGCTTCCAGCTCCTTTTCAACACTTTCACTCCCGAATTCGCTTACGCTTCCAACCTCTTTCATCAAAGTGCTTCCGCTTCCACAAAAAAATTAACCGCTTCCACCGCTTCCGCTTCCACATCCCTCGTGGGTACCGTGCATCAAGTTTGTCAAATTTTTGTTGAGCTATATTTCATTAACAACAACATGCGATAGGTGTAATTGAATAATTATATTACGTTTCACTAATAACAATACAGTTTAATCTAGCAAACACGTTTTCTAGTAAAATACAAGTTTAATTTTAGCTAAAACGTTTCTTTACATCAATGTAAGTCTAAAGATTAACGATCACACTTACTACATATTTTACTCCACTTGAAAAAAAAACAAAAACCAACAAGCAGTTAAGCAAAATGATGTTTTTAGCAATCGTCTTTGGAGTAGCGTTCCACAGTAACTGATTTATAGTTATTTTTAAATTTAGCAAAGGAGCAATTTTTTTGAGCAAGAGGAATAGATTCCCATTCGTCTAAACATGCGTGATATAATCTTTTCCTACCAAACTCACTGTCGAATGTATGATGATAATACCGCCAGCTGATTTTTGTCTAGTGTTGCGTTTGTGTATCTTATTTAAATCGACAAAGTAATTACTAAATGATAAAGGATGCATATTATTTTTAAATTTAAAAATAAATTTTGCAAATTCAAATTTGATCATGTCTTTTAGTTTTAAAGTTTGAAATTTAACATAAAGACAATCGAAAGGAGAATTTCGAGGAAGAAATAGACTAGATCTAGTAAGCAGAGGTGGAGTCGAGGACACAAGGCTCGAGGCCAAGGCCAAGGCCAAGGACACAAAAAAAATCCGAGGCCAAGGCCAAGGCCAAGGACAGCCTTTCCGAGGACAGACCCTCTCGAGGCCAAGGACAGGAATGCTCGAGGCCAAGGCCAAGGACCAAGGACACAGCCGCAAGTGTTCTCCAAAAAAAAAGGTCTTCAAAAAGTTTTTCAGGCAATCTCCAATTTATAGGCGTAGCCAGAATTTTTGATTGGGGAGGCTTAAAGCACAAATTACATGCAATGACGTCATCAAAAATTTGCCTGTTTTTGACTTAACCAGGATTTTGCAAAGGGAAGGGCCTCAACTAATATAGTAGAAAAGTGCAAATACGTAACTTTGAAGACGTTTTGAGAAAACCAGTGTAACTCAAACGTATTACAGACGGGGGTCTGGGGGCGATTTTTTGTAATTTTTTGGTAAAAAAAGCTATTTTAATGCAATTGAATCACACTTCGCACATGTTTAGAACCATTTGAAAGCACTAGATTTTTGACATTTGAAAGCCAATTAAACAAATTAAATTGTTTAATCCTCCTTCTAGTTGCAATCTTAGTTCAAAACACGCTTAACATCTTGCATTTTGGTGTTAAAGTTTAATTGTACGTGATTTGCTCCAGGTAGGGGGAAGTAAGGTGCATTGACTCGTGCAACATTTTAGCAGTAAATGAAAATCCACTCGAAGATTTTCCTTAGAGATTTTTGTTTTGTCATGAAAATAGCCAGTTATAGAAGTGCATGTTAGGCCAGGGGGCCCAGGCTCCTTTTACTGAAGTTCAACGATTTGTTCCATCAGCATTTTCCATGGCTAATTTTTTTAAAAAGTATTTTGTGCGTAAAAACTGGCGAGGTGGAGGTGAATTTATGAATTGTTATTGAAAAATAGTACAATAGATGGGTAGTTTCGCTTACTAACCATGTGCCAGGCGCGCAGCCAGAAATTCGCAATGGGAGGGGGCTGTGTTTGGGGGTCTGGAAGCAAAGCCCCCAGCCGCCGGAGGCACGGGGGTTTGGGGGGCGGAGCCCCCAGCGCTCGCAAATTTTGCATTTTTTTGCAAATATAACTTAATTTTAGAGCTATTTTAATAAAAAAATAATGCTTTTAAAACGTGGCATAGAAATTACCAGCGCAACATGATTCAACTGTTTGCATTATCGGGCTATGTGGGAAGTGGCTAATGATAACATTGCAGTTCTCTTGTTTACATGCAGGTAAATCATAAAATCCTATTATTAAACAAAGTCACACGAAGTAATCTATTTCGTCTGTATTTTATAAAGAAAAATTATCAGGGGGGGGGGAGGCGCTAATGGAAAGATATTTGAGAGAAGTGATTGGCGATTAACTAACACTGAGTAGCCACCCCCCCTTTATTTCTGAGTTTATAATATATTTGTTGATAAAACCTATGTTTGGCGTTTTTACACTAGCGATCAAATGTGATTGCTTATTTTTGGGCATTTTTTAAAATTTTCATTGATTGGTGACTTTAATTTTTGACAAATTAGCCCTCCCCTCTGAATATATGTTCCAAAAATGCTTTAAATCACTTTTTAGTCAATTCCAGCGCAAAAGACAGTCTCAGAAGAGCTAATAACGTGGTGTTTTTCTTATTCTGCATTTTGGTTGACAGGCCAATGGTGGGGGCTATAGCCCGCCCCCCCCCCCTGGCTACGCTACTGACCATGTTATTGCCGATCCGGATTTCCATCGCGCTGGGCCCCTGGCACTTTGGAGATTTTCGCAACATCTTTCTGCCAAATGTAGGTGAAGACCATAAAAAGTCTGAAGATTAGAGCGCAGAGCCCTTAGCTGGTACTGCGCAATATTGTGGTAAGTCCGGCCTTGGTTAATGCATTACGTTCATAAAAAGGCTAGATGTGATCCTGAGATAGCAACTTTTAGGATGAAAACTATCCATTTCTTCCAGATTTACGTTTAAATTGGCTGGCAAAATTGATTTTAGGGGTCCCGGGGCCCTTGGTCTTCAGTATTGTTGTTCGCTATAGGTGTAAACGAAAAACGCTAAAAAGAAACTGAAGAAACAATAGGCTTTTTTGTCACATTTTTGTCATTGATGAAATTTTAATTGGGGGGGAGGCCCGCTTGGCTAAACCTACGCTCTAATTGCGCAAAATTTTCCGCGAGGTTTCTGGCGTTTTCAACAAAATTTCAACGGTTCAAAAATAGTGCTGTCCTCGAGCCGAGGACAGGGCAATTTTCGAGGACCTAAGGCCTCGAGGCCAAGGCCAAGGCCAAGGACTTGAGGCTTCGAGGCCAAGGCCAAGGCCAAGGACTTCAAAATGTGTCCTCGAGGACGTCCTCGAGGCCAAGGACGTCCTCGAGGACTCCACCTCTGCTAGTAAGTTTATTCTGCAAAACTTCCAGTTGGTGTAGACACGAATTTGTAGTTCTTCCCAAATCAGTTAATGAGTACAATATGACGGAATGAAACACAGGGTAATAAATTAGTTTGCGAGTGGCTAAGGGTACATAGTGTCTTAGTTTAAAAATTAACCCACATATTTTTAAAAGGCTATTGTTTACTTTTCGCACTTGATTTTTCCAGGTTAAGTTTTCATCTCATAACGCACCTAGATATTTTACGCAATCACTTCGTTTGATATTCAAATTATTCATAGTCAAATTAAATTCTGAGGTATTGTAACGTTTTTGTCCAAAGGACGCGTCCCAATGCGGTCGACCGGCTCGGTTGCACAACCTATCGAGCTACTCTCCGGGTTGAGTTATTAATCCATATGTACAATTAATCTTTCACTTGTGGCTACGTTGGAGCTGACGCTACATCATCCCCTCCCTTTACGCTGGCAATGGCTCATCCACGTCTCCAACCAGCGAAAGAAAGAGCGTCCACCACTCCAACGTCCTGTCGTGCTCGCCATTGTAACGTACGTGTCAAAAGGACGCGTCCCAATGCGGTCGACCGGCTCGGTTGAACAACCTATCGAGCTACTCTCCGGGTTGACTTATTAATCCAAGTATCCATTTAATCTTTCACTTGTGGCTACGTTGGAGACCCGAACACTTAAAGAAATGCGCCGACGCTTTTATTGGCCTGGTCTCGAAAGAGACGTGAGAAATTGGTGCAGATGGTGCCTTACTTGTGCCAAGCGCAAGCCACCTCATGGTAAAAAGAAGGGGTACTTAAAACAAACGTTTGCTAATGCTCCAATGGAACGAGTGGCAATAGATATTGTGGGTTCACTTCCTCGCACAGCCAATGGAAATGAACACACATTAGTCGTTTGTGATTATTTTACCAAATGGGTTGAGTGCTATGCTCTTCCGGACCATCAAGCTCAGACGGTTGCAGATGCTGTGGTAATCACTTTTGTTTCTCGGTTTGGGGTACCCTCCGTAATCCATTCGGACCTGGGTCGCGAGTTTGAGTCACGTTTATTTGAAGAAGTGTGCCAACTGTTGGGAATCGAGAAAACTAGAACAACGCCATACCATCCTCAGTCTGACGGTTTGGTTGAGCGATTCAATCGCACTCTCCAGCAGATGTTAAGCGCTTTTGTCAATAAGGAAAGAGATGACTGGGATGAACACTTGCCTTATGTGACAATGGCTTATAGAGCAACTGTTCATGAGTCGACAAAGTTTAGCCCCAATCGTTTGATGCTGGGTCTCGAAACAAATTTGCCCTTAGACTTAATGGTTGGTCCTCCCCCAAATTCTAAAAAGAATGCTTGCCATGGAGAGTATGTGGAGTGGCTTAAAAGGACGATGGAGAATTCTTGCGTGGAAGCACAAAATTTCATGAAACGAGCAGCGTTAAGTCAGAAAAGAAATTATGACAAAACGGTCGTTCCGAATAAATTTCAAAGAGGAGACTGGGTATGGTATTTCTATCCTCCTAAAGCAAAACAAAAATTAGGTCAAGGATGGACGGGGCCGTTTTTGGTTGTTGGAAGTCTCAATAACCTTCTATATCGGATACAACGGACTTCAAGTGAAGTGGTGAAAGTAGTACACGTGGACAATTTGAGAAAATTTGAAGCAAAAACTATGCCTTCCAGCTGGGTAGAAACGTCGTCGTCCCTTCCGCCGTCAGCGGGTGGAGATCAACACAGCAACCACTTTGCAACGAGCAAAGAAGTCGACAGTCGAGGTAAGTCGGAGGAGGGGGACTTGTTTATCCCAGGGCAGCAAAATATTTCGACTTTTGGTAGAGTACGACATAGACCTGCGTATCTTAATGATTATTGCTCATAATTTGATCTGTTTTGTGGCTAATCTTGTTATTTGGGGGGGAGTGGTGTAGTAAATACTGTATTGTTTCATTATTTGTGACGTCATTATGTAGTTTCACTTTGGCTTTTGTGGTTAGCATTTGCGAGATTCAGTAAAAAAGTGGTTGGTTGTATAACGGCAGTAAATTGATTGAAAGTAAAGAGTTGGTTTGATGAATAATGTGGCAGATAAAAACAGAAAACGCTACAAATGGCGAGCACGACAGGACGTTGGAGTGGTGGACGCTCTCCCTTGCGCTGGTTGGAGACGATGGAGTGCCGTCGCCAGCGTAAAGGGAGGGGGATGATGTAGCGTCAGCTCCAACGTAGCCACAAGTAGAAGTGAAACCGAACGTATGGATTGATAAGTCAACCCGGAGAGTAGCTCGATAGGTTTTTCAACCGAGCTGGTCGACCGCATTGGGACGCGTCCTTTTGACACGTACGTTACAGGTATTAAGGGGCTTGCGGCTTATAACCATAAAGCAACACTTCGAGTAGTTTAACCTGGTTTAACGTTAGTTTGTTAAATTACATCCAGTTTTCAATTTTCTCGATTTCTTCATTAACCATTACTTGCAAAGTGTGTGGATTTAGGTGGGAAATATGTAAGTTAGCATCATCAGCAAACAAAGTAGCATTAAATTTTGATGCTTGAGGTAAGTCATTGATAAACAACAGAAAAAGAAGTGGTCCTAAGACAGAGCCTTGAGTAAATCCGTGAGTTACTTTAAGAAAACCCAAGGTTTTTAGTTTTACTTAAGTGCAAATTTTTCTGTTTTCCAAATAGGATTTCATCAAATTTCAAATTTTTCCGCGAAAACCATAGTAATCTAGCTTCTTCAGTAGGATTTTGTGGTCAAGGGAATCAAAAGCCTTTTTGATATCGAGAAATATAGCACAAGTATATTGATTTTTTTCAAGATCATCAAGTAATTTGTCGTAAATTGTGGTTATTGCTAGCTCAGTGGCAGAGGTGGAGTCGAGGACACAAGGCTCGAGGCTAAGGCCAAGGACACAAAAAAAATCCGAGGCCAAGGCCAAGGACAGCCTTTCCGAGGACAGACACTCTCGAGGCCAAGGACAGGAATGCTCGAGGCCAAGGACCAAGGACACAAGCGCAAGTGCTCTCCAAAAAAAAAAAGATCTTCACAAAAATTTTTTAGGCGATCTCCAAAAAAAAAAAAAAAAGATCTTCACAAAAATTTTTCAAGCTATCTCCACAAAAAAACGTTTTCCAAAAAATTTTTCAAGCGCTTCACAAAATTTTAACAATTCAAAAAATAGTGCTGTCCTCGAGCCGAGGACAGGCCAATTTTCGAGGACTTGAGGCCTCGAGGCCAAGGACTTCAAAATGTGTCCTCGAGGCCAAGGACGTCCTCGAGGACTCCACCTCTGCTCAGTGGAGCTGTTTGTTGTAAATCCAAATTGTTCAGGAGCTAGTATATTATATTTGCCAATAAAATCCATAAATTCAGACTTCAATACTTTTTCGAAAACTTTAGACAAGAGATTTAAGAGAGTTATAGGTCGAAATTCACCAAGTTCTTTGGGTGCTAATGTTTTTGGAATTGGAATGACTTGATCTCTGATGCTCGCTGCGTAAGATAAATGAAAATTTATTATTAATGATAAATAATTTAATTGTAGTGTTTTGACGTTTGACGACTTCTCTCGCTCAAGTGGTGGAGAGGTGGGCCAGTAATCCCAAGGTTGTAGGTTCGAATCCTATGGGAAGACAACTTTTCCGCAATGCTTGTTTTAATCGATACTAGGCTATAGGTAGGCTAGCCTACTAACTGCTCTTCCGGTAAACGGCACACGATTAGCAGAACGCTAATTTATTCACCTTGACGTTTCGCTCAGCTGAAAACGCCGAGCATCATCAGAAGTTGAGTTACAGGAGTGTCGAGCACCCATGCTCTGTCTGTTCTACACAGGGTGTCGAACCGAACCTGAACCCGAACCGTAAACTCGAATGAACCGTTTCATTTTGGTGAACCCGAACCAAACCTGAACCGCTAAAATATTTTGAGCAGGATCTAAACCTGAACCCGAACCGTTATTTGAAGCGGTTCGACACCCTGGTTCTACAGCTCAACGGTTTCCCTCCCCGGCATTCCTACCCTACGGATCATAGATGCACAGAGCTGGACAGCTCTGTTTCAAACTTTTAGCTCTCATTGGCAACCCTTATCAGCTTCTCTAAACAAAGGTATTCTCTAATTTAGAGAAGCTGAGGGCTGCCGATAAGAGCTAAAAGCTCGAAACAGCGCTGTCCAGCTCTGTGCATCTATGACTCGAGCTGCTTTGCGGCTGCAGGGTGGTGGTTGATCTGGCCACCTAACTGCCAGTGGAAGTTGTTCTGACTTCCCAGGAGTCGACTACGAAGGACGTCAATCTTTTCGGTTATTCCCACACCACCCCCAAGGTTAAACAACGTAACACAACACAGCATCTTAAGCACTTCACCTCCAAACCTTATGTACAAGGTACTTCAGAACGTATCGGTCATATTCTTAACGAAGCTGGTGTAAAACAGGGCCGTGTCAAGGCAGCCCCAAACCCCCCGGTCGGGAAGGGGGGGGGGGGGCAGCCAACATGGGGGCCCCACTGTTACTTTACTACTACTACTTCAAAAGTTGCTATTGTTGCTCAGTGCTAGTATGTTTCGCAATACAGGGAGTCCTCGGTTTACGACGGTCTCTACTTACGATGTTTCAAGGTTACGAACGCACTTTAAATGCAGTGCTTGCACTTATTTAACCCCTACATCAGCTGTCTCTATTACTACAGAGCCTCTACCATCTACCTCAGCTGCCTCTACTACCCCAACTTCTTCACCATCTCATAATACAGTACTGTACAGTATTGTGTTTGCTTTTATTCCTGTGATAAGGAATTGTTTTCTGTCTTTCTAATAAAGTACTGTTTTGCATTATTTGTACATTTTATTACAGTACCATACTTTACAGTACAGTACGATATTTATAGAGTAATTTATGTATAATGTTCCGACTTACACTAAATTCGGGTTACACCGCGTCCCAAGAACGGATCACCGTCGTAAGTCGAGGACTCCCTGTATTTAAAACAAAATTAAAGCGAATTGTCAATTTGAAATTTGCATAAGATACTGAAAATACGCTCGCTACACCTGTATGTCTCTGCTGCTGCGTTTCAATTTCATCTATGCTGTAATAGAATCACAACCGCTTTGTCTTAGCTAGTTAATCAATTCAGATGTTCAGCTTACTAGTCGACAGTAGCGTAGCCAGGGGGGGTGCGGGGGGGGGCTATAGCCCCCCCCATTGGCCTGCCGACCAAAATGCAGAATAAGAAAAATACCGCGTTTTTAGCACTTCTAAGACTCTCTTTAGCACTGGATTAGAATAAAAAATGATTTAAAGCATAGTTTGAAACGTTTATTTGGGGGGGAGGGGGGCTAATGGACTGCCAACCAAAATGCAGAATAAGGAAAATACCACGTTTTTAGCATTTCTAAGAATGTCTTTTGCACGGATTAGACTATTTTGAAACGTTTATTTAAGGGGGGGGGGGGGGCTAATGAACTGCCGACCAAAATGCAGAAAAAGGAAAATATCATGTTTTTAGCAGTTCTAAAACTCTCTTTTGCACTGGATTAGACTGAAAAATGCTTTAAAGCATAGTTTGAAAGCTTTATTTAAGGGGGGGGGGGGGGGGGGGGGGGGCTAATAGACTGCCGACCAAAATGCAGAATAAGAAAAATACCACGTTTTTAGCATTTCTAAGACTCTCTTTAGCACTGGATTAGATTAAAAAATGCTTTAAAGCATAGTTTGAAACGTTTATTTAGGGGGGGGGGGGGGCTAATGAACTGCCGACCAAAATGCAGAATTAGGAAAATACCACGTTTTTAGCCAGTAGCGTAGCCAGGGGGGGCGGGGGCTATAGCCCCCCCCCCCCCATTGACATGTTGACTAAAATGCAGAATCGGAAAAACACTACATTTTTAGCACTTTGAGACTGTTTTGTGCACTGGAGTAGACTAGATAGTGATTTAAAACATCTTTTAAAACATATGTCCAAAGGGGGGGGGGCTAATTTGACAAAAATAAAACCAACAAATAAATGAAAACTTTGATAAATGGTAAGAAATAAGCAATCAAATTTGATCGCAGGTGTAAAAATGCTGAACATAGGTGTCATCAACAAATATACTATAAACTAAGGAATAGGGGGGGCTATTCAGTATTTGTTAATTACCAATCATTTCTTTCAAATCTCTTTTCATTAGCCCCCCCCCGATTATTTTTCTCTATAAACTGTATACGAAATAGATTACTCCGTGTGAGTTTTATTGAAGTATTCGATTTTATAATTTACTAGCATCTAAACAAGAGAACTACATTTTAGCATTAGCCACCTCCCAAATAGCCCATTTATGCTTCCAGTTTAATCTTGTTTGCGCTGCCAATTTCTAAGACACGTTTTAAAATCATTATTTTTTAATCAAAATAGCCCAAAAATGAAGCTATTTTTGCAAAAAAATGCAAAATTTTCGAGCGCTGGGGGCTCCACCCCCAGACCCCTGTGCCTCCGGCGGCTGGGGGCTTTGCCCCCAAACCCCCAGCCTCCGGCAGCTGGGGGCTTCGCCCCCAGACCCCCATTGGCCTCCGGCGGCTGGGGGCTCCGCCCCCAGACCCCCCAACCAGCCCCCCTCATAGCAAATTTCTGGCTACGCCCCTGCTAGTCGATTGCACTACAGCCAGTCCAGAATCAGTCTAGTTATGGTTACAGTCAGATTGCCTTCAGATGTCAGCAGTAGCGTAGCCAGGGGGTGGGGGGTGGGGGTTATATTCTTTTCATTGGCCTGTTAACCAAAATGCAGAATAATAAAAGTGCCACGTTTTTAGCTCTTCTGAGACTGTTTTTTGCGCTGGAATGGACTAAAAAGTGATTCAAAGCGTCTTTTGAAACATACTTTCAGGGGGGGAGGGTAATTTTTTAAAAATTAAAGTCACAAATCAATGAAAACTTTGAAAAATGCCCAACAATAAACAATCAAATTTCATCGCTAGTGTAAAAACGCCAAACATAGGCTTTATCAAAAAATATATTATAAACTCAGAAATAAGTAGAGGGGGGCTATTCAGTGTTAGTTAATTACCAATCACTTCGTTTAAATATCTTTCCATTAACCCTCCCCCTAATCATTTTTTTATAAAATATAGACGAAATAGATTACTCCATGAGAGTTTTATTGAATAATAGGATATTATGATTTACCAGTATGTAAACAAGAGAACTGCAAAGTTATCATAAGCCACCTCCCACATAGCCCATTAATGCAATCAGTTAAATCATGTTGCGCTGCCAATTTTTAATGCCACGTTTTAAAAGCATTATTTTTTATTAAAATAGTCCTAAAATTAAATTATTTTTGCAAAAAAATGCAAAATTTTCGAGCGCTGGGGGCTCCGCCCCCAGACCCCCAGAATAGCCCCACTCATTGCGAATTTCTGGCTACGCGTTTGGACGTCAGCAAACAAGTTAAAATTTAGTTCATTAAATCCCAAGTTCTTAGAGTTCAGTACAGATCTTTTTAGGATCATTGACGTCACCACAGCCGCTTGATTACAAGGATCGCATCTTTAACTCATAATTACAGCTCCAGTACCCAAATTATTTTTCGCGTAGCATTGCAACAATACAGTCTTAATGGTCTTTGGAATTCAATAAAACTCACTCTGAAACGATAATTTTCTTGACTGTACTGGTTTGTTTTATATTTTGGATATCATTAATGTAAATTTAACAGTAAATTTTCGTGCTGTTCTACAATCCTGGTTTTGGAAAAGTAGTGCGTCTTAGATACGTGAAAGTTAAGTGACTATTTAGGCCGATTGCAAAAATGTGCAAATTTAAGCGTTTCGGAGGGGGCCCCTTCTTGAGTTTTCGGCGGGGGGGGGGGGGGGGCGAACCACCTAGGCACGGCCCTGGTGTAAAAGTTGCGATGAAGCCGTTTAAAACCATTGGTAACATTCTTACTTCACCCAAAGATCCTATTGCAGAGCATGAAAGAGTCGATTAGTTTATAAGATACCTTGTGCTGATTGCGAATTTGTGTATGTGGGGCAAAGGAAACGGGATTTAAAAAGTCGTGTTGCAGAACATACAAGAGCCCAGTAGCGTAGCCAGGGGGGGGGGGCGGGGGGGGGCTATAGCCCCCCCATTGGCCTGCCGACCAAAATGCAGAATAAGAAAAATACCACGTTTTTAGCACTTCTAAGACTCCCTTTTGCACAGGATTAGACTAAAAAATGCTTTAAAGCATAGTTTGAAAGGTTTATTTAGGGGGCGGGGCTAATAGACTGCCGACCAAAATGCTGAATATGGAAAAAACCACGTTTTTAGCATTTCTAAGACTGTCTTTTGCACTAGATTAGACTAAAAAATGCTTTAAAGCATAGTTTGAAAGGTTTATTTAGGGGGGGGGGTGGGGCTAATGAACTGCCGACCAAAATGCAGAATTAGGAAAATACCACGTTTTTAGGCGGGGGGCTATAGCCCCCCCCCCCCGATTGACATGTCGACCAAAAAGCAAAATGGGAAAAACACTACATTTTTAGCACTTTGAGACTGTTTTATGCACTGGAGTGGACTAGATAGTGATTTAAAACATCTTTTGAAAGATATGTCCCGGGGGGGGGGGGGGGGGGGGGGCTAATTTGACAAAAATAAAACCAACAAATAAATGAAAACTTTGATAAATGGTAAGAAATAAGTTATCAAATTTGATCGCAAGTGTAAAAATACTGAACATAGGTGTCATCAACAAATATACTATAAACTAAGGAATAGGGGGGGCTATTCAGTATTTGTTAATTACCAATCATTTCTCTCAAATCTCTTTTCATTAGCCCCCCCCCCCGATTATTTTTCTCTGTAAACTGTATACGAAATAGATTACTCCGTGTGAGTTTTATTGAAGTATTCGATTCTATAATTTACCAGCATCTAAACAAGAGAACTAACATTTTACCATTAGCCACCTCCCAAATAGCCCATTTATCTTCCAGTTTAATCTTGTTTGCACTGCCAATTTCTAAGCCACGTTTTAAAATCATTATTTTTTAATCAAAATAGCCCTAAAATGAAGTTATTTTTGCAAAAAAATGCAAAATTTTCGAGCGCTGGGGGTTTCGCCCCCAGACCCCCATTGGCCTCCGGCGGCTGGGGGCTCCGCCCCCTGACCCCCCAAACAGCCCCCCCATTGCGAATTTCTGGCAACGCGCCTGCAAGAGCCGTCAAAAATGCTGAACCAGAAAAATCCGCTTTGTGCGAACATTTAATGTTGTTTGATTATTGTATTAATTGGAAAGAAATCCACTGTTTTAAAATATGTTAATAGTTATCGTAGACCGTTAATTGCTGAAAGTTGGTTTATCAATGTCCACCCTAACGTTATCAACCGCTCGGATGGTGAGACATTGCCATTTGTGTACCGATCTTTAACCAAAAGTGCTCAGTAAGATGTTGTTTTATTGCTAATTTCAATTTTTTTTTTTAACCAGATATGACTTAGCCTCGTTCTCTTGTTTCATCACAGTATTACTATATAATATTGAATTTCTACGTTTTGTGATGTTTTGACGTTTGCTGGCCAGAGCTTTTATAATTAATCGTTTGCGTGCTATATGGCCTAAAGGCTACCAGCGCGGAAGCCCAAGGAAGAGTCACCAGAACGGCGACTTCTTAAAAGCAGCAATGCGAAAAAGTTGTCTTCCCGCAGGAATCAGGCTTAATAAGCTTCAAAGCTTAAGGTTTAAGGCTTAAGCTTCAAAGCTTAAGGTTTAAGGCTTAAGCTTTAGGCTGCAGGTTCGATTCCAGCGGGAAGACAACTTTTTCGCATTGCTTGCTTTTAAGAAGTCGCCGTTCTGGTGACTCTTCCTTGGGCTTTCGCGCTGGTAGCCTTTAGGCCAGATAGCACCCAAACGATTAATTGTAAAAGCTCTGGCAGCAAACGTCAAAACGTCACAACTAAATTATTATTAACATCATAGATTAAGCATTAAGTTGCTGGGTTTAAATAGGCAACATTAAGCATGAGAGAAGACGTCTTCTCTAGCTCAAGTGGAAGAGCAGTGGACCGATAATCCGAAGGCTGCAGGTTCGATTCCTGCGGGAAGACAACTTCTTCGCATTGCTTGCTTTTAAGAGGTCGCCGTTCTGGTGACTCTTCCTTGGGCTTCCGCGCTGGTAGCTCTTAGGCCAGATAGCACGCAAATGATTAATTTCTACGTTTTGTTGAACTAGACCTTGCTCGCAAATTGATCATAATGACGTTATAATCATTTATACTTCACTTAATTGTTAATTCACGTGGTTCTTCTGATATTTATTCCGTAGCAACTTGTCTGCGACATATACTGTTTGTGCTAGCTTTGGAGGAATGCTCAACACTCTTCTAACTCAACTTCTGATGATGCTCGACGTTTTCAGCTGAGCGAAACGTCAAGGTGAATAAATTAGCGTTCTGCTAATCGTGTGCCGTTTACCGGAAGAGCAGTTAGTAGGCTAGCCTACCTATAGTATCGATTACCATACCCGGTAGACCAGGTGGTTCTAGAAACCACTCTTATTCAGTTTCTACTTGTTTTAAGTAGTTGCCGTTCTTGTGGCTCTTTCTTTGCCTTCCGCCCTGGTAGCCTGTAGGCCAGAAAGCACGTAAACGATTAAACATGAAAATTTATTTATGGCAACATAGTTATGCTGCAACTGCATTTTGCAAAAATCTTGATTTCAATCCGTATTTTGCAAGTTGCCAGGTAGTCTTGAGAAGATGGTGAGGTAGTGTAAGCTAGACGGCCTACTGAATTAGTGAAATCTAAAGATCTTGCAATTGTTTATTGGTCAGTAAGCCTATGGATTAGTTTTGGGGTTGATTGATGAATAGCCTAGCCTAATCGTTAGAAGTTAGAGGTTTGCCTTTAAAATTCTTGAGCAGTTACCGGTACTCAACTAACAGACATGAGGTAGCAATATACTGTTGTTCATCAGGCAGAATCTTCTGTAAAGTCAGACAGTTGTGTTGTTCCTCAGGCTGTCAGGGCTCGACATTGGGCCACTACTATTTCTCATTTACATCAATGGTTTGCCCAATGCTTGTAATCTCTGCATTCGACTATTTGCTGACGATGCAAGTGTAAGGTATGTCCAATAAATCAAAAACGCTGTTAGAAAATCTTATGAATAATGACTTAATCAAAGTAGACGAATGGTTAAAAAGTAGCAAACTACCGCATCTCTAAACTATGACAAAACTGAATTACTAATAGTAAACAAATCAAAGTCTAAAAGGTGGTTTCTTAAATACCGTATAAGATTAAGAATAGGAAAGAATGATATTGCTCAAGTCAAGCATGTAAAATATTTATGAGTAATAATTGATGAAGATCTCTCTTAGAAACCACATATACATAATCAATGCTCAAAAGTTGCCCATGGTAACTGGGCATTAACAAATTTAGGAAAATATCATACTTATCCAGTCTAAAGTGTGCTTATTATGGACTGATCTATCCTCACCTTCAGTACTATTCTTCCTTGTTGGAACAGGCAAGCAAACCTCTCTAAAACCTGTTTAAACCCTTCAAAACAAAGCTCTAAAAATTATGACCAATACTCGTTGGCATCATTCTGCTTCCCCTCTATACCAAAAATTGCAGTTGTTAAAATTTAATGATATTGTAAAGTTGCAATTAGCTAAGATTATGCATTCTGTTCACAATAATAACATTTCAAATTTGCATTTTGGTTTCTCCAAGGTCGAAAAGTTTAATCATTATTGCACTAGAACTTCTACCAAGTCAAACTTTGTCCAAACTTCTGCAAGAACTGAAAAAGCCAAATCAACCATTTCTTTCTTAGGCCCAAAAATATGGCGTGAGATACCCAGTGATATGAAAAATCTTTCTAATAACTCCTTTAAATATCAATATAAGAGACGATTGCGTAGCTGCTATGCTGAATACTTCATGATGAAAAATTAATTTGGCTTGATATTAGCATTTGGTCTTCTGTTTTGCTTTTCTATTTATTTATCATTATTATTATTTTTTTGTTATTTATTTATTTATTTGTTTTTTTGTTTGTTTAGTTTGTTTATTATTATTATTTTTTTTTGTTTTTGTTTTTGTTCTCTTTTTTCATGTGATTTTTTTGCTAATTATTCTGAGTGCTATGTTTGTTTTTTGTTATGTTCATTGTTTAGTATTTGCTAAAACATGATATCTTCATTTGTATAATCTCCAAATTTACAAATGTAATTGGCATTAGAAGTATTTATTAAATTATTAACCTTTAGTAGGGTGGCTGATGACCGTATGGTCTTTTCGTTGTCTCCGATTTTTTTTGGATTTATCTGTGAAGTGCTTAAGTTTAGTATGAATAAATAAATCTGAATCTGAATAATCAATATATCAACTTCTAGCCGATTTCTGTAGGTAGCCTACTGGTACCTTTTGGTTTACGCTATCGTGTTGCTCATTATGAAGAAGGCTACTGCCTAGGCTACAGCTACTACGCTACTAGACTTAAACCCAGTGTTCCCACTAAGCCGATTTTTTTCAGTGAATCGGCGATATGTTGGAGCAAGGGCAAATATTTTTGGCAATACAGTAAATATAGCTTTAGAAAACTCGACAAATTTGTGGAAATATGACATTTCGTATACTTTAATACTGGATTGGTATAAAATTTAGGGCACATAAATGTCTTTTTAGGGCTTTGGGCACAATTGTTTAAAGAAAATTTGGGCACTCGCCGATTAGCCTTAAAGTTAGAGGGAACACAGCTTAAACCCACTCTGTTTTGGTAAGGCTGCTCTGTGCGTAGTAATTTCTAGTAAGCTAATTTCTTGTTTATTAGGTGCGTCAACCAGTAAGTAAGTTCAAGCTTATTTATAGTTATCACTATCAGTGTAGTGCCATCCTGGTTTGTGGTACAAGTGTAACCTACATGGTACCAGTACACTTACTAGTACAGTACTGAGCACGGTAGATTGTGAGTATCAGATACAAACTCTGTTATGTTGTCAAAAATTGTTAAGACTACGCTCTGTGTTGGTTTAATTGCTGTTTTCTATAAGTTTTTGATTAATCCAAGCTTTAACGATGAAAGTGTAAATGATGGAACCATTGTGAATTTCAAATCTTCAGATGCAAGTTTACTAATAAAAAAGCACTCGGAGTTGTATGGAAATGCTCATGTTATTAAAGTTACACAGCATGTTTATGTTGCTGTTGGATTTGCTCTTGCCAATATGATCATGATTGAAGGTGAGAAAAAGTTTTTATGGAATTGGCTGATCAATTTAGTGCCTCATAGATAAATGGTACCAGTACCATAATAAAAAGCTTTTTTTGATACTGTAGTCAACCATCAATTAAAAAATTAAAAAAAGGCTTGGCACATGTTGTGTGCGTGCTGACATTTTATAGTAAAGCCTAAAAAATAACCCCTAGCCCTAACCTTAACCCTAATCCTAGCCCTAACCCTAAGCCTAGCCTAAGCCCTAACCCAAACCTACAACTGTAATAAAATAAAAATTTCTGAAAACGAGTGACATCACCAGAATCTTTGTTTGTTTAACCACGCACGTTTTGTGCGCCAAGTCACCTTGTAAAAAATTTGTTACATACCGGTATTGTGTAGGCCTAGTAATATTGATCATGGTTATACTACAACTTTTTCAGCTTCAGTACTGATCTGTAGCTGTGCTACCATAATGGGTTATGGTTGTTAAATTTTTATTTCAGATTTGTTGCATCTCCGATCTTAGTGCTGACAAATAGTCCAAAGTCAGACTGTTGTGTAAAATTGGCAATATTGTAATAAACATTGTTTCAAAGTTCTTACACCAAATAGTCTGTTTAGAACTACAGTACATGTATTAATGCTTTGCAAGGTCATGTTCTTTATCACTTAATGCGTTTATTTTTGGCAGTGGCTATTTTGCCTCTAGAGGCAAAATAGCCCCATGTTAGTTTGCCATTTGGAGGCAAAATAGTCCTAAATGATATTTTGCCTCCAGTGCCAAAATAGCCCTAAGCCTACCCAAACCCTAACCTTAACCCTTATCCTAGTCCTAACCTTAACCCTAAGCCTAACCCCAACCCTAAGCCTAACCCCAACCCTAATCCTAACCCTAACCCAAACAGAGGGAAAACACTATTTTGCCTCTAGAGGCAAAATAGCCACTTCCTTTATTTTTGTTAGGGATACGCTTGATCATCTCAGGGATTTCGTGAAGTTTAAGCCGTCCACTTTTTTTCAAAACCTCTGCGACCAGTATATGAGTGCACGCGCGCTCTTCTCCTCTCATGCATACACTCATTAGGGTTAGGGCTAGATTTGGGAAATAGCTTAGATCAAAGAGAAGGAGAGAGTGCACGCGCTATCATACAAGGGTCGCAGAGCTTCCAAAAAAAAGCTTACGGCTTATACTTAACGACACCCCATGTCAGATCTATGCAATATTATAGCATATTTAATAAGCTTTTTTGCGGCTATCTGGCTATGATCCTGTTTATTTTTCTTGCAGGTTCAGATGGAATTATCATTATCGATACAACTGAGTCTGAAAAAGCATGTCTAAAAATTTATGAAGAATTTCGAAAAATTACTGAAAAGCCCTTAAAAGCCATTATTATTACACATTTTCATGCTGGTGAAGTTTTTCAGTCAGTTCGTACCATATGTGATTCATAGAATACCTATTTTACCGTCATCTGCAACTATAGTACAGGATTTTTTGCAAGGATTGAAGTGCCAATTGCGACTAGTTTTTTTTTGCTGAAATACCATGCGCCATCACCTAACCTCTTTAACAAGATGTTGTACATGTTAAAATACTTACCGAAAAATAATTAATATATAATGCTGAAATACTTGGCATTTTTGTTTTCATAAAGGTTGAAAATTTTGCAAGCATTCGAAAAAGTAGAATTTGGTTATTGATTGTCTTTATAATTTATCAATATAACCTGTTGTTAAGAATGGAGGAAAAATATTTAACCTTTATCATAGGGCCAGCAGGATACCCAGCATACCTGATAATCTACAAAGAAAAACTGGCAAGGCAACAAGTTGTTAAAGAGGAGACACTAGTATATTTCACCACATATTGCTGCACATTGCATTTGTTCATAGAATGATGTGGCCTAAGATTACAAAATGCTAAGCTGTTTTGTATTCTCATATTAAATGCCGGTAGTGATATCGTAGTTTGCATTAAACATAATTTTGTTTTCAGATCACATTATTGGGGCTGCTGCCCTTTTGGACAACGTCCACCAAGCTGGCAGAACTATTGATATATTTATGCATTCTACAACAGCTTTCGAATTAAAGAGATTCAGTAAGTTTTTGCTTGATTTTTATAGTAGCTCATAGAGTTTTTACAATCTGTAGGCAATCGAACAAACAAAAAAGTACCAGAGATGCGAAGTAACAAAAGTAGCTCTACGTAAGTAGCATAGCCTACTCAAGGAGAATTTGTTGGTAATGAGCACTTTTAAAAGTAATTATGTAATGTAATTACGTGTAATTACGTTTTATTCACCAAGTTGCCTTGGCCAGGAGACAGCGAAAGGACCTTTCGGTCTTTGAGTCAAGCTGCCACCTGTCTACCACACACGATTGAGGCTTCACACTGTCCCTTTAATTGCTGAATGTCAAGCAGGGAAGCTGTGAATACCAATTTTTATAGTCTTTGGTTTGACCCGACCGGGAATCGAACCCAAGTCTACCGCTTCAGTAGCAGACGCTCTAACCACTCGACCACTGATCGGTTCAATTTTTGGATGCTTTCTACATTCACTCGCTTACTTTTAGCATGAAGTAATGCTACTTAAGTAGCAGTTTGATTCAGAAGAGTATAAAGTACTAGAGTCTTAAATTTGAATCACAAATCATCAGAACGGTTGAGTTTTCTACTGGCAATTGTTCAGTTCAGTTAAGTTAGCAGTGATTTTATGAAATGATTCCAAATAAATTTTGCGTGACATGATTTTCAAATCTCAAAGTTTTGCTGTTGTTTTTTTTTGATTTGAGTATAATCGCAAAAACTTGGATCAATTAGTAATGATTCATGACTTTTTGAGAGAGTTAGGGGTTAGAAGACCAAGTGTTATGTGGCAGTGATGTGAAGGTAGTCGACTACTTGTCATGTTACACAACAGCTTGTCGATTGAATTGTTGTTTAGTTTGCTCAAATACTTTTAGAAATGCTTGTACTAGAGTACTTTTAGAACGACTACTTTTTTGCTTTTACTCAAGTGCTTTTTCTGGTCCATACTTTGTTTTTTTAACTTCAAGTAGTTTTTAGTTCAAGTAACAAAACTTCTTAATTGCACTTTTCGAGTATTTTTTACAGCACGGGAAAGTACACACTTGCTTTTTAGCTGGCTAATGAAACAATTTCCATTTTTACGATCTTTTCATTCTGTGCTCATCTTGCTCATTTAGGAGATCTTATGTAACTAAAGAAGTGTACTGAGAATGGTTCAAAAAGAATTGTATTACATAATTTTATGTAGTAAAAAATTCCCTAATTTCCTTTTTTGAAAATACTGAAGCCTGTTGTTGGTAATTAATGTATTCAGGCAGAAGTCGATGAAAGAGACTCCAAAATCAATTTTGTTTTAATACCGTTATTCCATACGCTCTGTAATCGAACTAGTGTTGTTGATTTTTTTTCATTATGCAGAAAGTTCATTCGATATCGCTTTTAAACGAAGTGGCCGACAATTTGGATTTATGTTGAAACCTGGAGATCATTTAGATTCTGGAATCGGACCACTTCTTCACTTCAATCCTGGTGCAGATTATAGAATTGTCAAAGCGACTAAAACGTTTGAAAGCAAAGAAACTTTTAAAGTTGCAGGTACTAACTGCAATGTAAAGTGTTAGCTGTAAAAGGTTTTGATCTTTTTCACATTAACTGTATAGATCTAATGAGCTGTTTGATACATTGAAGTTTAACATTTGTCGAATCTGAAGCAGAAAAACCTTCGAGAACATTTTTCTCATTCTAGGTTTTTCTTTCAGTTCTCTGAGACTTAAACCGATTGATCTTGCAGCTGTAGAAGTAATAGTACAATTGGAAAAACGATGGCTACTGAAAAATTAAGCTGGCTTCACCCTAAATTGGCCCAACACCTTCCTTGTTTCGTATTTAGCATCAAAAAGATATAGGTGGACTTCTCGTCTTGAACAGAAAACCAGAGCAGAATGGCAGCTTGACTTGACGATCGCCAAGTCTTTTGTTATTTTCTGGCCGAGACGATAATTGGGTAAAGGCTTGTACAATTAATTGCAAATCAAATCTTTCATTTTACTCACCGAAACATGTAAAGGCCCGATTACACAGAGCGCGAACGCGGAAAGCGTTACGAACGAAAAGGCCGCGTTCGCGGAAGAAAGGCATAATAAAATAAAATAGACTCGTTTATACAGTACGCGAACGCGAAAACGAAGGAAATTTAGTTCGCGTGGAAAAACCGCGTAGATTGCCACCAAAGCGAAATTTTAGGCGGCGTTTGCGACGGCTTTTGTGTCCATCCAATCAGCGCTCTCAATTTAGGTTACATCACCATGTATACAACGTCACTGCACTGCGATGCAGACAAACAAAACACTGCAATGTAATTCAACGCACTTATATCATGTGATATATGCGGGCATAAAAATTTATCGAAAACGGTTTTCTTAAAATTTATTGGCGTACTCATAATTGCATAAAGAATAAACATTTGACATTGCATAAAGTTTGAAATTAATATCAGCCAATCGACTGCTCGTTTTCTCGACCCCTTGATTCCACCTGAAATTATAATTAAACGACTGTGCTAAGGTCGTGGTTATGGGGCGCGTTTGAAAAAATATTGCTTATTTTGTAACACCGCTTTTTTGAACTTATTTACAATGAAATTTGTCCGATATATCGACATACGACAAAACACACTCTAAGTTGGAACAAAAAAAAAGTCCCAAAATATATCGTAAATTTCCGATATATATGGGAAGTTTCCTATATATATGCGACAAAATACACTCTAAGTGGGAACAAAAAACGCCTACAAAATATGTCGAAAATTTTCGATATGGTTCATATGAGCCAAGTCGGAAATCTAGCAGAGGTATCACGTGACTTTCGTGACATAATCTAGTGAGCAAAACAAATGGCGGAAAACCTGAAGTCTAGAGCACAAAGGTAACCGCAAGCATGTCAACAATGTTCTGCTGTTGTGGAAGCTCTGGCAGACTTGGCATCGTTGGCATGCTTGCGGTTACCTTTGTGCTCTAGACTTCAGGTTTTCCGCCATTTGTTTTGCTCTCAAGATTATGTCACGAAAGTCACGTGATACCTCTGCTAGATTTCCGACTTGGCTCATATGAACTGTATCGAAAATTTTCGACTTATTTTGTAGGCGTTTTTTGTTCCAACTTAGGGTATTTTGTCGTATATTCACATCGGAAACTTCCGATATATAGTGGAAATTTTCAGTATATTTTGTAGGCTGTTTTTGTTCCAACTTAGAATGTGTTTTGTCGTATGTCTATATATCGGACAAATTTCATTGTAAATAAGCGAAAAAAAAACGGTGATAAGCAATATTTTTCCAAAAGGCGCCCCATACGTGGTTACTTTTATGGTGAAATACTAAAATTTTTTAATCGTTATTATTATCTCATAATATCATTTTCGTTGTTTTTCTGAAAAATAAACCTTTTCTTGTCGGTCTAAATATCAATAATGAAGTACAATCTTTTTTCTTTATACGAACGAATAAATTTAGGTCGCGGGTGACGGTTTTTAAATGTTCACAAATTTTAACTTCATTTGTTCTTAAATTTTATTGGAGTGACTCAAGCTCATTTTTGCTTGGTTCAACATTTTTTGTTATTCAAATCAAATCTTTCATTATACTCGCTGTAATACGCCGAAGCGTGTAACGAGTTAACTGGGCCCATCTCCGCGTCATTGCGCCAGGGCAACACAGCTCCTTTCGAAGAAATGTCGCAACGGTGGCGAGCCGTTGGCAACACTGTGTTCGATTTGAGCGGCCCGAGATTTGAACCTTAGACCTCCCGCTCCAGAGACAAACGCGTTACCGCTCGACCAACTGGCCGGTTAACTTTAAAATGAAACAGTGGAATTCACTGTCTATGATTGTTGAAACATGGTTACCATTTTGTTACGATACGGTACTGTAAATAGAAGGTATCGTTTATGTTTCATTTTTAATTTGGCTCGTGTTTTTATTGAATTAATTGTTCTTACAAAAAAAATATTGCATAACAAAATTTCAGGTGTGACGTTAAAGAAACATAGAATTGTTCTCTTCAATGAAATATAAGGTCTTGTTTTCTTTTCTTAAATAACATTAAACAAAAAAAAGTGATTGCTCTCCAGTAATTAGTGTTGTTTTTTTAAATACCGACAATTAAAATATTCTCAAATTTGATCAGGATCAAAATTTCAGATAGGCTACAACTTCTGCAATATGGTGGAATTTGCCGTGACAGACAAACCGTCTCACAATTTTAATTTAGTCATTATAATAATTTACATGGGCAAATGATAGAGTTTTAATACAAATCGGATTGCGGTTTTCGCGCGTAAAACCGCTTTCTATTAGAACAGCAATTCGCGAGGAAAAATCGCTTGGTTTTCCGCGTAGCTCGAGTTCGGGTTCCCGTTCGCGCTCTGTATAAACGAGCCTTAACGAGTTTGTGACGCACATCTCTGCGCCATTGCGCCCGGGCAACACAGCTCCTTTTGAAGAAATGTCATAGCGGTGGCGAATCGTTGGCAACACTGTCCGATATGACTAGTTTGAGATTTGAACTTCGACACCTCCGGCTTCAGAGACAAAAGGGTTACCGCTCGACCAGCTGGCCGATACGATTATTTACAATCTATTAATTGGTATAGTTCTTGATGTTTGCTTCAGGGATAGAATTCACTTTAATTCACACTCCTGGTGAAACCGATGATCAAACCACAGTCTGGATTCCCGAATGGAGAATTGCAATGACCGCTGACAACATTTATGAAGCTTTTCCCAACCTCTACGCTATTCGAGGCAGCCCTCCCCGCGACTGCGATGTTTGGTTTAAAAGTTTAGACGTGGTACGACGTCTCCGTGCTGAGTATGTAGTGCCCTCCCACGGGAATCCACTGATTGGCGAAGAAAATATTTTCGATACTATTACCCATTACAGAGACGCTATTCAGTTTGTACACGATCAAACAATTCGATTGATGAACAAGGGGCTGGAAATTGACGAAATTGTTGAAAAAGTGCGTTTGCCCCCAGTACTAGCCACGCATCCGTTTCTACAGGAGTTTTACGGTAAAGTGTCGTGGTCAGTAAGAAGTGTGTTCAGTGGACAGCTGGGCTGGTTTTCTGGCGATCCGGTTCATTTAAATCCTCTATCAAACAAGAAAAGAGCCAAAAAGTTAGTCGAGTTTTTAGAGAGCGATTTTGATAATACTAAAACAGGTTTAGAAAAGCTGTTAGCTGCTGCTGAGAAAAATTTAGAGCAAATCATAAGTCATTTTAATTCAACTGGTATTTTTTTGACTGACGAGGCACAGTGGTCTTTAGAGCTGGCTGCCAACGCCATCAAAGCCTCTGACAACAACATAGCTATTCATACCAAAGCTAAAAAAGTAGCTGCTCGTTGCCTTAATTTATTGGGTTTTTCGACTACAAATTCAAATGCGCGAAATTACTATTTAACTTATGCCAAAGAGCTTGGAAATGGCCTTAACATAGCCATTTCCAAGATAGGCAGGACGAACGTAATACTGAACAGTCAGATGGACGATATTATGAGCCAATTTCCGTATCGCTTTATGGCAGAATTTTGTGACGATAGAGAAACCCTTACAGTAGTATTCCTGTTTTCAGATATAAAACAGTCTTTCGCTTTCGTAATGAGGCACTGCGTTTTAGAATATATTAACGATCCAGTCTCGATACCGAAAGAATTTGATGCCAAACTCACCGTGTCATCAATTGTATGGAAAGATATTATTACTAACAAGAGAAGTGCACTTACAGCGTATGCGAGTGGAGACGTAGAGTTGGAAGGTAGTATGCTATATTTTAAGCGTTTAATGGATAAAATTGATCGAGATTAAGTCGTTTATACATTTTTGATTGTGCACTACTTGCAGTGTAATAGTGTTGCAGCATCATTTTTGATTCTTATTTTGAAGTACATTTTTCTTGTAATTTTGGAACTACGAGACTTGGAAATTTTTAATTTTGGCTCAAGACGCACATTTTGCCAGCTTTTTAAAGTTAACCGGCAATGCTTACGCAAATTGGTTTTCGGCGAAAGAATTTTAATTAGAATAGTTGCAAAAGACTGAGTTTAACTTTCAAATTTTCCAACAAGTTTGAAATCGAACTGATTTGGGTAGGTTACTTTCTAAAAGCAGTAATGACAATTTGCGAAAATAGTTACCCTTTTGAAACAATTTACAAATAACTTCTACAGTATATTCGATTACTAAACCACAGAAGCTGTGATTTTCGTAAAATTTGTGATTTAAATGGATTTGTTCTGATAAGTTATTAAAGAGAAACTGTTCGAAATTGAAATTGGTTTTGTTGAAGAAATGAGAACTACTTGAGGTAATAAAGAGGTGCCTAAAACATTTTTCCATAATTTCCCGTATTCGCTAAAATATGATGTAATCCGTTTCAGTCCGTACCATTTACAACCCTGGATTTCGCAATTTTGTGACATCAAAAAAGGTTGATTTCGCAAAATTTCTTGCAGACTTTAGGCTGGTGCCTACTTTGTTGTTTTAAAACAACATCAGCCTGGCCTACCGGTACTTTTCTTGCTAACTCTTTTTAACTAAGCTAAGTTATTGTACAACAAGCAATAAAATAACTGAATACGAGAACATTATATAGTATGCACAGAGCTGGACAGCGCTGTTTCGAGCTTTTAGCTCTCATCGGCAGCCCTCAGCTATCTTTTCAAAGGTATTCCCAGCTGAACAAACATCTTGGCCTAACTGGCAAACCTTATTGGCTTGCACAGAGCAGATTCTTACGAGGGAATAAACGATTTTTCACTTGTGGTACTTTAGAAACAAGTGAAAAATCGCTGGATCCTTGTAGTAAGGACAGCCATAGGCTATCCCTACTACAAGGACTCCCCTCTGCGTGACCACGGAAATCAAAACTGCACTATCTTGAAGTCCTTCATGGTCGACTCCTGGGAAGCCATGTCAACTTCCACTGGCAGTTAGGTGGCCATAACAACCACCAATCCTGCAGCTCCAATGATATTTCACATTGTAGCTCAAGTCAAGTATGCACAGAGCTGGACAGCGCTGTTTCGAGCTTTTAGCTCTCATCGGCAGCCCTCAGCTAAAGTCCATTTTTGCTCGCTAAACGGCGTTAACGAGCATAAAACTTCGTAGAAAAAATGCTATTTGCCAACCGCCTCGCCTAACATGCGTTAAAAATACTCTCGAATTTCTTTGTGAGATGTTGTGTTAACGCGTAATAAATACCTCATTGTGACGTCAGATGCACTTCTACTTCAAAATAGTACGTTCAAGCGTACTGTGTCTGCATGACGGTATGTGCTGCAATTGTTATGGAAAAAGATACTACGAGCCATGCGTTAATATTCTAAGCTTGCAAAATCCTCCATCGATAATAATTAGTTTATGAACGACAGAGTTTAATTATATTTTTGAATCAATGTAAAAAAAAAAAGAACAACTTGTACCATACCACAATTTTTTAAATGACGTGAAGTGCTCTTGAGGTTGTTGGTCGGTATACTTTGATATCAACAGCAACAATTGGTTTCAAATTTTTTCAAAACTGAACTAGTCGAGGAACACTTCTTTTTTAGAACCAGTAACTCTAGATTTGAGACTGGCTGTTTTTGATTTTTTGCTGGTTTTCAGCCTCATTTGTTCTTGATTTTTTCTTAAATTTTTAGAGCATCGATGTCAATTTTAGCGATTAGTTGGCAATAGTGTTTAATTTCTGATGCTCTGTCAGCCTGAGTAAAGGTTTTTGCTTTTGCAAAAATTTTTTGGGTCGTTCATAAACTAATTATTATCGATGGAGGATTTTGCAAGCTTAGAATATTAACGCATGGCTCGTAGTATCTTTTTCCATAACAATTGCAGTACATACCGTCATACAGACACATTACGCTTGAACGTACTATTTTGAAGTAGAAATGCATCTGACGTCACAATGAGGCATTTATTACGTGTTAACACAACATCTCGCAAACGACTACCAAACAAAATTCTCAAACAGCGCTCTGTATTCTTGGAATAGTTGCAATTTTTGCTTGCTAGCAAAAGAAAATCACTAAAATTTTATCGTTTTGAATCAGTACAAAATATAGTTTCTTTTCTTTAATATGAATTTTTTGTTCGTTTGCTTTTGGTTTATTTTGCTGCCGAGGCTAGCAATGTTTTAAATTTAAATTTTGAGCAAAAATGAGTTTTATGTTCGTAGAAATTTGTTCTTATAAAAAGAATGTATTGCTATTTTTGTCAACTGGCGCTACTTAATATTTTTTTATCAGTCGATGCAGCGAACGGTTCTCAATACAATTCGCTTTCTTCTCAGCAGTCTAATAGCAAACATGGAAACCATTTTAAGTTATTTTCAACAAAATTCGCTTTAGTTAGAGTTTTCAAAATTTTGCCATTGAATTTCTGACCAAAAAATTTTTTTTCATACGCTTAAAGAGTGCTTCAAAATCTTCGTTAAGTTTGCGAGGAAAATGTGACGTTTTTTTACTCGAGTTTTATCTCGCAATCGATCCAAGCAACTTAGCGAGCAAAAATGACGTTACCCTGCTCGCAAAGCTTCAGATGCACGTGCAAAAATGACCTCTTGCCTTTAGCGAGTATCTTGTTCGTTAGCGCCTGTTAAAAAAGTTCTCGTTATTAATGCGAGCAGGGAAATTTCTGCCATGTGGGCCCAAATCTGAAAACTTGGCACTGGTACCTGTAGCCCTACGCTACTACTACCGATCTACAGTATGTAGGCTTTTTGTGATGTCACAAAATTGTCAAATGCAGGGTTGCCTATGGTACGGACTCCAGCGAATTAAATCGTATTTTCGCGAATAAAGGGAATTGTGGAAAAAGGATTGGGGCACGTCTTAATCACCTTAAGTAGTGCTCATTTCTCCAATAGAACCGATTTCGAACAGTATCTCTTTAAAGTAAGTAGTTAGCTTACTCTCTGTCTCTATTAGTTTAATACTTTCGTTTTTTGGCATTACCATTACCGGTACCCAATACCCACTTGCAGTATTGCAAAACGTATTATGCTTCAATTTTCAATTTCACTATGCAATGCTTTTATTTTAACTTCCATTATTTGTTAAACAAATTTTCATTGTGCTGTATTGTTTTTTTCAGTTGTTAAATTCGCTTGTAATAATTCTACAGTGTTTACTATTTATCCAGTGGTGTAAAAAGTACTCTGAAATTGTAATCAAGTAAAAGTTTCGTTACTGACAAAAAACTACTTGAAGTAAAGTACAAAGTAATGACCTAAAAAGTACTTGAGTAAAAGCAAAAAAGTAGTCGTTTTAAAAGTACTCAAGTACTAGTATTTCTGAGAAGTATTCATGCAAAATAAACAAACTATTCAATCGACATATGACAACCGGTCCACTACCTTCACATGACTACCACTTAGCGCTGGTTCTTCTAACCCCTCATTCTCTCAAGAAGTCACGATTAATAAATTTTTGCAAGTTTTGATTATATATTGAAGATAATTAATAAATAAAAAAAAAAAAAAAGAACAACAACAGCAAAACTTCGAGATTGAAAATCATGCCACACAGAATTTACATCCATGGAATAATTTTATAAACTCTTTGCTCAAATACTTGTTCTCTATCATTGTTAAATTATGCTAAAATTTAAAACACTGTGGACGTGTCTTATCAGTGTATAATAGTCTACTGTCTACAGGGTGGGCCAAAAGTTCGCATCACAACCTTTTCGGTATATTTTGCGATAACGTTTTTTGGATTAATTAATCAAAATTATTGTGGATTTTTGAATTTAATTTGTTTCACAACTCGTGGAGGCTGGCAGAAGCCTGGTAAACATTACATCACAAAATCACACAAAATTATTGTAGATAGCCCATGTAGATATTGTGGGTCTCTAGTGTGGCGAAATTGATCGTCATATTGAAAACATTTTGGAATTACATTGCACCATATACAGTCAACTCCCTTTAATCTGGCACTCTCGCCATCGGACACAAATTGTCAAGGAACGAAACTCCTGAATTGTATTGTACTGTGTTTTATCTCTATAATCGAACAACATGACTATCCGACTATGACAGCGAAATTCTAGAAACAAAAGTGCAAAATGCATTAAAAAATTCCAGTTAATTGGACATAACAATAAGACCGTAGCGTTTGCCCAACAGTACATTACCACATAATAGAAAATAATTACAATTATTTCGTCACTTTTATAACACATAGATAAAACAACTTTTGTGACGTATTTTGCAGTTGCTTTGTCTATAATGAGTTACCTTCTTTAACCAGGGCCACGCAAGTACAGGTCGGTGTTCCGTGATCGACGTAACGACATTAACAACCACAAAGGGTTAGTCTAGTTACTAAATTAACTCGTTAATCTGACAACCTCGCTAATCGGACATTATTCACTGGAACATATCGTGTCCGATCAACGGGAGTTCATTGTATTACAGTACCGTACAATAATGTTTATGGCGTATATGGCGTGTGACTTTTGGCTCACTCTGTGGAATTTAGCAACAGAAACGTTTACTACTCATAGGACGCATTTTTAGTAAATTTCTATCTCTGATTGCTTCTTTCATGATTTGCTTTTAATAGAGTAAACATCTATGCCAGTGTGCGATGTAGGGCACACACCAAACAACGAACTTGAAACTAAAACATCATAAACTGATTTTCGCCAAACTGGATCTGATACGTCAGCGCACGCGTTGAAAAAAGGCATTGCGACAGTCGATGTGGTGGTATGACCTCTGGCGCAAAAGTTGCCAGTCGAAAAAGGACGAAAAGACAACTAACTTAACTGAACTGAACAATTGCCGGTAGAAAAGTCGACCGTTTTGACGAATTTGTGATTCAAATTTAAAATTACAGTACTTTCTACTTTTCTGAATCAAAATATTACTTCAGTAGCGTTACTTCACTCTAAAAGTAATCAAGTAAAAGTAGCCACAAAAAAAACTACTTAAAAAGTATTCGTTACTGAAAAAAAACTACTTGAGTAATCTACTCAAGTAAAAGTATTTTGTTACTTTACACCACTGTATTTATCATGTAGTCTGTTCAGTCAACTAATGTTCAAGCTCTAAGCAGAAGTTATGTGGTGTTCCGCAGGGTTTGAAATCAACTTTTCAGCCAATCTAATGTTTCCTGGCTCGAAGCAATCGCGACTTACCTGAACCAAACTAAAGTGGAGAGTTATCTTGTGCTTTAATTTGTAAATTTTGGAAAAATTGCATCAAAATAAAACAATAGCTTTAATGTAAATGTTAACACAAAAACAGTGATTGTCGTTCTTTTTTTTATTGTCAATTTCGTTATTTCGTAAATCTCCATTTGTCAACTCGGCCAGTATAGACAGAAGATAGCTGGCTCAATGGCCCTAGACGATTTTGAATGGTTTCGGGCCAACAGTCAAGCATTGATTTCGAGCCCTGTTCTGGGGAACAAACTGGTCATTGGCAACTTCCTTTTTTTGTGCTTTGCCGTTCCGGAAGCTTTGCTTGAAACAACTTGAGCACCATACGATGCAAAAATTTCCATTCCCAAAGGTTTGATCCAACTTAGCTGCATTGCGTTGTTGACTTTTCCCCGGAAGTGTTAATTGAAACCATTCTTTTGTTCCACGTTTGCTTTTTGGTGCGTTGTTATATCCGTTTACAATGGGGAGTGCAACATTGCTGGACTGCTAGCATGAGCTTTTATATGGGGTGCCGTTTGGAAAAATATTTTTTTTTGTAACACCGCTTTTTTGAGCTTATTTACAATAAAATTTGTCCGACATATGTGTATATATATACGACAAAATACACTCTAAAGTTCGAACAAAAAAGCCTACAAAATAATATATCGTAAATTTCCGATATATATCGGAAGTTTCCGATATATGTATGACAAAATACGCTCTAAGTAGGAACAAAAAACGCTTACAAAACAAGTCGCTAGGATTTTTTGTTCCAACTTATAGTGTATATTTGTCGTGAGGTGTTACGAAAAATGATTTTTTCGAAACGGTGCCCCACAGGCTGTTTGGAAAAATTTTGTTTATTTTGTTACACTTCGCGACAAATACACTGTAAGTTGGAACGAAAAAGCCTATATTAAATTTCCGACTTATTTTGCAAACTTTTTTGTTCCAACTTACAGTGTATTTGTCGCGAAGTGTTACAAAATAAACAATATTTTTCCAAACGGCAAGTGCACGGCGCCGTTTGGAAAAAAGCTTGGAAATTTCCGACTTTGAAAGCGTTTTTTGTTCCAACTTAGACTGTATTTTATCGTATATATAATAATTTCCGAAAAAGCTTGGAAATTTTGGAAATTTCCGACTTCTTAAAAAAAAAAGCTTGGAAATTTCCGACTTTGTAAGCGTTTTTTGTTCCAACTTAGACTGTATTTTATCGTATATATATATCGGAAATTTACGATATAGTTAGTAGGCTTTTTTGTTCCTACTTAAAGTCTATATTTTGTCGTATATAATAAGTAGGAAATTTCCAATATATTTCGGACAACTTTTATTGTAAATTAGCTCAAAAACGAGGTGTTACATAATAAATAATATTTTTCCCAACGGCGCCCCACACTTTTATGCTTTCGCGAATAAAAATGATAGGGATTTCATTGCAAAGCGATCATTTCGGCGTGTCAATATTGACACAGTCGGTTACGAAGTGATTTTTTTGATAATCGTTGCTTAGTTTATTGCACTGTTGCAACCTAATAGATTTGAGTGTGTTTGAGCTTCTGACATAATCTATAATTTGAGAATAGTGCATAATACAGAGTAATCAGACAATGGTAGGCTACATTATCGGTTTTTGCGGGTCGCGAGATGTTGCGTGCTATGACAAATTCATTTGTATGCTCGAATCATGCTGCTGTCATTGAGTTACCTTTTATTTTAGTTTGCTACTAGATCTATGAAGTTAAGTAACACCATTAATGCAAACTATATATGGATAAATTGTTGTGTTGTGCCACAAAATTAAGGAAAATAATATTTATTGCAGTTTTTTACCGACTAAGGAATGGCCAGGTAATGTAACAGTAATGGTAATATCAACGTACTTGGTTTTGAGTTTGACAATAGTTGAAGTCAGAATCACAGCAACGCTTGAATAGTAAATTCAGTAGCTCCACGAAATTAAAGTTACAGACGTGCTTACCGAGTAGCATTTCAGGAATAGTGAAATTTGTGTAACCTATATGCGCGATATGCAAAAAAATTACCAACGTTCGACAAATTGCATTGTTGATGTTGAAATGCTATACCAATAACCTACAGTGTAATGCAAGTATAACCACTAATCTGTCTAGCACAATGCAAGTATAACCATTAATCTGCAGCAAAGAGCAAAATTACATAGTGAACAGCATTATCTTTCGTTCATGGCAGACCACTGTAGCAACAGCAACTATGAGTTCGGATAACGAAACTACTCCCGTTCATCCTGACTTGAAGAAACACAGTGAAATGAACATCGCTCTTCGTATCCACAAAGTGACCGGCCATGTCTGTACGTTGCTGTTGGATATGCACTTGCTAATATGATCATGATTAAAGGTTAGGGTGCGGTGAAAAACAAAATTTTTTAATTTTAAAAAGTGTTTTTATATATATCCCCAAATGTGGAATGAAAGTCATTGGAGCCAATTTTGGGATAGTGCATTCTCTAATGGCCGTGCACATCTGCCGAACGCGAGAAAAATAGTTAATTAGGCCATATCTCAAGAACCGGTCAAGCTAGAAACCTGGTTTACGGCTTAAAAGATGCAGAAACACTACGTTTATATCCACTCTAAAGAACTATTCTTTCTAAACTGCTTCGAGAAAGAGTTATAAGAAAAACGCATCTTAATAAAAAATATGCATTTTCGCATATGGATTAAGAGCTTTCTTTGAAATTTTCTTTTGTATCTTCTATGTTGTTGCTAAAACAAGAAATATTTTAAATGAGGTTAATATATTACTTGAAAATGGCATTGCACAAAATTTACCTTGGTCTTTAATATATCCTGTTAAATTAGAAAAGATATCATCACCAAAAAGATTTGTCCAAAGTAGATAATTTAAAGACTGCGGTAAATTTGTGGTTGTTTTTTTCTAAGAGAATTGCACTTGAGAAAATTTTGATCTAAATAGTGTTGGCGATTGTAATAAAAGGCTACAAGATTGCCTGATGAAAGTTAGATTTGATTTCTACACAGCCTCAAAATTTGTGACATAAATTTTAAAGTACCGGTAATTAGGTGCTAAATTTAAAGTGATTGGTAAATTCATTTTGTTTATAAGGTGAAAATATTACAGTAGTTTTAATCAGTTTATGTAATGTTAGACCATACAATCGCTATTTAACGAGATAACAAGCCTATTCTGTTGCCACCATAAAAATGCACGGTGAAGAAGTTTTTGAAGTTGCTACGTTATTTCCACTGGGAAAATTGCCAATAAAAAGACAAGTAATTGAGCGAATGCTGAATTTTCCTGATTTTCGAACACTTGGAGGAGCAAGGAATGATGTTCCAGAAGTGCATTAAAGATGGGTATGGTCACTAACGTGTAATGTCTACCCACAGCATGGGTTGACATTGCAACATACCCACATTATTGGTGGTGGTGACGTGTTAGGGTGCGTGTTCCTTCATTTTGTTTTAGTTAATAACACACAACTGTAAATTATAAAGAATATGTCTTATTCAAATAGGAAACAGAAATTGATCAGTTACATCAAGCAAAAAAATCCAAATTACAATATACTTAAACTTAATAAATAATTTCGTAGTAATAAATTTTATCTTCTTTCTCTCGGTATCGCGATTTCATCTGAATGGCTAAAATTCGTTGCTGAGAGAATTTCAAATTTACGGAAGTTATAAAATAAAACTGGGTGAAATTGATGTGAAAACGGATGTGAGAATTTTACAATTTTAACTCAGCGTTGTGGGAATATAAAATTTATAAGATATATCATCTAACTACGACAGTGGTCATTACACCATATCCGTCTTTCCGCACTACTTGGGCAACATTTCTTGCTGCACCAAGTGCTTGATAATCAGGAAAATTTAGCATTCGCTCAATTACTTGTCTTTTTATTGACAATTTCCCTAGTAGAAATGGCAATTTCCCTACTAGAAATGGCAATTTCCCTGTGGAAATGAAGTAACAACTTCAAAAACTTCTCAACCAAGCATTTTTATGGTGGCACCAGAATGGGCTCGTTTTCTCGTTAACATAGTTCTTTTCAGCTGCAATTGTGTAGTCCAATATTAGATAAATCAACTAAAACTATTGAAATATTTTGACCTGATAAACAAAATGAATTTACCTATTACTTAAATTTAGCACCTAATTACTTTAAAAGTTAATTACAAATTGTGAGGTAGTGCAGAAATCAAATCTAACTTTTAGCAGTCAATCTCGTAGCCTTTTATTACAATTACCACCACTATTTAGATTCAAATTTTCTTTAGCGCAAATCGCTTAAAAAACACAACTACAAAATTTAGCCTACCGGTACCTTAGTCTTTATATTATCTTCTTCGGACAAATCTTTTTGGTGATGGTGTCTTTTCTAATTTGCCATAGGGTGAGCAGGATATATTAAAGACCAAGTTAAGTTTTGTGTTTGTTTTTCAGGATGATAGCGCGTAAAAAAAATTCAATCTAAAAGTGGCTATAATTGCAATCTTAATACAGATTTGTGATCAGTGCTTTGGATTGCATGTCTATTTACTAATCTATGTTAGCTTGAGTCAGTTCTTTGCAATTTAAGAATGATGTGACACGTCCAAAGATGTATATTAGCAATGCCATTTTCAAGTGGTATATTAACCTCATTTAAAATATTTCTTGTTATTACCAACAACCAGTACCTAAATTGTAGGGGGGGCGCGTCCCCCCATCGAGAGTTAGCGTCCCCCCATCGAGATTTAGCGTCCCCCCCATTGAGATTTAGACGTCCAACCATCGAGATTTGAGCGCTGAGTGATGAAACGATCCCGAGCCAGCCAGCACGAATAAATCCTACAAATTCCGGCTGGATATAGTCCCAAATTGCAGTGAAAACCTTTTTTTTTTGGTCTTCACCTGATTTCGGGGAAAAAACACTTCAATTTTCGGTGGAAAACCTTTTTTTTGGTCTTTATTCAATTGCGGGGACGGAATTACATAATTTCCACTGAAGTTTGGTCAAGGCTGCAAAAGCGTCCCCCCATGCAATATTTTACAATTTAAGTACTGCCAACAACATAGTATATACAAAAAAATTCAAAGAAAGCTCTTAATCCATATGCGAAATTGTATTTTTTTCATCAAGAAAGATGCGTTTTTTTTATGACTTTTTTTTGAAACAGTTTAGAAAGAAAAGTTTTGTTAAAGTGGATATAAACGTAGTGTTTCTGCATCTTTTAAGCCATAAACCAGGTTTCTAGCTAGACCGGTTCTTGAGATATGGCCTAATTAGCTATTTTTCTCGCGTTCGGCAGATGTGCACGGCTACTAGAGGGTGCACTATCCCAAAGTTGGTTCCAATGACTTTCACCCCACATTCGAGAGTATATATGAACTTACTTTTTAAAATTAAAAATTTTTGTTTTTCACCGCACCCTGTTCAAGGTAGCCTCGATGATTGTGTTTTCTAATCCCTGTTTTTCCGTGTTACAGAGTAGGCCTAAATACAGCGTCTGCTACGGAAATGATAGATCTGGTTCGATTTCCCGTCTTGTAAAACCAAATTCTATAACTTCAAAATTGGTATTCGCAGCTTTTCTGCTGGACATTCAGCAATGAAAAGGGCGAGGGTGAAGCTTTCAACGTACGTGGTAGACAGATAAGTGGCAGCTTAAACTCCGCAGGATCACTTAAATATCTCCTAGCCAAGGCAACTTAGTAAATAAAAATGTACTGACAATAATTATTTGGCTTGGAGCTTTTATATCTGTTAGCGTACAATTCATGCCTGCACAATTTAGACACTAAGTGTAAAATTGTGAACGTTCGAGCGTATTTTTGATTTATTTTAAACAAAAATCGTTACTTCCGGCGTCCCACCTTGCCAGCGCACAAGCTGCCAGTTTGTTAAATAGACTAAAGATTTGCTAATGCTCTCATGATTTTAGTCCTTGAAAACTTTTTAAAGACAAAGCGAACCTAAAATTCTTGATTACCTTCAAGTACGTTTTCTTACATGAAGTATTTAAGTGTACAGAATCAGCACCGTAACCGGGGATTGAGCCATTCACTTTTACTTTCCTATAGTACTTCTTTTAGTGGCTTACGCCACCATGTGATGAATCCCAGTGAGAATAAGCTGCCACAAAAAGCGCGTAGGATTGTGAATTTAAAAGATTTTCTTGCGCTAGAAAAGCAGAACACCATTCTGCGCTGTTGCACAAATTGGTTCGTTTTCTTTGTAGCTAACTCTATTTAGTGCTTAAGTTATTTGTATCTTAGGAGCAGACAGTATCGTAATCGTCGACACAACAGAAGCTGAAGAATCACTGAATCAGCTTTGAAGGTCTTGAAAGAATTTAGGGAAATCCATCTAGGCTATCATATTAACGCATTTTCATGCTGGTACTGTAACTAATTGGACAAAATAGGATCTTTGGATACCATGTTCATGTTACACTCTGCAGTTTTCGGTCAAGTGCTGAAACCTCTCATCTTTGAGTCCCCCTTTCTTTTGAGCACAATCTTTGAATTGTTTTAAATCTGACGGTCTGAAAGGGTTTTATATGTGATGGACTAAATCTGATGGACTGAGAGAAGCCCATAAACTGATTATTAGGATGTTTAAATTTTTTTCGTATGATTGTGGATTGGCATGGAGGAGTATGCGATTTGCTTTACAACTTTTATTTTACATTTATTTTGTCAAAACACGTATGGGTTGGTGAATCATTTCTGTGACTTTAATTGAAGCTGACACTGAGGCATAATTGCTGGTACTTTTTTTTGTACGATGCTGAACTACTTTTAACGTGGTTAGAAATTTTGATTTTATGTAGTGGAGAACGCAGACTTACCTAATGCTTTTGAAAATATTTGTTTTTCTGCTGCTAATCTTGGAATGTCATTTGATCCCTCCGAAACCATTTATATTACAGATCACATAGGTGAAGCGCCTGTTTTGTGAGAATCTGCGAGAACGGCGGAAAAAATGCCAAAATTTTTGCTTATTCAACGTTAGATAGTGAAAAATTAAATTCTTGCAAGTTTGTAAGACGTCTTTTTTTTGTTGGACTTAGGCTTGAACTCGTATATTATAGTTTTCATTTTCGTAGTGAAAAAAAAAACTTCTCGTGGTTACCTAGTTTGGCATTGCTAATTCTAGCTAGCTTAGTGCGAATTGTATAAATCAAAAAATGGTTTTAATTTGCTAACTGCTCATCATCATATCTTGTGCTGACCCACTTACGAAATTTAAGTCGAGAGAAGGTTCGATAACATTACAACTTTTGCTGTTAGCAAAAAAGCCTACGGAAAACGATCATAACAATAAGTGGGCAACAGGAATGTTTTGAATATTTATCTTGGTCAAGTTGATTTGTTTTTGCCTACAGCAAAAGTTTTTTTTTTGTCGAACCTTGTCGCAGGATTAATTATTATAGAAATGGTACAACACTATTACTTAGACACCAGCTCCATGTACATCAGCACATTGACAAAATTGGATGCAGTCCATTGTTCGGCACAAATCAAAAACAATTCCCTTTTTGTTTGTTATCATTGGCAAACTGACTGAGGGGACAGGGGGCATTTTCCCCTCTGGCCTTCCCAAATGCGGGTCCCCGGGACAACAAATTTCTGGAAAAAAGCGAACGACTAAAGCGAAAAAAGTTTGCACCTAGAGTCCTCACTTATAAAAACAATTAAGTTGCGGTAAAGACCTTTTTTGTCTTTTTTTGGTCTTTATCTACATTTTACGGAAAACAACAATTTTTTCCTCATCTAAAATTGAAGAAAAACTCAGCTAATTTCTGGTGAAGTTTGCCCCTTCACCCCCAGGCTTAACGTTATAGTTACGCCATTGTTTCTTGTTTGGTATTCAGTGATGTTGGCTGAGAGCATTTCATTCGGCGCTCAACGACGACAGTTTGGATTTTATTTGCAAGAAGGCGACAGGTAATGCTGTGGGATCGGGCCATTTTATTATCGATTGTCGAAAGCCGGGAAGCAAGTAATGCCAACATATACGTTTGACAAAGAGCTTACGACCGAAATTGCCGGTATGATTTTTCAATAAATTATCACGTAGCGATACATATTGAATAAGATAAACAATAGTTACAATGTAAAAGTCACTAAATACTATAATTACGTGCCCTATCATGTTGAGACGATTCGATCTTTGACCGTGATTGATTTCAGCTGACTTTTTTTTTTGAAAACGATATTTCCGGATTACATTTACGAGCATGACTAAGAAAACGTCTGCTGCCTTAAAGTGCACATTGATCTGCAGTTTTACGCTGTACAACTGCGCCCTGATCCAAAGCTTTTTCTTGAGTGTGACCCTGTCGTAGCCTAAATTATTGTAGAAGGCGCCTCGTGTATTAAATTAACCAGGATATTGTCTGTTCGGCTAGCGATCGTATTCCTTCTGGATGTAAAGCTGATATTACTTTTCACCGAAACAAAAAATATTGTATAGGTTTGAGGTGGTCCAGACAGAATTTAAATATGATTTTCAGCAAAGTCAATTTTATATAAAAGCAAATGAAGACGAAGTTGTCTTTGCTGAAAGTCATAATGAAATACTTCTCTCTCGATGTGAAATTATGCGTATGATTTTAACTTTTACGGAAAAAAAGTTTTTGGAAAACTCTCCACTATTTTGAGAATTTTCAGATAATGTTGTAATCCGTTCTGTGCATTTTTTCCCCATTGCAGAGGAGTCTTCTCTCTTTAACGTGATAGGAGCTTGCTGAGGAGCAACTCCTTTAAACGACCTAAGCAAATATCTACAGATTTCAAAAAACTAGTGACCTAGCTTAAGCCGTTCAAACAGTTGACTTTGCTGGGTCCATTTAGGAGGTTTCCGGCGAGATGGTACCCGCAAACCTGGCACCCTAGGATAAGCCATTCAAAATAGTGATTTTTGGGGGTCGAATTGGGAGGTCCCCGGAAGGGTGGTACCCCCAAACTATGTCAAAATATTTGTCTGTTAAATATCTACTGATATCAAACGAAAACTTGCACCGTAGGTTTAGCCGTTCCAAAAGTGATTTTTTGGGGGGTCCCGGGAGGTGGTACTCCCAAACTATGTCAAGATCTTTGTCTGTTAAATATCTACTGATATAAAAAAACTAGCCCCCTAGGTTAAGCCGTTCAAAAAATTGATTTTTGGGGGGTCCCCGAATTTTGGGAGACAAAATTGCGTTTGCAGCTCAACAACTTGACACAAAAATTAGATTTTGATGTTTTGTGGTTTAGGGAAGAGCGCACACGATTTAGAAAGGAAAAAAGAAAAAAACCGTATTGCGGCCAAAAGTGGGTTGGTATGGATGAAAGGGTATCTTAAGGTATGCAACCATGTGAAATATTTTTTGCCATACTTAAGCCGTTTTTGAATGAGACCCCTTGTTTCGTTAAACTTTTGAGGCGGTTTTCGGGTCCTAAAACCGAAGTCACATGACTTATTGCCTCGAAATTTGGTACAAACATACAACTCTTTAATCCCAAACTGCTGTCTAAATTTCATGTAACTAGACGAAACCGTTCTCGAGTTATAAGCAAAAGTCTGAAACTTAATTCGCACTGGTTAGTTTAAAAATGGCCGAGTAAAAACAAAGGAACACGCGACGCGAGCGTCGATCGTTTCAATGATAACGTTTCCGAACAAATAACAACTTTGGCTATGCTTACAGCGTGAACTCCCTTTATCACGTTAAATTCTAATACTCTTATTTAGCAAAATATATCTTTGTGTGATTGATTTAGGATGTTTTTCGTGTTTCGTTTACTGTTATCAATTTTTTGCTGATTATTTGTGTCAATTAAAATTAAATACACTGATATGCAAGATTTTAACGTTACGTATGTAATTGTTTTTCTTGTTATTTTTTTGGACGAGTTATTTAGTTGCCATAGCATACGTTAGTGGCGGAATAACTGATCAGTGGCGAGCGGATAAAGCGTCCCCACTATGCTTCTAAAACGGTAAACTCGGGTTCGATTACCAGTCATAGGCCGAACCAAAGACTATAAAAATTGGCATTCACAGCTTTCCTGCTTGACAATCAGCTTTAAAAGGAACAGTGTGAAATCTCTACGGTGTGTGGTAGGCAAAGTGATTGAATACAGAAGCCACATCTACGCAATTAGAGCTTAGCCGAATCAAACGCTAATAGATAAAGGGGTAGCGGAACTGAAATTTTAGAAGGTTTCATTTTTCAGGTGTGACCTTGCCCTTGATTCACACGCCCAGGGAAACAAGCGACCAAATCAGTGTCTGGATTCCGGGATGGGGAGTGGCCATGCCGGCAGACAACATCTATAAAGCTTTTACGAACTTGCATGTGCTAAGAGAATCTCCACCAAGAAATTCTGAGGACTAGAATCAAAGTCTTGACAAAATTCGACGTTTTGAAGCCTCGGCATTTGGTTCCATCGCACTCCGAGCCAATTAGCGGAGAAGAAAAAGTCTATGACGTCATCACTCACTATAGAAATGCAATACAGTTTGTAAATGATCAAGCAATCCGTTTTCTTAACATGGACTTTGAAATTGATGAAATCGTACGCAAGGTTGTTTTTCCACCAAGTCTAGCGTCGCATCCATATCTTCAAGAATATTACGGCACAGTTTCGTGGTCCGTACTGGGCGTTATAAACGGGAAACGTGGCTGGTTTGGCGGAGACCCTGTCGATATTTTTTTGCTATCAAAGCAAGAAAGAGCAGAAAGGTTCAAAGAGCTGGGGGAGCAAAATGGCGCAAATTCTGAAAATGGAATTATAAACATCCTCAATGTAGCAGAACAACGTCTGAAGCAATCGCGGCTTGATGCTCACCGCATTGTTGTAGAAATTGATGTCGAAATTCAATGGAGTTTAGAACTGTCGATGACGGCTCTGAGACTTACGGAACCTCACACTCCCTGCACAACAGAGCCATGTTCATTACATGTGCTTGCCCTAAGCTGCTTGCTGCCTCGGCAAAGAATCCGAACCCTAGAAACTACTTGTTGGCTTGTGCGATGGAACTCACAACGAAAGGGTTCGTGAGAAAAATTGGCCGAAAAATTCTACTTTCTCGGATCAAAACCTGGCCTATTTCTTACGTGATGGAAAAACTTTGGTTTCTATTTAAGGCCGAGGATTGTGACGAACAAGAAACAATAACGCATGTTTTTGCATTCCCGGATGTGGACCACGAACACAGTTTTACCATGCGACACTGGATTTTAGATTACCGCAACTCCCCGGAACTCATCCCTGGAAAATATGACGTTAAAGCAACGTGCAACTCCGACGCTTGGAAAGCTATGTTAACGAATTCTACTAGTCTGGAATCTTTTCTAGAAAAAGTCAAACTTGATGAAAGCTCAGATTGCCGTAAAATTTTTTAAGATTTACTAGATTTTGGTAAATACCTACAAACACCATTAAAGAATGTACTTCGACGATTACAAACAGTTTTTTCAATCAGCAACTGTATGGCATGATTCGATAGTTGACCCCAATCATTTTTACCTTGACTTGCTGTAGTGTGTATCAGGGTATGCAGTATGCAAAAAACACATAGCGAAGATATTAAGATAGAAAATGGAGAAAATTGTTAATTGTGATTATTTGCTGATTTCCACAAACTTTATTTGCTACGAAATGAGTAAATGTTCTGCATTTTGTGTAAGAACGATTTTGCTGTGTTTTGCTTCTGCTTTGATGCGTTTTGAAATAAAGGTAACTTCATATATTTAACCAGCGCCTAATTTTTTGATCTCCGGCATATAATTTGTAATCGGTTTTTTGACTGCTGGGCAAGCCAAGTCATTTCATGTAACTTAATTGTATTCTATCAAGTTCCTAGGCTAAAAAACAGTGAAATGACCTTAAAGTTTTCGAGTCAAGCTGCCACGTACCCATGCCCACCTGTTTGCCACTTTCGTGGAGGCTTTACAATACCCTTCAATATAAATACCAGCAGGGGTGCTGTGAATACCAATTTTGCAGTGTGTGCTTTGAGTTTGACCCAACCGTTTTTCGAATCCGAGTCAGTAAGTTGTCCAAGTAGAGAATTGTCCACTTTTGCAAGTTTTGTATTCGTTCTGAGTCATTTGACTGACGACCGATGCGTCGAACGGCCGCAAACGAAACAGTTTAGCAGTTTACTGCGATTATCCATAACTCTTTAATTCCAGAAACAGCGCCGTGTGAACGGACTAGCTTTTTTTGAGAAATAACTGTTGTTTGTAAGTTTCAAAACAAAACATAAGCATTGAGAAAGATTTGTAAGTTTTCAGAAAAGCGTGTTTGACCGTGGCTATGGGTTAACAATTTTAATACTAAAAAAAACAAAAAACACGAGGAAAACAAAGCTAAAGTTACATAAAAAAGACAGACAAACAAGTTTGCTATTTTTGGCAGGTGTCCGCAGTAGTTTGTTAATGTTATGCAAAAACAAACCGCAAATTATTTTGAAAATTTGGATGTGTTGTTTTGGATCATTTTATCTGCTGGAAATTATCCACACATTTATTAACATCTTAAATTTAAATTTTCGGCGAACTTACCGGTTTAAATTGTTTTTATAAACAAATTGACTAAGTCTTTAAATCTCATCAACTTTTTTTGAGATGAATCACGAAGTCATGTTTGACTAACGTAAAGTAATAGAGTTATAATGCAAGTTTACAACCTCAGGTGAGCTTTGGAGCTGGAAGCCTAAATTAAAACTAATGTTTAACTTCAAAATTCTTTCGTTTTTTTGGAAAAAAAAGCAATATTTTCGGAATTTACGAGTCTATGCAAAGTTTATATAGCCTCGTAGCGTAGTGATGGAACAGTATTTGAGCTTCAGAGGTACGGTGGAAACTTTCACACCAAAAGTGGCTTTTTTCCGTGTGATTTTCGGCGCGTTTTGTAGCGTCGAACATGAACGTACTCAGAACACTATACAGGTATCAATATTAGTTGTTATTTTACCCCGCTTTTCATCCAAATTAAGTTAGGTTTATAACGATTCAACACTAATTATTTCTAGCTGCGCCAGCAATAAAAACTACAGCTATAGAAGGCAGAAAACTCCGAAAAAGTGTGAGCAAAATCTTCAAGTTTTGATTGATTTTCTCTTGAAAGTTCAGGTAGTAGTTACATCAGACATAGATCTGTGATCTATCACAGCGTAGTCTTTGTGACAAGATTGACGTTCGTAGAATTATTTGCAAAAGCATCTGCTTTAAAAAACGCATTGGTAAAATCGAAGCGGACGGATGCCTTGCGAAAGGTTTGCTTTTGCGTTACGAGATCGTGCGATTTCTTAAACATTGATTTAATTGCGTTTCCGCCGTGGAGTGGTCCTTAGCCAGACACTTTATATACGTGACCGGAATATTTTAGCGAACTGCTATTGGGTTCAACGTCCAAACGGTTGCTGTAGAGTAGCGAAAAAGTCAAAAAATCTTGCCATTTAACGCAGTCATTAAAATCAGCTTAAAAACGCTTTGCGCTGCGCAGTTTATTTCAGAACTTGAGAGAACGTCTTGCAGGAGAATACAGCAATTTTCTCTATATAGTCGAGTTTTTGACTTACAGGATTTTTGTTTAGTATCGTGTTTGTGCATAATATAGTCAACATCAACGCAGAGTCGTAGCCAGAACTTGCCAGGCAGAGTTAGCTCATTTAGGCCCACAAAATATATTTCCGAAATCACTGATAAATTGCAAAAGTGCAGAAACACTCAAGTGCGCTGGCAGTAACTACGTATTGGTAGAGGTGAAAAATTTATTTTGGTCATCTATTTTTGTTTTCGGCCCAAAGTTTTAGTCCAACTGCGCTGAAGACCTTTTCACCTTGTTAAGCAAAGCGGTGTAGTTAACCAGTTTTTCGACTGATTTTTGCGAGGTCCGGGTATAGAATCTGTTGAGGCGTCGTCAACGCCAACGAACTGGGCAAGACTTGCCTTGTGGTCGGTTTTGGCTACAGGGCGTGCTTCCAGAGGCGCCCGCAGAAATTTTTCAAGGGGGGGGGGGGGGGGGCAAGCGACGTATCCACTATCGACTGAATCAAATAAAACCTTACAGCGGCAACCAGGATTTTGCTAAGGGGCTTGAACTAAAAGTTGAAATAATCCTTTTCAAAAAATGATGCAATTGGGCAGAATGTTGAACAAACTGATGCAATTCGAGTATACTATTGACGGAAGTCTGGGAGCAAAGCCCCTAGTCTCTGGGCAATTTTCGCAATTTCTCGAAAAAAATAACCCTTTTACCGTCACTTGGATCACATTTTGAACGTTTTTTAGGCCATTGGAAAGACTAAAGTTGCTGAGATTAGGAATCTACCTGAAATTCTTAAATTGCCCAGCCCTCTCAGCCTCTTTATTTACTGATCGAATTCAAATCACGTTTAAACGCTTGCATAATTATGTGAGTTAAGTTTTCCAAGTGACTTGAAAAAGGAGAAGGGGAGGCTAAGCTCGGTTTGCTTCCTCGGTTGCTCCACTGACTGCAACCTGAATTTTGCTAATGGGGGTGAGTGGGCTTGATTAGCTTAAAAATTGAGAGTTTTTGCTTTAAAATGCCTCAATTAAGCTGCGTATCTATCAAACAGTTGCAACTAAAGCATATCACAAACCGGGGTCTGGGAAGGAACCCTAATTGCAGGGCAATTTTTGTGATATTTCAGAAAAAAAATTTAAAAAGTTTAACGTTAATCGAATCAAACATCGTATCTTTTTACAGCCATTTAAAAAACTAAATAGATACAATTTGAAAACCATTTGAAAGAATTGAATAGCTCAGCCCCAGCAACCCCCCACTTTACTCACGGGTCGTCGAGTCCAGAACTCCTTGCAATTAGATAAATTAAATATTGAATAGATTCTTCCCCCTATACAGTATAAAAAGAGTAACTTTTTTTTTATGAAGCTTACGTTAAGCATGTTGCATTAAGCAATCGATTTTGACTGCTTATTTTTAGCCATGTTTTGAAGTTTTTATCGATTAATTTGTAAGCTGTATTTTTGACAACTAAGTTAATACCCCTCCTCCCTAAAATAATAATGATGATAATAAATGCTTTAAAAGTGGCTTTGAACCACTTTAGAGGCCATATCACTGCAAAACACTGCTTCTGAAGGGCAAAAGTTGTGGTATTTTCCTTATCGTGCACTTTGGTCTACAGGTCAATGGAAGGGGGCACAGCCCCCCTGGCTACACTGTTTGTTGATTACAAGTTTGGTTTTGATTTTGGTTTCTGAGCAGAATTAATTTAATGGCGGAGTAATTATTATTTTAGTGTTTATATTAGCTCAGCTTAAATTTGAAATATCCATTGCTGTATTGTATTTAGGTCTTGATAAGAGCTCAATGACCCAGGCGCGTAGCCAGATGTTTGTAATGGGGGCGCTGTTTTGGGGGTCTGAGGGCGGAGCCCCCAGCGCTCGAAACTTTTGCATTTTTTTTTGCAAAAATACTGTAACTTCACTTTAGGACTATTTTGATAAAAAAATAAAGTTTTAAAACGTGGCAAAGAAATTGGCAGTGCAAACATGATTAAATTTGTTGCATAAATGGGCTATGAGGGAGGTGGCTTATGGTAAAATTTTAGTTCTCTAAATTAGATTCTGGTAAATCATTAAATCGTATAGTTCAATAAAGCTCACTAGGAATGATCTATTTCGTCTATATTTTATACAGAAAAAGTAATTGGGGGTAGGCTAATAGAAAGAGATTTGAGAGAAGTGATTGGTAACAAACTGATACTAAATAGTCCCTACCCCCCGGCCCCCCATTCGTGAGTTTACTGTATATTTGATGATGAAGCCAAAGTTCAGCATTTTTATATGCTTATTTTTAGCCATTTTTTAGACATATTATTGATTTGTGAGTTTTATTTTTGATAAGTTAAACCCCCTCCCTGAAAATATGTTTCAAATGAGGTTTTAAATCATTTTTGAGTCCGTTCCAGTGCAAAACACTGTCTCAGAAGCGCTAAAAACGTGGTTTTTTCCTTATTCTGCAATTTAATAGACAGGTCGATTGGAGGGTGGCTATAGTCCCCGCCTCTTCCGGCTACGCTACTGCAACAACAGATGCTGAAACATTTGATACTGATTATTTAATCAAACCATTTAATGCTTAATCTTACGGTGTTGCTTACGCTCGTTTTTAGAAAATGCTGTAATTTTAAGGAAATCGTTTTAAGAAAATTCACGTAAAACGGGCAATCCTGTTCCTTTTACCCTGCCCTCTGCACCAAGGCAAACATGGTAAAAAAGCTCCGCAAAGTGTTGTTTTCTTAGTTTAGATAGAATATTTAGACTTATTTTGCAAATTTAAGCATAAAAGGTACTTGACATCTAAATTTCTAGAGGTGGACAAGTGCCCCCTTTGACCCCCCATGCGGGCACCCCTGCGTGCTTTAATATGCAGGAAAGACATACTGCTCGAAATCGGCTTATTGCAGAAATGAGAACTACTTGAGGTAATATAAAGAGGTACCCCAAGCGTTTTTCCACAATTTCTTTTATTCGCGAAAATACGATTTAATCCATTTGACTCCGCACCATTGGCAACCTTGCATTTCACAATTTTGTAACAGCGCAAAATGCATAATTTTGCAAAAGTTTCCGCAGACTAAAAAATGCAATTATCAACTGGTAGCAGTGAGTAGCCTATAACCAAATCTGAAAATTTGGCTACTGGTACCTGTAGACCTAGATAAGGGGCTGTTCATAAAAGACGTCCGCACTCAGGGGGGGAGGGGGGGGTAATAGATTTGCGGGCAAGGGGGGAGGGGGGGTTTCTGGAATGCGGACGTCCATATTTCAACTTTTTCCGCGACGGAAAATCGCAGATTGTTTTATTCCGTTTTCGGTTTTCCGGGCCAGTGTGAACCACGCATAAAACGTACAGTCATGTGATTTAAGGGCGCGAAGCGCACACAAAACAAATCACATGACTGTACGTTTTACGTCACCTTGCGCTGTGCTTGCTCGGTGTAAACTTTGTATTAAAACTTAGTATATAATTAAACTTTGTAATTAAACTTATAATATAATTAAACTTTGTATTAAAACTTAGTATATAATTAAACCGTGCAAACTTTGTATTAAAACTTTGTGTGTGTCAGTGTCTAATTAACGCATTTTTGTGTCCGCATGGACAAGGGGAAGGGGGGGCTTTAGTCATTGCGGACATTTTGCGGACATGGGGGGAGGGGGGTCAATTTTTTGCAATTTTGTGCGGACGTCTTTTATGAACGGCCCCTAACAAGTACTGATTTACAGTACGCCTTTTGTGATGTCACAAAATTGCAAAATGCACGGTTTCCAATGGTACGGAGTTAAACGGATTAAAAGGTATTTTCGCGAATAAAGGGAATTGTGGAAAAAGGTTTAGGACACCTCTTTATTACCTCTAGAAGATCTCATTTCTTATAGAACTGATTTTGAGCAGTATCTCTTCAATGACCCCCTCGTAATTGGAACGACCGACGCTCGCGTCGCGAGTTCCTCTGTTTTTACTCGGCCATTTTCCAACTAACGAGTGCGAAATTTCAGACTTTTGCTTATAACTCAAGAACGGTTTGGTCTAGCCACATGAAATTTTGACAGCAGTTTGAGAATAATAAATTGTATGTTTGCACCTAATTTCGGGGCAATAGGTTACGTGACTTTGGTTTTAGAACCTGAAAACCTCCCCGCAAGTTTGGCGTAAAAAGAGGTTTCAGTCAAAAACGGCTTAGGTACGGCAAAAAATATTTCATAGGGTTGTATGTCTCAAGAAACCCTTTTATCCCTACCAACCCACTTTTGGCCGCGATGAGGTTTATTTCTTTTTTTTTACTTTTTTTTACTTTTTTCTTTTTTTCTTTTTTTTTTCCTTTTTTTTCTTCCTAATTTTTGTACGCTCTTCTTCTCCTAAACCACAAAACATCGACATCTAATTTTTGTGTAAAGTTGTTGAGCTGCAAATCCAATTTTTTCTCCCGAAATTTTTTGGGGCAACTCCACCAGGAACCCCCCCAAAATGGGGCCCCAAAAATCAATTTTTTGATTGGCTCAAGCTAGGGTGCTAGTTGCTTTTGATATCGGTAGATATTTAACAGACAAATATTTTGACATAGTTCGGGGGTGCCACCCCTCCCGGCGACCCCCCCAAATGGACCCCCCAAAAATCAATTTTTTGAACGCCTCAAGGTAGAGTTCTACTTTTGTTTGATATCAGGAGATATTTAACAGACAAATATTTTGACATAGTTTGGGGGTGCCACCCCCCGGGAACCACCCAAATGGACCCCCCAAAAATCAATTTTTTGAACGGCTTAACTTAGAGTTGCAGTGTTTTATGATATCAGGAGATATTTAACAGACAAATATTTTGACATTGTTTGGGGGTGCCACCCCCCGGGGACCCCCCCAAATGGACCCCGCAAAAATCAATTTTTTGAATAGCTCAACTTGGGTGCCAGTCTGTTTTGATATCAGCAGATATTTAACAAACAAATATTTTGACATAGTTTGGGGGTGCCACCCCCCGGAGACCCCCAAATAGACCCCAAAAAATTAATTTTTGAACGGCTCAAGCTAGGGTGCCATTGTTTTATGATATCAGGAGATATGTAACAGACAGATATTTTGACTCTACTTTTCTGGAGGTTCCATAATCAGATATTTTTGAGTAATTGCTGATTTTTTACGGTACGGTAGACAAAAAATACTTTTGAGCGTTACAGCATTAGCTATGCGTCGGTCGTTCACTGGGTTTGCTGGCAAACTCCCATCTAGTTTAAAATAAACTTTAGTTAAAAACCTGGTTGAATTTAATTTAATGCACCAAATACACTTTTATTTTGACACAACAGCTTGTTTGTTTGGATCTTTGCATTATACTGTATTTTCAAATAATTGAAAAAAAATGAGTGAAATTTCTTTTCCTCCAGTTCATTCTGCTCTTCAAGAACACAGCAAGATGTTCGAAAATCCACGAATCATAAAAGTAACAGAACATGTTTACGTGGGAGTCAATTTTGCTATTGCAAATATGATCATGGTTGAAGGTATGAATAACATCAATTTAAAAACCGATACCGGTATTGGCTTCGTACCAGTATTATTGATTTTTAAACCAATCAGTGGTTCAGTGGATAAAATGTTTTCCACTAAAACGGGAAACTCCAATTTGATTTCCGTACGGGTTAAACCGAAGACTGTAAAAATTATTACTCACAGTTTTCTTGTTCGACAACCGATAGTGACAATGTGAAGCCTCTACAGTATGTGGTAGACAGATGGGCAGATGGCAGCTTGACTTGAAGGTCCTTACGCTGTCTCCTGGCCAAACCCAATTGGAAAATAAAGATGTAATTATACAATTTTCGGTATATAGTAAATCTCTTGGGCAGGAAAATGATGCACGGATATATGAAGACCCTAAAAAAAAAACGACTGTGATTTTACCGGCTCCGAGAATTCAATGTGCATAGGCTATCTATCCATCACTGATTAAAAGTGCGTTTACACCGGACGCGAAACATCGCAAAGCAACGCGAAGCAACCAAAATTTGACGTCATCGACAACTTGCGAAAGGTTGCGACCAGTCAACAACTTCGCAAGCAGTTGCTTACTTTCACTTAGACCTGGGATCCGCAATCTTTTGAACTAGAGGGCCACATTCGGTCCTAGCAAGGTTCCAGCGGGCCGCTACCATTCCAGCGGCCCAAAGGAGAAAGGTCTTCGCCTGAAATTCAGGTCTATTTTCGGACGAATCGATGGCGAAGACCAAAAAAAAAAGGTCTTCGCCAGAAATTCAGACCTTTTTTTGGCCGAATTGATGGCAAAGAACGAAAAAATAAAATAAAAAAGGTCTTCGACAGAAATTCAGGCCTTTTTTCGGACGATCGGTGGTGAAGACCACAGAAAAAGGTTTTCGCCGGGAGATGTGAATCATATCCGCGCTTTATTGCTGCATATCCATCATTGAAAAAAGGTCGCGGGTCGGATGACAATAAAAGGACGCGAGCCGAGTAAAATGCCTTAGCGGGCCGTAGGTTGCCGACCCCTAACTTAGACAAGCTTTTTGATGAATGGTTGATTGATTGATTGATGCATCTCTATCCTCCACTTACGAGGAAGCGGTGGTGGCGCTTTTAGTTTGGACGAATCCTCACCCGCTTAGGACTTGATCATTTTCCAAGTTTTACGGTTGACGTTTGAGTTCTTCCCACGTAAATTTGCTGCTTGTTCGATGCCACCAAGCAGAGATAATTATCGTAAAGCGTCTTATCCAACGACGCAACAACTTGACCAGGGTGCTGCGGGTTGAACCCAGATCATGCGATCGGGGGTGTTGTAAAAACGACGCCTTTACCCTTTTGGCCACGCTGCCGACTTCGGCCACGCTGACCTATTTTGAGCAAGTGACGTAGTAAAGACCTCTCGTAAAAGTCGAGTATTATAATTCCATTCTATTCAACAAGTTGCCTTGGCTTGGAGACAGCGAAGGGCCCTCTAGCCAAAGCGAATGGCTCTCTTAAAAGTAACAGCGTGGCCGAATGGGTAAAGGCGGCAGCGTCGGCAGCGTGGCCGAATGGGTAAAGGCGTCGTTTTTACGACGATTCTGATCGCAGGATCATGAGTTCAACTCGCACCCTGGTCACGTTGTTGCGTCCTTGGATAAGACGCTTTACGATAATTATCTCTGCTTGGTGGCTTCGAACAAGCAGCAAATTTACGTGGGAAGAACTCAAAACGTCAACAGGAAAGCTTGGAAAATGGTCAACTCCTAAGCGGGTGCGGATTCGTCCAAAGCATAGCGCACCGTCGCTTTCTCGTGATAGGAGGATAAAGATGCACCAATCAATCATCAATCATCAACACCCTAATCGAAAGTAACTTTTTCAGAATGGAACTTCATATCCAACAACTAAAGACGTTTTTATGGAATATGCAATAAAACTCAATGCGATGCTTTTTAAACAAAAATGCAATTTCAAGCTTTTCATTTTTCACAAGAATTAGCACAGTGTAGGCATTAGGCGCGGGCCTACTGTTTTTAGGTATTAAATGCAGGAGCAGGTCTACTTTTTTTGAGCTTACAAAGTGCTTCATACAAAACATCTTACGTTTTGAAATTTGCAATTACCGTTTTAATATTTTATTAAGCATGACACTGAAATTTTTTCGCTGAAAAACTTTTTTTTTAAATAATGCGTTCAAAAATTTTACAGACAGCAAGAAAAGGCCAATGAATAGAAACTAGAAAAATCTAGTACCTTTCTAAAGTATCGCAGTAACTTGAAAGAAAAATTTGTGCTACACCGACTGGAAGTTACTGATGAGTATTTTGAGTAGACAACGTAAAATGCCTTTTTGACAAAAAAGCTGGTAGTAAACATACTGTAGATTACAGTAAGGTACATACATATGCATGCCAGTGTTGCAGAGTCGGAGTCGGGAGTCGAGAGAGTCGAAGGTTTTTATCGGGAGTTGGAGTCGAAAAAAGCATTTTGTCGGAGTCGAAATATATATGCTTGACTCCCGACTCCCAGTGTTGCACAAGAACTGGATTCAGAGTTGTAAGTCGGGCCGGGCTTTTCGGGTCGGGTTCGGGCGGGGTTCGGGCCTAAAGTTGATAAAAATTTCGGGCTTAATTCGGGCCTGAGACGTGCTTTTTGTTTTAGGTGCGAAAAAATGTAATCAAAATAACTTGGCAAAATAGCGAAATTTTTCAGACCAAACTTAACTTTCGGATTTTTTCAGACATGATTGGGGCTTCAAATTAAATTTCGGGTTGGAGCCGGGTTCGGGCTTATTTTTTCGGGTTCGGGCCAGGTTCGGGCCTGAACCAGTAGGCCCGTTTACAACTCTGACTGGATTAAAATGTAAGCTACGTCCTGCGTTTACGTAATTGTAGTCAAGTTGCATATAGCAGTAGCACGCAGTAGTCTGGCTGCGACAGCATACGCTTATATTTACATCTTAGCATTTTTGAATTGGTTTTTAATCTTTGTATTTAGTGTGCTGTCGTAGTATGCTAATCTGACAAAAATTTGGGCCGAGCCCCGGAAGTTTTAGCCTTTCCGATGTTTTTCTAAAGTAAAATGCAGTATTTGGTATTGTTGTAACAACAAAATTTGCAAGGCAATAGAGTGACAAAAAAGTGCAACGATGTAAATATTGAAATTCAACGGCAAATATATAAGACTATATATATCAAAATTTATGCCAGCAAAATTTATGGGAGTCGGATTCGAAATTTTACCGTTTTAAAGAGTCGGGAGTCAGAGTCGAACGGAAATAAAGCCCGGGAGGCAGAGTAGGAGTTGACCTAAAAAAATGGCTGAGAGTCGGAGTCAGAATCGAAATGATTTTGCTTCGACTCTGCATCCCTGATGAGAAAAGATGTTTCTATTTGCAGGAACCGATGGAATTGTCATTATTGATACAACAGAAAGCGGAGAGAGCGCGCTAAAAATTTATGAAGAGTTTCGAAAAATTACAACAAAGCCTATCAAAGGGGTCATCTACACCCATTTTCATCTCGGTATGATAATTTATACGTTATTAATTGGATTGTGTTTTCTACTTAGGTAAACGCTTTCGTGCTGTTAAAGTTTCGCGATAAGAACTATTTTAATATTGGGAAAGTAAAGGCATTCTGTTCTAGTTGTAGTACATATTATTTATCCTCCTGTCACCGCCAGGCCAGACGGTAAAAGTTGGACAATCCGCACACTTTTTATGACGATAAGTAAAGTGCTTGAGGAATCCGCACCTGCTTACTGCGTAGAAGTTTCCAGCGATCCAATGTTCCAGCGATCCAATGTTTCCAGCGATCCAATGTTCCGGTAGATTTCTTCAAATTTTTATCCACAAAATTTGCTGCTTGTTCAAAGCCTCCAAGAGAGTTAAATATCGCAAAGCTTCTTATCAAAGAGTGCAAGATTGTGACCAGAGTGCAGGTTGAATCCAAATCATGCAATCAAGGTTGTCGTAAAAACAACGTCTTTGCCCTCGTACGCTGCCGACTTAGGGTAAGGCTATGAATATTATCAAGCATTTCAGTCACATCACTTGACGAAGCCAATTTTAGTGAAACTCCTCTTTTTCATTTATATAGAGTTTTATGGAATAAAATAGAGTAAGGAGGGTTAAATAAATTCTATTTAATTCCTTTAACCTTAATTTGGACAAAAAAGGGGATTTTATCAAAATTAGATTGGTCACGTGATGTGGCTGAAACGGTTGGTATTATTCACTCAAACTTTTTCCGCCGACTTGCAACTTACAGCAAACTGAATGTTAAATAGCAAATATATGCATTTTATAGTATGCTATATGTTTGTTTTCTTTCACTGCCACTGTTGCTTGGAAATATTGAAACTCACTACCAGCAGGGCTTCTCAACGTGCGGCCTACACAACAAGTTTTTACGGCCCGCTACTGGTCTCGAGATTTACTATTAAGCTTCTTCCGCTGTTTCAAATTTTTCACCAAAAATTTTTTTTGGTCAAATTTGTTCTCGTTAAACGATATTTTTCTTGAATCGCAAATGTTAGTTCGTTAATAGCACCACTACGAGTATATTACAGAGTACCAAACGTATATTTCGTAGGCCACTGCATAAGCTACGATGCAACTTTTTTCTTTTCCTTATTTATATTTTCATCGCCACACTGTTTACATTCCAAAACGAAGGTTACAACTGTGCTACTTCATAGTCGTGCAAAATGTGTTCAATAGTACAACGATTGGGAAACAGACCTTGCGAATGCTGAAGCTTCCTTCATTAGCCGAATAATTTCAAAGTCTTAGCCAAGCATGCTAGCTTTCTAGCATTTTTTTTTTTTTAAACCGAACTTATAAGTGTATGTGTGTGGTGGGGGGGGGGGGAGCGAGAGGGGTGGTATGAATTACGTAATTTGATTCTTTAAAGTGGTTCTAAAAAGTTGCATAATTTTTTCAAATGGGGTTAAAATGGCTATTTTTATGACGTTGCAAAAATCACAGAGTGACAAGAGACTTTGCCCCCAAATGTCTTCCGTGATACATTTTCAACGCACAGCAGTTTATTCGAGACGACCAGTGCTGGATACCGTACAAAGTCCGGCATAGAGAAGTGTTTGCTTTTGGTTCAAGCAAGTACCTCCATTAGCAAAATATTGAATATGATGATGCTGCGTAATAAACAGGATTGTTTTTGCTGTGTGATTTGATAGGACAATGCAAAACTTAAAATGAGCAGTATTTGGTACAGTGGCGCTACCATGGGGACTAAAGGGGGCTTCAGCCCCCCTGTTTAGGCAAGTCACCCAAAACATTTACTCCCAAACTAAAAGCGCTTAAATATGTTTTGGACTTGACGTGTAAGTAAGTGGGGGAGTGAAGGAAATGGACAACTGAATAGTTTCAAATGACTCCCGAATTTTAGCTCTTTCAAATGGCTTTAAAAACGAGCAAAATGTAATCCATATGGTGATAAAATGGCTATGTTTTGCCAAAAAATACAAAAAACTGTCTAGAGATTGGAGGCTTCGTCCCCAGACCTCCATTTGTGAGTTGCTTGATTTGCACCAGTTTACTCAGCATGCCGCTTAAACAACTAAAGTATTTTAACTTTTAGTTCAAGCCCCTTCCCAACTTAGAGGTAAAAATTATTTATCCTAACATGTTATGAAAATTATGCGGCCCGCTAAAGCTCAGAAAAAGCGTAATGCGGCCCGTCCTTGTAAAAGTTTGCGCACCTCTGCTCTATACCGTCGAAAGTTTATTCAGGGAATAGAATGGTTATCAAAAACGATGAGCTCAATTATATTGGACAGTATCTATAAATGACTTACTTTGAGATGAATCTTTTTACAGTAGCATAGTCATCAAACTTTTTCTTTTTTGGTTTTTATTGGGTGAAGCAGGCTACAATCAGTAATTGTGTAATCGATTTAGAATAGGCAAGTAGATTCGCATATTTATTAGTATCATGCGAGTTTACCCGTATGGGGACTTTTGGTCTCGTTCTTTTTGACACATTTTGTTCAAAAAAGAAAAGAGGAAAAAGCAAAACAATAACAGAAATTAATCAAGTAAATAACCAGAAAAGTGACGTGTCTAAGAATATGATGTGTTTAGATCATCACCACGGAACCGAAGCATTGCTAAATTCAATGGCAGATGGAGGAAAAAACGTTCGAGTTTTTGCTCATTCTACTTTCGAAAAAAAGTTACTCGAAGATTGTAAGTTGATCAATTTTTCGTCGAATACGGTAATTGCACTGTTATACTGCTGCGTTATATCATAATTAGGGGCCGCAAAACTCAATACAGTCAAAATTTTTTCAGGGCTTTATTATATCATCAAACGTATACCTACATTGGTTTCGGGTGCTCTGGAGCCAGTTGGGGTAGATTTTATAAGTCAAAATAAAGACAAAATTTTGGGTCAGGTCAAAGTTTGTCAAAATTGTATGAGATCAAAAATTTTTTTTCAAAAGCAAACAAAAGCTTTTTTTTTTCATTCTTTTGGATGTTTGAGAATCAATAACACGTTATGAGCAATTTTATACATGTTTGAATGAAGTTTTGCTACTCAAAGTTCAGCAAATATTTGCAATAAAGCGCAATACTATTGCCTAGGTCAACTTCTTTTTAAAAACAATTTTATAATAACGCGAAACTCACTTTTTAAATTGAAAACAAATTAAGAATGCCAGCAGCCTCGGCATGAATAAAACAATTAAGAAGACTAAATGTCCAAATTCAAAAATCAAAAAGTCAACTTTTATTATACAGTACCGTGTATGACAACGAATTAACCAAATTTTTGAAATCTTAGGACTGTGCTGTTTTGCTTTCATAGGTTTAGCAATCGACAAAACTTTTACACAACGCAACTTTTTACCGAGCAGGATTGAAATTGGATCAATACATTTTCCAATAAACAGTTAAGGACAAATGAGGCCGAAAATTCGTGAAAATTTAAGAACAGCAAATTTCAATCCAAAATTTACTGGTTATTAAAAAAGTGTAATTAACATGGAAACGTGTGCAGAATCCTAGGTTTTTGTCCGGCAGCGATTATTTACTTTAACCACAAGACTGAACGATTGATATTTCTCTCTAAATCCCGTTAATGAAAAGCAAAGAAGGTTACCTGCTTCAAACTTATGTGAATTGCGAATAACAAAACTTGTTTTTTTTAATCAAAATTTGAAGCTCAATAAGGCCAAAACAGTTTAGGTCAAAATAAAATCAAAATTTAGCCAAAATAAAGTCAAAATTAATTTTTTTAGGTCGAAATAAAAATAGCCCTAATAATAATCCTAAAATTCGACTGACCTTTATTGTTTATGCTTTTGTTTTCTAAAGATGGCACAATTGGCACATGCTGGTTTATGGCAAGTTCGAAGCGCAAAAAAAGAATAGAAGTGTGGCGTTGGAAATTTATTTGAAAGTTGAAGGGTGTGGCATCAAATTTTTAGCTGCCAAGTAAAGACATTAGACCGAAGGTGATAATAACCTGGAGTTATACGTCACAGTTCTGGTTTGCCGTTAAGTATGTAGCGCAAAAATGCACTGTAAAGATCATAACCGTATGTTGTTGGTAAATAACTTGAAAATGCTTTACGTTTTACAGCAATGGTCATCGAATCGACTGCACGTGGAAGCCAGAGCCAGTTCGGCTACTCGCTGCAACATGGAAGAGAAAGAGTCTGCTGTGGCCTTGGGTCGTACTATCACTTGAGCTCCTCCTTGCCACAGTTTGTCCTCCCAACCGATACTTTCGATGATACAATGACCGTTAGATTGGCAGGTATCACGGTTATTGCATATTCATTATTTACGTTTAACATTCCACAGCACAGTAGATTACCGCAGTACTGTAATTCTACGTTTAAAATCCTATAAAATCAAAGACTGCTTTTACTCGTCAGTGGTAAATGTACTGCAACTTAATTTCGTTATCGAGCTTTTTTTGAAGCTCTGATATTAACCACAGACCAACAATGCATAGCGGCATTTCATATTGCAGGATATTAAAAAAATTCAACGCTCCAATAACAGTTCGACAGTGGACAATTGCACATGCATAAAGTAGACAACAAATATAGGATTTTTTTTCAGCCATGTTGCATATGAAGGCCATAGTTGGAAGTACAAAATATGACCATGTTAACTTCTCATACAAAAGTCTTGATATCTTAAAAATCCACGATCTTTGTAAATTATTGATTGCAACTTTGATGCATAAATATATGATAATTTAAAACTTCCTTCAGCATTCGACGGCCGATTTGTAAGACATAAAACGTGCATCGTTATTCAACCAGGAGTAATCAAAATCACACATACTACTCCCAAAATTTTCTTTATTTTCTAATTATGCAGCATTGTATTTGTTTTGTTTTTTTATTCATCAATTGTTTTTTGTCAATTAGCAAAAAAACCTCTGTCTGTTGTTGCAGTTGTAGTGTTGTTCTGTAGTTGTCAGAGCCGCGAACTCCATCGATTTTATACGAATTCAAGTTTGGCAAAAATATCAATGTTTTTAAGTTCAAGTTCACGTAGACAAAAATGCTAAGTCACCAATCAATCAGTTTAAACGGCTTAATCAACAAAAAATAATTATTTCGGACAACTTTTTATTTTTTTTCAATAAACTCGAACTGTTTTATTCAAGTTTAAGTTCAAGTTAAGAAAAAGTATTTTTTCGAGTTCGAGTTCCGCAAAAAGACCGAGCTTTTTGAGTTCAAGTTCGAGTTCGCTGTCCTGGTCGTTGCATATTAATTTTCCTAACACCGGACAGCGTCGGGTGCTAATTAACATTAAATGATCCGCACTTTTTTCATTGCAATAAATACTCTGTATTTGGAGGAATCCGCACCTGTTATGTGTGTTTCACGAGTTTCCAGGGTTGTTTGGATTTCTTCGAATTCTTGTCCAGTAAATTTTCTGTAATAGCCTTATACAGTAACTTCTTTTAATACTTTCATTTTCTGTGATAAGTTTACTCATTATTACATAATAGTCAAGCATCATGAGTGAAATATAACACCTTTTGTGAATGGCGCCGCCTGTCCGTTTCATTGTGGCTGTGATATATCATAGTGTCCATAACATTTCCGAATTGTTTCTCCATAAAAAGATGATAATTCGCTAACCTGTGAACTCATACTGTACTGTAACCTAAATGAGCGAGTAGCGTTTAAAAGACCATAATAATTTAAAAGATTCAAGATGGAATTTGTACTACTAAACAGCTGAACGAGTAGCATATAAAATTTGTCTTATTTGTTTTCGAATTTGATGAAAATACGAATTCTTGTATCATTTAATATCAAAACTAAACAGCATGTTTTAGACTGCAAGTAACGGTATGTATTTCCATTAGGAATCAACTTTACTTTAATTCACACTCCTGGAGAAACCAGCGACCAAATCTGCGTTTGGATTCCCGATTGGAAAGTGGCCATGCCTGGTGACAACATCTACAAAACGTTTCCCAACTTGTATGCTGTCAGAGGAACGCCTCCACGGAGTTGTGAGGACTGGTATCGGAGTCTTGACAAGGTTAGACATTTGAAACCGCATCATTTGGTTCCATCACACACTGAACCAATAAGTGGTGAGGATAACGTCTATGACATCATCACTCATTACAGAGATGCCATCCAATTCATTAACGACCAAACAATTCGTCATTTAAACAATGGATTCACTATTGATGAAATAGTTCAACGAGTTCGTCTTCCACAAAGCTTAGCTTTGCACTCATATCTCCAAGAACATTATGGAACTGTGGTTTGGTCCGTTCGAAGCGTCATTAATGGAAAAATTGGATGGTATGATCGAGATCCAGTCAATTTGTTTCCATTGACCAAGCTAGATGAAGCCAAGAAACTGAAAAAATTACTGAGTAACGACTTCAATGAAAGCGCAAGTGGTAGAGAAAAGATTTTGGTGACGGCAGAAGAAATCGCGAAGAATCCAACTGCCACTGATGACGAAATACAATGGAGTTTAAAGTTATCGATGCATGCATGCAGACTTGCAGAACCTGGATCCCAGTTTCATAACAGAGCTGTTGCAGTTGCATCTAACTGTCTCAACAAAAAGGCTGCTGCAGTTTGGAATCCATCGGCTAGAAACACATTTATTTTAGCTCAAAAGCTGCTTAATTCCAAAGTTTCAAAAAATACTTTTGCTCACGTTGTAACTGCACGGATTGAAAAATGGCCTATTTCTTTTGTGATGGAAAAACTTCGCTATCAATTTAAAGCTGAAGCATGCAACGAACTCGAAGTGATGACGTTGATTTTTGCGTTTCCGGATGTGAACCAGCAGCACAGTTACACAATGCGCCACTGCATCGTAGAATACCACAACATTCCAGACCTCATCCCAAAAAAATATGACGCCAAGATAACTTGCAATTCCTTGGTTTGGAAAAGAGTTTTGACAAACACTGAAGACATACATTCGGTCAACAAGAATGGAAGGATGGTTGTTGAAGGTGACTTCGACAAGTTTTTATCTTTCATAAAGATGCTCGACGTTGGCAAGGACTTGCTTGTCTCATCTGAGTAGCATTAATAATTAACAACACTGCCAGCATTTGTTGTGCTTCTCAATTCTTTTGACATTTTTTTGCATCAAGTTTAGTTTTGATTGGTGGTGATTTGATTGCAGAATCGGCTCTTGGCTTTAAAAATGAGAAAAAGATTATAAGAAAATGCATTTTTTGTCTCCTGATTGTTACATTGATTTGAAACTATTGCTAGATACTTATTTTAATGAGGAAGATGATTTTTTTTCCTTGATTGTTTTGTAAAATGCAATCGATTAAAAACAAAAGTGAGGGATATGTGACTGTGTGCTGTTTTTTTGACTTGTGCTAATAATTCTACTGACTATGTTTAAAATTGAATTATATTTGGGGTCATCCAAATTGTGTGATAAACTTTAAAAACAAAAAAGTCCTAGACTATAATTTTTACCTTTTTTAAATTTTATTGACATAGTTTTTTTGGAATACAGTATGTGTGTGCGTTGCTTGATTGTGCTTTCTTTGCTTTCAGTACTCTTGATTGGTGTTGATTTCTTTTTGACGTTTAGTGTGGTCTGATATAATCAAATATCGCTGTAAATATTTACTAGAGCGTGTTTGTTAATTGTGGTATTTCTGAACTAATAGCTTTTTATTGTATTTCCTGTGAAACAGTTCGATTTTTATGCAATGTTTTTGCGAAATAAACCTCATTGTTTTTACCAGTAATAACTCTCTAATAAACGTATGATTATTGCTTTATTTCAGCTTAGCCTATACTAGTAGTTCTCAACCTTTTTATAATCGTAGTCCATTTTCGCTTTAAAAATATTTCGATGGCCCTTTACCACAACTTTCCGCAAACGTTCAAACCGCGTTGTATTCCGCGATTTTCGCCATTTTTCAAACAATCTTCAAAAAAAAGAAGAAAAAAGTCATCGTGTCGAAGACCGCCGTTTTTCTACACTAGCCAGACCATCTCCGATGGAAAAAGGTGATCGCATCGGAATGCACGAGTTTTTGCGCAAATAAAACTTTTTTGAACCAAAAAACCAATTTTTCAAATAGCTGTGTGGCCCTTTGCAAAATGCTCTATGGCGCACTGGTTGAGAACCACTGGCCTAAACGCTTTAAAGCGGACTCACGACTTAAAACCACGATGTTTTTTCGATCTTCAAGAGCGTAGCTGCGTAGAGATACAAACAGTGATATCATTTTTATTTATTTGTGGCAAATGGAAATATTAGAAATAAGTTTGGAACTAAAGACTTGACTAAAATAGCTAGGGAAGGAAATGCAAAAAATATTATTTTAGCAAGCAAGAAAATTGCCATGTATTTATGTAAGACTGCTCTAAAACCTTTGTGCATTATAGATTAGAGATAAACATACAGTAGGTGGGCAAGTTAATGCAAAACGCTAGCTTCGTTAACCATTAGTTCGTTAACAAACTTCACAACTCTGTTGACGTTAATCCGTTATTTTCAGCTTCAATTAACGGAAACTAATTAAGTCCGTTAATTCGTTAACATTTTGCATGAAATTTACATTTCTTTTTATTTACTCGCTTCCAGAACACTATTGACGCTGTTGAGCTGTTTGTAAGGAAATATTTAATTGCTGTGCTGGTGGTCTTTTTGTGTTTTGGAAGTTACATTTTACAGTCCAATCTAATTTCAAGATAAAAATAAGTTCAAATGCACTAACGAAGCTGCGATCGGAAAATCTTTGGAAATTGTGAACAACAATAATTAATAGAGGCTGCAGCTTATTATTTGCCACAAAAAAGAGCTCCTTTCTTCGGTTTCTTCTATAAAACTCGTGCTAATACGCAACAAGTGTTACCTGTGCAAACTAGTTTGTATCGGTACGATGAATGATTGGTGCAAGATATTAACGATAAAAACCTGAACGGAAGTTAACAGAACTTAACGGAAGTTAATTTAGTCCGTTAACGTGAAAAAACTTTTTAACGGATTAACGAGTTAACGAAAAAGTTAGCTTCGTTATTAACTGATTAAAGATTAACGGACTTGTGCCCACCTATGGAGATAAAAATAGATAGCAAATAATTTGATTACATCTTATATTTACCAAGTTACTTTGGTTAGGAGACAGCGAGCAAAACAAAATAATTTATTTTTGATCTTCCAGACAAGTTGCCACCAGTCCATTTGTCTACCAAATTGGTTCCTTTTTATTGCTGAACTTCTAGCAGTAAAGCTGAATATCAAAATTTTATAGTCATTGGTTTGACCCGACGGAGAATTGAATTCCAGTTAACGTTTCAGTAACAGGATCTATCCATTAGCTCGACTACTGATAAGTTGATAGTAAGTTAAAACGCTAAAAGATTAAAGGGAAGTGCATGGGGAGTGACAGGCAAAATTAAATTGCAACAAATATTGCTGTAGATTATAATATTAATGCTTTAACTTCAACTTGCTTGACCCATCTGTGCCAAAGATATTTTATTTCAAACCCCTCTTCATGCGCCCCAACTATAGCGCAACATTGACGATTTTAGCTTGCAACTCTGACGTTAATTACCGTCTGCGTCATCACTAATTACTATCTTAAATTATTCAATAATGTAGATTACTACAGTGATTTCAGTAAAGACTTTTTCGATGGAAGTGGAGTAATAAGACGATGTGTTTGTAGTATTGTAGAATACATGGAACATTTATCTTGGCCAACAAAAACAAAGTTAGCGCAAATATGATCTAATTATAGGTGCTGCATTAATTTTAGAAATCCGATTGATTTTGCTTGTTGCCCTCTTCATTGCGTTTACTTCTTACTGTAATTCATTATTATTCGATTGTGCGATCGCATTTCACAAAAATTTTGAAGCAAACACAATAATAAGAAACAAAAAAATAAAAGTAATATTCTGTTTAATTGTGGACAATAAAGTATGGTGGATATTAGACCTGTCCAAAAAAAGGCGAGTTTTGAAATGTGAAGAGGTCTGCACGTTTTCCCGTTGCATTACCTCTAAAACCATCACATATCAATTTTCAATCGGATTCATCAACGTTTACAGGTCGCGCAAAGCGATTTTTTTATTTTCTAGATTTATGAACTGATTTTAGCAACAGCTAGATGGCGCAACAGGTAGCAAAAGTTAAAAACGGTGTTTAGACGCGTTTTAAATCAAGGAATGTGATTTAATGTTACTTGGCTCAATTATTTAGCAAATAAGGCACATCAATCAACGTAACGACACTAACAATAGCAATAATATTTGCCAAAATAGCAACTTAGCAACACTTGCAGGCCCACACACACAATGTAGTTATTATGTAGCTCTGCGGAAAGTGCAATAGCGTACAGTGCACGAATATATTAGCTGTGGTGACTAAGGAGTCCTGCCAGGCAAAAGATTATAGAGGTGAAAACTTTTACAAAACGTATGGTAGCTGTAGAACAGGGGTCGGCAACCTTTTGAACTAGTGGGCCACATCCAGTCCTAACAAGGTTCCAGCGGGCCGCCACCATTCCAGCGGACCAAAAGAGAAAGGTCTTTGCCAGAAATTCACGCCTTTTTAGCCTAGTTGATGAGGATCATTTCAGCGGTTTACTTCTGCATAACTATTATTGAAAAAGAAAAAAGGTTGCAGGCCGGATGACAATAAATGGTCGCGGACCGGGTAAAATGCCTCGGCAGGCCGGATCCGGCCCGCGGGCCGTAGGTTGCCGACTCTTGGTGTAGAATTAAAGTTGATGAAAAAGGCAGCTCTCCAGGCAGGATTTATTATCGCACTTAATAATAGGAAAAACTGGAAACAGCGGTACACTTGTGCTATAAATGAGATTTATTCTGTTTAGTATTACGGAGATAAACATCTTAAAGTGATATGTTTATACCGGCTACTATTCAGTGAAAACATTGACGGCCTATCACGAAAGAATATTGGTCGGTTTAACCTTTGTTCGTAGAGTTTCGGTGATTTGATTAGCCTTTTAATTTATTAAGTATTCGTACTTTTATCAGTGAGAGTTATGTCCAGCATTCCATTCGCCAGTGGCACTTCAAGAAAGAAAATAGTTAAGCGGACTAGAAACAAAACGAATTTTTTCTTGATTGGATATCCAAGCAAATCTATTATTGGCTGCAAGTTGCCCACTCTAAAGCAGGTTTTTAAAGTGCTCTTGCACGAAAAAAATATCCAAAAAAAAACAAAACAGGAGGACAGCATGGTCTCAAGCTGAATATGTAATGGATCGTGTACTGGAGTTTTGAAGAATGCCGGCATTAAAACGATTACAAAAAATAATTGTATTATGCGGATGCAAAAAAAGTACAAGGAGTGGTGCGATTTGGCGAAAAGCAAGAGTCGGATTCGAGATGTCGGCGGAAAACGAGCGTTATTTATTTCTGAGCTTACCAAATTCTGGGATATTAGTGCTAAAGATGATGTTGCAACTATACGTGAAAATCGGTTGTTGACAGTTTCGTATAAAGAGGAAGATGTTGCTTTTTATGCCGATCAACAAGGCATGCGGGAAGCTGTACTGTCAGGCAAAGACAAGATCTTTTTTCAAAGAAGTTGTTTTTGTTGTAGCGCTGTTGTTGTAGCGCATATTTATCCTCCTGTCCCCGGACAGCGTCGGACACTAACTTATTGGACGATCTGCACACTTTTCATTACCAGGACTATTTTGTGATTGCAGGAATCCGCAACTGCTTAGGAGCTTCCGATGATCCAATGTTCCTGTGGATTTCTTCGAATTCTCTTCCACTGAATTTGCTGCTTGTTCGAAGCCACCAAGTAGAGATAATCATCGTAAAGCGTCTTTTCCAAGGACGCAACAACGTGACCAGGGTGCGGGTTGAACCCAGATAATTCAATCAGGGTCGTTGCAAAAACGACGCCTTTATCCATTCGGCCACGCTGCCTACGTCCGGTGATTTTTGTTGCGCTAGAGACTTTGTGCGAACAGTGAAAGTTGTAAACAATGCAGCGGAGCGGGGTGTGAAGTTCAATATTGACTGTGCCGCTATAATTACTGATGATGTTCAGCAAAAACACAATTCATTGCAAGGGATAGAAGCTCATCGAGAACAGTTTCCAGATTTCGCAAAAGACACTCTTGAAAAAACTTCTAGTTAAAATGTTGTCAATAATTAATTTATGAAACAATAAGGTATAATTTATTGACTGAGCAATTTGCACAGGGATTGCAGAGAAACAAACGATAACAATTTTTTGCTTGGCAATGCGATTCTCCTACACAATTTTTGAAATTTTGTTTATGCAAGCCACTGCATGGTGAGTTTAGCAGCTACCTTTGTAAATATTTTTTAGTGTTCGAACGCTTTATGCTTCATAGTTTCATCTGGCAGGGTGCCAAAGATGTCTGTGCCGCTTGCAGAGCTCTTTTAAGTGTTTGGACCTGCTAAGTTACCATTTTAGCTAAAACTAATGCTACTTCTTGTCTCATTGCGTTGATTGATGTGCCTCAGTGGTTAAATAAAGGAGCCAAGTAACATTAAATCACATTTCTTGATTTAAAACGCGTCTAAACACCGTTTTAAACTTTTGCTACCTGTTGCGCCATCTAGCGGTTGCTAAAAATCAGTTCATAAATGAAGCACGTTGTTGCAAAAGTTGATAAATGACATTTTTCAAAAAATGAGTTTTTCATAGATTTTAATTTATTTACTAAAACTAATTTCCTGAGAAAAAAATTGTTTTAATTTTCAATCAATTTTTGGTAATAAATAGCTAAATATGTCGCACTTGACAACAGAGCCATATGGAAATTTAAAACTTTAAACGCGATTTACTCGAAACAGCGAAATCGACTTATCAACTTTTGCCAAAACATGCTTCAAATCTTGAAAATAAAAAAATCGCTTTGCGCGACCTGTAAACGTTGATGAATCCGATTGAAAATTGGTATGTGATGGTTTTAGAGGTAATGCAACGGGAAAACGTGCAGACCTCTTCACATTTCAAAACTCGCCTTTTTTTGGACAAGTCCAGTGGATATACATATAATAAATAATTATGTTTATAGTTCACGGTTCGAAATTTTAAAACCGGCCAGTTTGTCGAGCGGCAACGCGTTTGTCTATGGACCGGGAGGTCTGAGGTTTAAATCTCGGGCCGGTCAAATCGGACACAGCGGCCACCGCTTCAATATTTCTTCGAAAGGAGCTGTGTTGTCCCGGTACAATGACGTGGAGATAGGAACTCATTACGTGCTTCGGCGTAATAAAGCGAGTATAATAAAAGAGTTGGTTTGATTTGATACGAAATTTATTGAATCGATACATAAATTACTGTTTTTCGAGGGTAAACATCTCTTACAGTTTTTATGTTATTTGGTAGTGCAAAGTCCTTTTCTCAGACGTTAAACATGCAGTTAACCTATTATTAGTGCATGATTTATTAATTACTCAGCTGAAAATGCTCACTTTACAATGTCAATATTTAAACAATAATTAATGAGATCTACTTTTAGCTTATTCTGCAAAAAAGTTATTCCCTTTAAAAAGGTATTCAGGTCTAGGTTTCACTATATGACAGAAATAGAAGTAGAAGTCTAATTTTCATCATATTTGGACTTTCTACGTCGTGTTTGTTGTGTATGTCAATTTGCTACGCCTCAAACCACTGTGCATTTTGTAATCTGTTTTTACTCATTTGCATATACACTCCTTGCCTTGAAGCGCGCTTTTCGCGAAGCCGTCTCACGTGTTCTTTTCTGTCAACGGAATGCATTCATTCCTTAAATTATAGCCGTACGGGAAAGATGTTAATCATTTTTGTGTTCTTTATGTTCAGATTAACAGAATTAACAGTGGCAACGAGGATGTCGTATTTGCGAAATGTTGGAGAGTTCAATAAAGATAAAGAAGAATGGCAGCTATACGTCGACAGGCTGGAGCAGTTTTTCGCAGCGAACGATATTGCAAATGAAAAGAAAGTGCCTTTAATGTTGAGTGTTATCGGAGCAGAAACCTATCGTTTGCTGAACGACTTGGTTTTTCCAGCTAAACCAAAACCTTTAAAGAGCTGGTAAAATGTTTAGAAAAACATTTTTCGCCTCTAACGCCAAAAATTGCCGAGAGATTCAAGTTGTTAAAACGCGTGCAGAGAGAATATGAAACCATTTCTGAGTATGCGGCAATCTTATGTAAGTTGGCAGTAACTTGCCAATACTGCACGTTTTTGGACGATGCACTGACTCAATGTTTTGTGTGTGGGTTAGCTAATCCTGGAATTCAGCGTAGATTGCTTTTGGAGTCCGAATTAAGTTTTGAGAAGGCGGTACAAAACAGCAGAAGCGATCCATAAGGCCGATCAAGAGATTGAAAAATTTCAAAGTGTACCTAGAGCTGATGTTAAGAAGTTGCGTTCTTTTCCCACTAAGTTTAAAGAGGGAAAATCAATATTGTGTTTTTGTTGTAGTGGAAGGGGGCATCTTGCCTCTACTTGTCGATTCAGGAGTGCCAAGTGCTACCGTTGTGGAAAAGTTGGCCACGTGGCAAGAGCATGTTCATCGAAACAACACAAAGAGGATAATGTGAACAAAATGAATGAAGGAGACGAAGATGTCGATGAGGATATTGTCAACAAGGTAACAATTTCAGAGACTGGTGTGATTTGGGTAAAACCTTGCATCAACGATAAGAACATTAATATGCAATTAGACACTGGTTCTTCTTTAACTATAATGTCGTACGCGGATTTCGTTAAGTACTTTGGTAACAAACAATTGTGTGATAGTAATGTAGTTAGGAAAACCTATTCTGGGGAAAAGTTGAAATCATTGGGTTATGCTTTAGTAAAGGTGCGTTTAAAGGACAAGGTTTACGAGTTAAAACTCATTGTTGTGGATGTTCATGCTCCGCCACTGATGGGTCGAGACTGGCTCGGTGCCACTTGTGATCGAGAAGAATTGCTAAATGTGTTTAATATGCGATCGAGTTATGATGATTCTGTTGTGAACAGGTTGCTTAAAGATTATAATGATGTGTTTGATGGGAGTTTGGGCACCTTAACAAAAATTACTGGCAAATTATATTTGAAGGAATTGCTAAACCTGTATTTTGTAAGGCACGTTCACTTCCTTACGCCATGAAAGCAAAAGTTGAAGAGGAACTTCAACGTCTGCAGAATGACGGCATTATCGAACCTGTTTCTTGGTCAGACTGGGCTACTCCAATAGTCACAGTTTTGAAAAAGAACGAGTCGGTCCGTTTGGGCGGAGACTTTTAAGTTGCTGTAAATCCAGTTTTAAATGTGGAGCAGTACCCTATGCCAAAAGTGGAAGACGTTTTTGCGTCTTTGGGTGGGGGAAAAGTTTTACCAAACTGGACCTTAAAGATGCATACTTGCAAGTGGAAGTAGAGGATAAATCGAAACATTTATTGACGATAAACTCGCATTTGGTTTTTGGTGTAGCTTCGGCACCGGCTCTTTGGCAACGCGTTATGGATCAGGTTTTGCATGGGTTATCAGGTTGTTTTTGCATGTTGGATGACATGATCATTACAGGTAGTAGTGAACAGCAACATTTGGCTAATTTACGAGCTGTTTTGTCCCGATTGAAAGAGTATGGTTTAAAATTAAATAAAAAAAGTGCGAGTTTTTTAAATCAGATGTTGAATTTTTGGGTCATGTTATCAACGAAAAGGGTTTGCATAAGTCACCGTCCATAGGCGTAGCCAGGATTTTTGATTGGGGGGGCCCAAACCACAAATCACATGCAATGACGTCATCAAAATTTTTCGAAAAAGTAACTTTTTGTGTGGCAAAGATATCGTAGAATGGAAGATCTGAAGCCGTAGCTTGATGGCACTTAGCCAGGATTTTGGTAAAGGGAGAGGGCGAAAACTAATTGTTAAAAAGTGTAAAAGTCTAACTTGGAAGACGTGTTGAGTAAGCTAGTGTACTCAAACGTATCACAGACGAGGGTTTGGGGGCAGAGCCCCCAGCCGCCGGTGGCTATGGGGGTCTGGGGGCAAAGCCCCCAGCCGCTGGGCGATTTTTGTAAGTTTTTGGAAAAAAAAGCTATTTAAATCCCATTGGATCACATTTTGCACGAGTTCAGAGCCATTTCAAAGAACTAGATTTTTCACATTTCAAAGCCAATCGAAAAAATTTAGTTGTTCAATCCTCTTTTTGCAATTAAATCCCAAAACACGCTTAGAATCTTGCATTATGGTGTAAAATTTTAATTGTAAGTGATTTGGTCTATAGGGGCAAGTAACGAACATTGCCTCCTGCAATACTTAAGCAGTAAATAATTAAGTTCATAATAACGTTAAACGAGGGCCTGGGGTGGCAACTTTTAGGTCAAAACCCTTAGATTTCTCACAGGTTTTGCATATAAATTGTTAAAAATTTGCATTAAGGGGCCCCTGGCCCGGGAACCTTGGTCGTCAGTCAGGGGCCCTTGGGCTCCCTGGTTGCCAGTTAGAGGCCCCGTAGCCTCTTGCTTGTCGGTTAGGAGCCCAGGCCCCTTGGTTGTTAATTAGGGGCTCCCTGGTCGTGAGTTAGCCCCCTGGTCGTCAGTTAGGGACTCCAGGACACCCTGGTTGTTGGTTAGGGGCCCTGGGGCCCCCTGGTCATCAGTTAGGAGGGCCCCGGGGCCCCTCATTGTCGGTTAGGGGGCCCCTGGACCCCTGGTTGTTGGTTAGGGGCCCCCTGGTTGTGAGTTAGGGGCCCCAGGCTTCCTGGTTGTCAGTTAGGGACTCCGGGGCCCCCTGGTTGTTGGTTAGGGGCTCCCTGGTTGTTAATTAGAGGCCCCGGGGCCCCCTGGTCGTCAGTTAGGCACTCTGGGGTCCCCTGGTTGTTGGTTAGGGGCCCTGGGGCCCCCTGGTTGTCGGTTAGGGGCCTGGGGCCCCCTGGTTGTTAGTTAAGGGGTCCCCTGGTTGTTGGTTAAGGGTTCCTTGGTTGTTAGTTAGGGGCCCTGGGGCCCCCTGGTTGTCAGTTGTGGGCCCCCTGGTTTTCAGTTAGGGATCCCGGACCCCCTGGTTGTCGGTTAAGGATTCCAGGGCCCCCTAGTTGTTAGTAAAGGCCCCCTGGTTGTTAGTTGAGGGCCCCGGGACTCACTTGTTGTCATTAATATTATTGTTAATTACTGTTATGTGCGTAATTACTGAAAAAAAAACTGCAACTAAACATCACTAGGCTATGTTGTCATAACTTTTTGTCGTTAGTGGTATTTGATTGGGGGGGCCCGGGCCCCCTGGGCCGCCCCCCTGGCTACGCCTATGTCACCGTCAAAGGTAGAGGCAATTTTAAATTGCAGTAGGCCTAAAAATGTGACCCAACTTCGATCTTTTCTGGGGTTGGTAAATTACTTTCATAAGTTCATTCCAAATATGTCTAGTTTAATAGGCTCTTTGCGTCGGCTTCTGGAAAGCAACGTAAAGTTTGAGTGGTGCGATGGCTGCGAAAAAGCTTTTCGAGATGTTAAAACTTGCATAGCCTGGGACCAAGTATTAACACATTATGATCCAGCGATGCCACTCAAACTAGCTTGTGATGCATCTGCTTATGGGCTTGGTGTAGTATTGTCACATGTGTTGCCGTCTGGTGAAGAGAAACCGATCGCGTTTGCTTCGCGCTCGCTCTCCAAAGCCGAAAAGAATTATTCGCAGATAGATAAAGAAGCCCTTTCAATAGTATGGGGTGTACAAAAGTTTCGCAATTATGCTTGGGGACGACATTTTACGATAGTTACGGACCATCAGCCATTGACATCAATTTTTCACCCTAAAAAAGGAATTCCGGTAATGACCGCGGCTCGCTTGCAACGATTTGCATTGCTTTTGTCTGCGCACAATTATTCGATTGAGTATCACAGTACAACCAAACATGGCAATGCAGATGGTCTGTCACGCTTACCTTTCCCAGCATTGGCCGAGATTGATGAAGATTACACTGAATGTTTTTATTTCGAACAATTCCAGACTCTTCCTATCACAGCAAATTAGCCGGGAAACTCGCAAAGACCAAGTTTTGTCCCGTGTTTTCGCTGTGGTTTTAAGTGGAAACTGGACTGTGAGTAAGGATCTAAAACTTTTTTTTGAAAAGCGTAATGAATTGTAATTTGCCAAGATTGCCTGGTGTGGGGCCCAAGGGTAGTTATAAACCTAAAGTTTTACGAGGCATATTACTTAATGAGTTGCATTTGGGGAATTTGGGAATCGTCAAAATGAAGAAGGTCGCACGAAGTTATGCTTGGTGGCCTGGTATCGACAAAGATATTGAAATACTGGTAAAATCTTGCGATGGGTGTTTACAAACCAGAAATAAGCTCTCTCCGGTGTCGCTGCATCCTTGGCAGTTGGCTGAGAGACCATGGCTACGGATTCATGTTGATTTTGCGGGACCTTTTGTGCAACAAATGTTTTTAATCGTGATTGATTCGTTTTCTAAACGGCCAGAAGTAATTGTGATGAAGTCCACCACTGCCACGAAAACTATTGATGAATGGCGTTGTTTATTTTCTTGATGGGGAATACCTGAACAGATTGTTCGTGATAACGATCCTCAGTTTAAATCTGATGAATTTAAACAATTTTTGAGTGAAAATGGCATTACACACTTGACTACAGCTCCTTATTTTCCCGCTACAAATGGACAAGCTGAAAGGTTTGTGCAAACAATAAAAAAAGCTTTGACAGCGGCCAAGGTGGAAAGTGACTCAATTCAATTAAAACTGTCTCGGTTTTTGTTGGCCTATCGTAATGCACCGCATGCACTTTTTAATAAATCACCAGCGATGTTATTTTTAAAACGTCGTTTGAAAACTCGCCTGGACTTAATTCAACCTAAAAGTGAAGAAGTGGCGAAACACAAAATTTTGAAGCAAATTGAGAGTGATAAAGGGAGGGAGCCAATTAAATTCAAAGTTAATCAAAAAGTGGCCACGCTAGACCATCGATACAATGATAAAAAATGGGTTGTTGGAACCATTGATTCAGTTCTTGGGCATTTGATGTACACTGTGCGAATTGCTAAAGATGTTGCGTGGAAACGGCACCACAATCAGACAATCCCCATGCCTGATGAAGATAGCAGTCTCACTGATGTTCCGCTTCCCCAAATAATAGATAACGAAATCTTACAAGGCACGACCCCAACATCACAGGGTCAAAATGAAGACAGTGAGGCTAATTCTCAAAACGATGAAATCAGGCAATATCCATCTCGGATTAGACAGCCTCTTGACCGTTATAATGCTGCTGATTATTTTTGAATTGTTTTGTATAATTAAATGTATGGCTCCTATATTTTCGTGGGGAGAAGTGTTGTGTATGTCAATTTGCTGCGCCTCAAACCACTGTGCTTTTTGTAATCTGTTTTTGCTCATTTGCATATACACTCCTTGCCTTGAAGCGTGCTTTTCGCGAAGCCGTCTCACATGTTCTTTTCTGTCAACGGAATGCATTCATTCCTTAAGTTACAGCCGTACGGTAAAGATGTTAGTCATTTTGTGTTCTTAATGTTCCGATAAACAGAATTAACAGTGTTGTTTTCAAGATCTGGCAATTTAAAGTGAATCATTTTCAACGTTTTTCTGGGTTACCATTTCGTTAGTGTTGAGACAGAAGTTAAACTTTTACAGTGACATTTGAAAAGCTGCTAAGTGCTAATTTACAATTCTGATTCTTTCTTTTTTATTTTGTTTAGACAATAACACTATGTCGCAGATCACTCAATGGAAACTATAAACATGCAGTTACTTTTGAAATTTTGTTTTTAATTGATAACACTGGTAAAAGTCTTAAATGTAAACTGTCTTATCTTGGAATCGGAAAATCTTATTTAGCTTAAGTTTGGTGAAAACAATTAAAAAAAATTGTTTCTGAACTTAATGTGGAACCTAAGTTGAAGCAAAATCGGATATAAACTTAATGCTTAAATGCCCCTTTAACGTTCAAATATACAGCCAAAGTTGCATTCTGTCAAATGTTTACTACCAAGTTGAATACAATAGGCAATTAACTTAATTCAGGGATTTTTCTTACTAAACCTAGTTGCATAATTCTTATAAACGATTATACAACCAGCGAGTTTACGACCAAAATGGTGTTTTTGGTAGGTTATCATTGATGTTGTTTTGTTTAACTACAGCCACACTGCTTTACGACAAATGTTACTTTATTCAGATAAAATATTACATTCTTCTGTTTCCAGTAGTGCCAATTGCTCCGAACAAAACTTGTTGCGATCATAAGTCACTATGATGTCGTAAAATTGTTTTGATTTATGAATGCTGCAATCGAATACTTATTGCAGAATTCTTAATTAGTGCACAACAGCGTAACAATGGTTGGTACAGGTTGCCGAATTGTACGTTAATGCGTTAATTGGCAGCTGAGTTGTTCATTGCTCAGTGTCTCGAGCAATGCACAAACAGTAAGAAGTCAGGCAAGTATCATTTCTTGAAATGGAATACCTAATGGTAATTTTGAATAGACACTGGACAGGGGCATTAGACAAAAAAATCAAGAGTACAGTAGAGCAAAACAATATTTTATCAGAAGCGGTCACGAATAACATTTAACCGAAAGTGCAGCCAACAAAGCACAACGTTTTATACCACTAAAAGCGCAGCGCAAGATGCGCACTTTAAATTTAGTCGGCAGTGTGGCCGAGAAGGTAAAAGAGTTGTTTTTACCACGACTCTGAACCCAGGATTTGGGTTCAACCTGCACTCTGGTCACGTTGTTGCGTCCTTGGATAAGGCGCTTTACGATGATTATCTCAGTTTGGTGTTGTTATTGTTGCGCATATTTATCCTCCTGTCACCGGACGGCGTCAGACGCTAACTATTGGACGATCTGCGCACTTTTCATTGCATTGACTACTTCATGGATGGAGGAATCTGCACCTGCTTAAGAGTTTCCAGTGATCCAATGTTCTTTTGGATTTCTTCGAACTCTTGTCCACTGAATTTGCTGCTTTTTCGAAGCCACGAAGCAGAGATAACCATCGTAAAGCGTCTTATCGAAGGACGGATTAACGTTACCAGGGTGCGGGTTGAACCCAGATCATGCAATCAGGATCGTCGTAAACACGACGCCTTTACCCTTTTGGCCACGCTGCCAACAAGCTGCCCAAGAATATTGAATCACTGGAAACTCTTAAGCAGGTGCGGATTCCTCCAACCACGAAGTAGTCAATGCAATGAAAAGTGCGCAGATGGTCAAATATTTAGCGTTTCACGCTCTCCGGTGACAGGAGGATAAATATGTGCCACAACAACAACAACAACTTTTTGTTTTCTGAATCGTCACGCCATTTACCGCCATTTACCGATCAATTTACCGAAAAAACTAATAATAATTACAAAAATAAATTAGTCATAAGGGCAGCTTGACTCGATGACCAGATAAAGGTCTTTTGCTGTCCTGTTTGCTTGACAGTAAGTGACTTAAACTGCAGTACTCATAATTTTGGAATATCTTTTTAACTCCCAAGCATTCATCAGCTATTACTTCGGTTAAGTGTTAAATTAGCCGGCATTTATTTCCGTGATTGGCATTAATATTCATTGTAATTGTTCGTGTGGATATTTTTTATTGGAATTAAGTTTCTGGAAATTAAACTCAGGGAACAAATAAATTGAATTGCATGTTGGATAATTGACTGAAATCGGTGCAAATAACGTGCTACGAAACTGAACTCTTTGGCGTAGAGTTACTGGCTGTCAAAGTGAAGTGTGATTATTGATTTGCTTTATACTGTAGTCGCTTATCAAAGGATTTTGCTAACTTGCGAATTTGCTGTATGAATGAGGGAATTGTTGGACTATTTTGCAGATCTACGCAGCATAAAAGGCTTTTAATTTAATTGCAATTGCATTGTGTCTATTGACTCTGCACTAGTACCTTAAATGTTAACCATAGTATTCTGTGTTGTTTTTGGCGATTAAGCATTGTTTTAAACTTGAAGTTGTAGTTGAATTGTAAGCGATAAATTAAAGCAAAAAATTTGTATATTCGAAAATTATTGAGACTGAGATTTTGTAATGGACGACAGCAGCAAGCAAAATTAATGGGTATCTAAAATAGTGTGTCACAGTGTGACAGTAGTAAAAGGCAATGCGCTACAATTTACAGACAGGTAATTACCGTCACCAATATTCATTAAAATGGTCAAAATTGCGCTGCAGTTGCAGATGATGGTGAAGTATTTGAAGTCTTATAGAATACCACTAAAGCAGTGGTTTCCAACTTTTGATGGCCTGTGGCCACCTTCTAGAGTCTCTCAACAGCAGTGGCCCCTTGCGCAGCTAGAAAATTGGCTGGGGCAATATCAAACCGATTGAAGACCAAACTTAACCCCGTGGCCCCCTGCTAAATGTCCCGTGGTCCCCGGTTGAGAACCACTGCACTAGAGCATTGGCTCACAAGGTCAGTGCCGACGTAAAAGGGATCAAGGGGGCCTCGCCCTATAATGGCTGTTTGTACCCTCATTTCGCTTTACACAAAATACTTTTTTTTAGAAAATCATGCACCGATAGGACAACAAAAAATGATGCAAAAAATGAAACAAAAGAAATATAAGGTTCAAACATATTTCTCGTTTGACGTTTTCTCGCTTATTTGCACTGGTTGACAGCCAACAACTGTAACGTTATTGTGACACAATAATCCGTGTTATTAGCACGGTGCACATGTTTTTATTTATTGATTGATCCATATTTATCCTCCACTTACGAAAAAACAACGGTGGCACTTTTATTTTGGACAAATCCTCACCCGCTTAGGAGTTGACCATTTTCCAAGTTTTCCGATTGACGTTTGACTTCTTCTCACATAAATTTGCTGCTTGTTCGAAGCCACCAAGCAGAGATAATCATCGTAAAGCACCTTAACCAAAGACGCAACAACATGACCAGTGTGGGGGTTATGCTTATTCGATATTCATTACATTTAAGAGTGAGTTTAAGAAATTGGTTGGTGAGTAAGTCAAGCGAAAGCTCTGTTGGCTCGTCTGGTAGCTTCAGCGCCCCTACACCATCTGCTGCAAGAAGGCCAAGATCAGTTTTAATACGCAAAATTTCAGTCTATTTTAGTGTCCCCTCACTTTCGGCTAGCGCCGACTCACTTCGTGTGCTCTCGCGACGGCACTGAAAAGGGTGGAGAGTTAGAGCAAATATACAGGGCCACCGAGAGGGGGGGCAGGAGTTACAATAACCCCAGGGCCCATGGGCGTCAGGAGAAATCAGCATGTGAGGCCTGAAGACCTTTTTTTTTTTGGAGATCACTTAATTTTGACCGAAAAAACCGTTAGAATTTCGGCAAACACCTTTTTTTTTTTTTGAGATCACATCATAATTTAGACAAAACTGCGGCATTGTCTCCGTCTGTTTTGGAGTTCACAAAACCGGAATTCCGTCACATTTGAGCTGGCCCCGGGCCTACGTTCGGCTCTCGGCGCCCCTGCAAACTGCAAATATATTCCAATAGTATTGCACTATTTTTAGAAGCCCAACTGATTTTGCCCAAGATGCTTGAAGAATAAATGATAACAAAACAAAAGTCAAGTGACTCTCGAGCGAAGACACTTAGGTTGTAACAAAATTTTTAATATCAAACAGATTCTGAATTTGTAGATAGAAAGCTGGAGAATTCAAGGAAAAGCTAAATTATGGAGAATGGGTTTTTCGAGAATCAAATTCAGGAAAAGTATGGTAATGGCAATGGTTTTGTGTTAAGTTTCTGACTACCATGACACTATTCACCCAGTTTTTGTTTTAATCTTTATCTTAGTGAAATCGATTTTGGCCCGGGCCATCTTTAGTCTAAAAGAAAACAAACACTATTAATGTCTGAATAACACACAACTAATGACTAACTAATCGCTATACCATTACAAATTTACAAAAATTCATTCATACCTGCCAATTGGTCGAGCGATGACGCGTTCGTCTCTGGAGCGGGAGGTCTGAGGTTCAAATCTCGGGCCGGTCAAATTGGACACAGTGTTGCCTACGGTTCGCCACCGCTGCAATATTTCTTCGAAAGAAGCTGTGTCGCCGGGGCGCAATGTCGTGGAGATGGGCTCGGCAAACTCGTTACAAGCTTCGGCGTATTACAGCGAGTATAATGAAAGATTAGATATGATCATTCATAGCAACCAATACTATAGTATCACTATTGTTAATTTTGGCCTGAAGTTTATTGATCCAATCATTTTTATAAATGTCAATATCTTAAGAAAACTAAAAGACAAATAAACATAGGCGTAGCCAGGGAGGCCCAGGGAGCTCGGGCCCCCAATTGAAATGCCATCGATGATAGAAATGTGACAAAAAGCTTATTGTTTCTACAGTTTTGATTTCTTTTAGCATCTTCGCAAACAGCAGTAATTAACAATAATTTGACGACCAGCGGACCCGAGCCCCCTCAATTCAGTTTTTCAACCAATTTAAATGTATAGCACGTGTGAAATTAAGGATATTTGTCCTATACGTTGCTACCTCAGGCCCTCACCTAACCTTTTTATGAACGTAATGCAATAACCAGGGCCTAATGTAACGTGTGGCACAATGCCAGGGTTACCGCTTTCAGATGGTAAGACTCTTTTTTTGGTTATCACCAAAATTCGGCCCTGTGTCACGAAATAATAAGTTTGAATGCCTGAGATAGGATTATTTGCTGCATTTAATGCGTACGTGACTGATTTACTACTTTTGCCGCCTTTTTGATTTAGAATATTCTGGATGTTTCTTTTCTAGTTTTTTTTACTGTCTTCTATTAATCACCGGAATGATTAGTTGTTTACATGTCTTAATTGCTATATTTAGACTTGAAGTTTGTGACGTCACAATTACGCTACCGTTGTGTTTTCGTAATCGCTAATTATGTTTTCTATTGTGACGTTCCATGGATTGTTCTAGGATATTCGATAGCTTGTACCTTAGTATAATAAGCGGATCGTTTTGATGCTAATTTTATTCTGATATTCTAAAAGTGGATGATTTTTAGGTATTAGTTTCGTGGGCATTTTTGCCGAGTGTGTGTATCTGTGGTTGGCTTGTGTAGCTGTATAGTTTGGCGATCTGAATTGGGCGATCGCGAGAGTGTGTAAGGTGCGACTTGAACCTGGTCGGTCGCGGTTCAGTCTTTTACGATCTGAACCTGGTCGATCGTAAGAAGTGTTAGTGGAGCGATTTTGCTCAGTGAAAGTGGTTTTGTGTTTTCAATCTTAAATAGAAGTTTTAATTTAAGATTGGTGTGCTGTTTCTGAGATTCAAGAAGCTAAAGGAACTGTCAACTGCCATTTTCGATTCGTCAATTAACATCTCAGTCGTTCTCTAGTTTCCGCCGACGTGGGTAATTCTAGGGATTAAAGGTTGTACTCTAGACAAGTATCAACGATCGCGACACCCTGGTTATTGCATTACGTTGCAAAATCCCCCAAGTGCCTGGGGCCCGGCGCTATGTAAATTCAGCGCGGGCAATAACACGGACGTAACCATCTATTGTACCCTTTTTCAATAACAACTCACCGCCACCTCGCCAGTTTTTACGCAACAAAATACTTTTGAAAAATAAATTAGCGAGGGGAAATGTTCATTGATCAAATTATTGAATTAGAACTATGGGGACCTGGAACCCCTGGTCGTGCAGGTACTCCGGTAACAGTTATTTTCATATGACAAAACAAAAACCTCTAAGGAAAATCTTTAAGTGGATTATTACTTACAGCTAAAATATTGCAAATGGCAATGCACCTTACTTCCCCTACCTGAACCAAACCACTCACAAAATTTAACACCAAAATGCAAGATTTTAAACGTGATTTGGACTTAAATTGCGAATAAAAAGGGGCTTTTACAATTTAATTCTTTCAACTGGTTTTCAAATTAAAAATCTAATTCCTTCAAATGGTTCTGAACACGTGCAAAATGTTATCAAATGGCATTAAAATAGCTTTTTTTTTCCAAAAAATTAAAAAAAATTGCCCAGCGGCTGGGGGCTTCGCCTTCAGACCCCCGTCTTTGACAAGTTTAAGTTACACAAGTTCACACTACGAATCCTCCAATTTAAAGATCTACACTTTTTAGATCTTTAGTTTAAGCTCTCTCCCTTGAGCAAAATTCTGTTCAAGTGCCAAAACAGGCCTTCTGATCTTTCATTCTACGATATCTTTGCCCTACAAGAAGTTTCTCTTTCGAAAATGTGATTTTTGTGATTTGCCCTTCTCCCCCAATCAAAAATCCTGGCTACGCCTATGCAATTGAACTCATGGCAAAAGATGTTTAAAAAACAACACACTTATTGTTGCACGGCGCTTTAGATCTACAATCAGCGTATATTTCAATCCTTGCTAATATGCTGCTTTAGAGCTATGCCGAGCCAGTGTAGTAAACTGTTCATTTACTGAAGGTCATAAGGCTGAGGCCTGAGGGATATCATCAACAGTGGTTGATGGTGCTACAGAACTCACGTTTTTGACCGCAGTTTTGCCCCGTGTCTTAATCTAAGCATATAAGATGTATTTCTTAAACAGGAATGCTGGATTTTGAACTAGAGCGCTGGGCAGAGTGCCCTTAGTAGAATACTGAATTGGTCACTTTCGATGTTTTGTGACCAAAAGTTATATTGTGCAAACTTGTTCTGACAAAATTGAGGAGCTCATAATTGGTTGTCATCAGTGCTGGTACTGCATTATCAACCACGTTTGATTGAAAGAGACCCTAATTTAAGAATAGATTTGTTTTGATCTTTTTACAAAAATCCTCCAGACCAAAATTGATTTGCGAAGAATCCCGACTTCAGAATGCGAAAGCTAGAATGCAGGGAAGATAATGTATTCCGTATCGTTTCCTTTCGGATATAAACTAACAATCAGCTTCTTCTCTGTTAAATGAAGCTTTTTTAAGTTATCATTCAGCAAAAAATAAACAAGACTGAATTAGCGACATTTGTATAGCTCCATATATCAATCAGCTGGAAACTAATCAGCAAAAAAAAATATATATATATAATTTATGCATATATGCATTTTGCATGTTTTGAAAAAGGCTAAGACAAGGGTGATAGTCAAGAGATTCCTAAACCGAGAGAGCTCAAACCACTAATTAGGTGAGCGTAAATCAAACTCAGTCATGGGGGTTCAGGACAAAAGCACTTGGGACATTGTTTCACGAAATGAATAATGATTTAATGACAATATGACAATAAATGGATTTGAGCCGGGGCGGCGCGTTTCGTCCTTGCTCAAGGGACTCTTCAGGCGACAAAGGCCAATTTTGTTTTACTAGCCAAAAAAAAAAAAAAAAAAAAATTGGATTGGAATCGGCCCCTTTTACCGCTTCTAGACTATGACTTCCAGGGCAGTATGGCTACTCCAAAACTTTTCGCTTACAACTTACCGACCACCATTACCAAATAGACTTCTAACTCACTACTCTAAACCTTCAAAATTTACCACTGGTGAAATCTACTACCTATCACCGAAATCTACAGGCCAGGCTACTTACTGCTAACATTGCAAATTTGGTCTGCCTAAGGTTAAATTTGAGATTAATCATAGAAATTAATACCGCATAACAGCCAATTATTGCCAAAAAATGCAAAATATTGCCAAACATTACGTACGGAGCTTTACGCAATGGAAAATTTAAATAAGAGAGTTTTTAATTTTAATAATTTTATGCATTTCGCATATGTATATATGAGCTTTAGATGTAAAAAATTGTTGGTGAAAGATTGGTGAGAGTGAAGAGTGAGCGGAAGTCCTGTATATGCCTATAATTTTTCTCTGAAAACAAACATTTAGTTTCATCGAATTTTTTCACTGGGGATTTGTTTTCGGTTTATTTTTTGGCTTAGCCTTCTTGCACTACCTCACATTCCTGCTATAAGTTTACTAGTACAGTATTTGTGTGGCTTCTCTGCAGAATGTCTTAAAATTTTTACAATCTAGATTAAACCTCAAGCTAAAATGGCTCGTAGTGTTTCTTACATTATCATTCTTGGTAAAAGTTTCTGCAGGAAGTTGGCATCTAAAGTAATGCATGAAAAAGAAGCAAAATAATAGAAGCAAAGTGCTCTGTAAGCCTTCAATTTAATTTAGCAATTGCTTGTCTAGCAGCCAGCTCATGGAAATGGGCGCCATTGCTGATAGCCACTAGTGGGCCGACACAGATATGCTGGTTGACAGAGGTTTTATGTACTGGCTAGGATGCACAATATTTCCTACTCAAATTATTAGTTTACACTGCACTGTTATATAGATGATTTGTTTCTGCCCTTTGGGCTATGCTTTGATGACCACAGAGGAACATAAGTTCGCAAGTTTTATAAAAAAAAACAAACTTTTACCAAAGTTTGTTCTTAAGCATTGATTGGTTTGTGTATGTTTAAAATTGGCTTGACCCAGCAAGTTGACTGTATTAATTAAAATTTATTTTAGTAATGATTTGGAAATACAGGAAAAGGATCGCCTGAAACTATGAAGGCATAAAAACTTTAACACAAAAAAATAAGCAAGTATAAGCTTTCAAACTTTTAAATATAAGCTTTCACACAAAGTATGGTTTGAGCGAAAGAAGAACAATTTTAGCTGAGAATCTCAAAATTTCTGACACCCCAATCTACGTGGTTTTGCTAATTCTTATCTCAAACGTTATGCAATAACCTGCATAATAGGGCGTATAAATTAATCGGCGGAAAGAACTAACTCTGCAATGTCAATATTTAACCATCAATGATTGGGACCTACTATACCGGTTCATTTAGCAAATATTCTTACTATCAGCGCGTGAATACTGCCATACTTGTACTTACCATCTCGTTGCTATCAAACTGAATACAATAGGCCAGTGCTATTCACAATTTTTTTTTACGTGGAATACCTTTTTGATTTTCCAAGAATTTTGTATACGTTTCGAATAGCAATGTGTTTATGCTGTCTGTAGACATGAAGTCTGTAGATGTAAGCTTGCATATTACTTTTAAAAAAGTTACATAGCAGACTTTCAACAAAAATTCTTCTAAATTGTGAGGTTGCACTTCACTCACTTATCTGCTTTCCCATTAGTGTAGTGCAGGGGTTCCCCAACCACCAAATTGGAGTACATGTCCCCCCAGGGGAAGGCATTTTTACTTTTCAAGGAGTACATTACAACCAAAACTTAAATTGTAGGGGGGACGTGTTGACACCATATTGTGGAGACCTTTTATATTTTGTCCGCCTTCAATCGGAAATTCGGGACGAAATCCCTTCTAATTGCGTAGTGGACCTTTTTTTTGGTTTTTGGTTTTCAAGCGAGGTTTTGGGTTTTTGGAGCGAGTTTTTAGTACAGAAAAATATGAGAAATGGGGGTACACGAACTAACTAATGAATGGCCAAAGGGTAAGCATGAACAGAAAGTTTGCAAAACCCTGGGCTAGTGTTTCATCAGCATCTGAATTCATACGTAGCATATCCTGCCATCCCACCCGAACCTTCAAACCACACAGGAGGGAAATTTCTGCTCTTGCCATCGTACTCTTGCCATCGTACTCTCTTCTCAGATTACTCTGATCAAAGTCTGACAACAAGGTCACAAGAAAGAGGATTCTCGACCAGTATCACACAGGCACTACGTTTAGTTCAGGGGTTCCCAGGGGTACGTTTCGGTTTTTCAAGGTTTACATTAAATTAAGGATAAAGATATTCTTCCCATAACTTTTAATTTGTATTAAAATATTTTTTATCACCTGATGTTAATACCTTGAAGTCTGAGTTTAAGCACTTTTGAAGAAGTCAGAATCCCCCCCCCAGTATGGTAGCTACCAGGTTTTTCCATGGGCAGGGGCGTATTTAGGGGGGGCATTGGGCCATGGCCCCCCCCCTTTTGGGTTGCCAGGATAGTAATAGTACGCAAAATTGCGGCATGGCCCCCCCCCTATGTAACTTGGGCAGAGGGTTTGAGCACAGAAACAGGGGGCGAAAGCCTTTTTTTGGCCTCCACCTAATTTTCGGCCAGAAACCGGACTAAAATCGAGTGAGGACCTTTTTCTTTTTCTTTTGGTCTTCACCTAATTTTGGGCAGGAAAACGGACAAGGTTTTGGACTGGAAAATTTTCATTTTGGTCTTTATTATTCTCAAATTTTCTGAATTTTCTGGCCCCCCCCTTGCAAAAATCCTGCGTACGCTACTGTCCATGGAAATGGGATTGCCATGGGAATCCCATGGGAAATGTTCCAAGGGATGGGATGAGATGGGAGAGCACTCATTGAATTTTCCATGGGACCTATGGAACAGAAGTTGATGAGCAGGAAATTGAAAATTGGCTGAATGAGCTCAGTGACTCGGAATATGAGTGCCTGAAAGATATATTAATTGTAAACTCTTCTGAGCCTTTAAGTTAACAAAGTCAACTTATTTTGTCGTTTTTTATCTCTCTTTGTACGTCTAGCCCTATAAACTACACATTGTACTTAAATTTTCAAAAATTTATTAACTTTTATTGAATTGTGTTTTGATGGGAATCCCATAGGATGGGATGGGACAGAAAAATATGTCCAGTGGATAAGCATGTCAGTTATTGTAGTTGTAGTTAAAGTTTTTACTGGGCTGAAAATCTCACTTGATTAGTACTTAAAATGAAAAAGCTGCGCGATTAGTGCTAATCACGCAGCTTTTTCATTTTAAACTAATTAAAATAATCAATTTTACAGATTTAGCAAATTTAGAGGAAATGTAATGGGTTGCATATATGCTGTAGAAAATAAACTTATGCGTGAGAGCAAGTTGAGCTTTGCAGCTAAAAATATGAATTTTGGGGGTACAAGAGCGAATCATAAATTGGCTAAAGGGTGCCCATGATCAGAAAGTTTGGAAAACCCTAATTTAGTTCAATCGCATTGCGCTAACATCACTAAGCAGTTCTACTTCTAAAGAGTTCTAAAACCAACGTTTTTAACCGAATACCAAAACGTCCTAAATTTATGACGAACAATCGCTTTTTGCGATGAGAAATTACGCAACTATAGTATTTTTGTAAGTAGCCTAGTTAACTTAGCAAAAACGTATAATTTCGAAGTTTGCTCGTTGGTTTTGCACTGCGCAATATTGTCAATTTAATTTGCCGCGGAAAATATGATAAAAAATATCTAGAATCAATTTTTTCGCAATCATATTTAATTGAGTTAAAGAATAGGCTCAAATCGAAGCGGTGTACCTTCGTATACCCTATCTCAGTTGTATACCTTGATTTTGATTTGATATACACTTGGGTATACGGTATACCCGGTTGACAAGCACTGCAATAGGCAATTCGTTTTATGGATATTTTCTAACCAAAACATTTTTGCAATGGCAAGTATGTGAACGATGTTTGAAGTTCTTTAACAACACTGATTGTATTAACCGACAAGTTGTATTAACTGATTGTATTCCCTGATATTGCAAACATCGTGGACAATCATAGGTCAGTGACTTAACGGTATGTAAACTTTAACTTTCGGGTTCAAAGTTGATGCAAGCTTTGAATTAGTTCTCAAACAGCACAGGATCATTTAATACTGATTACCGGGTGTTGTGCGCTGCAGGTGAGTGGCAACTTGACAAAGAAAGCCGTGAGAGACTAAAGTGCCATTGTTTCAGAATTAATTGAGGTGGTATTTTAATATTTTATCAGCTCAGAAATGCTCCATTACATTGAGTTAGTTAAAACAATTATTGCAAAACTAAAAATAAAAAAATTGAAATGAAAAGGTCGTGAAAAGGTATGAAGTGAAAAGGTCGTTAACCCTCAAAGTCAAATTGGACTAAGTGTTGCCAATAGCTCACCATCTTTACGACATTTCTTCGAAAGGAGTTGCTACATTGTCCGCTGGCGCAATAACACGGAAATAAGCCCACCAACTGGTTATACGCTTTAGCGTAATACAGCAAGACAAAATGAAACATTATTGATTTGACAAAAACAGAACCAAAATAAAAGTAAAAGGGAACTTGCTGATAAGCAAACCTATTCATCGACCGACACCTATTAAGTAGTGAGTATTGATTTTTTGGGTCCATTTAGGGGATTCCCGGGGGTGGTACCCCCAAACTATGTCAAAATATTTGTCTTCTAAATATCTGGCGATATCAAAAAAACTAGTGCCTTAACTTAAACCGTTCAAAAACTTAAATTTTGGGGGTCTATTTGGGGGTTTCCGGGGGGTTGGAACCCCCAAACTATGTCAAAATATTTGTTTCCTAAATATCTGCTGATTAAAAAAACTAGTGCCCTAGCTTAAGCCGTTCAAAAATTGATTTTTTTGGCCCCATTTGAGGGGGTTTTCTAGGGGAGTACCCCAAATAAATTTTGGAAGATAAAATTGCGTTTGCAGCTCAACAACTTTACACAAAAATTAGATTTGGATGTTTTGTAGTGTAGGAGAAGAAGAGCGTACAAGGCGTAGGAAGAAAAAACAAAAAAACCTCATCGCGACTAAACGCGGGATGGTAGAGATGAAAGGGTATCGTATATAGTCATGTAAAGTAGTTTTGCAGCCCTTAAGCTGTTTTGGAATGAGACCGCTTTTAACACCAAACTTTCGGAACGGTTTTCGAGTTCTAAAACCAAAGTTACAAGATCTATTGCCTTGAAATTTAGTATAAGCATACAACTTTTTAATCTCAAACTGCAGTCAAAATTTCATGCAGCTAGACCAAACCGTTCTTGAATTATAAGCAAAAGTCTGAACTTCGCACACGTTAGTTTGAAAATGGCCGAACAAAACAATGGAACACGCGACGCAAGCTACGGTTGTTTCATTGAAACGTTCTATATTTACGAGACGTTTCGACTTTTTTACGATTTTACGTTTCGACTTTTTTGCATATTTACGAGAACTAAAGTGATTTTCAATCTATGAAAAATCATGGCGCTAGAATTGTTGAAAGACCATCAATATAAGCCAAAACGATAAACCGGAGGTAGTAGTAGGTTATAACCAGGTCAAGGGTATAATCTAAAGATTAACAACATTAAAACTGAACAAACACAGAAAGGAGAAAATAATAATGATTTGCCGCAGATAGCCCAAATTTAATGAATTTAAGCTAAACTAAAACTTTTTACCTACGTTGGTCAAAAAAAATTACAAAACTTACCTTGGGTAGAATTCCAAGTAAAGACCTGATGATTAACTATCTCTCTACTTAAATCTGCTCTACATTGTCAATAAATTTGGCGCTAAAATGAAAGATCTACGGTTAAACTGGCAACCCACAGTTCAGAGAAATGACTTACAGCTCAACTAATCAAGTACACTTATGGAACAGTAAAATTTTCTAGAACTAATAAATTCAGCAAAACAGAGCTCTGTAATTTCTTTCAGAAATTAAGGGTGCTTCCTAAACTTTGCACTTTTCCATTCAGATCATAAAGGTAGTTAAGTGATACGAACAAATGTTTGGTAATTTTGATAATATGACATCATAAAGAGACAAGGTCAAGGAAAAAAGGTAGGCGATAGGCATAAATTTCAAATTAGGAGGGTAAAAAAACAAAGAAAAAACTACGAATTGAAAGGCAAAAAACTTAACACTATTTAAAATATATTCAAGTCACATTAGCATTTAAATACATTACATGGCAATGAAGATCCATCCACATTAATATCTTGTTGATATTGCTGAATTACTAATGTCTCTTTTAGTAAGATAATAACTAATTGGTGTTGTAAACTGAACATAAAACTTTTGAATTATTAAAGTCAATAATATGGTGGGATTTTCAAGGAGATGCTTGATGACATCTAGTTGCTGGTTGGGACTCGTTGTAGGATTATGCTCGAGTAAACGTGATTGCAAATTAAGTCCGGTCTGACCAACGTACACACTACCACAACAAGAAGAACGGACCGTCTTTCAACAATTCTAACGTCATAATTTTTTTATAGATTTACGAGGTGTGTTACAAAAGTTCTAGGACTGTTTTCACTTTGTAAGTTATAGTCAAGCTATAAAACTAAGTTGAAAGGCAGACGATTTAATAACTTCTTCGCAGTATTTAACCAAAGTTTCAGCTTATTGTAACATTTATTGTACATTTCAGGACAAGAAGAAAATAGTTAACATATTTACTGTCGTTTTACAAATTTTATGTTTTTGCTCGACGATTTCGTAATGACAACAGACCAACAAACCAATTAAAAATTTCTGGTTCGTTTGAAAAAATCTCCATCAGAAGCTTTCTGTATGCTTCATTAAGTCTACAAAGAGCAGAGTTTGTCTCGTTTAACAGTTTTTCTCTGGCACAAAAGATTCAAAGAAGGGCGTTAGGATGTTAAGGATGATCCCAGGTGTGGAAAGCCTTCCACATGTAGAAATGAAACCAATGTCGAGCTTGTAAAGAAGATGGCGCGTGGAGATGGGCGGTTGAGTGTGCAACTGATCTCAATTAAACTGAAAGAGCATTTGGCAAATAATCACAGAAGATCTGGAAATGCACAAAGATGATACCAAGATGGTTCCTCACGTGGGATCATCCTCAACATCCTAACGTCCTTCTTTGAATCTTTTGTGCCAGAGAAAAACTGTTGAACGAGACAAACTCTGCTCTTTGTAGACATGTTGAAGCATGCAAAAAGCTTCTGATGGAGATTTTCCCAAACGAACCAGAAGTTTTTAATTGGTTTGCTGGTCTTTTGTCATTACGAAATCGTCGAGCAAAAACATAAAATTTGTAAAACGACAGTAAATATGTTAACTATTTTCTTCTAGTCCTGAAATGTACAATAAATGTTACAGTAAGCTGAAGCTTCGGTTAATACTTCGAAGAAATTATTAAATTGTCTGCCATGTAACTTAGTCTTATATCTTGACTATAACTTACACAGTGAGAACAGTCCTAGAACTTTTGTAACACACCTCGAACAACCGGAATAACTTTAATTTAAGTCCAAAAGTCTCGTAAATGGAATGTTTCATTTCATCTTGGCTCTGTTTTTTTTTTTTGTCAAAGCTCTTCCCATCGTCGCGTTTTTCTACTCCGAAATTATTGATTTGATCTCTCAAGTCTCAAGTACTTTTATTTTTCCATATTCTACCGTAATTCAATCAACACTCTTTAGCAGTGATTCAACATTGTAGAGCAATCTATATTTTCAATTTCCTACGTGTTTTGCGAAATTCGTTATGTACGTAATTGTGCTGCGTGGAACATTTGCCGCTCAAAAGAAATCTAACTTTCGAAAAAATTTCAAACATCAGTTTAATTTAGATTTAAGGTGGAATTTAACGTTCAGACTTACAGTGCGTATTATTTTCCGTTCAATATGAGTTTTATATCTAACGAAGCATCAGTGGTTCCTCCGGCTCATCCTGCTCTTCTAGAATACAGCAAGATGTATGAAACACCTCAAATTATTAAAGTAACGGATCATGTTTATGTGGCATTCAATTATGCTGGCGCGAATATGATAATGGTTGAAGGTATGAACGATAATAAATTAATGTAATACTTAATTTTTTTTTATTTCGGCGATTGTTGATTTGTTGCTGTTTCAGTATAGTGTTTGTTACTGGTATACGAGACGTTGTTACTGTTATACGTTTATAAGCAGAGGTGGGCACAAACAACATTATATCAAAAACGCAACGCAACAAAGCGCAACGATCTTTTCAACCAGTAAAAGCGCAGCGCAAATTGCGCAATTTATTTTTTTTAATTTCTGAAGCGCAGCGCAACTTTCGCAATGAGCTTTTTGATTCAGTTGATGCGCAACGCAATTCCGCAGTTGCGGAACGGCATTTTCGTACCAAGTTAAAGCGCAACCTAACTTCCGCAATTGAAATTTCACAACACAGGGCAAATACCGCACTTTTTGCAATTTTTGACCGAAAAGAGTAAATAATCTGCTAAAGAAGGTCGACATTTATCAATATTTCGATCGAAATGGAACAAAATTACGGTCAATGTATAGAATTGCGCTATTAACCGAAAAAAAATTTGAAAGCGCAGCGCAATTAAAGCGCAACAAATTTTTAAGGCTTTATTTCGCAACGCAACTTCCGCAATGTTTCAAAATAAAAAATTAAAGCGCAACGCAACTTCCGCAATTGCGGAGGTTGCGGAAGTTGCGCTTTGCGCTTCTAATTGCGCTTTGCCCACCTCTGTTTATAAGATACATTGGAGGTCAACCAGTTCTGCGAAAACACGTTGAAAAGTTTTTAATCTTAACTGTTTTGATCTTATCTTTTAACTGTAAAAACAGATTGTATATATTTCATGCATATTGCCAAGGCTGATGTTTCGTTTGCTTGCTACCAGCAGGTCTGTCAAAGTTTTAAAGCGTTTAATTTTGAAAAATTGATTGTTTAATGCCATTGCTATTCTGCTAAAACAAAAGGCTTGTTCGAAATTTTCAAAATTATAATACCACATTTTTATATTACATTGAGCAGATGAACACTTCCGAATTAAGAAAAAGCTTAAAAACAGAAGTTAGAGAGCGTAGATCATCTCACATTACACTTAATGTGTCAGCGATAAAAGGAAATATGTAAAACTCTACGGACTTGCTTTATTGGTTTTTGAATCATCTGAGAGTCTTTGCTCTTTGTTAAGATTTTGCTTTACTTTCAGCAAGCAACCCTTAAGGTGATCGAAAAAACGGCTGAAGGAAATGCTAGGTTTAAAACTTTTAATTTTTTATGTCGCAAAGTGTACAGCAGTTACGCTACGACATTTTAAATAATTTTTATGAAGTTGACTTTATACCTTCGCAGGTACTGATGGAATAGTCATTGTGGATACAACTGAGTCAGGAGACTGTGCTGTAAATATTATGAAGGAGTTTCAAAAAATCACGGACAAGCCATTGAAAGCTGTCATTTACACACATTTTCATCTTGGTTTGTAATTATTGCAACGATATGCTTGAGAATTCAGCCAAACTGTGTTTTTTATTCAGTCAAACTGTTTTATTTATTTATTTATTGTACTTCCAAAGGTATTTTTGTGCTGCATACTGTACAATCACAAAAAAAAGGTCATTGCAAGAAATAATGGATTTTAGCTGTAAATTTTGAAATGAATTAACATTCATATTTGAGCGTCGTTTTTCATTTCAAACCTTGGATTATTTCGGTTATGTTTTCATCGTAGATCATCACCATGGCACTTATGCACTCCTAAGTTTGTTGGAAGATGGAGGAAAAAATGTTGAGATTCTAGCCCATTCAACCTTTGAGAAGGAATTGCTAAAAAGCGGTAGGTGTATGTAACAAGACTAAGTGACACTGTACGTTATTAAGCTAAAGAGTTTACCGATAATTGAAAAGAAAAATGTGTGTCGCAATATACCGCATAACATATTGCAATAACTAAAAATTTCAATAACTTTTGCAGCATAATACTCAAGAAGACCTAGAATTAAACACCTTCACCAATAAGCAAGGGAAAACAAACTTTCCCAAATGATAAATTTTTCATTTTTGTCCATATTGTTTTATGTGTAATGTACCCTTGTAACAAACGACGCACATTAATGGATTTCAAAAAAAAAGAAGGAAATTAGCGATACTCATGTAAAACAATTTTGCAAAATGCAGCGCTTGATATCATTTGATTAATACGAAGTTTGATCAGAAATATTAGACCCATAATTCAATCAAACATATTTGAAGGTATCTAAAACAAAAAAACTTTCGGAAAAATGTACTGTAGTGCGTAATTTTTCGGTAGATTTCATCTGTTTAGTTGCCTCGTAGTTTTAGGTTTACAATTTCCTGTGCCGTATACACAGTCATTTTTTTACTTTGCAGCACTTCAGTTGTATTATGCGATGTATTTTTAGAGTTACGACATCGCAAGTTTTCTTTGTTTTAAAGAGCTTACAACGTCGTAAGCATTGCGATATGTTGCATAATACAGTAATCCTCCTGCATGATAACAGGGATAAGATTTCACGTTTAGATTAGTGATTGAATTCGATATTACTAAGTGACCTGTTTATGCTTTTAGATTGATAATCGTTTAAGAATAAATCCCAAAATTTCTTGTTGAAATATTTTTCATCTATTAATGGCGCTAACCCATATTTTCTGCTCGGAAAATTTGATATCGCTACTAATTTCACTATGCTTTCAATGGTGATGAAGTTAATTTGATTTGAATTTCTGCAGCTATGGTGAACGATACCACTGTGGTTGGGGCTTTTGCTCAATTTGGATTTGAACTCGAGCAAGGTACAGAGCGAATTTGTGGTGGCCTAGGATCACACTATCATCGCCAGTCTCAAATGCCTCCTTTCGTTATGCCAACCAAAACATTTGATGACAAAATAAATATTGAATTAGCAGGTAGGTTCTAAGAAACCAATTTCTGCGCAAGCACAGTATGTTTTCAGTAAGAGAAACGCTTCTTCTGATAAATAAATTAGCCAACTAAGTTAGTAAAACAAACTCAAAATTGAGTAGGTGTGATATCATTGTTATGTTTTTTTACCACGTGTGGTCAAAAAAATCAATAAAACACAAAAAGGTAAATTCTGGAATTCTTTGCTAAAAAACGTAAAAGTTCTAAACTTTGTAAAATTTTAAAATCGTTCTCAACATTTTGTGAAAAACACTATTGAGCAAACACAGTAGATTTGTAAAGAAGCCGACAGTGCAGGCCGAACCGTAAAACATAAGCTCGAGCTTGGCACGAATTCGGTAATGATTTAAAGCCAAAACCCGAAAATTAGGTTAGATCTAAAAAATGTATACTTTAATTGCACGTATACGGTTAAAATAATAGCACGCATTGCTGTAATAATAATAATTGTGCGACAAATTATCGCGTTGCTGCTGAAACGAAGTCGTCATTCAGTGTAGCAAAGTTATTTTAATTACGCTTTATTGCATTTGAAAGCCGAAAACACAAAGCACGTTCGTATATCAAGCTTGAATTAAGCACAACATTTTGTCAACCCGCCCGAATCCGACCCGAAAAACTAACTATATTTAGTGTTCGAAGTTATTATTGTTCGAAGTTGCGCACTTTCTTTACAAATTAATAGAAGTGCTTGTTTTGTGACGTCAAATTATCACATTTCTGGTTTTGCTTTAACGTCAATATCTTGACATATTTCAAAAAATTGGTCGTGGTCATGTCACTGATTTGGGTGCTGTTTAACAGAGGAGGAGTCGAGGACACAACCTTCGAGGCCAAGGCCAAGGACCAAGAACACAATGCGCAAGTGTTCTCCAAAACAAAAAAATAGGCCCAAAAAAATTGACCAGGTGGCCTCCAAAAAAAGAAAAAAGGTCTTCGCAAATTTTGCGCGAGGTTTCTGCCGTTTTCCACGGTAAAGTGGAAAGAAGGTCATGGCTATGGCCCATTTTTAACGAATCAAAAAAAGTAGGCTTCGAGGCCAAAGCCAAGGACTTGACCTTCGAGGCCTAAGCCAAGAACTTCAAAATGTGTCCTAGGGGATTTTACCTCAGCTAGTATTTAATCTTATTTTACACGAATGGGGAGGCATATTTGCTCTCCCTCTAGTTTTTTTCGTTATAAATCCCTTCAGAAACAAGTATTTATCTTCAAAAAACTTTGAGTCGAATTTCATTACAAGTAACTTCTGAAAATTTGAAGTTGCTAGGATAAAGAAAAAGTTTGGCTACCCCTTGGCTACGCCTATGCTCCAAGCGAGGAAAACAAAAAAGGTGTTCGCAAATTTTCCGCAAGATTTCCGGCGTTTTCCAACGAAATTCGTTTTCCAACGAAATTTCAACTGTTCAAAAAATAGTGCTGTCCTCGAGCCGAGGACAGGGCAATTTTCGTGGACTTGAGGCTTCGAGGCCAAGGACTTTACCTTCGAGGCCAAGGCCAAGGACTTCAAAATGAGTCCTCGAGGCCAAGGGCGTCCTCGAGGACTCCACCTCTGTATTTAAAGTCAGATTATGATCTATCTCTTCTATTCTGCACAACAGAATGCATTTAGACTTTGGAAAAAGTTATGTAAGGCCTAAAGAATTCATTAACATAAGGACTAGAGATTAGAGAATTCATTTATTAAGCGACGAAAATTCCGAAAGCTGCTTGTTCAATTATTTCTGGAGTAAAAACGGCAAAACTAATTTAACAGTTCGCAGACACATCACGTCTTAAAATTCCACTGTCTTTGACAAAACCTTAATGCTATTTCCACCTCTTTAATGGATAATCGTTTCAACCCCGAGTGACGCAGTCAGGGGTGCAAATCTTTGCTGAGCATTGGGGGGGGGATAATTTGCAATTTGACCCCAATTTTGCCCTATTTTCAACATTGGGGGGGATGAACCTCGACCACGATTTTTTTCAGGTGAGCAAATTAAGTGAAGAGCAAAAAAAAAGTCCTCACCAAAATGGAACACTTTTTTTCCTCGAATTCAGGTGACGACCAAAAAAAAGATCTTCACCAAAAAATGGAATCAGGCGCGTAGCCAGAAATTCGCAATGGGGGGGGCTAATTTTTGGGTCTGGGGGCGGAGCCTCCAGCCGCCGAAGGCCAATGGGGGCTGGGGCGAAGACCGCCGGAGGCACGGGGTCTAGGGGTGGAGCCCCCAGTGCTTGAAAATTTTTCATTTTTTTGCAAAAATGGCTTAATTTTAGAGTTATTTTAATAAAAAATAATGTTTTGAAAACGTAGCATAGAAATTGGCAGCGTAACATGATTCAACTGTTTGCATTAATGGGCTATGTGGGAGGTGGCTAATGATACCATTGTAGTTTTCTTGTTTACATGCTGGTAAATCACAAAATTCTGTTATTCAATAAAACTCACTCGGAGTAATGTATTTCATTTATATTTTACAAAGAAAAATAGTTGGGGGGCTAACGGAAAGATATTTGAGAGAAGTGATGGGTAATTAACTAATCCTGAATAGCCCCCCTTACCCTTAATTTCTTAGTTTGTAATATATTTGTTGATAAAACTTATGTTTGGCATTTTTACATCAACGATCAAATTTGATTGCTTACTTTTGGGCATTTTTCGAAGTTTTCATTGATTTGTGACTTTTATCTTTGACAAATTAGCTCCTCCCTGAATGTATGTTTCAAAAGATGCTTTAAATCACTTTTTAGTCCATTCCAGCACAAACAACAGTCTCAGACATAGCCGTAGGAGGTGGGGGGTTGGGGGGGTGGTCGCCCCCCCTTTTGGTTCAAAACGTCGAAAATTCGGGCAAATAGTTGTTACATGTGGGCACACCAGTGGCGAAAAACCGTCTCAATTTCAGAGAAGACCTATCTTTTTTTTTCTTTTCTTTTGGAGAACACCTCTTAATTTGGATAGAAAAACCGATTGATTTTTCGTGCATAACTCAATTCATCAAGTCATTTTTCGGGCAAAAGTTCGGTGCTCCCCCAAATCATTTTGAGCTCCTACGGCCATGGTCTCAGAAAAGATAAAAATGTAGTATTTTCCTTATTCTGCATTTTGGTTGACAGGCCAATGGGGGAAGGGCTATAGCCCCCCCTGGCTACGCTACTGAATGGAACACTTTTTTTCCCCGAATTCAGGTGGAGACCTGCGCTCAGATGCACACCAGAGTCAAATTTTTGGAGGGGATGCAGATGTAGACCATACTCAAATTATTGGGGGGGATACAGACAAATTATTGGGGGGATATATCCCCCATCCCCCCCGGGTTTTGGCACCCCTGGACGCAGTTGAGGCGGAGCCCCGATCGAGGTCGCAATCTCGTGTTTCAGAGTCAACTGATTTCATCATCAGTTTGAATAGAAGTCATCACAGAATTAGGCTAACTCAACTAGTAATTTTAGATTCCTAAGTTACCGGTATAGGCTAAAGTTTTCTGCTCTTAACTTTTACAATTAAAATGCTTAACTAAACAAAATTAAATTTTCCCCCAGGACAGCACCAGCCTGGACTCAAGTTTTTGCTTACTACCAAACAATATAGCCCTTATATACTCCTTTGCCTCTGATGGGTGGAGGCTTTGTCCCTAGACCCAGCTTCCAACAGGATGAAGCTTTGCCTTCAGACTCCCGAAAGAGTCCTCCCATTGCAGGTCATTGGCTATGCTCTTGATATCAAAGATCACCGCCAAGGCTGACCTGTAAAAAGCAATTAAAAAGCTAAGGTTAGGGCTGAACTATAAACCGCAATTCAAAAGCTGACTAAACTAGCCCACAAACTAGATCCTATGAGTGATTGTGAATAATAACATTACTGCAATTGCAACTTTGATAATGATAACCATGTTCTTTTGATTCAAATTCTGTCGTTTTTTAGGGTTTCAAATTCCTTATTCTTACGAAGCGTTCACCGCGCAGAAGACGTTAGCCTTGTTGAAGAGCAAAATACGCCAAGCTTATGAATGCGTAAAATGCTTTTATGTCACAATGCTTGAAAATTCGGACGAGAGCGTTCTCGTATGCCGTATTGTGTAACTACTGTAACTAATTTTTGGAAGTAAGCTTCTTACTATACCTATTTCGTGCGGTTTTATGCAGGAACGTAAAGCTTCAAACAGCAAGCCTGAAGATTTGCATTACTTGCAGCAACGCTTTGCACAGCGTTTCCAAAAAATAAGAGCTTCCCGTTGCTTTTCGCTTCAACTAAGCTATTTCGTTTTGTATGAATAGTTGAATACACCCTTATAATTCTATTTTCAAACAGCGCAATCTCATAAATACGCACAATATTGTTAAGGAATCAACTTTACTTTGATTCACACTCCTGGAGAAACCAGCGACCAAATCTGCGTCTGGATTCCCGATTGGAAAGTGGCCATGCCTGGTGACAACATCTACAAAACGTTTCCCAACTTGTATGCTGTCAGAGGAACGCCTCCACGGAGTTGTGAGGACTGGTATCGGAGTCTTGACAAGGTTAGACGTTTGAAACCGCATCATTTGGTTCCATCACACACTGAACCAATAAGTGGCGAGGATAACGTCTATGACATTATCACTCATTACAGAGATGCCATCCAATTCATCAACGACCAAACAATTCGTCATTTGAACAATGGATTCACCATTGATGAAATAGTTCAACGAGTTCGTCTTCCACAAAGCCTTGCAACACATCCATATTTATTGGAACATTATGGGGTGGCAGTGTGGTCTGTTCGTAGTGTCATTGATGGAAAAATTGGATGGTACGACAGAGATCCAGTCAATTTGTTTCCACTGACAAAGCAAGAGGAGGCACAGAAACTTGAAATTATTCTAAACAAAGAAGCCAACAACGGAACGGGCATCGTGAAGATGTTGGATGTGGCAGAAGAAATTGCAAACGACGTCAAAGCCACTGATGACGAAATACAATGGAGTTTGAAGTTGTCAATGCATGCATTCAGACTAACCAAACCTGAAAATCCGTTACACGATCGAGCTGTTTCGGTTGCTTCCACATGTTTCAATTCAAAGGCCGCTGCAGCTTGGAATCCAGCTGCCAGACACATCAACATATTGTCTCGCAAAATGCTCACCGACCCAAATCTGTTGACAAAAAACCTTGGAGCTTTACGTGCAGCATGGATCAAGAAATGGCCAATAGAATTTTCGATGGAAAAGCTTCGCTACCAGTTCAAAGCTGAAGCATGTGACAAACTCGAAATGATGACGTTGATATTTGCGTTCCCGGATGTGAACCAACAACACAGTTACACAATGCGCCATTGTGTTTTGGAGTATTGTAACAATCCCGAACTTTTCTCTGAAGAATATGACACAAAAGTTACTTGCAACTCGGATATTTGGAAAGATATCCTGGCTAACACTAAAGATTTGAAGTCAGCGCTGAGCAGTGGGGAAATTGTTGTGGAATGTGGCACAAACAAGTTAAACCGGTTTATGGATCTCATTGACGTTGGAAAATCCCTAAACGTGTCCATAAAGGCTTGGTGATTTCAACATGTGCTGTATAGCCGCTTAAACCTGAAATAATACTTGGCTACATCACCATACGCAGAATAATTTACAACTGCTTTCGATTTACATTAGATTGTAGACAAATGTAGATGTGGTTTAAAATGTTATATGCTATTCTATATTATTAAGTTTGATTTTAATATTTATGGAATAATTGATATACCATAATGTTAAACATGCTCTTGCTATTCACGGTCAATTTCATTTATGTACCTCACAATTTTGGTTAATGCAGTAATAAGTATTTAACGAACCAGTTTAAGCTTGCACATAATTTAGCCCAAATGTTCCGTGTACTCTGTGTTTAGCAGCCGAGTTTTTCTTCATGTGTTTGCTGATTCAAAAAAATTAAATTTCATAATTTCTCGTAACGTTGTTTCTTACCAAAGATCATTAGCACTTTGCACGCTATATTGCTAGCACATTGTACTTTTTTTTAAAGTCTTGTGCTGCTGCAAAATGAATTACACTGCACTATCGACGTACAGTACTACACCTTACTCGAACATCCTAAAATTACGTTTTAAAACTTCTTTAACCACCTGTATTTCACAATTAGTCGAAATCATCACCTTGGAGATCACTAAACGAAGAAAAAACCGAGCAATTTTGTTTTTGATTTTATGTTCTGATGCTAAAATGTGTTCAATTGAAAAGATTTAGTCATTGCTGAGTAGTATTTTTAGATAAATTAACTGAAATCTGTGCCAATAACATGCTATGAAACTGAGGTCATTGGCATAGAGTTACTGCTAAGTGAAGTGTAATGAATAATTTGCTTTATACTATGTCGCTTATCAAAAGATTTTGCTAACTTGCGAATTTACTGTATGATTGCACTTCATTGCTATCAGGGAATTGTTGGACATAAGGAGAAAATAATCTCCAATTTGGATGCAAGATGAAATATCGAATCTAAAAGAAAGCGGCGGCATTTTTTGTAAGTTAACAATTTTGATTACAGCAACTTTCTGAACCATCTTTTGTGTACTGTATGAGTCGTGTTCTGTGTTAGTGCATTATATTCAATAATAAACGTAACAAACTGCGTTAACAGCAAAATAAGTGCATCTGTGCATGTACGGCTAGGGAGCACAAGCCCTCTCAATTCCAATTCAATAATTTTGGAAACTCTGAGTTTTGTTCTTCCCAACTAAACCACAGTTCTCGAAACTATATAGGCCTACTGTGGTTTAGGCTGGAACAACAAAACTCAGAGTTTCCAAAAGCTTTTTTCGGGGGATATCTATTTACTAGTTGGTAAATATCTTTGCAACCGCAGCCCCAAAATTAAAACAAAGCATATCAAAAATTATAGTTTAATTTTATCTACTGTAAACCACCAGAATTGGCTGGATGATTCATCGCCTTTAAATTGGTTGGCAAAAATTGAATTGAGGGTCCCGAGCCCCCGTGGTCGTCAATATTATTGGTAATATTACTGTTGTTCGCGTGTACTATTGTACGCAAAGATGCTAAAAGAAACTGATGCTGAAGAAACAATAGGCTTTTTTGTCACATTTTTATCGATGGTGGTATTTGAATTGGGGGGGGGGCGCCCCCCTCCCTTGGCTACGCCTGTGCTTTGTACTGATTCAAAACAAACAAAATTTTTTACTATTCAACGCAATAAGATTTCAGTGATTTTCTTGTGTTTACAAGCAAAATTGCTACTGTTTCGAGATTATAGAGCGCTGAGAAATTTTTTGTCAGTAGTTCAAGACAGTTAAATAACAGCATTGGGAAGTAAACAGTTTTACAAACATTGTGGCTAGAATTGACAGCAATGCTCTTAAAGTTTACAATCAAATAAACACAAAGGAGGCTGAAACTCGGCAAAAAATTAAGAACAGCCAGTTACTACTCAAAGTTTACTGACTGTTATAAAAAAAGAGTGAATACATAGTATGCATATTACTTTATTGTCGATAACAGTGATATACATTGTGGCTAGAATTGACAGCAATGCTCTTAAAGTTTACAATCAAATAAACACAAAGGAGGCTGAAACTCGGCAAAAAATTAAGAACAGCCAGTCACTACTCAAAGTATACTGACTGTTATAAAAAAAGAGTGAATACATAGTATGCATATTACTTTATTATCAATAACAGTGATATAATAACTTACATATTTTGTCTCTGTCAACAGCAAACTAAGGTATATTATAATGATAAGGGCCATTTTTATTTTGACCTAAAAAAGTTTAATTTTGACTTAATTTTAGCTAAATTTGGACTTTATTTTGACCTAAACTGTTTTGGCCTTATTGCGCTCCAAATTTTGATTAAAAAAAAGTTTTGCTACTCGCAATTCATGTAGCATTGAAGCAGGTAACCTTCTTCACTTTTCATCAACAACATTTAAGGAGAAACATCAATCGTTCAGTCTTGTGATTAAAGTAAATAGTCACTGCAGGACAAAAACCTAGGGAACTGCACAGTGCACACATTTGCATGACTGCCAATTACACTTTTTTTAATAACCAGTAAATTTTGGATTGAAATTTGCTGTTCTTAAATTTTCACGAATTTTCGGCCTCATTTGTTCTTAAATTTTTATTGGAAAATACAAAAGCTGACTTTTTGATTTTTGAATTTGGACATGTAGAGTTCTTAATTATTTTATTCATGCCAAGCCTGGCATTCTTAATTTGTTTTTAATTTAAAAATAAGTTTCGCGTTATTATAAAATTGTTTTTGTAAAGAAGTTAACCCAGGCAATAGTATTCCAGCATATTGCAACTATTTGCAGAAGTTTGAATAACAAAACTTCATTCAAATATGTATAAAATCGCTCATAACGTTTCACTGGTTCTCAAATATCCAGAAAAATCAAGAAAAAAACCTTTTGTTTGCTTTTGAAAAAGAATTTTTGATCACAAAAAATTTTGACAAATTTTGACCGGACCCAAAATTTTGACTTTGTTTTGACCTATAAAATCTACCTAAACTGGCTCCAGAGCACCCGAAACCAATGTTGATATACGTTTGATATAATAAAGCCCTGGAAAAATTTTGACTGTATTGACTTTTGACGGGCCCTAATAATGATATACTACCCTACATATTTTGTCTCTACGTCAACAGCGAACGTTTTAAGATTGGTAAATTTTGTTTGTTCATCACGTATAAACTAAATGTAAAATGGCCAGTGACGCAAACAAGAGGGCATAGAAGGCTTCAGCTCTCCTTTTAGTCACATCACTTAGAAAGTTTAATTCATGAATGCAATTATACATTTAAACGTGCCTTGGACTTGACCTGAGTAGTTGAAGGAGAGGGGCTAAAGGGGCTGAGCAATTTAATTCTTTCAAACGGCTTCCGAATCTTAGCAATTAAGTTCTACGCAATTAGTAATTAAGAATCTTAGCAATTAATTAGTTCTGAAAACGTGCAAAATATGATTCAAATAGCTATTGTTCACGAAAATCACAAAAAAATGTCTAGCGACGGGGGCAAATCTCCGGCTGTGATACGATTAAGGTACACCAGTTAGCTCAGCACGACGAAAAGACAGTGCAGCGAACTCGAACTTGAACACAAAAAAACTCGAGTTCGAGTTCGTTAAAAGAAATTTTAAGATTAAAAAATTGCTCGAAATATTTTTTGTCGATCAAGCTTTGTGAATCGAGATTGTGTTTTTCCCAACAGCTGCATGTTGTTCACTTTTTGTGCCTACGCGTCCTAGAAAACAGCTATTACGAAAAAAGAAACGATTAATGTGGAAAAGCGATGCAACGTTTTATCTTGAGTTAATTAAGTGACAAGAAATCTGTCATCTTTAGGGAAAACTTAGCTATTATTGTGTTAACAGTGGTCCACTCCCATGGTCAGGGCCTCAGAGAGAAAATTTTCCAGGGGGTACGAAGGTCGATGCCGGGCCCCCAAATCTTATTGGGCCCCCCCAAGCCTTATCGGGGCCCATGCCGTTAAATCATTTTTTGTCCGATGGGAGAAGATCTTCATTTAAAAGCGAGGAGATAACGATATTCGCATACAGTTAGGACCTATGAAAAACACAACTAGACATAAAATTGATTTAAATCCAACTAGGGGGTCTGGGGGAGCGCTGAGCTCCCCTAGCGAGGTCCGAGGCAAAGCCCTGGAACCTTTAGCACTTTTTATGTTTTTCGAGGGTAAAATACAGCATTTGATCAACATCCCAGCACCAAACTTGCTTAAATTGACAAGCAGAAAACGTGATATGAAAGAAAGTAGGTGAAGTGGGGGATGATGACATTGACTCAATATTATACAGTATAATGACTTTAATACTGCAAATCCCAGTATTTTACTGATAAAAGTTTTAAGAAGTCATCTGCAATCATAGACTTCACAAACCCAAATACCTATTAAACTCATACAGATGGAGTGAGTTACTTAGTGATAGTAGTATAGTATGTCAACTTTGACTCCGCTCTCTGAGCTTGAAATCCTTTTGGATCTCTGGAAATGTGGGCCTTCGTACATTGTTATACCGTAGAATTAGGGCTCTCAAGTCAGAGAAATGTAACAAAATCTTAATTTCGGTGCAAGTGTACGGCTTTTGATACATTTTCCTCTTTTTTTTTTTATCAAATCGGCCACTATTGGATGCCCTACAGGCTGTGTAGCAAAAATAGCGACCAATTACCAGAACTGAATAGGGTGACTGATATTTTTGCGGTAAGCAAGCTTGATTACGGTGTTATGGTGCAATACCAAAACTTAACGCAGAAACCTGAACTCTTCCGGGCCCCTTGAGCCCGGGCCCCCTAGGCCCGGGCAGGGTACGATGTAACCCCTGAACCCCCCTCTCGCAGGCCCTGCCCATGGTTCTCAACCTATGAAAAGCCTAAAAATTTTTTGGGTCGCTTGTTTTTTTTGTTGTAAACATCTACAAGGCGTGAAACGTGCAGAAACTAAAACGCAGTGATAAAATAAACGCAACGCTGCTTCATAGTAGTCAACCCTTGTTGCATTTTTGTAAACGAAAAACTCTCGCAGTGAAATTTTGATATTCTGATGACTGCAAATATGTAAAACTCTTTGAATTAGTAAACGATATATGCTGCACTTTTGTTAGAATAGAACTCCCCAGTGAAGAAGCTTTGTGCGCGTGGAGACTAGAAACTGAAGGTCATGCATGTCAGACTACGTCAATACATAATTGGTAACGATGTTGAAAGCTAAATAGCAAATATTCATAAATATAAGTTCTGTGAAAACTTGTTTATACTATTTTCAACACAGTTCTGTCATCATAAAAAGCTATTTTTTACCTAACTTTTAATTTAACTGTGCATCAGAATATACATGGGTCGCAAAATTTTACTCGTTTGATTTTTCTAAAAGTTTGGGTCGCTTTGAAAAAAGGTTGAGAACCACTGGTCTACTCTAACTCGTTGAGTTTAATTTTTGACAAAAAAAATTAGCAATAATAAGAAATGAGTTTGAGAAAGATTCACGAAATAATAAATAAGTTGTAGGCGGTAGCTTACTGAATTAAAATTAATTTCGGTTTACACAGCATTTGAATTGAAAGCTTTATACAGTGCAAAATTTTGTATTAAGTATGCTTGCACAAACAAAAGTGTAAAATCTTTGTGAAAGTAGCTTTTAAGAAAATTACTGCGGTCTATTCGTGACAGAAAAGTACGAATTCAAAAACCTGTCCTTTACTTTTAACAGAATATTAAACAATATAATTTATGATAATCCTTAAATTATAATTTATTGTTTCATTAATTTTGTGGTGGCGTAGATCCCTTGATATTTTTGCCTAACTTAAACTACAAAAAAATTAAATTTTTGAACTCGAACTTGAGTAAAAATGATCGCTTTCGCTACCGTGCGACAAGATAATATACTTTTGAGGTAAAAAATTGTATTGTTTTGTTTAAACCTCCTCTTAGCATAATCGTAATTGCGCGCTTGAAACCCCCCCCCCCCCCCTAAGCGAAACTCCTGGCTGCGTTTTTGTAGCTACGTTTAATGCGGTACTTCAAATATACAATGAACTTTTTTCAATTTTTTAAAAATTTTATTCTATTCAGTTTTATTGACACGTAATTCCTGAAGAAAATAAAGGTCAAAAATAATTTTGGTAAAAATCTACATAAAATGACGTCGTTGAGATGTTTTGATGAAGTAATCACTTCGACTAAAACGATTTGTCATCTGAATCAATTTGTACAATCATAAAACCAACTTATAAGCAAATATGAGCCCCCAAATCTTTTTTCAAAAAATCAAAAAAAGGAACATTGATGAAGTCATTTTTTCTGGTCTCGGTCTTGATCTCGAACTTTGCCGGTCTCGTAGCCGAAATTGAGACCGGTCTCGATCTTGGTCTGGAAAAAAGTTTGCGGTCTCGGTCTTGGTCTCAAATGAGTCGGTCACGACTACAGCCCTGGTAAGTGCTATATCAAACGCTGGTTTTTGAGTCGCACAGCTGCTTGTGCCTCTCGCGTTGACCTTGCAATACTCAACTTGCTTGCCACGGAAGAATACTAGCATCACGTCTTTCGTAAACTGATCAGTCCTCTTTGGTACTTAAGTGAAGAGCTCATTGCTTTATCGTTGTTTGATCCTGATGTACGGGTATCTCTTTCTCAAAAACGAAAAATAATAAATATAATGCAATCTAATGTAGTTCAAAATGAACCTCCTAAAAATGTAATTTTGATGTGGTAAATGATTTGGAACTGCATAATTTTGTTACAAGCAATGCTTCACAATTTTTTACCACTTTTGATATTGATTATTCGTTTTTGGAAAGCGATCCTGGACTATGGCAAGAGTCAAATGGTTACAATGATGCATTAGAAGTTGTGAAATTTTTGAGTGTCACTAATGACAATGCTGAACGTGGTGTGACTCAGAGTTGTAAGTTGGGCGGGGCTTTTCGGGTCGGGTTCGGGCCTAAAGTTGACAAAAATTTCGAGCTTAATTTGGGCCTAAGACCTACTTTTTGTCTTAGGTGCACAAAAATATAATCAAAATAGCCTGGCAACATTGTTAAATTTTTCAGACCTAACTTAACTTTCGTTTTTTTTCGGGCATGATTTGGGCTTCAAATTAGTTTTCGGGTTCGGGCCTGAACTAGTCGGCCCGTTTACAACTCTGGTGTGGCTGTTATTGGAGAATACAATAAGCTGCACACAAAGCATGAAGACATGAAGCAGTATTTGCTTCAAAGGGTTCAAGAGCAGCGGAAAAGATTTCCTTCGTGCAGTAAAAGACTGCTAAACAGTCGAATTTAAGCCCTTGCCTTAGTCTACATTTTTGCAATGTTACCTACTTGTCAATTGCATCCCCAATCATAGACGTAACTGAACGGCGGGGGGTGCCCCCCAATTGAAATGCTACCAATGATAAAAAAGTCACAAAAAAGACTATTGTTTCTTCAGTTTCAGTTTCTTTTAGCATCTTCGCGTACAACAGTACACGCGTACAGCAGTAATTAACAATAATATTGATCCAGAGGGCCCCTGCCTCCACAATTTAATTTTTACCAACCAATTTAAATGGGCCACCTATAATAATATTTAAATGGCCCCCAATTTAAATGGGCCCCCAAGAATAATATTGATCCAGAGAGCCCGGGCCCTCTCAATTTAATTTTTGCTAACCAATTTAAATATGCTTCTACAATAATATTTAAATGGGCCCCCAACAATAATATTGTTCCAGAAGGCCCGGGTCCCTTCAATTTAATGTTTGCCAACCAATTTAAACGTATAAACCGAATGAAATTAAGGGTTTTTATCCTAAAAGTTGCTAACTGAGGCCCTCATCTAACCTTTTTATGAGCGTAATGCAATAACCAGAGACGGATTTAACATAATGTACAGTGCCACGGGCCCTTCGCTCAAATGGTAAGACTTTTTTTTGGTCTTCACCTGCACTTGGCAGAAAAATATTGCGAAAATCCTAACGTGCCAGGGGCCCAACTCAATGTAAATCCGGCCCGGGCAATAACATGGTTTGTAGGCGTAACTATCTATTGTACATTTTTCATAACAATTCACCTCCACCTCGCCAATTTTTTATGCAACGAAATACTTTTGAAAAAAATTAGCTACAGTAAGGGGAATGCTCATTGAACAAATTTTTGAATTGATAGGACCTGGGCCCCCTGGCGGTATCTATGCGCTCCTATAACTGGTTGTTTTCATGGCAAAACAATAATCTCTAAGGAAAATATTCGACTGAGTAGTTATTTACTGCTAAAATATTGCAGGAGGCAATGTACTTTACTTCTCCCCACCTGGGCCAAATCACTTACAAAATTTAACCCCGAAATGCAAGACTTTAAACGTGGTCTGGACTTAAATTGCAAGCAAAAGATGGACTAAACAACTTAATTTTTTCAATTGGCTTTTAAATGTTATAAATCTAGTATTTTGAAATGGCTCTGAATACAAGTGAAATGTGATCCAATGGTATTAAAATATCTTTTTTTTTCGAAAAAATTACGAAAAATTGCCCAGCTTCCCCCCCAGACCCCGTCTGTGATACGTTTGAAGTACAGTATACTTCTTTACTCAAACATGTCTCCCAATTTAGACATTAGGGCCTACCAAAAATAGCCAATTTTTTAAAATTCAGATTGAGATTTCACAAATGATGACGCTTGACCCACTGACTTGAAATATACAAAAATTTTGAAAAAAAAAAATCGTTTGACGGTGCCTACCAGGACGTTTCTATGGAAACGAGCCCAATTATAGGAACTTATTCATATCTCGAAAAGCACTGGTGGTAGAGACTTGGATTTTGGCTCAAAATTTGTGGAAGATATAATTTCCGATGTAGTGCTAATGCATCGTTTTCCTCTCGAGTAACCAGCTTTTGAGATATTTCAAAAAAACTGATTTTTACTAAAAAATTGCATGTTTAACACAAAATGACTTGATATTCAGCTGTTTTCAAGTTGTTGCAATGGCACAACCAAATTCCCCAACACATTTAGTATGAATACAATGATAAAAGTGTTTGCATTACACCAAAGTACCCAATTAACTTGTGGTAAAATCAGTACACATGTTAAAAAACACAACTCCGGCACTCCGCATATTTTGTATTGTACATATTTACACGCTATCTCCGGAATCACCTTCACTTATAGTACAGCACTGTTTAAAATTATTCTCCAAACGAATCATTGCATGCAAGACACTAATTCAAAGCACTTAAGAGTCTCATCTCCTGTTGCTTTCTATACCTACAAAAAATTGCAACAACTATTCTGAAACAAAACACATCTTGATACGATTACTTTTAGGTTACTAAATTACTACAATATTGAGCATATCAATATAATTAATACCATAAGTTCTATTGCTGTTTGATTACTCAGAGCCAGTAATTGATTAAACAGACTATTCAACATCTGTATTCCCAATCCCCAATTTCTGCTAAAATATCAAAAAAAAAATAGAACTATCTACTGATATAAAAAAAATCGAACTCTAGCTTGAGCCATTCAAAAAAATGATTTTTGGGGGGTCCATTTGGGGGGGTTCCCGGGGGTGGCACCCCCAAACTATGTCAAAATATTTGTCTGTTAAATATCTACTGATATCAAAAAAAGTAGAACTCTAGCTTGAGCCATTCAAAAGCCATTGATTTTTGGGGGTCCATTTGGGGGGTCTCCGGGGAGGTGGCACCCCCAAACTATGTCAAAATATTTGTCTGTTAAATATCTACTGATATCAAAAAAAAGTAGCACTCTAGCTTGAGCCGTTCAAAAATTAATTTTTGGGTGGTCCATTTGGGGGGGTTCCGGGGGAGTTGTCCCAAAAAATTTCGGGTGAAAAAATTGCGTTTGCAGCTCAACAACTTTACACAAAAATTAGATTTCGATGTTTTGCGATTTAAGAGAAGAAGAGCGTACAAAATTTAGGAGAAATAAACCTCATTGCGGCCAAAAGTGGGTTGGTTGGGATGAAAGAGTATCTTGAGACATATAACCCTATGAAATATTTTTTGCCGTACTTAAGCTGTTTTTAAATGAGACCGCTTTTTACGCCAAACTTGCGGGGCGGTTTTCCGGTTCTAAAACCAAAGTCACGTTACCTATTGCCTCAAAATTTGGTACAAACATACAACTCATTAATCTCAAACTGCTGTTCAAATTTCATGTAGCTAGACCCAACCGTTCTCGAGTTATAAGCAAAAGTCTGAAATTTCGCACTCGTTAGTTGGAAAATGTCCGAGTAAAAACAGAGGAACACGCGACGCGAGCGTCGGTCGTTCCAATTAAGGAGCTAAACTATGGAATTCTATTAGCAATGAGATCAAAAAATCAACATCTGTTAAATTCTTTAAAAAAAATTACAAAGCGTTCTTATTAAACAAATATAATATTTAATTAATCACAGATACATCAGTAATTTAACAAAAAAGTTCTTTAGTTGTTTAGTTTTTTTGTTTTTCTTTATTTAGCCCTCACGATTCGAATGGGTTACCGCTCGACTAGAAGACCTTTAAGGTCCCTTCGCGGTTTTCCCAGTGACCTTGGTTAAACTGTACATTACGTAACATTGTATGTATTTGCATTGCATTCCTTTTAACTTTTTCTATCTGGTTTTTGTAATGTCGGTGTTTGTTTTATTTCTCTAGTGCGGAAACTAAAATAAACTTTTCGTTCGTTTTGTTAACAATGAACATTTTTATGCTGTCACTTAGTGAATGTATTACAGCCATAGGTGGGCACAAGACGTTAATCGCTAATCCGTTTATAACGAAGCTGACTTTTTCATTAACTCGTTAATCCGTTAAAAAGTTTTTTCATCTTAACGGACTAAATTAACTTCTGTTAAGTTCTGTTAACTTCCGTTAAGGTTTTTATCGTTAATATCTTGCACCATTTATTCATCGTACCGGTACCAACCAGTTTGTACTGGTAACACTTGTTGCGGATTAGCACGAGTTTTATTGAAGAAAGCGAAGAAAGGAGCTCTTCTTCGTGGTAGATAATAAGCTGCAGCCTCATAGGTCTATTAATCATCGCTGTTCGCAATTTCCAAAGATTTTCCGATCGCAGCTTCGTTAGTGCATTTGAACTTATTTTTATCTTGAAATTAGATTAGACTGTAAAACATAACTTCCAAAACACAAAGAGACCATCATAGCAATAAATATTTCCTTCCAATCAGCTCAACAACGTCACTTCGTGTTCTAGAAGCGAGTGAATAAAAAGAAATGTAAATTACACGCAAAATATTAACGAATTAATGGACTTTATTAACTTCCGTTAATTAAAGCTGAAAATAACGGATTAACGTTAACGGAGGTGTGAAGTTTGTTAACGGACTAGTGGTTAACGAAGCTAACGTTTTGCATTAACTTGCCCACCTATGATTACAGCATAGTGTTTACGGACAAATTTCGCCTTGGACTAAATCCCGAATTGGACAAAATCCCGAATGGACAGAATCCCGAATTGAACAGAATCCGGAATGGACAATATCCCGAATGGACTAAATCCACAATGGGCAAAATCCCAAACGGACAAAATCCTGAATCGGACAAAACTACGAATGAACAAAATCCCGAATTGGACAAAACCCCGAATGGACGAAATCCCGAATTGGACAAAATCCCGAATTGGACAAAATCCCGCATAGGAAAAAATCCCGAATGGTCAAAATCCAGAATCGAACCAATTTCAAAAATAGTTCAAGGCAGGATTAATAGTGTACTCATTGCTAGCTTATACAGCAAGCACTAACAAATATAAATTATTAATTTGTCGACAAAACTGCATGTCTTTCATTCGCTTCTAGCGAAAGCCTCGCACTTATCACGTTTGACGTTAACTCCTTCAGTTTGCAGGAAAAAAACTATAGGCAGTAGGAATTAGCGACTTTTATTCTTGACAAAAAGTAAGCTATTAAGAGACGAAGAGGAAATTGGTCACGAACAAACTTCCTGAAAATAAAATTTTCTTTTTTTGCCATATTGCTTTCTTTTTTGTCAAGAGCAAAATTTGATATAAATGTTCAAAAAAATCAAATATTAAATACTTTTTGCCGTGACTTCAAGGATTACCTTTGAATTACACCAAAACCGGCAAAAGAGCAATAAAGTTTAGAAAATTATACTTCAGTTCAATGATTATGTGTTATGGTCATGATATGTTTTAAAATGTTTTTTTCTGCACCGGCAAGTTGGTCAAGCGGTAACGCGTTCGTCCCTGGAGCGAAAGGTCTGAGGTTCAAATCTCAGGCCGGTCAAATCGAACAAGTGTTGCCAACGGCTCGCCACCGCTGCGATATTTCTTCAAAAGGAGCTGTGGTGCTCGGGCGCGATGACATGGAGATGGGTCCGGCCAACTCGCTACACGCTTCGACGTAATGCAGCGAGTATAATGAAAGATTTGATGATGTGTTTCAACTAATTACGTCAACACATGCGATTAAACGAATTCAACAGTGCACTTAAATGTTGGATAAGCGAGCAAAACAGTTTACTAAAGTTGTCACTATAAATATTTTAAGTTTAAACAGAATAGAAGTTGTTGGTGATTTTCAAATTACAGTCAAGACAAAATGGTGAGTGAACGAACGTTCAAACACTGCCTAAGCCATCGAAATATTTTTTTGTAGGAACGAAGATTTTGATTTTACATTGCCTCAATAGTGCTTGATTGTTAACTCACCATTTTGCATTGACAGTAATTTGAAAATCAATCACAACAGCTACTGCTTCTCTTTAGATTTCAAATATATTTATAGTGACAACTTTAGTAAACTTTTTCTCCCGCTTATTCAGCATTTGTCTGCACTATTTAATTCGATTGATCGCATGTGTTAACGTAATTAGTTGGTTTTAATTCGAACGATTGCAAAAGTGAGCAAAAGTGCTAATTAATTTTATTCTGTGTGGAAGCTAGTGGTTTGTTATACTGTTTAGATGCTTTGACAAGGGTATAATGTTTTGCCAAAAACCTTCAGTGCAATTTTTGTAAATAATGTATTAAAAAAAATATAATAAATAAAAATTAAAATTGTGTTTCTTAATCAAGCTGCTCTGCACTCCTCTTGAATTCATGTTCGACAGCTGTTTTTGTTTATATTTTAGAAACAAAAAGCAACATTAAAACGTACAATGACCATAACTAGGTCCATTTTTATTTTGATCTAAAAGAATTTAATTTTGACTTTATTTTGGCTAAATTTTGACCTGAACTGTTTTGGCCTTATTGAGCTCCAAATTTTAATTCAAAAAAAGTTTTGTTATTCGCAATTTACGTAAATTTGAAGCAGGTAACCTTCTTCACTTTTCATTCACAGCATTTGGAGAGAAATATCAACCAGTCAGTCTTGTAATTAAAGTAAATAATCGCTGCAGGACAAACACCTAGAAATCTACACACATTTGCATGTCAATTGCACTTTTTTTATTACAAGTAAATTTTGGATTGAAATTTGCTGTTCGTAAATTTTCACGAATTTTCGGCCTCATTTGTTCTCAAATTTTTATTGGAAATTACATTGACACAATTTCAATTCTGCTTGGTAAAAAGTTGCATTGTGTAAAAGTTTTTTCGATTGCTAAAGCTGTGAAAGCAAAACAGTACAGTCCTAAGATCTCAAAAATCTGGCTAATTCGTTGTGATATACAGTACTCCATAATAAAAAATAAACCTTTTGATTTTAGAATTTGGACTTATAATGTTGTTTATAATTTTAATGATGCCGAGGCTGGCATTCTTAATTTGTTTTTAATTTAAAAAGCGAGTTCGCGTTATTATAAAATTGTTTTTAAAAAGAAGTTAACCCAGGCAATAGTATTGCGGTATATTGCAACTATTTGCAGAAGTTTGAGTTGTAAAAATTAAATATAACATATATAAAATTGCTGATAACGTTTCATTGGTTCTCAAATATCCAGAAAAATGAAGAAAAAAAAGCTTTTGTTTGCTTTCAAAAAATAATGTTTGATCACATACAATTTTGACAAAATTTGACCTAACCCAAAATTTTGGCTTTATTTTCACCAATAAAATCTACCTAAACTGGCTCTAGACAGGGCCGTAACTGAAGGAGGAGCAGGGGATGAGGTGCTCCCCAAACAAAAATTTCGCCCCCCCCCCCCGCAAACCCCAAAGCGAATGCTAAAAATCTAATTTTTTCAAATGATTCTAAACACTTGCGAATTGTGATCCAATGGCATTAAAACAGCTAGTTTTCCAAAAAAATCGCCCAGTGGCTGAAGGCTTTGCTCCCAGACCCCTAGCCTCCGTCGGCTAGGGGACTCCGCCCCCAGACCCCCGTCTGTGACGAGCCAGGTCAACTGACCGCGACAAACTGACTGCAAACAAACTGACCGCGAACCAATGGTTTCGTTGCAGTGATTTTGTCACAAAGTGAGGATTTGGGCAAGATGGCTCTGGGGATAGTAAAATATGCTTATGATCACTCTTCTCAGCTAATCAGCGTCATTTGGTTCGCGGTCAGTTGTCATGGACCCCGTTTGTGATACGTTTGAGTTACAGTAGTTTGCCCAATACGTCTCCCACTTTACACTTTTTTGGGGGGGGGATGGAGAGGGGGGGGTTAAGCTCTCTTCCTTTAGCAAAATCCTGGTTATGTGTCAAACACAGTCCACGGTTACTGATCTTCCAATCTACAATATCTTTGTCCCACAAAAAGTTTTTCTTTTAAAAATTTCTGATGACGTCATTGCATGTGGCTACGCCCATGGCCTAGCATGCTCGTCTTGTAGAACAAGGCAGCAAATTTTTGGCCTCCCTGAAAGAAATTTTGCCCCTCCCCTAGAAAAACTCTATAGTTGCGGCACTGGCTCCAGAGCACCCAAAACCAATGTTGGTATACGTTTGATGATATAATAAAGCCCTGAAAAATTTTTGTCTTAATTGACTTTTTCAGGCCCTAACCATAACACATAATTAATCATTGAACTGAAGTATAATTTTCTAAACTTTATTGCTCTGTAGGCGGTTTTGGTTTAATTTAAAGGTAATCCTTTTTGGTAACGCCAAAAAATATTTAAAATTTGATTTTGTAAACATTCACACCAGATTTTGTTCTTGACAAAAAAGAAAGCAATATTGGAAACAGAGAAAATTTTATTTTCAGAGAGTTTGTTCGTGGGCCACTTTCCTCTTCGTCTCTTAATAGCTTACTTTTTGTCAAGAACAAAACTCGCTAATTCCTACTGCCTATAGTTTTTTTCCTGCAAACTGAAGGAGTTAACGTCAAACGTGATAAGTGCGAGGCTTTCGCTACAGGACAAACTGCTTCGCACCTAATAATCAACTCGACAAAACTGCAAAGTTTTTTGGCTTGATCACTCTATTTTCTCATATACACTATTTTTCTAGGTCGCGAAGACACAAGCAAATGAAAAGCATGCAGTTTTGTCGGCAAAATATTTATTTATACTTATTAGTGCTTACTGCATAAGCCAGCCGTGAGTGCAGTATTAATCCTGACTTTCTTTATCTTTAAAGTTGTTTTGATTCTGGATTTTGTCCATACTGGATTTTTTCCATTCGAGATTTTGTCCAATTGTGGATTTTGTCCAATTCGAAATTTTTTCCATTCGGGATTTTGCTTTTCGGAATTTTGTACAGGATTCCATAGATCGTACCAATATTAGTTAACCTGCTGGTACTACATATGAATAGCTGTGTTCATTTCGATTTGTAGGTAGGCCTACCACAATTGCCACCTATTTTATAAGTAAGCGCAATGCTTGATATTTAGGGGCGACAGTGCCACATAGCGGTTTGACCTAAAATTAATCATTTTCCCCCGTTTTTAGAAAGAATATAAATTTATTTTTTTTGCTCTGGATTTTTGAGGTTTCAGTTAGCAATAATTTAATGCAAGCTATTTTATGAAAACCATATTGTAAAGAAGGAAAAGCATTCAAGCTAAAAAATGGGTCATATTTTGGGGGTTGGTAACAACTTCTAAATATAAATAGTTTTCAGAAAAATTTTTTGCACGTTATTTTTTTAACACATAAAATAGTTTTGAGCACTGGGAGTACAATGTTTGGAAAAAAAAAAAAGATTTGAGTCAGTTTTGGATCACCCTAATATGCATATGTATCCTGTATATCAGCTCTAGACGTATAAAATTGTTGGTGAAAGATTGGTGAGAGTGAGTATGAGCGAATATCCTGTATTTGCCTATTACTTTCTCTGGGAATAGACATCTAGTTTCATCGAATTTTTTCACAAGAGATTTGTATTTGTCTAATTATTTTTTGACTTAGCCTTCTTGTACTACCTCATATATCTGCTATAAATTTACTACTACAGTATTTGTGTGCCTTCTATGCAGAATCTTTTAGAATTCTTACAATCTAGATTGAACCTCAAACCAAAATGGCTCACAGAGTTTTTTACATCCTCATTCCTGGTAAAGTTTCTGCAGGAAGTTGGCATTTAACGTAATGCATGAAAAAGAAGCAAAATAATCAACGCAATGGTGCTTTGTAAACTGACAACTTGATTTAGCAATGGTGTGTCTATCATCAAGCTTATAGAAATGTCCGCCATTGGTTATAGCCACTAGCTGGTGGACACGGATACAAGCCTACTGGTTGACAGAGGATTCATGTATTGGCTAGGATGCGCAATATTTGCATCTCAAATCATTAGTTTTTCGCCTGCACTACTATGCAGATGATTTATTTCTGCCCTTTGGGCTATGCTTTAATGACCCCAGAGTAACATAAGCTCGCAAGTTTTATAAAAACTTTAACCCAAATTTGTTCTTTAGTATTGAGTGGTTCTTGTATGTTTAAAATTGACTTGACCCAGCAAGTTGACGGCATTAACCGAAATTCATTTTAGTAATAATTTGGAAATACAGGAATAGGATCGCCTGAAACTATGAAGGCATAAAAAACATCAAAACAAAAAATAAGCAAGTATAAGCCTTCAAACTTTTAAATATAAGCTTTCACACAAAGTATGGTTTGAGCAAAAGAAGAGCAACTTTAGCTGAGGATCTCAAAATTTCTGACACCCCAATCTACGTGTTATAGCAAATTCTTATCTCAAACGTTATGCAATAACCTGCATAATAGGGCAAATAAATTAATCGGCGGAAAGAACAAACTCTGCAAAGTCAATATTTAACCATCAATTAATGGGACCTATTATACCGGTTCATTTAGCAAATATTCTTATTCTCATTGCGCGAATACTGCCACATTTGTACTTACCATCTCGTTGCTATCAAACTGAATACAATAGGCAATTCGTTTTATGGATCTTTTCTAATCAAAAAATTTTTGCAACGGCAAGTATATGAACGCTGTTTAAAGTTCTCTAACAACATTGATTGTATGGCCTGATATTGCAAACCTATCCTGGACAATCATAGGTCAGTGACTTAATGGTATCTTAAACTTTAACTTTTGGGTTTAAAGCTAATGCAAACTTTGAATTATTATTTAATGCTGATTACCAGGTGTTATGCGCTGCAGGTGAGTGGTGACTTGACAAAGAAAGTCGTGAGAGACTAAAATGCCATTGTTTCAGAATTAATTTAGGTGGTATTTTAATATTTTATCAGCTTAGAAATGCTCAATTACGTTGAGTTAGTTATAACAATTTTTGCAAAACTAAGAATAAAAAAATTATAGTTTTGTATGAAGTGAAAAGGTCGTTAACCCTCAAGGTCAAATCGGACTCAGTGTTGCCAACAGCTCGCCACCACAGCTGAGATATTTCTTAGAAAAAGAGCTGCTGTGTTTTAACCAGTTGGCGGCTTATTTCTGCTGGCGCAATGACGCGGAAATAACCCGCCAACTGGTTACATGTTTTGGCGTAATTTGCAAGACAGTAACGAAAGATTACCGATTTGGCAAAAAAACCAAAGCCAAAATAAAACTAAATGGAAGCTTGCGGAGAAGCAAGCCCATTGAACGATTGACGCAGATTAAGTAGTGAGTATTGATTTTTGGGGACCCATTTGGGGGGTGCCTATGGAGGGGGGCAGGAGTGGTACCCCAAACTATGTCAAAATATTTCTCTCCTAAATATCTACTGATACAAAAAAAATCTAGCGTCCTAGATTTAACCGTTCAAAACATTGGTTTTTGGGGGTCCATTTGGGGGGATTCCAGGGGTTGGTACCTCTCAAACTATGCCAAGATATTTGTTTCTTAAATGTCTACTGATATAAAAAAAAAACTGGCAACCTAGCTTAAGCCGTTCAAACAAATTGAGTTTTTGGGCTCCAACTTGGGAAGCTCCGAGAAAAGTCGCCCCAGAAAATTTCGGGAGATAAAATTGCGTTGGTAGCTCAACAACTTTACGCAAAAACTAGATGGGAGTTTGCCAGCAAACCCAGTGAACGACCGACGCGCAGCTAATGCTGTGACGCTCAAAAGTACTTTTTGTCTACCGTAAAATCAGCAGTTATTCAAAAATATCTGATTATGGAACCTCCAAAAAAGTAGAGTCAAAATATTTGTCTGTTAAATATCTCCTGATATCATAAAACACTGGCACCCTAGCTTGGGCAGTTCAAAAAATTGATTTTTTTGGGGTCCATTTGGGGGGTCCCTGGGGGGGGGGCGGCATCGCCAAACTGTGTCAAAATGTTTGTCTGTTAAATATCTCCTGATATCTTAAAACAATGGCACCCTAAGTTAAGCCGTAGAAAAAATTGATTTTTTGGGGGTACATTTGGGGGGGGGTAGCACCCCCAAACTATGTCAAAATATTTGTCTGTTAAATATCTGCTGATATCAAAACAAACTGGCACCCTAAGTTAAGCCATTCAAAAAATTGATTTTTGGGGGGTTCATTTGGAGGAGTTCTCGGGGGGGTGGCACCCCCACACTATGCCAAAATATTTGTCTGTTAAATATCTGCTAATCTCATAAAACAATGGCACCCTAAGTTGATTCGTAGAAAAAATTGATTGTTGGGGGGTCTATTTGGGGGGGTTCCCGGGGGGTGGCACCCCCACACTATGTTAAAATGTTTTTCTATTAAATATCTGCTGATATCAAAACAAACTGGTGCCCTAAGTTGAGCCATTCAAAAAATTGATTTTTTTGGGGTCCATTTGGGGGGGCTCCGGGGAGGTGGCACCCCCAAACTATGTCAAAATATTTGTCTGTTAAATATCTGCTGATTTCAAAAACATAGCACTCTAGCTTGAGCCGTTCAAAAAATTGATTTTTTGGGGCCTCATTTTGGGGGGTTACCGCTAGAGTTGCCCCAAAAAATTTCGGAAGAAAAAATTGCGTTTGCAGCTCAACAACTTTACACAAAAACTAGATTTCGATGTTTCGTGGTTTAGGAGAAGAAGAGCGTACAAAAATTAGGAAGAAAAAAAAGGAAAAAACCTCATCGCGGCCGAAAGTGGGTTGGTTGGGATGAAAGAGTATCTTGAGACATACAACCATATGAAATATTTTTTGCCGTACTTAAAGCCGTTTTTGAATGAGACCGCTTTTTACGCCAAACTTGCGGGGCGGTTTTCCGGTTCTAAAACCAAAGTCACGTTACCTATTGCCTCAAAATTTGGTACAAACATACAACTCATTAATCTCAAACTGCTGTCAAAATTTCATGTAACTAGATCAAACCGTTCTCGAGTTATAAGCAAAAGTCTGAAATTTCGCACTCGTTAGTTGGAAAATGGCCTAGTAAAAACAGGCAACACGCGACGCGAGCGTCGGTTGTTCCAATTAGATTTTGATGTTTTGTGGTTTAGGAGAAGAAGAGCGTACAAGATTTATCAAGAAAAAAAAGGAAAAAACCCTGGTCGCGGCTGAAAGCGGGTTTGTGCGGACAAAAGGATATCTAAGACATATAACCCTGTGGAATACTTTTTGTCGTACTTACGCTGTCTTTGAATGAGACCGCTTTTTACGCCAAACTTTCGGGAGGGCTTTCGGATCCTAAAACGAAATCGCGTGACTTAATACCTTGAAATTTGGTGCAATTATACAACTCATTAATCTCAAACTGCTGTCACAATTTCATGCTGTAAGATCATACCGTTCTCGAGATATAAGCAAAAGCGTAAAACTTTGCACCCGTTAGTTTGAAAATGGCCGAGTAAAAACAAGAGAACACGCGACGCGAGCGTCGGTTGTTCCCATGCAACATTCTATTAACGAAACATTTCGACTTAAACTACAGTCATCATCAATCTATAAAAAGTTATGACGTCAGAACTGTTGAAAGACTATCAACATCAACCAGAAGTAGTAGTTAATAACTAGGTCAAGGGTAAAATCCGAAAGATAGTAATACTAAAACTGAACCAAACCAGAAAGAAAAAACAAAATAATAATTTGCCTCAGATAACCCAAATTTAATGAATTTAGACAAAACTAAAATCCTCCACCCACGTAGGTCAAAAAAAAAAAAAAATTACAGAACTTACCTTTGCTATTAGAGTTCCAAGTGAAGACCTGGTTATTAACTGCAGTATATCTTTCCTTAAATTTGTACTACTGTGACACTGTCAATACATTTGGCGCTGAAATGAAAGGTCTACTGGTCAAACTAGCAACTCACAGTTTAGAGACATGACTACCAGCCAAACTAATCAAGTACATTCACGGAACAGCAAAATTTTCTAGAACTAAAACATTTAACAAATCAGACGTCTGTAATAATTATTTCTTTCAGAAATTAAGGGTTCTTACTATACCATGCCTTTTTGCATTTAAATCATCAAGGTAATTAAGTGATACACAAAAATTTTCAGTAATTTTCATAATATGACATCATAAAGACACAAGGTCAAGGAGAAAAGGCATGAGGCAGACGTAATCAAATCTCTCATTATACTCGCTGTATTACGCCCAAGCGTGTAAAATTCCGAAGTAGGAGGATAAAAAAACTACGAATTGAAAGGCAAAAACATTAACATTATTTAAAATATTTTCACGCCACATTAACTGTTGAATACATTTAGTGGAAATAAAACTCCATCCACATTAATATTTGGGTGCTATTGCTGAATTAATAATGTCTCTTTTGATAATAACTCTTTGGTGTTGTAAAATGAACATAAAACTTCTAGATCATTAAAATCAGTAATACAGTAGGGATTTTCAGAGATACTTGGTGACATCTGGTTGCTGGTTGGGACTACTGTAGTTGCAGGATTATGCTCGTGTAAACGTGATTGCAAATTCCGTCGGGTCTGACCAATGTACACTAGGGATACAACTTTTTGACTTCTTTTTTCAAAACTAATTACCTGTGGCACAAATCGAAGAACTTTTGCTTATAACTGCCAGAAATGATGTTTATTCTGTTGAGAAAACAAAAAGTTCACGCACAAATCATTTTGAAAAAACTTGCCATTACGTCCTGGTACATATAAGAGGTGACTGGGTTAATTTAATGATATAGGTTTATGATGTCACTATTATTTCTTGAGGTTATGAAGAAGATATATAATGGTGACATCATAAACTAATTTTATAAACTTTAGACAAGTTGCAGTGCAAGTTTTTTTTCAGCGAATGACAAAGTTATGTCGTCAGTTTTCTGGCGAAGGCATTAAAATACCAAGCCATAGTCAGCAAAGAAAACCAATAAAGCTATCTTCTAGAAAGCAGCTAAAGTGAATCAGCACTTGATTAGCACATTTCATCGTAGGAATGGGAGCTTACATTTTGCTGATAAACAAATATGAGGCATTAAACATCAATTTGTGGTTTTAAAAAATCAAGCAATGGAAATCAAGTTGACTGCGCTAAGCAATGGAGATCAAGTTGACTGCGCTAATCAATATGCAACAATTGCAAAAAGAATTCCGGGTCTTTTGGACGATAAATGTCAACACTGGAAAGAACACAAGGGTGGTCATATCGAAAAGAATGGGAGACCTAAATCCAAATATATCAGGTGCCAGCACCATATATTTGATCGTATTCTTTACGTAGTCAAGGATGATGAGCTAGCTGCATGGCTCAAATAAATCTTCCAACATTGATTACATCTTTGTAAAGGATTAGGTAGGCAAAATGATTAACCAAAGGAAGCTTTCAGCAATGAAAAAGCTCAGATATTTAAGATCAAAAGAGGTTGGAGGGACGGCATGAAATTTCTGTCCCACTTCCTCCAGGCAAATTCTATCACTTAATTGAGAAACAAAATAGGAAGTTAGTACTTTTTGTGACCTTCAACAGATTTCCAACATTAGCAATGCACGCTGGAACTTCAGTGACATCCTAGCCCCACTTGCTTTCACGCTGATGCCTAAAACTGGAATCAAATTTCGTAAATTACTGTATGTTTATTTATTTCTTATCCATGGGTTTCATTTTTGGTTTAATTAGCACCATTTTTTCCGCGATAAGGATTTTGATGAACACTGAATGGATACCCAAAAGGTCTCAAATCAGAGGCGTAGACATACTTGGTGGGGAGGGACATTGTGACGTGGCCTTTGATGTGTGAAAACCTTAAACATTTTGCCACTAAAAATCAGCGATGACCCTAACCCCTTTGGAAATAGACCGGCAAACAATGCATGCGGTGCCGAAGTATGGAATCCAAATACGGTGCAAAACCGGTAAAAATTGCTGTTTTTTAGAGGTAAATATCTTTTCATCGTTTTTAGCCCTTACTCTTTACCGCAAATCCGGTAAAAATTGGGTTTTCGACTTTGACTTTTCGTAAGTAAATATCTTGATCTTCACATTAATTTCAAAAGAAAGCCCCCCAACCACCACGAAATCCTGCTTATGCCACCGTTTCCAAATGCTTAAAAAAACTGGAATATAAATCATCCATGATCATTGGCTGCTGAAAATATTGCTGCGTGGATTCAATAAAGGTAACGCAGGAGTTGCAGGCATTTCACAGAAACAAGGACAATCCCATCTCTTCCTCCTCGAATGTTATTCTTATTAAATGGCATGAATTCGACGAATTGACTTCAAGGTTTGTTTTCTGAACATCAATACTGCTATATATGTGACTTCTCAAGTTTTTGTTCAAAACCGAAAAGAGCTTTGTGTGACCTCAAGAGCTGGTCAAAAAGTTAAGAATTAAAGTATTTAAAATAATTTTGTGCGTGAGATTTTTACTTCAAATCAACTTAAAAATTAGATTTTATTTCATCTTTCATAAAAGTTCATCGAATTATGATACAGGGATATAGTGTTCCAAAAATGTTGTACCCCTTATGTACACACTACCACAAAAACAAGTAACGGACCATCTTTCAACAACTCTAACGTCATAATTTTTTATAGATTGACAATTACTTAAGTTTAAGTCGAAACGTCTCGTAACTAGAAAGTTTCGTATTATCTTGGCTCTGCTTTATTATTTTTTTTGTCGAAACTCTTCACACCGTCCCGTTTTTCCGACGTGTATCGCGAAATCAGGGCTGCCAACTGAGCATTTGACCTTTCCGGGACACCTTAATGCTTAGAATTAACTTTTCCGGGACACCTTAATGCTTAGAATTTGAAAACTGATGCAACAGAAGCTTACGACACATGAAGGACATCAAAAGCAACAGTACGTGCAGCGCGTCATAGAATGATGATCGAGCAGCGTTATTAACCAACTCCCAGCTTCTAAATAATTTTATCATTATCAAAGAAACGTGTGAAATAGTGAATACTTGAAGCATAAATGCATCAAACACTAAAACAGAAAAAAAATGTACACCATTTGGTCTAACTGTAACAAAAAATTAGGTGCGGTATACTGCTCAACTTTTGTTGCACTTAACGCAATGCGTTAAGTTTATTTGTTATTATCTCTACGATGCGTAGAGCCGCAAGAACGCGACAAAAAAATTGAGCAGTTATGCCGCCCAAAAAGTTGCAAGAACTCTAACAAAAAATCAGTTCTGGACAAAGACACTAAGGCTGCGTTCACACATAGCGGTTTTCGCAACTAGGAACGATACTTTATGCACTTGTGAACGCAATTTCGTGACGTATTAGGTGATGAAACCAGGTTTCGCGCCTCTTCCATCGAAGCAGGTTTCGTGATTTGGTTTGAAAACTTAAACCTGTGTGTGAACGTTGGAAGTGGTGAAAACTTTAGAAACTAGAAGGTGCTAGAAGTGGTCGAAGGTCGATCACTTAAAATTTGATTCAGCAAGTCAAAGTGTGCAGCTGTTGACAATGGCAGAGAAATGTCAGATGTATTACCAGATTGGTTCTGTCTATCTTTATATTTTTGATACTCCCTTCGAAGCAGCTGCATCATTTTCTGGCAGCTTAGTGCATCTCTACCAGGAATGTTCGCTGCCACTTTCAAAAATATTTTTTGAGGCTTTTAGTGGATGCCAACATCTCTTGTATTTCTTCTGCAGCCCAGCTTTCCAGCAACTCGGTTATTTCAGTGCTGCTCCATAGAGTCCCTCTGTCAACTTTTTTGAGTGTTTGAGCCATTACAAAACCGATAACTTTACAAATTTACAGTAACAAACAATAGATAAAGTGTAAGCCTAATCTAACATCACGAAGTTGCAGATACGAACAAGTTACAAGTTTGTAATAAAGAAAGACAAAAACTCAAATAACAGTAATAATATTTGATGGAGTGAATAAAAAAATAGGCATAATATCAGTAATACGATGTTAAAAAGTTTAACAGCTAGATACAATACATTCCATACATTGCATGGATTGAAAACACAACGTACTTCAAGAACTTTTTCTTTTTACAAGTTTAGATGACTAGCTTATAGGCTTGTTCAATATGCTGCAATGCCTAGACTAATCAGCAAATATCCTACGAAGATTAACCGAAAGGAAGCCATTAGCAGACAAAATTATGCAAATACAATACAATACTTCTTACAAGGAGGTTGACTATACATGGCCAAAATTTGCTTTTCATTTCTTTAGCTGTCCAAACTGTACGCTACGTGACTGTACACAATAATTTTCCTGTACACGAATATAACTTTGATTATTATTAAATTGAACTAGCATGCAGAATTAAAACTCTGTTCTGGTTGCACAAAAGAAAAATATGCAGCATACTACGGAGTTAGGTTAGCTGTTCCCTCAATAAATTTCAGAAGAGCAAATTTGCCCAAATAGGCCTACATTATGATTATATAAAGGCAGTGGCTATTTTGCCTCCAGAGGCAAAATAGCCCCATGTTATTTTGTTATTTGGAGGCAAAATAGTCCTTACGGCTATTTTGTTGCAAGTGCCAAAATAGCCCTAAGCTTCATCCTAACCCAAACCCTAACCCTTAATACCAAAAATCTAACCCTAATCCTAACCCTAACTCTAACCCAAACCCTAACCCATACAAAGGAAAAACACTATTTTGCCTCTAGAGGTAAAATAGCCACTTCCTTATATAAAGGCTAGTCCTATTTGTTTGAGAATTTGCCCATTATTTGGAAAGGTTGAAACAACTTTTGTTTGAATTTTTGCCTCAAATTTGAGTTTCTATTGCAAGATACTTTGGTTTTATTTAAATATAATACAGTATTGACTATTGTACATCTTCAGACATTGCCAATTTCACATAAAAATTTTCTTACTTTTTAACAGAAATTGGAATAGTCCTACTAATTTGTCCAAAAATTTCTCATTTTTTAACTTTACAGGGAACAGTGGCGAGGTTAGTTTACCCAGCTACAATTAAGTAGCCTAGTGCATAATTCATAGGCTGGAGATATTATAACATAGCTGACCATTTTTAAAGTAACCTATTAGTATACCTACACAAAATCAATACGATTAGGATAAGCCTATGCATTAAAAATGTTATCTATGCTAGCAAACGTATTGGTATTAACCTTACTGCCGACAATTTGAGGTACAAATACAACAGAATGTGCGCAATCAAAATCCTCTGCAAGCAAACCTGTAAGATGTCACTCTCATTTCAGGTTTCAAACCTGACATTTTTCAGGTTTCAAAACCGAGGCACGACTACCAGGTTCATGACTTTTTGGTCGTTCACACATATCAAAAACGCGATTCCTGGTTGTCAAAACCGACTAGTGTGAACGCACTTTTTACGCATGTGTGAACGCTGTGGGTTTCGCAATCAGGTTTGAAACCACATCGTGAAACCTGGAGAAACTTAAGTGTGAACGCAGCCTAAGACAAATTGTCAGCAAGGCGTCCTTTTAGAAGGTCATGTAAGCCTAAAACCTGACTAAATAATGAAACCCTGCTCGTAAAAAAGCCTCACACTAACAGTGCAATATAGGCCTATAACCTAAATAGCAGAGGTGGAGTCAAGGACACAAGGCTCGAGGCCAAGGCCAAGGACACAAAAAAAATCCGAGGCCAAGGCCAAGGACAGCCTTTCCGAGGACAGACACTCTCGAGGCCAAGGACAGGAATGCTCGAGGCCAAGGACCAAGGACACAAGCGCAAGTGCTCTCCAAAAATAAAAAAAGGTTTTCACAAAAATTTTTCAAGCGATCTCCACAAAAAAACGTTTTCCAAAAAATTTTTCAAGCGCTCCACAAAATTTTAACAATTCAAAAAATAGTGCTGTCCTCGAGCCGAGGACAAGCCAATTTTCGAGGACTTGAGGCCTCGAGGCCAAGGACTTGACCTTCGAGGCCAAGGCCAAGGACTTCAAAATGTGTCCTCGAGGACGTCTTCGAGGCCAAGGACGTCCTTGAGGACTCCACCTCTGCTAAATAGGCCTATTAACTAACTTTATAGAAACTAATCAATCTAGTCATATCTTCACCTTTACTTTTAAACTGCTTTCTTTACTTGCCTTTTATGTTTACAGCTTCAAAACCGTTTTAAAATGTACCTGCGTTTTTTTCAATCCATAAACGAAGTCGAATGATCGTCTCAAATTAAGGAGACTGGTAATTTATCCTCCATTTTACAAGTGCTTAATTTATTTAATTGTTATGTCATCAGGACGTCACAGTTGACGAAACGTTTTGTCCACACCATTACTTTCAACTCATTTATATTTGATGACACATACAGAATGATGTAAACTGCTTTTATTTACGAAAATATTCGCGCGAATTAAATCCGTTTCCAGTTTTGAACAAAGCCGACATGCTTACATGACCTTATATGTTAGAACTCTTTGGTTGCCAGTAAATTCCGGGACAGACGTGGCCCGGTCCGGGATACGGGACGCCAGACGTCAATTCTGGGACTGTCCCGGGCATTCCAAGACGGTTGGCAACCCTACGCGAAATTCGGTATGTAATTGTGCTGCGTGCAACACTTGACGCGCAAAAGGAAGCTAACTTTCGAAAACAATTCAAGCGTCAGTTTAATTTAGTTTCATAGTGGAATTTAACATTAGACTACAGTAAATTTTATTTGCTATTCAATATGAGTTCTAAACCAAACAAAGCATCAGTGGTTCCTCCGGCTCATCCCGCTCTTCTAGAATACAGCAAGATGTATGAAACACCTCAGATTATTGAAGTAACGGACCATATTTACGTGGCATTCAACTATGCTATCGCGAATATGATAATGGTTGAAGGTATGAACGATAATAAGTTAATGCATAGGTGGGCACAAGTCCGTTAATCGTTAATCCGTTAATAACGAAGCTAACTTTTTTATCATCTCGTTAATCCGTTAAAAAGTTTTTTCATCTTAACGGACTAAATTAACTTCCGTTAAGTTCTGTTAACTTCCGTTAAGGTTGTTATCGTTAATATCTTGCACCATTTATTTATCGTACCGGTACAAACCAGTACAAACCAGGTAACACTTGTTGCGTATTAGCACGTGTTTTATTGAAGAAAGCGAAGAAAGGAGCTCTTTTTTTGTGGCAAATAATAACCTGCAGCCTCATAGGTCTATTAATTATCGCTGATCACAATTTCCAAAGATCTTCCGATCGCAGCTTCGTTAGTGCATTTGAACTTATTTTTATCTTGAAATCAAATTAGACTGTAAAATGTAACTTCCAAAACCCCAAAAGACTACCACACCAATAAATATTTTCTTACAATCAGCTCAACAGCGTCAATATGTGTTCTAAAATCGAGTAAATAAAAAGAAATGTAAATTACACACAAAATGTTAACGAATTAACGGACTTCATTAACTTCCGTTAATTAAAGCTGAAAATAACGGATTAACGTTAACGGAGGCGTGAAGTTTGTTAACGGACTAGCGGTTAACGAAGCTAACGTTTTGCATTAACTTGCCCACCATGGTATTATCGATTTATGATATGGTGTTATTGAGTTTTGATATTGCATTGAGTAGATAAACACTTTCGTATTAAGAAGACGTTTTAAAAAGAGGGTAAAGCGCGTAGTTCATCACATATTCCACTTCATGCGTCAGCGGAAAAAAAGGAAAGTTTAAAACTCTGCAGACTGCTTTACTCGTTTTCGGTATCATCGGAGTGTCTTTATACTGTTTGTCAAGATTTTATTTTACGTTAAACGAGGACTAAAGACAAAATCAAATGATGTATTTAAAGTTATGTGAGTCGTATAAGACTATAGATTGGCGTTGATTCCATACTTCATGGCCCAGCCGTTCCAGAGATATTCTACTTCAAAGGTGACGTACGGGCCTCGAATGTTATAATTTTTAATTGGCAACCCTGAAGTTGATAGCTTTAGCATCATAATTGACGCCATCTCTGTTCTTACCTAAAGCAACGCTGCCACTAAGCTACTGCATTCAGTTATTTTGCTGCGCGCTGATCAGTTTGATCTTGGCAGCACTACTGGTCTGAGTTGGTAGAGTAGACTGTTTCGTAGCCTAGAGATCTCAGTAAAGATCAAACTGTCTGATATATTTCAGTTTAAACCATAACCTAGCCTAGCTATAAGACTGTTACTACTAGGCAACAAAATACAAATTCATATCTGATAATAAAACATTGAGTGCCGGTACCTGAGTCATACTGTAGGCCTATTGCAATTGTGTACATTATCTTGTGACCCTAGAATAAACTTTTCCATCTAAAGGTGCGTTTAGACTGGACACGAAGCAACGCGAAGCGCAGGTTGGCGACCTTCGCGAGTGGACGATTACGTCACTCGCGAAGGTTGCCAACCTTGGCGAGTCTTCGCGAGTGGTTGCTAATCTTCGTGACTGGTCGCTTCATTGGCTTATTTTAATAACTTACTTTTAAAATGTCTTCAATGAGCAGAAAGCTCTGTGTACTTTATTATTGAAGCGCTGTTATAGTAATCACAGGTTCTGTTTCGTCATAGAGCGCTGGAATTACCGGTAAAACGAAGATTGAGTTTATATTATGATATCACGCAATAACCGTGAAGAAGAGTCCAGACTAATAGCTCAGGTAACAAAACAATCTTGAGAAAAAAGTTTGTAAAGTATAAGCGAAAAACGAAGTACAGTAGATCGAATTTGGAATTAAAAAGAGCAGTCATTTCTTCAAAAACGTAGTAGTACTTAGCCTATTTACTAGCTATCAATGATTTGTTTAGATCCTTCCACTGAAAACTTGCCATAATCTGTTTTGACGATGACAGTTCTGGGTTTTAATGCAGAAACGCAAAAAGCTGGAAGCAGATGTCAAAAGTTTTCTTTAGGTGTTTACTCAGTTAACAAATCCTTAAACGCTTTCACCATCTGTGTCTCATTATGGTAGTGGTAAATCAACCGGTATCTTGTAGAGTGTAGACCAATAGGCTAGTCTACAGGTACATTTAAAGCATAAACTATGTTGTTTTTTTGATGTGATTTTTCTTTTTCAGGCAAGCATGTTATGATACCTGTAGTAAGCTTAAACAGTTGTTTGTATTTGTTATTTAGTGCTGTTTATGAAGACTCCCAATGTTAACGCTATGAGTGAAACTGAAAGCTGGATTTGTCATCAGTTATGTAGTGGATTTTTTGCTTATTGTGCAATGGATTGCTGTGTTGATTTGCTGGAGAAAGCTAAAAAACATTGCAGTTTTTGCATGATTTGACACTATTATCGAAGGACAAGAATTTAGCACAGTAATATCAGCAGTTGCTTTGAGGAAAAGTCAGCTTCTAGAACTAAGTTTGGTGTTTTACTCGCAAGCGGAGCGCGTATCGATGTTTAGTGCGAAGTTAAATGCTTTTGAGAGCATTTTATTAGTTTGCATTTTCTTGCGGTACCAGTAGGCTACGTTGCGACGGCCGCGTTTACCTCAAAGGGCTTCGCTCCAAACCACCGTTTGTAAGATACAGACAAACTTATAGCTGTAAGGTTAAGCCCCCTCTTCTTAGCAAGTTTTTGGTTATGTCCCTGATAAAAAACATTTAGATTTTTTTATGTGAAAATTGTTACTCAAGCATCTGAATAAAAGTGTTGTTAGTTTTCACATTTTCATGTAACTGACGCTTCCTTTCCCAGTCCAATTATTATTACTATAAATGCTGTATCAAGTTTTTTGTTTAGTGGTGACTAATGAGAATGGAACAATATTAATGAACTTGCTTGGCGGGTACTTCTCTACCAATAATAGTAACCTCAGCAAAAAAAATAGAACTCGCTTTCTACTGGTTGGATATGTATTGGCTTTCTAGTTCATCTAAATACACTGACTGTAATTGTAATGATTGAACTTCAGACCTAAAATAGTTTACTTTGTCACTTTATTCACCATGTAAAGCAGTTAAAATTTTAAAAGGCAGAAAAATGTTTTGAAATTCACAAACAACTAAATTCAGATATTACACAAAGACACAGTAAATGAATATTTAACACACTTGACACTTCTATTTTCATCACATAGGACTGGAGTGAAAAATCACTACCAGACTACAATATTCATGATTATAAAACTTGGGGGAGTCCAAAACCATTGCTTCCAGTTCAAATTGATCACGGTCACAAACCTTCAGAAACAAGAAGACTTTTAAGAGGACATTCAGAAGAAAAAACTCCATGTCTGTAGCTATTCAAAGAAGTGACTACTAATTAGGCCAATCCAAAAGTTCATAGGAATTTTTCGATTTTTTGTATCTATCTAGCTCTTGCATGTAGCAGTGTAGCTTGAAACCAATTCTAAATACAGTTTTATTCACCAAGTTGGCTTGGTCAAGTAGGCTAGACACTAGACAGTGAAAAAACTTTTGCGAGTTTTCCAGTATTCAAGGAATTGTTCAATTGTGGTCACTTTTAAAACAACAAGCTAACAAACAATAAGGTAAAAACACTATCAACACATTCAAAACTAGCCTGTTGATGGGTTATTTTATATTCTGAAAAAAACAACGACACCATGTTAGTTTAAGTTTACTTTAAGACAAAAAAGCAAAAGCTGCTCAGCCAAAAGAACCACTGGACTGATACAATAGCTTCTGCTATGCTGCACAGAATAAAAAGTTTTGTTTTAAAAGCTAGATGTGTTGGGGCTAGGCCTACTGCTTTGGTGTATTCATTATATTGAAGCTCTGAGATCCAGCATAGCTATGAAAATCACTCTAGGATTTACAGCCTTAGCTGTCTAGATCCAAACTAACTTGGCTAGCCTAGGGCTATCGCGAATCTAACTTTGCCAACAACCTACTCTTTGGACTGATAAATAGGCGCTAAACCATACAAATATACTATTTCCATTATTTTCTAGAAAACTGCGATCGTAAAAATCCGATCAGTGATTTAGTAGGTCATCTTACTACAGCCTGCAAGCAAGCGACGTTGCGCAACTGCTCGCGAAGGTTGCGACCGGTTGCAACCTTTCGCGAGCTGTCGATGACGTCAAATTTTGGTTACTTCGCGTCGCTTCGCGTCCAGTCTAAACGCACCTTTAGAATCCAAATTTCGGCCATATTGTTTTAAGTACATTGCGCAATAAATCAGTTTGTAACTTCTATTTCCGTGTTTTGCTATGTACCGGGCTTCTTGGATCTAGGTGAGTGCTGAAGGTATAGGTAACTAAATTTGTGGAACAGCTACTGTTTGAATTCAGAGAGGTTAGATACTTTCCTAGTCTGCTTTGTCTGCCAAGTGCTAGCTAAGTAGTCGGAATAAGATAAGGCTTTAGTGCTTAGGCATAATAGCCTATAGACTGTTACAGATTGTGACTATTGCTTCGTATAGATAGCCTATCCGAAAAAAATTATTGCTTGTTGAAGGCTAAGGCATCGTAGCTGACAAGATATTAGACTAAGATTTTAGTTTTTAGAGGGGCAGTAAGTTCTACACGATTATTGCGCAATTGGTTTAGGCCTAAAGATCAGATAAGACCCGTTAGTTTTTCACCTAAATATGAAATTGCAAGCTTCAGTGCAAAGCACTTTAGTTGGCATTTTTCGTTTAGGTGTGTTACGGTTATTAGCAGGTACCGACGAAACCACTTCCTCCACAGCTGCTAATGTAGTCAGTCATTTGGAACAATTATGACCTACGTTCTTTCAGTATGGTAATGTTCAGAAAGCGTTTCTCCTTAATCTAAGGGGAAAAATAGTTGCGAATATCTTACAATTTCTTGGTCGAAGAGAATCAAAATCGGTGCGAAAAAATTCAAAAAAATTGCCAAAGTTGTTTCTCTATGGTTTCGAACAAAAGAATTTTAAACAAAAACGTCCTGAATGCCCTTTTAATGCAGTAGCCTAATAGCGGCGTTGCTTTAAGTTAGAACTGGAAAGGCGTCATTAACAACGCTAAAGCCATCAACGTCAGGGTTGCCAATAAAAATTATCAAAATTTATAACTTAAAAGGTCCCAAAGTCGTGTTTTAAGTAGAATACCTTTGAAACGGCTAGGTCAAAAAGGATGGAGTCAATGCCAATCTAGTCTTATGCGATAGGCCTAACTTTAGATACACCCATTAATTTTGCCTTTAGTCCTCAACTAGGCCTCAACTTAATCAGTTAGGGCCCCGGTGCAAACGTCCTCTGATTATGGATCCCCACTTTTTGTTCCTCTAAAACAAACCTTATTGTTTAGTGAAATGATTTCTTTTCACTGAAATTTTTAAATATCATAGTTATATTACAGAGCGAATTTTTGAATAAATTTTTAAATATATTACAGAGCGACTATAATTAATATTATCTAAAAGTATTGCAAAATGCTTTAAGTTTATGTTTTTGATTGAAACGAGGTACTTTCTTCCCGGCACTTGCAAGCTTAAGTTCCTGAAAAAAACGGAGTTCTGGGGATAGGGCAAAGTCACCATGTCTCCGTTGAAAAGTTTTAATCAATTTTTTTGTTTAAAAAAAAAGCGGTTTTTTGTGACTTTTGAAAGAAAATATTGCAAAAATTAAGTAGTAAATACGTAAAAATTTCCCACATATCTCCAATCTTAATTTTAAGCTTATCTTTTCTTAAAAAAGCATTCAGGTCAAGTTTTTCTTTGTTGGCCAATGTTGGGAAAAGCTTAAAATACTCACACAAATTTAAACTTTCTACGTCTTCCCGTTTTCAAGATATTTCGGTTCAAAGTAAACAAATTTCTTTTTACTTCAGTGTGGCCAGTTTGTCGGTATTGTGACACAAGATTAACTTTTGGAAAGTAGGCTTGGATTGATTTGAAAGGAGCTAATTTTCAAATCTGACCTTTTACTTTGTTTTGAAAACAACTTTACTGCAAAACAATCATTGAGAGTTACAAACATGCAGTAGCTTTTTGAAATCTTGTTTGTAGTTGGCAAATCTGGCGCAATTTCTAAGGGAAAAAAGCCTTTCGAAGAGAAAATCTAAAGTCTCATACCGCGGGAACCGAAGGTCATAGAAAGTTCGAATTTAGTGAAGTTAGTCTTCAGATTTGTCAAAGTTTTTTTAAGAGAAAACTGAGCAAAAAAATTTTTTTGAGCTGAATGCCCTTTAAAGTTTAAGTGCATGTGATGTCGCTCTATAGTCTCGCATCTAATGTCTATCAATGAATGAGCGCGCACGCATCGTTTTCAGTCCAAAATCAAATTTTGCAAAATGCCTGATTTGGGAGACGTGGCGAGAAAACTATAGCGTAAATCAAACACATCTCAGACCGGCGGAACCCCAAGCCGCTGAGGCTATTGGGGTCTGCAAGCGAAGCCCTCTGCCGCTGGACAATTTTTTGTTATTTTTTGGAAAAAATAGCTATTTTAATGCAATTTTGATCACATTTTGCACGGTTTTAGAGCCATCTGAAGTTACTTAAGTTTTAAGATTTGAAAACCAATTGAAAAAATTAAATTGTTATTCAGTCTACCATTTACTCGCTGGCCAATTCCAAAACACAATTAAAGTCTTGCAATTTTGGGTTAATTTTTGTAAGGTACTTGGCCCAGATGGGGCGAAGCAAGGTGCATTGCCTCCTAGAAAATTTTTCATAATTCAGTCCAAGATTTTTCTTGGAGATTTTTGTTTTGTCATAAAAATGCCCAGTTTTAGGAGTGTAGCTGTACCACTAGGGGTCCTGGCCCCCTCACTTAAATTCAATAATTTGTTCAATAAGCATTTCTACTAGATTATTTTTTAAAAAGCATTTTTTCGCGTAAAAACTGGCAAGATGGAATGTTCTTTAAAGTTGCCACAGTTTATCATTACTAGTCGTATAATTGCAATACGTTCCTAAAAAGGTTAGATGAGGGCCTGGGATTGCTACTTTTAGGTCAAAAATCCTGAGCTTTTTCTGGGTTATACATTTAAATTGGTTGACAAAAATTTGAATTGAGGGGGCTCGCGTGCCCGCTGGTTTCCAATAATAACATTGCTGGTATTTTTAATTAGCGTTGTACGCGAAAATGCCAAAAGAAACTGAACAGGCTTTGTTGTCATTATTTTTCGTTGGTGGCATTTCAAGTACCCCCTTCCCCACGGCTACGCCTATGGGGCCTGGATGGTTTTAGTGCTTTGCTATTTGCAACATCTGCACCGGAAGTACAAACAGAAATAAAAGGAACTATTCTACAATACGTTTTGCACCCGCATTCTCCGAATAGAGTTTTCACACAATGTAATTTAAAATAAGGCTTATTCTGACTTGGCTATCACGTAATTTTGTTTTTCAAATAAAGAGCTTTGTACTACTCGGTTGTCATGAAACGAAAATTGTCGAAAAAGGCAAAGCTCTCAATTTTCAAAGCAGTCTTTTTCCCCATTCTCACTTATGGTCATGAATCTTGGGTAATGACCGGAAGAGAACTATCACAATTGCAAGCGTCCGAAACGAGGTTTTTACGAAAAATTGAAGGAGTTACACTGTTTAACAAGACGCGTAGCTCTTTTCTCTTAACATCGAGCCGTTACTTCTCCGAATTGAAAGATCTCAGCTTAGATGGTTTGGCCACGTAAGCAGAATGCCTCAGGAAGACTACCCATACAAGCTTAACTTGCCAAAGCAAATGGGAAAAGACCAGTTGTACGACCTAGAACTAGATGGACCGATTACATTGAAGATCTTGGATGGAATTGCTTGGGACTTCACCCAAGCGAAATGATGGAGGTGATGGAAGACCGTGAGGTGTGGCGGCTTAATCTCGAGTTGCTGACCCCACAACCCTCACGGAAAAGCGGGCAATGAAGAAAAAAGAAGAGAAGAGGAAAGGAAAGGAATTGATAGACCGAAAGTTAGGATGTTTTTTGTTTGGTTATTTTCGTTTTCAACCAGACAAAAAATAATCCTGTCCCCGAGCCGAGGACAGGATATTTTCGAAGACGTGTTGGCTTCGAGGCCAAGGACTTTCAAAAGTGTCCTCGAGGACTGCACCTCTGTTAAATACCCTCTTTGATTTTGCCTTTAGTCCTTGTTTAAGCAAACAACCCATATTAAAATTTTTAATTAATTTCTAGTGGTTTAAAATTTATTTATTTCTAGCGGCGTAAATGTGCAGCAGCTGCACCACGACATTTTAAATAATTTGTATGAAATTGGCTTTATACCTTTGCAGGTACTGATGGAATAGTCATTGTGGATACAACTGAGTCAGGAGACTGTGCCGTAAAAATTATGAAGGAGTTTCAAAAAATCACGGACAAGCCATTGAAAGCTGTTATCTACACACATTTTCATCTTGGTTTGTATTTTATTGGAACGATATACTTGAGAATTCAGCCAAACTGCTTTTTGAATATTATTTATTTACTGTACTTTTAAATGTACTTTTGTGCAGCATATTCTGTACAAAAATAGAAAAAAAGGCCATTTCAAGAAATAATGGAGTTTAGCTGTAAATTTTAAAGTGAATTTACAATCATATTTGACCATCGTATTTTCGGTCATGTTTTTATCGTAGATCATCATCATGGCACTTATGCACTCCTAAGTTTGTTGAAAGATGGAGGAAAAAATGTTGAGATTCTAGCTCATTCAACGTTTGAGCAGGAATTGCTAAAAAGCGGTAGGTGTATGCGCAGTAGGGTGTTTCATTTTTTCACCATTTTTGAATTTCAAAATGCCTGGGGTCCCTATAGGTGGTATTTCGGGTAAAAAGTTTGCACCTCAATTTTTTTTCAATTATGACGTCATATTGAGGTGGTCCACGACGTTTGAAATTTCTGGGGTCCGAAATCGCATGGTATGGCCATATCTCCCGAACCGCTCATCGTAGGTCGACAAAATTGGTGTCAAAATGTGTGGAAGAATCGATTTCCTACACGCGATGTAGAGCAACCTATACTCTATCAGTTTCAGAAAAAAAGTTATTTCAAAAAAACTAAATTTGTCGTCTCAACGCAGAATTATAGAGTGGCATATGCTGCTCTCTTCTGTTGCTTATAACGTTCAGCTGAAAACATTCCGACTTTTTTCTGCCTAAAATCATTCCACTAGACTACTCATATTCGCTTGCTTGAATACCGCTACATCTACTACTCACACACACGCGCGACGCAATACAACTCTCAAGTTTTAATTCACTCAAAACTCGCTAATTTCCATGTTGCACAAATGAGCACGCAAACGCAAATCAGACAGCGATAGTTGAGTTGGATCAGCTTGTATTTCATTATTTATCAGTCCTTTCAATCTTCCAATTCTTCGTTCGGTGGAGCGATTGTGGTTCTCGATGGATTTCCAGAACATTGGTGTGATATCAGTTGTTATACACGGGGCTTCCTTACTCTTTGCTGTAAAGAACTGCTTCAGAAGAGTAGAACGGTCTTGAAGCAATGCACATACATTCACGTGTTTGGGGAATGACTCGGAAGTTTTAACTGCTTCAGCAGTGTATGGTGCAACTTCGGCAAACACACTTAACGCAACATTTTTCCAGGAAAGCCATTGCGAAGCATGTGACAAGAAGTACTTCATCGCAACTTCAGATATATTTGGTTCAATTTCAAAATAAGAGCAGAGTAAATCACGTTAAATAGGCAAAGAGAAGAACCTTCAGGGGCTTTGGGGTGTAAATGAATCATCAAAAAGGATGGCACGTATACAGATATTATGTAGGAAACGATCTTCTGTAGCTTGGCTTTCTGTGTAGCGGTGAGATTACTGGAGTTGAAAATTAGTGTTCGCATATATCTATTTGCGGTAGTGATCCATCGAGAATGGCAAACTTTTTCTTGCTTATAAAAAAGCAGATTCTTTAAATTATCTGGAACTTCAGCAATGATGTAACATGCCAAAACTAGAATGCATAGCTGATCATTTCGAAAGCTGTGATCGTCAACTTTGCTGCTCTTTTTCTGGGAAAACCACTCCAGTTTAGCTCTCAAGTGCACTGCAGCTATCCTGGTCACTAGAAAGTCCAATTGATTGGCTGGTGTTAACTTTTCCCTGCTCGGCTTATCCAATGCTATTAAGTTTAGCAAAGCTCCATCTTGCATTGCTCCAGGCCCCTTTTTTTGTCCATCAACATAGGAAAATACGTGGGAAAGATAAATCTCATTTGTGTGGAACATGCATTCAAGAGTATGGATATCATGACCTAGCTCGTTATTAAAGTACTTCACCAGCCGAGCATTAACTCCAGATTTTTTTCCCGTATTGAGAGCAGTCGTGTCAGCCATAACAGAATAAATGTGAGAAAGTTGAAAACTACAAGCCTCCCGGGTGATGGTGTAAAAACTGTTTCTGCGGTGACAGACAATTCCTTGAGAAAAGATTTAACTGCAAACACACTTTCGTGCATCTTCTTATCAGCATCACTATAAAATTGACCAAGGAAGATATATCTGTCTAGTTTATCTACCATGCATCCGCCGTAGCACAACTGTATGGCAGAAGCGGTTTTTAAAAGATTTTCACTTTCAGCCAAAGCTCTTTTTCGCACTTTTTCTCGTCGGTACACAGGTGAAGGTGATGCAGCTATTTCATTTCCTAGGCTTGATTTCAAAATATCAGACTGCTGTCGAATTGATACCATCCTTCGATCTGCCAGCACGCAGCTCCTGTCAGTTATTGAATAGGAATGGACTTTCTCATATAGTTTCCCTCCCACAGCTGCCCTTGGAGGCTCATATTCTTGATCAACTTCCCCATTAAAGTCTTGATCAGATTCGCTTTCACTGCTACGAAATTCATGCGCTATTGCTGTATTCCTTTTTCTAAGTTTGGAAATTTGGATTTCGGGTCCTGGTACTTTAGCTGAGTTTAAACCAGAAGTGCTGGGTTGTTCAACTTCTTTGTTTACCTCCCGTTTCCTCTTATGATTTCCTCGCTCTATTTCCTTGTTAGTGTGACTCATATCCAGAACTCCGATATACATTTTCCTATCATTTCTTTGGTCTTGCAAAAAAGAAATTTCCTTTACCGGTATTCTATCTGCCACTTCGCAGCTGCATGTACATTTTTTGTTATGAACCACTGGGCTTTCGGGAATAAAGCATTTGCATGTGCACACATCAAATAAACTATGCAACCACCCTTCGTCAACTTTACTACCTCCACGCTTCATGACTTTCTTTCTTGTAGTGTTATACTTCTCTATCAGATCTTTCAACTTGGCTTCTATCCTCTGTTTGCTGAGTACCGGAAGACCAACCTTGGTCCACAGGCCTACTACATCAATCAAGACCTGATCTTTCACATGTTTGAAGTAGGGCATCTTGTTAAAAAATTTGGGATTCGTTTCCGTCAGTTGTTTTCTCACGTAAAAATAGTGACCAACTACATCTTCATTAAGGGGTAGCACGTTTATGTCTAACTCCTTGCAATATTGCATCGACTTCGCAACACTGGATCTCAACGCCATGACTCGAAATACAATTCAGACTGGCACTCTCCCTGCACAACTTCATTAATTCCGTTTAGTTATCAACGTTTCACTGCTACCTAATGCACATAATCGCTTTTATTATGCAATAAAAGCGATAAGAGTGGAAAAAAACAAAAACTATTTTCACTTGAATGACTTCATTGCTTCAAAAATAGGTGTAGAATTCTTTTTTTTGAAATAACTTTTTTTCTGAAACTGATAGAGTATAGGTTGCTCTACATCGCGTATAGGAAATCGATTCTTCCGCGCATTTTGACACCAATTTTGTCGACCTACGATGAGCGGTTCGGGAGATATGGCCATACCATGCGATTTCGGACCCCAGAAATTTCAAACGTCGTGGACCACCTCAATATGACGTCATAATTGAAAAAAAATTGAGGTGCAAACTTTTTACCCGAAATACCACCTATAGGGACCCCAGGCATTTTGAAATTCAAAATTGGTGAAAAAATGAAACACCCTAATGCGCAGTAATTGAGAGATACGTTATTGAGCTAAAGAGTTTAATTGTAAAAAAAAATCTGTGTCGCAATATAAAGCTTTACACATTGCAGTAACTGAAATTTTGAATAATTTTGTTCAGTGTATTATTACTAAATAAGACCTACGAGTAAACACCTTCACCATATGTGCTAAGGAAAACAAAGTTTTTCTAATGGTAGACTTTTTATTTTTGCCCATAGTTTCGTATTGTCATAAAATTGTTTTTATAGAAAGTTAACCCAGGCTGTTGCTTTGCGACATACTACGACCATTCACCGAAGTTTGCGTTGCAAGACTTCATTCAAACGTGCATATAACTGCTCATTAAGTTTTGATTGCTGCTCAAATATTCAGACAAAAAACAAGCTTTGTTGGCTTTTAAAAAAAAGTTTCGATCACAATCGATTTTGACGTAACCTAAAATGTTGACTTAGTTTTGATCTATAGAATCTATTTTAAACTGACTCCAGCAGAGCACCCAAAACCAATGCTAGCAAACGTGTGATGATACAATAAAGCCTTGAAAAAAACTTGTTCATATTTAAATTAGTGATTAAATTACATGATACTATCTAAGTGACTTGTTTATATGATCGTAGATTGATAATGTTTTAAGAATTAACCCCAAAATTTGTCATTTAAATATGTTTCATCTATTTTTGGCGCTAACTCATATTTTCTGCTAGGAATATTTGATATCGATACTGATTTCACTGCTATACTGTTTTCAATGGTGATCAAGTCAATTTGATTTGAATTTCTACAGCTATGGTGAACGATAACACGGTGGTTGGGGCTTTTTCTCAATTTGGATTTGAACTTGAACAAGGTACAGAGCGAATTTGTGTTGGTCTGGGATCACACTATCATCGCCAGTCTCAAATGCCTCCTTTCGTTATGCCAACCAAAACATTTGATGACAAAATAAATATTGAATTAGCAGGTAGGTTCTACGAAACTAATTTCTTTGCCAGTGCAGTATGTTTTCAGTACGAGAAACGCTTCTTCTAATAAATGAACTAGCCAACTAACGTAGTGAAACTAACTCAAAATCGAATAATTGTGAAATTATTCTTATGATTTTTTACCACTTGCGGTGAAAAAAATCAATAAAACACAAAAAGGTAAATTCTGAAATTCTTTGCTAAAAAACATAAAAGTTCTAAACTTTGTAAAACTTTAAAAACGTTCTCAACATTTTGTGAAAAACACTATTGAGGAAACACTGTAGAGTTGTAAACAAGCCGGCAAGTGCAGGGCTGAACCCAAAACTTAAGCTCGAGCTTGGCACAAATTCGGTAAATGATTTGAAGCCAAAACGCGAAAATTAGGTTAGATCTAAAAAATATGTGCTGTTGATGCACGTATACGGTTAAAATAAAAGCACTCATTCAGTAGCTTAGCCAGGGGGGGGGGGGCTATAGCCCCCCAACTGGCATGTCGACCAAAATACAACATGAGAAAAACACTACGTTTTTAGCACTTTTGAGACTGTTAAGTGTACTAGAGTAGACTAAATAAAAATGCTAAACATAGGTGTCATCAACAAATATACTAGAGTGGACTAAATAAAAATGCTAAACATAGGTGTCATCAATAAATATACTATAAACTAAGAAATAGGGGGGAGGGGCTATTCACTATTGTTAATTACCAGCTTCTCTCAAATTTTTTTTCATTAGCTCCCCCCCAATTGTTTTTCTCTATAAACTGTGTACGAAATAGATTACTCCGTGTGAGCTTTATTGAACTATTCGATTTTATAGTTTACCAGCATCTAAATAAGAGAACTAACATTTTACCATTAGCTAGCTCCCAAATTGCACATTTATGCAACCAGTTTAATCATATTTGCAGTGCCAATTTCTAAGTCACGTTTTAAAAGCATTATTTTTAAATCAAAATAGCCCTAAAATGAAGATATTTTTGGAAAAAAATGCAAAATTATCGAGCGCCTCGGGCTCCGCCCCCAGACCCCCAAAACAGCCCCCTCCATTGCGAATTTCTGGCTACGCGCCTGCACTCATCGGTATTATAATAATTACGCGACAAATAATTACGTTGCTGCTTAAAGGGAACCTCAAGCCTAGCACGGCTATATATCATAAAATACCCGACGCAACTCTAAGGCTTTTGCAAAAAAAAAACGAACTCTCAACGTTTTACATTTTTGATGAAATTCGTAAAAACTTTGTGATCTGCAAGTCGACTCTGATTGGCTAACGCTCTGATGACGTCAGACTGTGGCGTGTCTTTCGTTCATGCTGTGGTACTTAGATCTGAAGATTGCAAGTAGGTTGAATACTTTGGAAAAGAATGCAATACGGTCGCTGCGGGTTATGTTTTTTTTATCTTACCAAGAAGTTTTATGTTCAGGCAATGCAATGGACGTGTTTTCAACAGGTGCATTTCATTTAATGTAATAGACGTGCTTTTAACAGGTACAAACCATTAAAGGTTAAGAACCACAGCTCTAGAATATCCCAGAAAAAATGTTACTACGTCGCAATAGAAAAAAAGAAGAGCTTACGATAAAAAATTGCAGCATAAATATGACGTTACTAACTTCAAGTCCAAATATAAGAGCAATAAAAAGTCGTAATCAACCAAGTAACTCAGTGACTGCTGAAGATCGTAGAGCACACTGAAAAAGAATTACCTCGAACATTGCAAATCAAAAAGGCGGCAAAACTAGTGGAGCAGTCACGACTACGTTAAAGCACTGCGAATGATCATAACACATGCATTTAAAATTATTATATGTGAAAGTGACGTCATATCATTACACTTCCGCTTTTGCTTTGATGTCAAAATCTTGACATAATTTAAAGACTTGGTTCTGGTCTTCTAACTGGTTTGGATGCTATTTAATGTCAGTTTACACGAGTTGGGGGAGCATTTTGCCCTCCCTCTTGTTTTTTTCGTCATAAATTCCTTTAGAAACAAGATTTTTTCTTCAAAAGACTTTGAGTCAAATTTCATTGCAAGCAACTGCTGAAATTTTGAAGTTGCTAAGATAAGGAGAAAGTTTCCCAATTTTGAGGTTTGCCGAAGTCACTTTTCAAATTTGAGCATTTTTGGCGATATTTAACTTAAATGACGTCACAAGACTTTTTTGTGACGTAATGACTTTGAATTAGACATTTTATAATTCAGTATCAAAATTAAACCTGTATGTGCAAAATTAGAACAGCCTCTGACGTATTGCAAAAATGACGTCATTTTTTGAAATTGTGGCCTTGACGTCACAATGATGACATCATCAACTCAAAATCAATTTTTCCATAAAACTTTGGTGGATACTAACCCGTACGCAAAATTGGAGTTTCCATGACGTTTTGTTTATTGTAGGTGTGTTGGATAGGAGGGACATTTTTGCTTCGCGCACGTCAAAATGCTTCGGTAAAATACCCGTGTAAAATAGGGTTAAAATATCAGCAATAAACTTCTGTTAACGTTACTTACAGTCAGGTTACGATCTATAGCTTCTATTCTGCACAACAGAATGCATTTCAACTTTAGGAAAAGTTGTGTAAGGACTAGAGCACTGGTTCTCAAACTTTTGGTGTTATGGAGCCCGTGAAGAGGTTGACCATTATTTACGGAACCCCAAAATAAATTTCTAAAATAAGAAAACAAAGAAAACGAATAGCTTGCAGAGCATCTTGGTTTTTCTAGCGAATTCCTGGAGCTTCGCGCGGAGCACTTTGAGAACCTATGGACTAGAGAATTCTTTAAAGGCGAGGGGCAAAAATTCTGAAAGCTGTTGATTCAATTATTTCTGAAGTAAAATTGCCAGAACTACTGTAACTTAACCGTTCACAGATACATTACGCCTTATAATTCCACTTCATTTGGCGACACCTTAATGCCGTCTCTACGTCCATAATGGGTAATCGTTTCAACCCCTAGTCGTGCAGGTGAGGCGAAGCCCCGGTCGGTGGCGCAAGTTGGTGTTTCCAACTCAACTGACTTCATTATCAGGGTGAAGAGGAGTCATCACAGAATTAGGCTAGCTCAATTGGTAATTTTAGATTCCCAAGTTACCGGTATGGGCTAAGTTTTCTGCTCTTAACTTTTACTATTAAAATGTTTTACTAAACAAAATTAAATTTTTTCGTGGTACAGCACAGGCCTGGACTCGAGATTTCGCTTACTACCAAACAGTATAGCTCCTAAACTCCTTTGCCTCCGACGGCTGGAGGCTTTGTTCCTAAACCCCAGCTTCTAACAGATGGGGGCTTTGCCTCCAGACTCCCAACAAAGTTTTCCCATTGCAGATTATTGGCAATGTTCTTGATATCAAAGCTCACCCCCAAGGCTGACTTGTAAACAGAAATTCAAAAGCTAAGGTTAGGGCTGAACTATAAACCGGAATGCAAAAGCTGACTAAACTAACCCATAAACTAGATCCAAGAAGTGATTGTGAAAAATAATTCCGACTGTAACCTCGATAACGATAACCATGTTCTTTTGGTTCAAATTTTGTCGTTTTTTAGTGTTTCAAATTTCCTATTACCACGCAGAAGACGTTAGTCTTCTTGAAGAGTAAAATACGCGAAGCTTACGAATGCGTAAAATGCTTTTATGTCACAATGCTTTAAAATTCGGGCGAAAGCGTACTCGTATGCCGTAATTTGTCACTATTGTAATTAATCTTTGGAAGTAGGCTTCTAACTACCACTAGCGTACGGTTTTATGCAGGAACGGAAAGCACAGCAAGCCCGAAGTTTAACATTACTTTCATCACCACTTTGCTCAGCGTTTCCAAAAAATAAGAGCTTCCCGTTGCTTTTCGCTTCAACTAAGCTAATTTGTTTTGTGTGAATAGTTGAATACATCTTTATAATTCTATTTTTAAATACCGCAATTTCATAAATACGCACAATATTGTTAAGGAATCAACTTTACATTGATTCACACCCCTGGAGAAACCAGCGACCAAATCTGCGTTTGGATTCCCGATTGGAAAGTGGCCATGCCTGGTGACAACATCTACAAAACGTTTCCCAACTTGTATGCTGTCAGAGGAACGCCTCCACGGAGTTGTGAGGACTGGTATCGGAGTCTTGACAAGGTTAGACGTTTGAAACCGCATCATTTGGTTCCATCACACACTGAACCAATAAGTGGCGAGGATAACGTCTTTGACATTATCACTCATTACAGGGATGCCATCCAATTCATCAACGACCAAACAATTCGTCATTTGAACAATGGATTCACCATTGATGAAATAGTTCAACGAGTTCGTCTTCCACAAAGCCTTGCAACACATCCATATTTATTGGAACATTATGGGATGGCAGTGTGGTCCGTTCGAAGTGTCATTGATGGAAAAATTGGATGGTACGACAGAGATCCAGTCAATTTGTTTCCACTGACAAAGCAAGAGGAGGCACAGAAACTTGAAATTATTCTAAACAAAGAAGTCAGCAACGAAACGGGCATCGTGAAGATGTTGGATGTGGCAGAAGAAATTGCAAACGACGTCAAAGCCACTGATGACGAAATACAATGGAGTTTGAAGTTGTCAATGCATGCATTCAGACTAACCAAACCTGAAAATCCGTTACACGATCGAGCTGTTTCGGTTGCTTCCAAATGTTTCAATTCAAAGGCCGCTGCTGCTTGGAATCCAGCTGCCAGACACATCAACATATTGTCTCGCAAAATGCTCACCGATCCAAATCTGTTGACAAAAAACCTTGGAGTTTTACGTGCAGCATGGATCAAGAAATGGCCAATAGAATTTTCGATGGAAAAGCTTCGCTACCAGTTCAAAGCTGAAGCATGTGACGAACTCGAAGTGATGACGTTGATATTTGCGTTCCCGGATGTGAACCAACAACACAGTTACACAATGCGCCACTGTGTTTTGGAGTATTGTAACAATCCCGAACTTTTCTCTGAAGAATATGACACAAAAGTTACTTGCAACTCGGATATTTGGAAAGATATCCTGGCTAACACTAAAGATTTGAAGTCAGCGCTGAGCAGTGAGGAAGTTGTTGTGGAATGTGGCAAGGAAAAGTTGGAGCGGTTTATGGATCTCGTTGATGTTGGCAAGAACATTAAAGAATCTGTAGTGTCTAGGTGATTTCAGCTTGATGATTGTCGATTGTTGAATTCTATAGATTGAAATGTTATGCATCAATGTAGTAATTAGTACATTACGTAGAGGCAGTAGCGTAGCCAGGGGGGGGGGGGGGGGGCTATAGCTCCCTCATTGGCATGTCGACCAAAATGCAGAATGAGAAAAACACTCCATTTTCAGCAATTTTGAGACTGGTTTATGCACTGGAGTGGACTAAATAGTGATTTGTAACATCTTTTGAAACTATATTCAAGGGGGGGTGGGGGGGGGGGATAATTTGGCTAATTTGTCAAAAATAAAATTAACAAATAAATAAAAACTATAAAAAATGGTCAAAAGTAAGCAATCCAATTTGATTGCAAGTGTAAAACTGCTAAACATAGGTGTCATTAACAAATATACTATAAACTAAGAAATAGGGGGGGTGGGGGGGCTATTCAGTATTAGTTAAGTACCCATCATTTCTCTCAAATCTCTTTTTATTAGCACCCCCAATTATTTTTCTCTATAAACTGTATACGAAATAGATTACTCCGTGCGAGTTTTATTGCACTATTCGATTTTATAATTTATTAGCATCTAAATAAGAGAACTAACATTTTACCATTAGCTAGCTCCCAAATAGCCCATTTATGCAACCAGTTTAATCATGTTTGCAGTGCCAATTTCTAAGCCACGTTTTGAAAGCATTATTTTTCAATCAAAATAGCCCTAAAATGAAGTTATTTTTGGAAAAAAATGCAAAATTTTCGGGCGCTGGGGGCGGAGCCCAAAGACCCCCGTGCCTCCGGCGGCTGGGGGCTTTTCCCCCAAACCCCCAGCTTCCAGCGGCTGGGGGCTTCGCCCCTAGACCCCATTGGCCTCCGGCGGCTGGGGGCTTCGCCCCCAAATCCCAAACACAGCCCCCCATTGCAAATTTCTGGCTACGCGCCTGCGTAGAGACATAGAAGTTGAAACAAATTTAGCGTGGGGGGCGGCGGAGGGTCAAGAATTTGGAAAACAGCTGGGTTTTCGTTGTGCGGAACTAGAGTTTCTTCAATTGAACTACAATGTCTGCGCATGAAACGCTGCTCTTAACGTGCATCTTGCTTTCGTGATGACGTGAGTAGATTACTGACGGGATTCTAAAGACAAAGTCTTCAGTTTCAGAAGTATTTTTGCTTTATTTTTCAGCAAATATCAATTTTTAACGCCTTTTGTACAAAATTTCCAGTAAAATTAGTGAATTGTTCACAGAAAAATTGGAACTTGAGCCCCTTTTAATCAAGTTGCCGCAGCATAACGGTGTTTGCCAGTTTTCTCTTAGAAAATAATTTCAAGCGTCGTTTTCAATTATCCTAAAAATTTTAAGAAAATCATAAACAAATTGTTTGAAGATAACGCCCCCTACAATATCTTGCAAGTAAGGTTAAGTTTAATTATCTTAAGTGGAAAGTCCTCCATTGGAAATTTTTTATTTAAAATTTATAAGCGGCCTGGTTGAGCGAAGGCAAGCACAGGACACTAAATTATGACTTGAATTAGAGTTAATCGTGCTACTTTAAAGCCTGATAGCTTACGTCAAAAAACCATAACGTGCATTCGTTGAAAATTTTGATGAGTTTTTGGTAGTCCAGCCATTTTGAAACAATTTTTGCAAATTTAAAAAGATACTTGCATAGTAAATTCTACAAGCATTGCGCATCGTAGAATATCGAAGCAGAATTGTCGACGGGCTGACTAGAACAAGCCAGAACCCGAAAAGTAATTTGAAGCCAAATCCAGGCCCGAAAAAGCATGACAGTTGCGTTAGTGTAAAAAATGTGTACAGTTATTGCTCGTAAGCGGTTAAAATAAAACTTCTTACTGTTCATAAATTATGACGCATGATAACGACCGCGTAATAATTGTATTCTTGCTTCAACAAAATCGTCATTAAATGTTGCAAAGTTGTTTTAATTGCGCTTATAGCAAAAAGTCAAGTCTAGTACGTATGTAAAGACAGAATTAAGCCCAATGTTTGTCAGTCTTGAGCCCGAATCCGAGCCCAACTTGAACCCGACTCGAAAGGTCTGCCCGACTTACTACTTTATATCCAAGAATAGCTTAAAGTTAACGTAATGTTTGTCAAAATCACAGAGAGCCCCGTGCCCCCTCGATCCCTTGACGCCCATGCGCAAAGTAATTACAATAGTTATTGATTTTATACATCTGCGTTTGATTGTAGGCAAACTAGCAGATTTTTTCTAAAGTTTTATCATTTTATAATCAAATTATGATTTTTAATATACGGTTGATGAAACCAAATATAAAAATTGATCAACAATTTTTGATTATGGCGCATTCGTGGGGGGATTTGAAGGTTCTCATCAAAAAAATTACAGTCAAAAATGGTTTTGACATAGTTTACTTTGTCAAGATTTTTGATTTACTATGCAACTTCAGTATCACGTTGCGTATTTTACAATACCAGCTAATTTTTTTAAATAATGTAATATATAAGTAATTAAAAAAATACTGTAAGCTTACTACTCATGACGATGTAGCTGCAATCTCAAAGCGTACTCACCCTCTGCATTATTTTGCTAAACTGTGTGACATCGTTGGTTGTTAAGCGATTGAGTGATAGTTGCTAGAATGTACGAAATCGTAATGCACTTGAATACAAACAAGAAGTTCTCACAAACAGTTTCTTCAAATAAGATCAAGAGCACTTTACAAAATTTAGTGAAAGTGTATAGTAATTTTTTAAAACTTTGTGTTGCAGAAAAGTCAATAAAACGAGTATATTGCAACACATTTTCTGGAATCTACGTTATTATTGCTTACTATACACTTCACTGCAGGGTTTACTAAAATAATTTAATCATGCATTTTTCATCAATTTACGAGATTACCGGTTTGCGGACCATTCATTGATCGTTGAAAAAAAGGGATGCAGTTTTTCTTAAATTTTTTGTAATTGGTATTTCAGTCGTATTGCAAAAATGCATATATTGTTGAGATTTAATTTTAGATTATTTGAATAAAATCTGCTGTACATTCAGCATGCTATGGTATGATCTGAAGTTGTTTGCATTGTGTTGCTGCTGATTGAAATCTAGTTTTTGGATTGCTCTATGAGCTCTTATCAAAAAGGCTTGCAAACTTGAGAATTTATGATTATACTTTTATTGTTATCGGCTGTTGGGTTAATGCGGTATCAACGCTTTTGAAATTCGTTTTGAAGTGGTCGGCGTTTGTTTACACTTATTGAGTAGCTGTTATGTACAGTCTGTGCCATTCCCAAGGTCACTACGTTTTGTTCTTAAATTTGCAGGTTGAATTAAAGCGCAGGTTGAATTTGCAGGTTGAATTGTTCACTTTAAAACAATACTGACAAATGTTAAAAAACAAGTGATTGCCAGAGGTGGAGTTCTCGAGGACCTCCTTGGCCTCGAGGACGTCCTCGAGGACACATTTTGAAGTCCTTGGCCTCGAATCCTCAAGTCCTCGAAAATTGCCCTGTCCTCGGCTCGAGGACAGCACAATTTTTGAACCGTTAAAATTTCATTGGAAAACGCCAGAAACCTTGAGGAAAATCTGCAAAGACCTTTTTTTTTGCTTTCTTCAAGTAGAGATCGCCCGAAAAAAATTTTTTTGAAGACCTTTTTTGCCTGAAAAAAATTTTTGAAGACCTTTTTTTTGAGATCGCCTGAAAAAAATTTTTGAAGAAATTTTTTTTGGAGAACACTTGCGTCTGTGTCCTTGGTCCTTGGTCTTGGCCTCGAGAGGGTCTGTCCTTGGCCTCGAAATTTTTTTCTTTCCTTGGCCTCGAAATTTTTTTGTGTCCTTGGCCTTGGCCTCGAGCCTTGTGTCCTCGACTCCACCTCTGGTGATTGCAACGTGATACTTACGAAGAAAGTTAGAAGCTCTAGTTATAATTACACGTACTGCCATGAACTGCATGCGACCGCAATGTCGGTACGTGGTAATTGAGGTTAAATAGTGCTACTACGATTATATCTGTGAAATTGCTCTCTTCCAATTCCATTATATTCCCTCCCGCGCTATTCTATTTTTAGTTTTGCATTGAAATAAATAAACAGATAAGTAACAACTGTTAAAAAATTTAGTAAGTTTGCTCTAATTATTCCCAAATTGTGCGTTAGAATTTATTCGTATTATATGGAAGTAAAATTGATTGCGATTTATGATTAAACGAGAACCAAAGGCAAAATCAATGTGTTTTTTTAATATACGGCAATCGTACTAGATCAGATTGGCCTTGACTTAATACTTTTTGACCCAACCGTTTCAGAGATATTCTATTTCAAACACTACGTAGGGGCCTCCCTGATGATTTTCTGGTTGGTAATCCTGGCGTCTCGATGCATAGCCTAACGCGTAGAGGGTTATAATATTAAGGTGTATAGGTGAACAGGACTCTAAGGCATAGCCTAATTGCGGCGTTACCTTAAGATGAAGCTAAGTTGGCGTCGCCGATATTATAAGCGCCAGGGTTTCCAATAAAAATTATGATTACCGAGGGCTCTGCGCCATGTTCGAAGTAGAAGATCTCTGAAACATCTGGTCCACGAAGAATCGAGTCAACGCCTACCTAATCTCATACGATTGCCCCAGCTTGTTTAAATACTGTCATTGATTTTGCCTTCAGTCCTCGTTTAACTGAACTTTTGCATCAAAACCTAAAGTTAAATAGACCACTGCATAAACGTTTATCAAAATAAGCGGAATATCCAACAAAAAATCATCGATTCCACCAGTTCATCCTGCTCTTAAAGAACACACCAGGTGTTTAAAATTCTCGAGTTATTAAAGTTACTGACCATGTTTACGTCGGAGTCAATTACGCAATAGCAAACATGATCATGGTGGAAGGTATAATAGTTAATATTCTAATGATAACTGCAAAAACCTATTTTTAATAGCCGTAATTGTGCATGTTTTTTGGTAGTTTTAAGAGACGTTCGTTATAAAAGACGCTTAGTATCTTGAATTGATCAAAAATATAATAGAATCTATAATGCTTGATAGCTGGTATAGGTGCAAAAACATTAGACATCCAATATTATTATTTGGCCAAATTGGTTTCGTTTTTTTGTTGTTCTCGTGTTGTACTCAGCAAAAGCGAATAAAATAAAAATTTAGTCAAAAAATATCTATACCATATCAAATAAAAAAATTCTTGTGTTGTATAACTTCGTTGAAATATTGTACTCACCTCATTCATAACATTACAGTCGGTTTTGTGAACTGACAGTTTCTTTGGCCTGGCAAAGCTAAGTTGGTAACTTAGCAAAATGCAAAATCTAACTAATCCTTGCGCTGTTTAAATAATCAATTCAATGTTTAATCCCGCAAATTCATAAAAGCTCAGAGGGCAATAACATTTTGTGTTGCTGGCATACAGGGTTGGAAAAATTACTTGTTTTTGCTTTAATTACAATTTCAATTACAATCTAAAATTTCCAATTACAATTACAATTATTCAATTTTAAGTGATTGTAATTCAATTACAATTAGAATGAAAAGATTCTCAAAACATTACGACCAATTCACTTGCATACGAAGCCTTGCGTTTTGCACTTTTGCTTACGTCAACACTGTGAATTTGTTTTGTATTTTTATACCAGACCTATTTAAACCCCATTTCTCTCTATTCTTGTTCTTCTTTCAATCATTGTTTAACTTTAATTTTTCCAATACATAATTTTGTTTGTAAGCAGTTGTCAAGTATGGTATTGAATTCATACCGCTTCCAGCAACATTATGGTTTTAACTAAACCCTGGTATCATACCGCAACGATTTGCAGGGCGGTCAGGAGCCGAAAGTAGGCCCAGGGCCAGCTCAAATATGACGGATTTCCGGTCTTGTGAAGTTCAAAAAGGACGAAAAAAATGCCGCAGTTTGATCCAAAATATGATGAGATCTCCAAAAAAAAAGGTCTTCATCGAAATTTGAAGGTTTTTTCCGGCCAAAAACAAGTGATCTCCAAAAAAAAATTTTTCGAGCTTCACGAGCTGATTTTTCTGTGGCATGGGCCCCCTAAAGTCCATGGGCCCCGGGGTTATTGTCCCCCCTTGCCCCCGCCCTCTCGGCGGCCCTGATGATTTGTGCAAAAGAAAATAAGTTTTAACACAATTAAAAATTGTAAAAACGTTGAAATTGTGTGCGCTACAACTTCAAGTTACTACTACTATTTAACAGTATTTTAACATGTACCAATAATATCACATATTTAGCATGATCATGCTAAATAGAACCAATAGTGTCGCTTTGACATGCACATAAGGGCAAACAAGCAAAAAACCACACAAAATCGTAATATCACAAATAGCATTGAAGTTACAATTATAGGCATAGCAGGGGGAGGGGGGCGTCCCTTGCCAACTGAAATGCCACCAATGATAAAAATGTGACAAAAAAAATCTTGTTTCTTCATTTTCAGTTTCTTTTAGCATTTTTACTTGCAACAAACACACGTACAACAATAATTATCAATAATATTGACAACCAGGAGGCCCGGTTCCCATTGAAATTCGATTTTGCCAACCAATTGAAATGTATAACCTAGGTGAAATTAAGGGGTTTTGTCCTGAAAGTTGCTACCTCAGGCCCTCATCTAATCTTTTTATGAACGTATTGCAACAACCAGGGCTAGATTTACTATATAGCGCAGTGCCAAGACCCCATGCTCAGATGGTAAGACTTTTTTTTGGTTTTCACCTATATTTGGCAGGAAGATGTTGCAAAAATCCCCTAAGTACCAGGGGTTACGCGCAATGTAAATCCGGCCCGGTAATAACATGGTTAGTAAGCGTAACCATGTAATGCACCATTTTTCAATAACAGTTCATCTCCACCTCGCCAGTTTTTACACACAAACTACTTTAAAAAAATTAGCTAGGGGAAATGCTCATTGAACAAAATATTGAATTTGAATTGAGGGGTCCTAGGCCCGCTGGCCTTACACGTACTCTTATAACTGGTTAATTTTCAGTGCTGGGCTCTTCTGCAAATCGGTCCGCAAGTCCGCAAATCCGCAAATTGCGGACTCAAGGTTTTGATTTGCGGATTTGCGAACCGATTTCTTACAGCAAACATTTGCGGATTTGCGGTAAAATAATTGAAATCTACCGCAAATCCGCAACATCGCTGGGATGTTTCTTTGCAGTTTACAAAAAAATACGTTTTTTCGGTTCAATGTATTTACAGAGTTGGGTGGATGAATTTACAAGTACAACACTCTCTTACCACGTTCCGCTGCTGTGGAACGATTATTTTCCATGGGTTCTGCTATTACTGCAAAACGAACTAGCTTAACGTCTCCGAAGGCTTGTTTTTCTGAAGGGAAACTTAGTCTTTTTGAAGTGGCAAGGGGTTGCACAAGACGACTTTGATAACTTGCTTAGCACGCCTAGTAAAATAAATAAACTGTAGGCCCATCAATATTTTCAATCTTAGTTTTAACTTTTTAGTTTTTAGAATGCATTTTTAGACTTCATGTGTTGCCGCTCAAGAAATATCCAAAGGTTTTTGGGAATTATTATTAATGCCGGCTTTGGAGTCCTGGAAAAATTTCTGTATCTTGAATAATCTTGTAATATTTGATGATGTATGCATAATACAACTATGCATTTTTGATTTTCCAAAGTCTGTGTATTTATGAAATGATGCGTCAAAATGCTGGGCCTTTTTTCATTCAAAAAATGGATAAATTTATGAGCAGTTGACGGCGTTACTCCAAAATTTTTCCCAAATTCACGGCTAAGTTGGTCATGTTGACAAACTTTTGGCGGGTAAATTACTACCGTACATTGATCTTGTAGATGTTTAGCACCACCAGCAAACTTGCCACTGTCGAAACAAATTTCTGATTTCACAGTGACCTTAGATGGTTACTTATATACATAACATCGGCGTTACATACCGATAACCACATTAACCAGTACTTAAATAGTAAGGAAGACGCGTCCCCCCATCGAGAGTCAGCGTCCCCTATCGAGATTTAGCATCCCGCCATCAAGATGTAGCGCCCCCCATCGAGATTTCAGCGGTGGATAATCAGACAACAAAGTGCTTGTTAGAACGAATAAATCCCACCAGTTCTGGCCGAATATAGTGCCAAATTGCGGTAAAGACCTCCTTTTTTTTGGTCTTTACCCGATTTAGGGGATAAATATGTTTCAATTCACGGTGCAGACCTTTTTTTCGTTCTTCACTCGATTTAGGAGAAAGAAGTACAACTTGAGTCATAATTTCCACTAAATTTTATTCACATTCCGAATGCGTTTGGTCAAGACCGCAAAAGCATCCCCCCATGCAAAATTTTACAGTTCAAATACTGCCAATAACCAAGAATTAAAACCCAAATTTTCTATTTTTGCAGTTACCCTTAGTTACTGACTGCTCAGCGCCAAACAAAAACATAAAATTTAAAATACGAGTGCGTTTTTAATCAAAATTAATATCTGCATCGTAATTAAGATGCAATTTGAAAGCTTTTAAAGGACCGCTCTTATCAAAAGCTCGACTTATCAGGACTGCATTGCAGCTGAAATAAAATATACAAAGAAGCCGAACTTTTTAAAGAATCATTTTCAAGAACGGAAAAACGCCTCTTCGTGTGACTAGAGTTTTTATGTACCGCGATTAAATAAAGATTTGTACATCTCTGTTTATCCTATATGACTAGTACTATAGTATGTAAATCAACAAGGAATTTTTAGCTCAAAGAACATACTGTAATTAAAAATTAGAACGAGCGACGAAAGTTACTGACAGGCAAGGTAACGCTCTTTCAAGTTTCCACTTCAGCCACCAGAGTCGCAGCCGTAATCCAACTCCGGTTGCAGTTTTGTTTAAACAATATATCTGAGTGCATTTCCACCAGCCATGCTGCTAACATGTATGTTATAACTTACAAAGATAGGATAATATTACATAAATCAAAATAGACTTACTGGTGTTTATTACAGGTCTATAGACCAGAGACGGAAACCAGTCGAGTCAACCGGCACCGGTCGGGTCGACCGGCCGGTCGGGTTGCCGGTCGGGTCGAGATTCTTCGACCGGCCGGTCACGCCGGTTGAAAAACCGGTCGAATTCTCCTTTCTGGCAACTAAAAAACATCGAAGCACCAACCGAAATATACTGATATATTTTATCATAAATAAAACTTTTTATAAAAATTCAGTATTAACAAACCACATTTTTCGAAAACACTTGTTGAATGGTTTCAAGCTGTGACTAATATGCTGTGACCTTTAAGACATGCACATCCAGGGACGTGTTTAGGGTGGGAATATTTTGCCATGCCTCCCGACTTTGGGCCACGGCACAAACCAAAAAAGTGCAAAATATACGTTAAAATAACGTAATCAGATTCTAATAAAGCATGCATGTGGAAGAGGCTTGCGCTACCTGGCATTTTAGCATCATTTTAATTAGCTTAAAAGTAGAAGTGGCGCAGATTTCAAATTTTTTACTACATGCTAAAATCTTGCCGCATTGAAAAGCTTGTTTCGACTTAAATTTACCACACTCTACACTGGGCAAGAAAGACATAGCTCTTATTTTTTTATATCTAACTAGCCATGGCTTATTCTGAAGTAGCAGCATTTCTACAAACTGCGGGGGCACATTCAGGGGCGCTGAGAGCCAAACGTGGGCCCGGGGCTAGCACAAATATGACGGATTTCCGGTTTGTGAAGTCCAAAATAGACGGAGAAAATGCTACAGTTTGGTCCGAAAAATGATGTGATCTCCTGAAAAAAAAAGGTCTTCAGGGCTTCACATGCTAACTTCTCAGTGTCATTTCGATGGGCTCCCTCTCGAGCTCATGGGCCCTCTGCTGGGCCCACTGAAGCCAACGGCCTTCCTGAAGCCCATGGGCTCCCTAAAGTCTATGGTCCCCGGGGTCATTGTCCCCCCTGCCCCCCCTCTCGGCGGCCCTGGGCACATTATGTTTTGAATGTTTTCTAGACAATGTCATAACAGTCTAGTGCTTTCAATGAAAACAACAGACGCGTTGCGTTCATCGGGATAGTTATTCATAACCACTTCGTACTACCGATGAGTTTATTTATTGGTTTGACGTTTCGCTTCCCAAACCGGAAAGCTTCTTCAGAACAATTTTCGGCAGTGCTGCCCTTGCAGTTACAAAAAGATAAATGAGAAAAAAGTAATAGCAGAAGATACATAACAGTAAAAACATACGAACATCACAATACTTGTACTATTATACCCAAAAACATTAAAATGATGGAGCAATAACATTATATAATATTGAAAATTATGTCAGCGTGAGAAAAGAAATACTGAAAAATTATGTCACTAACAGCGTGAAAAAAAAATATTCGTAACAACTAGCTGCTTCACTAACAGTTTGAGAAAGTATGAAAAGGATGTAGTACAAAACATTATGTACTGGAAAAGGTTTTTAGCTCCACAGAGATTTATATTAATTGTTCCGTCCGAATATAAATCACTGTGGAGCTAAAAACCTTTTTCAGTACACAATGTTTTGCAATAGATCTTTTTTATGCTTTTTCAAACTGTTAGTGAAGCAGCCTAGTTGTTACGAATATTATTTTTTTTTTTCACGCTGTTAGTGACATATTTTTCAATATTCTTTTTTTTCGCGCTGTTAGTGACATAATTTTTCAATATTATATAAATGTTATTGTTTCATCATTTTAATGTTTTTGGGTATAATAGTACAAGTATTGTGATGTTCATATGTTTTTTACGGTGACCTATCTTCTGCTGTTATTTTTTCTCATTTATCTTGTTGTAACTCCAAAGGCAGCACTGCCGAAAAAAAGTTTAGTGCTTGCTGCTCGGCAAATTGCAAATAATCTGTTAACAATAGCTAAAAAAATTGCAACTTTATTTTTTGTCTTTTGCAATATATCATGAGAAAGAACATCTAATAATTTAGTTTGTGCCCTCCAGTGATTTTTGTGCTTATTTTGTGCACGTTTTGTGCTGGTCAAAACAGGTCATCCAAACTGAACCTTAACCGAAAAAGGTCTTAAAATTAAGTCATTTTTGCAAAAAACGCAAAAATTTTTTTGCCTTTTTGTTTCTGAGACCCCCGTCCAAAAACGCAAATTTTAACTCCTCACTCATGCCCCTCCTCTTTTGGAAAATTTTTCATTAGATATATTGAACTTTGAACAAAAACCTTCTGCAAAAAAACCGGTCGACCGGCCGGTCAACCGGCGATGATTTTGAAATTTACCGGTCGGGTCGGGTCGAGGAAATCCTGACCGGTTCCATTTCTGCTATAGACTACATACTACATTTTTTACAGGTCTATAGTCTATTATCAAACCAGGAAAAAATAACAGAATTTGCGGTTCAAGTTTGCGGAAGTAAAAAGCCATTTACGGTTGCGGAATAGAGTGTAAATTTGCGGTGCCCAGCACTGTTAATTTCACGACAAAACAAAAATCTCAGGAAAATTTTCAAGTGGATTATCATTTACTGCTAAAATATTGTAGGAGGCAATGTTCCTTTTTTCTTCAGCCTGGGTCAAATAAATCACTTACAATTAAAATTCAAAGACAAATTGCAAGATTTTTAACGTGTTTTTATAAAAGGAGGGAGGATTGAACAATTTAACTTTTTCGATTGACTTTATTAAAAATCTAGTTCTTTCAAATGGCTCTGAACACTTGCGAAATGTGATCCCATGGTATTAAAATAGCTTTTTATTTCAAAAAATTGCAAAAAATCGCCAAGCGGCTGAGGGCTTTGCTCCCAGCTCCCCGTCTGTGGTACGTTTTAGTTACATTAGCTTATTCAACACGGTTCCCAAGTTTGACACATGCACTTTTTGACTATTTTTACCTCTTATTTTCCAAAAGTGTTAAAAACCGCTGAAGTTGTTTCATATCAACAGGATATTTTCCAAAAGTGTTAAAAACCGCTGAAGTTGTTCCAATTTTCAAAAAAGGCGAAAGAGAGTTATGCAGTAATTATCGCCCTATTTCTATTTTAAATCCTTTTGCCAAACTATTTGAAAAGTGTCTGCTTGATCAACTAAACAATTATTTTGTGAGCAATAATTTGATTAGTCCAAACCAGTATGGTTTTAAGAAAAATTGCTCAACAAATGAAGCCGTTTTAGATATTTACAATAAGCTACTTGACAATATGGATAAAAAGCTCATTACATGTTCTATTTTCTTAGATTTAAAAAAAGCATATGATACCATCAATCACGCAATACTGATCAAGAAACTAGAAAAGTATGAAATTAGAGGATTACCATTACAGTTACTAGCAAGTTACCTGACTGACCGTCAACAGTATACTATTGTAAATCAATATAAATCCAAGTCAAGAGATGTTATTTGCGGTATTCCTCAGGGCTCAACTCTAGGTCCGTTGTTATTTAATATTTATATCAATGATCTACCACTTGCCTCAAATTCCACAATTCATCTTTTTGAAGATGATACAAACCTTACTCTCTCCCATTCTAATGTTTCAACACTGCAACAAAATATTAATGATGAATTAGTCAATGTAAGCAATTGGTTCAAGGTGAATAAATTATCAATCAACTTTAATAAAACTGAGTTTATGGTAGTGACAACAAAACAAAATAAACCTGAACTCAAAGTATCAATAGATAATAATCCAATCAAGCAATCACATCACACAAAGTATCTAGGTGTTCTCATAGACGACAATCTAAACTGGAAACAACAAATCAAGGAACAATGTTCAAAGGTAGCAAGGGGATCTTGGGCACTTAATCAATTAAAACACTTTGTAGATGAGCAAACCTTAAGATCTGTTTACCACTGCCTCATATACTCTCATTTACAATACTGCATAAGTAGTTGGGGGACTGCTTCAAAATCAACATTAGCACCTCTCTTTATTCTACAAAAAAGAAGCATCAGATTGTTAACTGGAAGTGGATATCGTGAGCATACTAATCCTTTGTTCTATCGAGCTAAATGCTTAAAACTCAAGGATATTTACTCTCTGGAAACTGCAAAGCTAATGTACAAAATTCACAATAATGTATTTTGCAAATTCAGATAAGTTTAACCTAATAAAAAACTGCTATACACATAAGACAAGATTGAGCCACAAAAACAACTTCTTTCTTCCAAGAACTAGAACAAGATTAGGGCAAAAGTCTCTATCATTCGCAGGAATTAAAATTTGGAATGAAATTCTAAGCAGTATAAAAGAAGTTTCATTCTACAGATTTAAAAAAGCTGTTAAAGCTCATTTTTTATCAAACTATGAAACCGATAAAAGCTAGAATAACAGCTTTCTATCAGCAATGCAGTAGTAATTACAGGAATCATAGTTGCATATTTATGCTTGAGTTCAACAATAACCTATTCTATTGCTTGAATGGCATGAGATTGGTGCACTAATCTATCACACATTTCTACAATACGTCATCTCTCATTTTGATGTGCCCTTGAATTATTAGTAATTTTGCAGTAACTGACTGAGGTTGATATATACTGGTATTGGAAATTGTACCAGTACTAATGACATATTGGCAAACAATACAAAACAAAGCAAGGAGGTTTTTTTTTCACTCCAATTGCCCACTTTAAATTCTATAAAAGATAAATAAGCATTATGAACTTTATTAATTTTATTTTCTATCCAATCTGCAGTTACAGTATTTTTATTTTTTTTTATTTTTTAGTATGCTTAGAGTTAGAACAATTCTAATGTTGCCTTGCACTTTCTTTACATGGTGACTGTGAGTTTTGCATAGGTGGGCACAAGTCCGTTAATCGTTAATCCGTTATTAACGAAGCTAACTTTTTCATTGACTCGTTAATCCGTTAAAAAGTTTTTTCATTTTAACGGACTAAATTAACTTCCGTTAAGTTCTGTTAACGGACTAAAGTAACTTCCGTTAAGTTCTGTTAACTTACGTTAAAGTTATTATCGTTAATATCTTGTGCCACTTATTCATCGTACCGGTACAAACCAGTTTGCACTGGTAACACTTGTTGCGTATTACCACGAGTTTTATAGAAGAATGCGAAGAACGGAGCTCTTTATTGTGGCAAATAATAACCTACAGCCTCATAGGTCTATTAATTATCGCTGTTCACAATTTTTAAACATTTTCCGATCGCAGCTTCGTTAGTGCATTTGAACTTATTTTTATTTTAAAATCATATAAGACTGTTAAATGTAACTTCCAAAACACAAAAAGACCACCATAGCAATAAATATTTTTTTACAATCAGCTCAACAACGTCAATACGCGTTCTAGAAGCAAGTGAATGAAAAGAAATGTAAATTACACGCCAAATATTAACAAATTAACGGACTTTATTAACTTCCGTTAATTAAAGCTGAAAATAACGGATTAACGTTAACGGAGGTGTGAAGTTTGTTAACGGACTAGTGGTTAACGAAGCTAACGTTTTACGTTAACTTGCCCACCTATGGAGTTTTGTGTATACACTGTACAAAGTGTACATATCTTTGCAACACTTTGTTTTAATTTTGCGTAAAATTTTTTATCATAGAAAGTAGCAGACTGAGAAAATCTAGAAGCTGCTTTTTTAACCTTAACTTGGTGAGATGGCAGTAGACTTAGATGACCTTTCGGTCCTTCGCTGTCTCCTCACCAAGTGACTAAATATCGCTTTGACTCTGCAAGTTTGTGTGTTTGGTTTTAAAGGAATTGCATATTTCGATGCTTTGGTGATAGACCTAGAGGAAGTTGCAGTTTTTTCTTGTGATATGACGTCACTTGGTAAATAAATAAATATGATGATGATGATCTTCTACCTTTAGCAAAATCCTGGTTAATTGCCAACAACGGTCAAGGCATTAGATCTTCCATTCTGCGATATCTTTGCCCCACAACAAGTTCCTCTTTCGAAAATTTTTGATAACGTCATTGCAGGTAATTTGTGGTTTGCTCTTCCCCCCCGAATCAAAATCCTGGTTACGCCTATGGTTACAATGGTTACTTATCACCGTTACAGTCACATCTGACGTCACAAGCCAATTCTTTGTTAGGCTATTTTTGGGTTTAGGTTTAGTGGTAGTTGACGGGAACGCGGCGTAAACAAGTATAGAACCCTTGTATTATTGTAGGTCGTGATTCATGTGTATTTCAACTTTGCCGGATACGGGTGAATTAGTCATCGATGTGGAATTTTTTCAAACTTTGAGGTCCACGATATTTTCTTAGAATTATGTGATTTTTTCAGTCAAAATCCTTTTTCTCGTGTTTTGTATTTTTACCAAATGTAGGAGACAAACAAGTTAGTTGAGATTTAGTGCGTTCAGGGAAGGACAAAATATTTTCAGTAATTGCTCTACCTTGCTTTGTTCTACTTTGTTCTGCTGCACCGTGCTCTGCTCTGCCCTGCATTGCTCAGCATTGTTTTGCATGATCTGGTAGCTTGCTTTGTGTGTGTATGGGACTTGTGGGTTCTCTATTCGGGTTTATGGGAGTGTAGTTTTACGTATGTTTTTTCGGGTTCGTGCGCTTTATGTCTTTGCTGTTCGGAGCTGTTGTGCGTTCCATTGGCAATATAACTCGTGATTTCCCTTTTGACTGGATCGTGTTTTCGTCTGTGAGCTAAAACCTACGCGCGAGCCGTTCTCCCATTGTCTTAAAGATTCGAACTCGCAACTTTTCGTTAGCCGCCACAGGTATAATCACTGAAACGCGCGCCCCCCCTTCACCGTCAAGGTCGCAACTCACTGCCTTGTTTCTTTTATCTCGACACTAGTTATAATTAGAGTAGATGCTAAGTTTAGGTTATCAATATGTTTAATCCTATCTCTAAAACTAACTTTAACTATCCCTAACCTACTTTGATGTTTGGTTTGTGACAACAGATGTGATTGCAACCGGTAGAAAATATCGATATCGATTTGCAACCGGAGGAAAATTGATATTGTTCAAACACATTTTGTAATCTTATCTTAGTGAATAAATGGAGTAATTGTAGTTGAAATTCGGAAGAAAAATTTTCAATTACAATTACAATTATCGACGTTTGAAAATTTTCAGTTACAATTAGAATCTTAGTGAATAATGGAGTAATTGTAATTGAAATTCGGCAGAAAAATTTTCAATTACAATTACAATTATCGACTTTGGAAATTTTCAGTTACAATTAGAATTACAGCAAAATTGTGTAATTAATTACAATTTTATCAATTACAATTATAATTTTTCCAAGCCTGCTAGCATAACTAGATGAGTGCTTGATGTTCCTATAAGGTCCATAGAGCAGTTCATAACAGATGGCTGGCATTTATATCATTTTTCTTGCAGGCCTGTTTCAAGCAATCATCCGGGGGTGAATCATATTTAAATAGAGCAAAGACCTTTATTTAAATACGATCTATATTCTATACTCCTTGATGATCGCGGTAACGCATGAATCAGGTTTGTACGAAAATAATTGGTATATAGGCCTATTGTTGTAAGCCATGGCTGTTTAATCAACAATTAGCAGAGAGGCCATTTATTTTATTGCTTGTAGTGAAAATTATTAAAGAAGTTTTCAATTTTGATGTTAACCCTATTTTGCACGGGAGGGGAGACAAAAATTCCCCTCTTGCTTTTTCGTGATAAATCTTTTTAGAAATAAGCTTTTTTATTTCAAATTAACTTGACTTTAAAGGTGCGTTAGCACAGAATGCGACGCAACGCAAAGCGAAGGTTGGTAACCTTCGCAAGTGGTTGCTCTCGTCATTTGTTCAAAATAGGCCAACCATTCATCACCAATTTTGTTTAGGTGAGGTTAAGCAACTGCTTGCGAGGTTTGCGACTGGTTGCAATCTTTCGCAAAGTTTCGAAGAAGTCACATTTTGGTTGCTTTGCGTCTCTTCGCGTCCGTTATAAACGCATCTTCAGTCAAATTTCATTACAAATAACGCCTGAAAATTTGAAGTTGCTAAGGTAAAGGGAAGTTTCCCAATTTTAAGATTTGCCAAAGTCACTTTTCAAAATCTAAAACTTAAATGACGTCACATGACGTTTTAGTGACGTAATCACATTTACTTAAGCATTTTATAATTTAGTATCAAATAAATGTATTTACAAACTTTAAACCGTCTATGACGTCATTTTTTGAAGATACGACTCTGATGTCACTGTGAAAACGTCATCATCTCAAAACCTGTGATGACGCATCATTATCTCTAAACAAATTTTTCTAAACAAGTTTGGTTAACACCAACCGGCATGCCAAATTTGCTGTTCCACATATTTACTTTAGGAGTTGTATTAGAAGGGCATACATCACTTTTGCCTCTCCCCCCCGGGTAAAATGCGTTGGTCAAATTGCCCGTGTAAAATAGAGTTAACTTCTGCTGAAATATTCTGTCATGTGGTAAAATGCGTTCATTTGCTTTTCGACTTGTTCATGAGGCAGTTCATTTGCTTTTCGACTCTTTTAAATGACCTGAAAAGTTCAAACATTTTCGGATACTAATTGAATCGTTATTGTTGGTACAATTGAGTCGGAAGATTGCGCGCTGAAAGTGATGAGAGAATTTTGAACTATCACAAACAAGCCATTGAAAAAAATTGTACAGTATACCGATACACTTATTTTCATCCTAGTTAATGTTAATTTCTGGAGTAATTAGATCAGGGCTATTATAAATGATTTTACAGTCAGTTCAACTCAAAGAGCCTAAAAGTGACAGGTTAGCTGCCAGTAGCTTAACCAAAAGTGGGTGAAGGGAGCTAAAGCTCTTTCATTGACCTGTCGTCAAAAGTACCCAATACAACATTTTCCACACTTCTAAAACGTACTTTTGCAGTGATAAAAACTCTAAAGTGGTTTGAAGCCACTTTTGAAACATATATTGTAGGGAAGGCTAGTATTCATCAAAATATAGCTTACAAAGCAGCAAAAATTTTGAAAAATGGCTGAAAATAATCAATCGAATTTGATCGCTTGATGCAAAATGCTTAACGAGGGCTTCATAAAAAAAAAACTATGGGGTTGGAGGGTGTTCAATACTTAATTTAGTTAATTAACAATTGCTTCTCTCAATTCTCGTTTACCTCTTTCCCCAAATTGTCTTTCGTTATAAAATGCAAATAAATTATGTTAATATTTTTTTTTTTTAATGGTAAGTTATGATTTTATTAATTACCGGCTTGTAATAAAAAGAATGATATTTTCCCATTAGCCACCGTCCATACAAACTAATTTACACAGCCAGTTTAATCATGCTTTTGCTGTGCTAATTTCTATGCCAAAAAAATTTTTTTTGTAGGGGTTTATTGTTTTAAACAAATTTCTTGTATAGTTTTTTTTTCGGATGTTGTAGTGGTGCAGATGAACCCACAGACACATTGGATCACTGAAACCTTTTGAGCATGTGCGGATTCTTTCAAGCAAGAAATAGTCATTGCAATAAAAAGTGTGCGGATAGTCCATTATTTAGCATCTGACGCTGTCAAGTGACGGAGAACAAATATGCAATATAACAACAACTTTCCGATTGCATTCCATCTTTTCTTTAGCGCAATGATGCCATTTTGGCATCGCAGTCAGATTGAAATTAATGTCAGAGTTTGTTGCAGCTTTCTCGCCATTTGGCATACATTTTCTAACTTTCTAACTATCAGATACTGACGCTAAGTCTTAATTTGAGACAGAAATCGATTTCATTATTTTCATTCTTCTTTTATGTTGATAATTGCATATGTTTATTTTGTTTTAATATAATACAATACAATACAATCTATGAATTTTTCGTGGTTTTATTGCTGTATTTAATGATTTTGTGTCAACCCTTAATGTTTCACCTTTTATGAATTGTCAACACAAAATCATTGGCTAATATTTCTTTGGTTTGACTTTGAATATCTGGATGCCTCATCAACAATCTGCTCATAATGATTCATTTACTATCATAACACAGTGCACGTCACAGGAAAAAATTAAAAATTTAAAACTCTATAATCTGTTTAAGTTCAATTAACCTTGCATGATGGTTGCAAGCAACATCATTTTTAGATATCCGTTTATGCTCAAAATGGCTTGTACTCGCAGTCGCCAGTGTCAAGATTTTTGAAATAATCTAATGCGAAACAACCCTAAATTATTGCCTTGTTGCAAGTTACAAGCGCTCAGCAATCGTACTGCAGAATATTTTAAACAGCACAAATGCAATACATCAAGTTAAATAAAATATTTTTGAATTCAGATATGCATTTAAAGGATGGTTTACACTTCATGCGCAGTTAACTGTCACATTGGCTTACGTTGATATAAGTCTAATCATGGGCGTCGGCAAGGGAGGGCCATGGCCCCCCTGGATTTTCACACACTCTCTCTTAAACCTACCAAATTACAAAAATTCTTCCCTTTTTAGTAGTTAAAACTGGCTTTATTCTTATTACCCCCCCCTGAAAATTTTTCTACCGAAGCCCTTGAGTCTAATTGGTTAACCCTAATGTGAACTAACTTTCGTTTTCTTTTAGTATCAACAAAATACACAAACGTGACTTTTAACTCCGCTCATCGTGTAAACCAGCTTTCAAAAATAAAACTTTGAAATTATGATCAACTCAACCAAAGTATCTCGTTTAATTTTTATCAATTAGATTCATAAATTTTCTAAATAACATTAAGCTTCCTTCTACTGTCACGGCACCTGATGCTAAGGCAACTACTGCGTTTTTCTTGCCTGTGATTACATTTATCCAGGTCGTGGAAGTCATAGTTATCTTAGCATCAAACTCTGAAGGAATCAATGGGAGTTCTGTAATATACTCTAAAATACAGTTTCGCATGATGTAAGCATAACTTTCATTGATATCTGAAAAGTCGAAAACTAACTTCAGCAGTTCGTTACTGTCGCAAGATTCCGCCGCAAATCGATATTGAAATCTCGCCATTAGATCTTCCATTTTTGATGTTTCGATTGCGACTCGTTTTCTTTCTTCCGGTACCGCTATCACTAAACCTGAATCCAACTCCGCAGCATACGTCAGGTAATAGTTTCGTTCAGGATAGTTCATGGATTGCTTTGCCAACATTTTCATAGCGGTTGCAGCCACATTTTTTGCTTCGGTATGCACACCAGAGTTGAAATCAGATGCTTGGATTACGTCTGATGCAAGCTCCAAGCTCCACTGTACATCTTCTTTTAGTAAAACTCCCGTTTGAGTAAATTGTAATTGAGATTTTTCCAGTGTTTCTTTGGCGAAATTCAACAGCCTTTCGACTCCGGAAGTTGTTGCAGTAAAATCTTCACTCATCATCTTCGCTAATCTTTCTGCTCGTTCACTTTTGGAAAGTGGATTTAAATAAGCCGGGTTACCTCCAAACCAACCAAGTAAGCTATTGAAAATGCTTCGAACAGTCCATGAAACTTTACCGTAACGCTGTTGCAAAAAAGGATGAGATGCAAGCGAAGGAGGAAGATTCACTTTTCTCACTACTTCATCTACATCAAGTCCTTTGTTCATCCATCGAACCGTTTGATCGAATACAAATTGAATGGCATCTCTGTAATGGGTAATTCTATCAAAAATGATATCTTCTCCAGATAAAGGTTTCATATGTCCAGGAACCATGTGCGCTGCTCGCAAATGACGGACCAGATCTAGACTTTTGTACCATTTTTGGCTATCGCGTAGCGTGCTGCCGCGGATGGGATAAATGTTCGGAAAAAAGTTGTAGATGTTGTCTCCAGGCAACACTACACGCCAGTCAGGTATCCAAACTGTCGATAGGTCATTTGTCTCCCCCGGTGTGTGGATTAGTGTGATTGAAACGCCTAAAAATTGGCTTCAAATGACGAATTTTATTGCGTCACTGAATTGAACTCGAGCAGCGCAAACGAAGACTTAAGCGCAATAGCGTCAAGACCTGGTTTAGCGCAATCAACTATAATCGGCCTAGCGTCAAGACCCGGTTTCTAGGTGTTTAAAACGTTCAGGCAGCTGTTCCGCAGTCCACAGATAGCGTCTCACATCGTTCCCTTTTCAGGGCCTCTTCTTGGTTGGAGTGTCTGCTTTTTGCAGAATCAGGTCAAAAAAATGTCAAATTCGAAAGAATCGTACCAATCAACGAGTTTATATTATGTAACCACAAGACCGTCGTTTTCGCCTACATACAAACTCTTTGATTTGCACGGGTTGCAATCTTTTGTAATTTGGAACTTTTTTGCATGACTCAGCAATAAAGAGGCACCAAAATTAAAAGCTGGACTTGAAAAATATAGCCTACATTCAAAAATGCTTTTGTTTCAATACGAAAAAAATAGACACCGAGCCGAGACCCACCAAAGACTTTCAAACAGGACAAAAAAAGGGTTCATATTGTGCACCGCAATTCCTGATCTTAAGAAAAAATATTGCAGCATTAGCAGTTAAGCTGCTCATTAATTAAACTTCAGATATGTCTTCAATTTTCATATAAGCGTATATATGTGAACAAAGGGATCTTTCAACCAGCTCAGCAGTAAAACCCCATTACACAGTAAGCATTCCTTTGCTATCATACTATAGCCTAAAAAATAAAGTATTTTAAGAAGTAGATTAAGAGAAACAAACAATTGCGCCGATCTCTTCCTTTCTCTGTTGGCAGTGTCCAAATTTCTGCATTTTCAAACCTGCTATTTGAAATTTTGCTTCGTTTTCGAAAGTAGTTGTGGCTTTCACAACTCTATTGTACGATTCCGGTGAAACTTTGGGAGTGCTGGAAACTTTGCTATCTACAGAACCGCTACCATCGCGGTTCAAATGTACACCGAACTGACGACTTGTCCGTTTGAAACCAGCTCCAGTTGAAATTTCTGCAGAATATAAAAGAATTTTGAAATCGTTTTCTTCAAAAGAGAAGCTGTAAAAAAGAAGCCAAAGTGAGCACAAAAATTAGCAAAAAAAAAAAATGTTGGTATTTGCAGGGGGGCCGGTGAAACAAAGCAAATGCAAAAAATGGTTATTCAGTAAAACAATTAAGATTTACTTGATTATAAACTTCTATAATTCTTATTTTCATTAAATCAAATGGAATAAACTCTTAATGAAAAAAATATATATATATATGTATATACGTACTAACATTAAACATATTAAAAAATTATCTTGGAAACCGGATTGACTTAGTGATAATGTTCAAACAAGTTTTGCATAATGTCTACGCAGTAGTTGTTCATTCAAATTATGTCATCATTTGAAACAATATGGCACTACAAAGATAATAGTGCATATTTTCCAAAACTTTGCTGTTTATGAGCAAAAAAGAATGGAGTTTGCTTCAGTTTTGTTTGAATAGATTTGACATTTCCTAGATTTATGGCTACTTTGATTAAGCAGTTGATTATTCATTCGTTTCGTTGCTTTTGGTAAGCTTTACCTTCACAAGCTAGTTTGGTATAAATTGCCAGTGACGTACATTTATTTACTCATCGCACTCAATAATTTGTTGAAATTTTTTTTATGCAAAATCTTACTAAATTGCTCCCATTCATGTGCAGTTCTGGAGTTCATGATAATCTGTATATCGTCCCGAAGTTTCTTGTTTTCATGCAAGTCTAAGAGGTACGAAGCTCCAAGAATATGATCTGTTAAGTTAAGACAGTGGCGTTTGCGTTTTTACATTGAAAAACCATCCGGTTGGCGTATTTATAATTTTACGGAAATATAGTAAGCCCAACAGTACAGCAAATTACACTGTAAAAGAAACGGAGTCATGATGTTTGATTAAAGTGGCATTAATTTGCAATGGCGCTATTAAATAGTGCTTTGTGTCGTCATTAAAACACAGTAAAAGTGTTACTGACTTTGAGCAAACTGTGGTTTTTGTAAATCAACTCATGCGGCCAAATAGCATTTGAAAGGGTAGGAGCAAAACTTTACCGCTAATGTAAATTTTTTTGGATTTATTGATGGCAGTAACTTGTTTTTTGAAAAGCTTAACAAAAGATTCAGCGCTAACTATACTGTAAATTGAAAAATTTGCTTGGGGGCGAGACGGCAAATTCCTGGTAGCAAATTAATTTTTTGCAACTTTTAAGAAAAATCTTGCTTTAAGAGTGTCTAAAAAGTGTAATTGCAAGGCATGTCTTAAGCCTGTTTTACACTGGCGATAGCTGTCGGGCGTCTTCAAATTTTTGCAGTCGTACGATCAAAAAGTGCCCGTTTTACACTGACCATCAATTTCGTATGATTGCAGGTCCACAAACGTAAAAAGCATCACAACCAATCGTTCACAATCTTTTATGGCTTGTGGCCCCCTTCTATAAGCTCTCAACATCATTGGCCCCCGGCTCGACGGTTTTGGGTGGCTTTTCGATAGGCGGGTACTACCATCTCGAAGGGAGAGCGCTTTTCTTCAAGTATTCTATAGAGAGGAAAAACAAGGAATATCGCAGTGGTCCCCTGGTTAAAGTGCCGTGGTCCCCGGTTGAGAACTCCTGTATAGACAGTATCTCTTGTTAGCTACAAGAAACACAAACCTTTTGCAGTCTGGGCTGCTTGCAGTCGCATGAAATTTGTCGTGGAGAGTGAAAAGGGCCAATCTTTTGCGTTTAATCAAGTGGTCGTACGACCAAATTCGTCGTACGACAAGACGCAAGGAGATGCGGCCAAAATTTGTATCGTACGACCAAACGTCCGACTACGACCAAGAGTGAAAGGCGCCATTCAAATCGATGCAATCATGTGGTCTGACTTCTACTGTCGTACCAAATTGGTCGCCAGAGTAAAACGGGCCTAAATGTTTCTCTTTAAAGGCTAGGTGCCATTGGCTCTTAAATTTGTCTACATACTGTATTGTAAGTCGACATCGTTATAATGTCACTATACGATTATGTCAAATTGCTGCATCAAGCCAACTCATCCAATCAAGCCTTTAGAATCAAAACTGTCGTTAAATTAACGTCAAAGTCAATTTACTTCGTCTTACGCAAGCATGTAAAAATGACGCAAGCACTATATTAGCGGCTTTTACCGATCACGCGTATTTGAGCCTCAGAAATACGCTTATCATTTGACGGCATGCATTTTTCTTTTTTTTCTTTTTTGCATTTTTATTGAAAAAGAGATCATGCGTATTTCCGCTCAAAAATATGCGTGATCCGTAAAAGCCGCTTAAGCGTTAAAAAATTGCGCTTGCTGCGACGTTATTTTGCCAAGTTTTGCAACAAGAAAAAAAAATTCACTTAGCACTCAGCAAAACTGAACTTCAAACCTTCATAAATTTTCAAAGATTTTACGCATCAATCAAACAGCGGACGATTTAATTACTTAAGTTAGCGAGAATAAACAGATTTGCTTTTACACTGTCCACTTTGCACGGTATTAGTGGCATAATGTAGACTCTATAAGAAGGTTAAATCAAAAATATTTATAACTAAACGCAGCAATATGCAGCAAAAAATTCCAAACTAGGAGTCTCGGATTTATATCTTTCTATATATTTATTAAAGTGAATTTAGATTCTCCGAAGGTGAATTTTAAGCAACCTCATACTCTCAACAGACTATCCCATTTAATCAACCAACATCATTCGATTTATTTTTTGATTCCTCACAATTTTCCCTTGCAAAACAATCATGATAATAAGCATAAAATTACCTGCATGAAAATGAGAAATGATGATGGCTTTTAAGGGCTTGGAAGTGATTTTTCTGAACTCTTTAAAAACGTCTACACATGCTTGTCCAGATTCGGTTGAATCCACAATTATAATTCCATCCGTTCCTACAAACAAAGCATCAATCATGGCAAAAACATAGATTGAATCAAATAGTAATATTTTTGCTAAAACGTAAGCTGAGAGCTGTCAAAACTCAAACTACCGATTAAAATGCAATTTTGAAGCCCTTCAAATTCTGAATATATACGGAAATTCTGCTTGCGAATCAAGCGATTACAAAGCAATAGAAAGAAAAACACTGGCAGCGAAGAAGAGTGTTTTTGTGAGGCATTTTGGTTTAGAAGTATTTCGATTTTCTTCTTTCCAAACTTAAAATAAATTTACGTACGGTTAATCAACGCTGTTTTGTTATAGATGCTGGTAGGTACAAACAGTTGAGATACTGTCATTGCTACCTCAAGTATTTCACAATTTCAAACCAAAAAAATTGAGCAGCTATCTCTTTAAAGCACTTATGTGCTGGAGATCATCTTATTTTTACCTTCAATCATCATCATGTTAGCAATGGCGTAACCAACCGCGACATAAACATGTTCTGTAACGTTAACGACTTGGGGTTTGTTGTAAAATACGCTTTGCTGCAGCATTTCTTCGTATTGCTCATCTACTTTTGCAACTACCTCTTCATCTTTTTTTGAAAAAAGTATTGTATAAGCCACAGCAATCACAATAGCAAGCCCGGCTATCTTTAAAAACAAGGAAGTCATTTGTCTAGTATTGTAGCAGTTATAATAGTCTGAAAATGACGAAGAAAAATTGTAAAAGCAGTATAAAGCTCAAAGAGAATGTCCGGAACTATAGTAAAAATAATTTTGATTTGTGACCCAAAATTGCTGAAGAAAGAACCTAAAATTTACAAAAAAAAGTTGATTAGTAAATAAAGGGTTTTTCGCTGGTAGATGTAAAGTATAGGCTATTTTAACGATCACGCCTATTACGAGTGGATATACTGTAGCTGGCTTACCACGTGCGCATAATACGCGTGCTAACCCTATTTTACACGAGGGGGACATTTTTGACCCTCCTCTAAGTTTTTTGTGATAAATCCTGCAGAAAAAATCGTATTGACTTTAATTCAAAATTTATCACAAATACCTCCGGAAAATTTGAAGTTGCTAAGGTTACGGTAAGTTTTCACAAGTTTTGAGGTTTTCCGAAATCACTTTCCAAAATTTGAGCATATTTTAGTCATTACTTAACTTAAATGATGTCAAAACACGTTTTTGTGACGTAACTAACTTGGCTTAAACATCTTATCATTTAGTATCAAAAATCAATCCTATGTACAAAAATTTGAACCGTCGGTGACGTCATCACAAAAATTACGTAATTTTTCGAAAAATGGCCGCCACGTCACAATGATGATGCACCAACTCAAAACCAATTTTTCCAAAAACTTTGGTGAACACCAACCCACATGCCAAATTGCGTGCTCTCAGCATGACTTTAGTTTAGGTGTTAGAAAGGAGCAGGGGTGCTGAGAGCCAAACGTGGGCCCGGGGTCAGCTCAAATTTTAGGTACCTCCGGTTTTGTGAACTCCAAAGCAGACGGGAAAAATGCCACAGTTTTGTCTGAAGTTTGACGTGATCTCAAAAAAAAAAGAGTTCTTCGGTCTTCCACATACCGTACTGCTTTTTCAGTGTCATTTCGATGGGCCTTCTTCTGGGCCCCTAAACCCAACGGGCCCCATGATGGACCCCCCTGAAGTCCATCAGCCACATGATGGGCACCCTAAAGTCCATGGGCCCCGGGGTCATTGTCCCCCCTGCCCTACTCTCGGAAGCCCTGGATAGGAGAGCATTATGCCTTACCAGTGTGTAAAATGCGTTGGTTATATACACGTTGTAAAATAGGGTTAAGTAAAATGGGCCTCAAAAGAAAACAAATATCTTTTGAAACGCTGAAGTATTACTGTATTTTGTAAAACGGGCATAAAATTTCAAACAAAGACAACTGTTACTTACTGATATCTTATAAATACTGTTTGCTTGGTGCAGGTGCCCTTTTGTTTCGATTGCCAAAATCTGGTAACACCCCAACCCCCCTCTTTTAATGTTTAGAATTCTGAATTCTTCGAAAAATTTAAATCTGCTATACCGTTAGCTTTTTCGCCATATAGATCTATAAAAAAATAGACTTGATCTACAGTGTACCGATATGCAATATTTCTAAAATCAAATCAAAACTTTCATTATCCTCGCTGTATTTGGTTGAGCCCATTTCCGGGTCATCGGGTACGAGCAACACAACTCCTTTCGAAGAAATGTTGTGAAGGTGCTGAGTCGTTGGCAACACTGTGTCCAATTTGATCGGCCCGAGATATGAACCTCAGACCTCCCGCTCCAGAGACAAACGCGTTACCGATCGACCAACTGGCCGGTTGCAAAATACTTATTTACTTGAAATGTTTTTTGTTGTAGCTTGTTTTATTTTCTATCCGGGCGTACATTTATTGCGCGCACCACATAAAGTTTTACCTGAACCAGAACTAGTATAAAATTCTGCAAATTTAAGCTTGGTTTTTCTATTTCTGCTCTGCCTAGAATTACTGATAAATAGTTCGGTAAATTCCAGCCATTCGATTTACTATAAGTTTTGTACAGTAACGATAACTCAGCTCTGTCGGCACGGTGTAATCATTAACCAATGAATGATTGCAGCCAATACCTGCAAGCTCGCTAGAGTGCAATAATGATATCAAGCGAATAGAAGAAAGAGAATTGATCTGAAACTATGATAGCAAAAACATAAGGGCGGAAATTTACTCAATTTGTTGATGAACACCAGTCCCTATTCTCGATTTAGAGGATACAAGAATCTTGTTTTGTCGGTTGTATATAATACTGTAGTCACAGTTTTCAAAAAAATTGTTGGTTATTATACGATTCAAGTGTTTAACATATGAAGTATCAACTATTAATGAATACTTGTTGCGATTTACAAACAGTTTTTTGTTGAATGGTGAATTCTTAAATGGAGATCTACCCCGATTTAAAAACCAGGACTGTTTTGTGATCCTCGCACGGCAGCGATGCAGTGGTTTATAACTAACGTCCGAAGTAACGGGTAAGAAAGCTACGCCAAACTCTCCCAATCCCTCTCTCCTTGGACTAGCTGCACACTTGAGTTATTTTTTGATAAAAAGTGTATTTTTGTAATGAATGAATAAAAAATGGAGGATGCAAAATAGTCTTTAAATCGACTTGAAAAGTATTTAAGGACCTTTCTTCAAAGTCATATAGCTGTTCCCCCGCAGTCAATAATCAAAATCCAAAGAAAGGGATCGCAAAATGCAGCTTCACAAACATACTTCACACAAAATGACGCTGGTCAATTCAGTTCTTAGTAGTCACAACCAGAGGTGGACAAAGTAGTCGAAAAATCTACTTAAGTAGAAGTATTGTTACTTACTGAAAAATGCCTTTCAAGTAAAAGTAGAATTATGGCGAAGCATTTCCATTTAAGTAAAAGTAGGAAAGTAGTCAAAATTAATTCTCCTTAAGTAATGAAAGTAGAAAGTAATTTCGAATTTCACGTGTTTGTTAAGTAATTTCGAATTTCACGTGTTTGTTTATTCTTCGAAGGTTTGCTGTTGTGACGCTCACGATCAGTGTTCAAGCAAAGCCATACTTACGGTAGCATATCAAAAAATCAAAGTTTTATTATTCTCTTGAAATTACACCGAAGCGTGTTACGAATACGATTTAGTAGGGACTCTGGGCTCATCTCCGCGCCTAGACAACACAGCTTGAGAAGAAATGTCGCAGAGATGGCGAGTTGGTTAAATCATCATTAAAAAGGATTGGCTAGGTGTTTACTTCTACTTTACATAAAAGTCATTACTACTCAAGTAGCGTTACTTCGAGAGGATTTTACTTGAAGTAAAAGTAGAAGTATCAGAAATGAAAAATACTTAAGTAAGTCGCTCGTTACCGAAAATACTACTTAAGTAGTCTACTTAAGTAGAACTACTTCGTTACTGACCACCTCTGGTCACAACCCTCTTTCAAGGCTCCAAGCACGATTAAATAAGTCACTGAACAGTAATAGCACGTGGTACAGTAGATCGTCTTCTTTTATAGCACCAAAGAGCCGGAAATTAAAAATCAAAAGTTGCCTGCTGGCAACCTGAAGTCGTCTCGAAAATCAGACGAAGACCTTCTAGCACAAAGATAACGATTCCTAAAAGGCGGTTCTAATAGATACGTTATTCTATACAAGTCGCAGAATTGCAAAAAAGCAATAATTTATCAAACAAAATTGAACGAAGATTAGATTGCAATTGGGTTTTTACTCTCGTGGTATCTAATAATTTACTATTAATGCTTTGACATTTGCAGGCCAGAGTTTTAATATTTAATCGTTTTTCGTGCTTCTAGCCTAAAAGCTATCAATGCGGAAGCCTAGCAAAGAGCCACAAAAATGGCAACTACTTCAAAAGAAGCAATGAGAAAAAGTTGTCCTTCCACGGAATTCGAATCTGCTGCCTTTGGATTACCGGTCCCCTGCTTTATCACTTATGCTAGAGAGGATGTCTCTTCGCATGCTTAATTTTAGCTATTTAACCCAGCACTGAGATGTTGATAATAATTTAATAGTGATATTTTGAAGAGATAGAAAGCTTTAGAGATGCAAATCTGAAAAAAATCTTTGAACCTGGAGTTCGGATTGCTGAGAAATAAACTAGTCAGTAAGTAAGAAGATAGCAGAGTTACCACTTCCACTATACCTACCAAAACTTCCCATTTCATTCTTTGAGCAAGCAATTGTTAGGTTTATATTGCTCAAAGAAGCAAAGTTCCTAAACAAATCTTGAAAAAACACATAAGTTTTCTCACTCATCTAAAAATTACTCATACATAAAAAACACCTTCCAAAAAAAAGTTTTTTTACAACACTATAGTCAAAGATAATAGCGAAGTGCACTACTGCTTTCTTAATTTTTTATTTCGTTTTATCTATATATTTGTGTGCTGCAAAGCAAGAGGGTTGTTTACAGGGATGTGGAAGCGGAAGCGGAAGCACTTTGATGAAAGAGGTTGGAAGCGGAAGCGAACTCGGAAGCGAAAGTGTTGAAAAGGAGCTGGAAGCGGAAGCAATTTTTTCAAAATCAGGCGCTTCCGGATTTTCAAACTTGCAACAACCGTTGGGGTAAAATGTAACAATAATAATAATAATAATATAAAATCGACACCTAGGGCATGGTATGGAATGGAATGGAACGGAAATTTCGGTATGGAATATGGAAGATGCCAAAATGAATTGGAATGAAAGATTTTAAGAATGGAATTGAAGACATTCTTCCATTCTTCCATACCAATTCCATTCTAGATTTCGTGCATTGTATTTACAGAAAAATACATACCGATGTCGGATGGTGAAAAATAATATTGTCACAGAAGTATTCAACTTCAATATCTACGCGTATTATTTGTCGACAAATGGCGGTACTTTGGTTGTTTGTATTGCCATACAGCATACGTATTGCATCATAGTAAGTACATTGCAACTTGCAGCATTGATGTTATAGTTGACGACTTTGACAGGTTTGACTTGTTTTTTTTTTTTGTTTGTTTTTGAGACTGACGATTTGCCAAGTCCTAAATTTTGTTTTCTTACATCGTCACAAAAACTCGTATTTGCTATTTCATTCCCGTTTCAGCTTAATTTTATTTACATTTTTAGTTTTTCAGCTTACATTAATTCTTTTTAAAGTTAAAGCTTGGTATTTTTATTACGTTAAATGTTCTTTAGCAGTTTGGTTATGACAAATTTTATAGTTGATATGAGAGCAAACTTGTACGGTAATCATTAAACCATAGGCCAAACCACAAGGGTCCCGGCCCTCTGCCACCCCCCAATTGAAATGCTAAAATTGGTAAAAATGATGACACAAAGCTTATTGTTTATTCAGTTTCTTTTAGCATTTTTCAAGTGCAACAGTACATGCGTACAACAGCAATTAGCAATAACATTGATATCCATAGCCAGGGGTACGGTCCCTCTCAATTTAATTTTTTGCCAACCAATTTAAGTGTACGGGCAGGGAGAAATTCAGTGTTTTTGTTCTAAAAGGTGCAATCTCAATCCCTCATCTAACGTTTTTGTGCAATAATATGTTGTAGGCCCTATCTAACTTTTGCATTGCCATAACGTGATTACTAACCATTTATTGCATCTAATGCACCAACTTGAAATAACTTTAAAATCCACTTCTACCACCTACCAACTTTAAATAACAATCCACCTTCATTTTGTCAGTTTTCACGCAACAAAATGCTTTTGAAACAAACTTAGCTGGGGGAAATGCTTATTGAACAAATTAATGAAGTAGAATCGTGGGTACCTGGGCTCCTGGTCGTACATATTCCTAAACTGGTTGTTTTCATGACAAAACAAAAATCTTCTAAGGCAAATCTTCGAGTGAATGATTTAATGTTAAAAATGTTGCAGAAAGCAATGTACCTTGATTCCGCTGACCAGGCCAAGTCACAAAATTTAACCCCAAAATGAAAGATTTTAAACGTGTTTTGGACTTGACCTGTAAGGAAAGGGAAGGATTTGTTAAATTGGCTTTCAAATCTCAAAAATTTTGTACTTTCAAATGGCTTTCAAAACGTGCGAAATATGATCCAAATGGCATTAAAACAGCCATTTTTTCCCAAAAACTTACAAAAATCGCTTAGCGGTTGGGTGCTTCGCCCCCAGACTCCTACAGCCTCCGGCGGCTGGTGGCTCCGCCCCCAGGCCCCTTCTGTAACACGTTTGCGTTGCACTAATTTGCTCAAAAACGTCTCCCAATTTTGATATGTTAGAAAACTTTTTAACTTGCGGTTTTAGTCTTTTTCCGTTAGCAAATCCTGGTTACGTGCTAAATCAGACCCCCAGCTTTTGATCTTTCATTCTTTGTCCCATAAAAAGTCTCTCGTTTTGAAAATTTCTGATGACGTCATTGCTTGTGATTTACGGTTTAGCCCTTCCCCCAACCCAAAATCTTGGCAACGCCTATGCATTAAACCATGTGCAATATGCATACCAGAAACCGGTTATTACTTTTTAGTATTGTTGACGCACCTTTACGAGCGGTTGCTTCAGTGCCGTCGCCAGAGCAACCAAAGTGAGGGGCACTAGCCGAAATTGGGGAGGCACTAAAATATACTGAAACTTTTCACATAAAAACTGATATTTTACCGCTACAAATAATGCGCTACTTTAACAATTTTGTATTCATATCCGGAAAACGAGAGGTATAAGGCCGGTATTGTTTCTTAGATCGTTTCGTATCCGATCCAGATAATTGCCTGAAAAATCTGTCTGCAATAGTGAATGCGACCAGAAGTGCAACTATTATTTTGCTAAGAGAGAGGGGGCTTGAACCAAAAGTAAATTCTTTTTGCACAAAAATTGTCTGATTTAGGCCACATGCTGAATATTCTGATGCAGCTTAGGTGCATCACAGAGGAGTCCTGGTGGCGGAGCCCACAGCCGATGGCTGATTTTTGTAATTTTGCGGCAAAAATAGCAATATTAACGCCATTTCGTCTTGAAAGCTAAATGAACAACTACAGTAAATTGCTAAAATTTAGAAGTCATTGAAAGAATTTAATTGCCTAGCTCCTTCTGCCCCCCCTCATGCTATCTTCAGGTCAAATCCAAAACTTGTTTAAGCTCTCGTATTTTGGGTTAAAATTTTTTAAACGTCTTGGGTAAAAAAGCCCCTTCCCTCTAGTTGCACCACTGACTGCGACCTAGAAAAATTTTGAGTGTGCTAAAAAAGAACTAAAAAAAACTAAAAAAACTAAAACAGCTGTCTTTTAAAATTTTTTCTCGAATTGTTTCAGGTCATAATCATTAACAAACAAGATCACATTATTTTAATGATTTGTTCTTGATCTTGAAGATTACATGTTTTGTGTGTTCTTGCTTTTGAAGATCAAGATCACTTTCATTTTTAATTGTCGCGTAGGGTAAGCATCGCCGATGCCAGGTTACGTGATATTCTGAAGCTATTTCATGGCTCCGACACGGAATGGAGTCTAAACTGGAGAAATTAAGTAATCCGCATTTGCCGAGGCAGGTGGTACAGACAGAACTGGTGCAAACCAGTACGGCAGTACCTAACCAGCTAACTTGAGGAGGAAATTAATCACAAATCAGGTTTGTTAAGAACGGAATGTTTGCAGGCTTGGGACATCCTCTCGACAATAGCACTCTTTTTTTGCACACCATTAACAGATTACCGGTAGAAAGGAAAATATCCAGGAACTAATACTGAAAAAAAAAGTGCTGGTAGTGGTAGGAGTACTAAAACGGGTAGTAGCCTTGGCAGACATAGGCACGATCTTGATCTTCAAGATCACTTTATTTTAATGATCTGATCTTGATCTTTAAGATCACCAAAAGGTGTTGATCTTGCCCATCTCTTCTAACAAAGTACCGGTAACGATTTTATAGGCTTACATTCCTATTTCGCGACACATCCGTAAAGGCGTGTTAATTAGACGGATTAGGCCATTGCGTCACATTTTTGTATAGCAGTTGGCGGCCAGCACTTTCGCAAAAAATTGAGAAAACTTCAAACGAGAATTATGTTGAACCTTATTCCTTTTTCCATTATTGCATGTGGTCTTGTCGTTACGTGATGTTCCGAAAACGTATTTTGAGTAAATCAAAATGGGGGGCACAAGAAGTCATTAGGGGAAGCACGGCCCCCCTGGCCCTCCCGTAGCGACGGCACTGGGTTACTTACAACATTGCAAAGACGAAAAGCAGCAAAATATACGTTGCATTGCTTCCAATCTGAAATTTCTTTGGTATGAAAGTATGGAATGGAATATGAAAGAAAACTTCAGCATGGAATGAAAGATTTTTAATATGGAATGGAAATGAAATGGAAGAAAATTGCCACTATAGAATATGGAAAAATCGTCTTCCATTCCATTCCAAACCATGCCCTGTCGACAACACAAGTCAAATAAAATAGCATACTAAGTAAACTTGCTGGTTTTTTTTACACTAAATACGCTGTTTCATACTGAGCAGGGATGTGGAAGCGGAAGCTGGAAGCGGAAGCGGTGGAAGCGGTTAATTTTTTGTGGAAGCGGAAGCCCTTTGATGAAAGAGACTGGAAGTGAAAGCGAACTCGGAAGCGACTAATTCTATCCGGAGCTGGAAGCGGAAGCAAAAAATTCCAAAGGTGAGGAAGCGGAAGCGAACTCGGAAGCATAAAAGTTCAAGAGAAGCTGGAAGCGGAAGCATTAAAAATTTGTCTGCTTCCACATCCCTAGTTGTTTACGTACAATGCTGAGAAAGTGGTCTGTTTAGTGTTTACCCATCTTGGTCTAACATAGCATAATACTGTAGATAAGGAAGTTTATTTTGTGCTGAGTCGGCATGGCGGTTCTGCACATAAAACCTGGTGTTAGCATGAGACTACCAAGAATACTGTAGCAAATACATTCTTATATGTTTACATTTTAGGAGGTTTAATGGGCCCGAAAAATTGGAATATTAAGACAGGTAAAGATCAGCCTTATACACTACAGTACCATTTGGCAAGTTTTTGTGGATTTTTTGGACACAAAACAGCAATATCTACACAAGGAAAACAGGGCAACGGCAATTTACCTAAAGCTAGGGAACAAAGCAGTGACTTTTCATTCGTTGAATCAAGCTGAAATGTTTGTTGCTGTTGTTGTTATAGCGCATATTTAACTTCCCGTCACCGGCCAGCGTCAGACGCTAACTATTGGACGATCCGCGAACTAAAGTTCTCATTACGTGGGAGCTAGAGCGTATTGGTTAAAGGTGCCGGAGCTTAAAACATACGAAAATGAAGAAAGCTATAGGTTTAAACATCTTGCCGGTCATTGGTTGATCCCAAATCAACAATTTATTGCAAGAAATAAACTTTCTTTTTATTTTCGTTAGACAAAATCACATTCAATTTTTTTTTAGCTTGGCATTGCACGATTGATTTTTAAAGGAATTTTGGTAACCTTCAACGTATGAAGAGGAGAATGCGGGTAAAAAAGAACTGGCGGAAGTTATGGGGCGCCGTTTGTGTACCCTAATTTGTGCAATGTTTTTTTGCATATTTAATTAAATAGTCATTTTAATTAAATATACAAAAATTAATGGTCAAAGTCAAAATAAATACTCAAAAAAACTGCGCAAAATAAACCGCTGCGAAAATAAATACTCAAAAAACTGCGCACAAAGTAAATTGTTGCAAAAATAAATAGTCAAAAAATCTGCACACAAAATAAAGCGTTGCAAAACTGTGCTGTTGACTTTTTTGTACATTTGTTAGTGAAGCGTGACAAAGCGCTATCGGCAGCTCTTGGAGCGCATTAAAGAGGAGCCGAGAGCGCATTAAAGAACTGCCGGGAGCGCTTTGTCACGCTTCACTAACAAATATACAAAAAAGTCAGCAGCGCATATTTGCAACGCCTTATTTTGTGCGCAGTTTTTTGACCATTTATTTTTGCAACAGTTTACTTTTTACAGTTTTTTTGAGTATTTATTTTTGCAACGATTTATTTTGCGCAGTTTTTTTTGACGTAATTAAAATGACTATTTAATTAAATATGCAAAAAAACATTGCACAAATTAGGGTGCACAAACGGCGCTCCATAGGAAGTCCCGTATTATTTTCCTCGGAAAAATAAACATTTAGTTGAAAATTGCGTTTTTTCCAATAAGTTGATCCATTTCTGTGTAAAAATTCATTGTATGGCTATTCGCAATCAGCTTACAGATCTAGTCATAGCTGTGAGACTGCCCTTGTAAAAATACACAATGGTATTTCATTAATTTGCATACAAATCAAAAGCAGTACTTCTTTTCTTTGACGTGTTACCTGCTTTTGATGCGGTTAACCATGATCCTGTTTCGCAAATTGCCTGATGAATTTGTTTTTTCTGATTTAGTATTAGAATGGTTTTCAACATAATAAAAAAGTAGAACCTACTTTGTTAAAGATGCTGGCTGTGCTTCTTATACATTTGATGTTAAGTCTGGTGTACACCAAGGTTTTATTTTAGGGTCAGTCCTATTTAACTTATGGTTTAAAAGTGCTGTTACATCTGTTAATTCATATGGTCTTGGTGTGCATTCATAAGCTGATGATATGCAGTGTTGTTTTTCTTTTGATAAAGATGCTTCTATAGACAAGATTAAAAACAAAACTCGAGCATTTTTGCTACATTTAAAGCATTGGATGACTTGCAGTGTTCTAAAACTGAATGTACGTAAAATCATAGTTATCAAAGTTGTATCTAACTGCGATGCGGAATCCATAATAATTTCTGATATACAAATTAATGGTAGCTGTTCTACGCCTAATCCTTTTGTCAAAAGCCTTCTTGTACTATTTGATGACATACTGAACCTTGAAAAGCATATCAATGGAGTAGTTTGTACTTGTTATGCCAGTTTACGCAATTTAGGCAGAATTGCATCTAAGCTATTAAAAACTTTAAAAGTTCAACTACTTCATAATTTGACATTGTCCCGTATTGATTATTGCAACTCTTTGTTTTATAACTTACCTGAATATTTATCGGACAAGTAGACAAAAGTTTTTTTTTATGCTGCAGTGAGATTTATTTTCGGACTTCGTTATTCTGTTTTGCGTAGGCATATATATGGTACCATATTAGAAAAGCCTTCATTTTTTACCAGTTAAATTTCGTATTTTATTCAAAATTTGCTCACGCACTAATGCCTGCATGGTTATGCTCATACGTATCTGAAAAATTTAATCAACTCTCTCTTTCGGTAAATAGAGTTTTCGTGTCAACCTTGATAATTGGCCCCTTCATACTTGTTAGAGATTGATGGCTGTGTCCTAGGCGGAATGCCTAGGTCTTCACTGTCCTGGTCCTTGCGCTCAAGAGGCTAACACAGGAGATTCAAAGCAAACTTGTATTTAACAAAAACCAAATTAAAAAAGACCAGTCCAGCAGAGATTATTCGAGGATTGCCCGGCTGGGCGGAAAACACTTAAACTAAAAAACTAAATTTTTCACCAACAAATTAAAAACCTCTTGACGCTACTGTTAAAAATTAAGACTGACTTAACTGCTGTGGTAGAATTAAAACATTGCTTCAAAGTGATCAACAAAAAAGCAAAACGGCGCGTCTTTCAGGCAACTTTGCAAAGTTTCTTTCGAGCGAATAATGAAAGACGCGCAACACAAAAGTGAGATGCAAATAAGGTAAATGAACGTGTTAACGACAGAACATAAAACCTGGGTTCGAATCTAGAATCTAACTATAGACGATCGTGCTGTAACATAAGCGGCCCCTTTGAAATCTTATCCATGGGTAAGTTTCAAACAAAAAACACAGAGTGAAAGCACAGATCGCGCTTCAACTTAAAACCTTACTAAATGAGTAAATAAAGTAAACAAATTATGAAGGGTACTTGAAAATAGTGAGTAGCATCACAAAATTATGACATCAGAAGAACGTAAACAAACAGTGCAACAGTAGGGCAGAGGCAAACTTTTAAACAATGAAACGTTCATGATTAAAGTTGGGAGTTCACAGTATAATATAGCCTGTCACTAGAATTCACGATCACGAATAAATTGCACAAAGTTTCTCAAAAAACGAAGTTAAATTCAAAATCACAATTCGGCGCTATCACAAGATCACGATAAAATCACAAATAAAGTTCACAAATGAAAAGGTTCAATCAGACAGGAGCTATTTTGGCCAGATCACGAAGAACATATTCGATCTCACAGTTGCCTGCTGTAGAGCTGTTTTTTAGAACGGCCACAGTTGCCCTACGGACTATTTCTTTTCCTTTACGCAACTGTGGATGCAGGCTATGAATGCGTCCCGATCTATACGCTCCTTTTGAGGCCAGGTCTTCGGCATTCCCTACAAGGACTAACTGTCCAGGCTCAAGGTTTGTTTTAAGTGTACGCCATTTGTTTCGGCCCTGGAGACTGGGTAAATATGATTTCATCCAAAGAAGCCAAAAACGGTGGGCGAGCGTGGAGTTATACAAGTAATCGTTGCGAAGGTCCCCCTGATCGTGCAACCCACAAAGAGGAGTGTTAGGTGCCAAATGCTGTCCCAAAAAGGACGAAGGTGTGATAGGGCACAATCATTGGGCTGATCGCTAAGTGTTGTAAGGGGGCGGTCATTCACGATTCTTACGGCATCGGTGAAAAAGGTCTGTAACTCAATAAGAGAAGGTTTACGGCGAGTCTGTTCCATAACCCGACCCAACGCAGTTTTAAACAGCTTCACCATGCTCTCCCAACTACCACCCTGGCTAGGAGCATACGGAGGAATGTTTACCCAATTCATATTAAACTTACGCAACGAGTTAACAAATTCAGAAGACCCCAACAGTTTTGGCAACTTATCAGATGCGGCACGGAACGTCGAAGCGTTGTCCGAATAAAAAGTGTCCACTGCCCCGCGCAAATTAACAAAGCGAGTGAAAGCAAGGAGAAAGCTGTTTAGGTCCAGGCTAGTCACCAGTTCTACGTGCAAGCAGCGTGTACAAAGACACGTAAACAGCAAGCCCCAGGCTTTGCAATCACTGCGACTCTGTCGAAAAATATAAGGGCCTAAGTAGTCAAATCCGGTAAATTTAAAAGGTTTGTTGCAAACAGCAACTCGGCACGATGGCAAATCTGCCATTAATTGACGAACCGGTTTAGCTTTTAATAAAGCACATTTTCCGCAATTTGCGATGTAAAATTTTACACTGGAAATGCCATGAATAATCCAAAAACGTTCGCGGGTTTTCATTAATGTATATGCCGGACCACCATGTCCAGCCTGCTCGTGCTGATATTGCACAATAAGTCCAGTCAAAGGATGCCTTCCAGGTAAAATTAAAGGGTGTTTAGAATCAAGTGGCAAGTTTGCATTTTCGAGCCTGCCTTCAATACGCAAACAATTATCCAAATCCACGCAAGGGCGCAAATTACGCAAAGTTTTTAATTCATTTAAGCGGCGTTTAGAATCAGGATCATTAGTTTTGCTGCCTAAACGTTTAAGAATAGATTCAAATTCATCAGGTGATTCTTTACTTAAAAGTTTAATAGCGGCCCCGAACCGCTGAGATTGAACATACTTAACAATATTAACAAAGGCCTTATCCAAGTAACTAGCATTCAGAGCAGGTTTTTGAAAAGCAACTCCTTTCGCCTTCGCAACGACAAACTCCGAAAATGCAGCCAGATATGCACAGCGCTTCTTTAGCGTATACAGACTTGGAGAAGCTTCGATAAGCCTATCCAAAGCTGCGTCGCCAGAAGACAAATCTACGCTGCCTACCAGAGTTCCGCGCACGATCACCGAATGCTCGGGAGGCCTGGCATCCACCTGCTCCTGCAAAAGAAAGGAGGGTCCTTTTAACCACAAATCGAGCGAACTAGGCTGTTTACTGCTTTGCGCTCGAGTGCCCACGTCTGCAGGGTTTAAACTCGTATTAACGTATCGCCAACAGCTAGCTGACACCACAAGAAGAATCCTGTCAACACGCCGTTTAACAAAGCGAGCAAGTGACAGATCGGGGTTCACAATCCATTTAAGAACTACCTGTGAATCGGTCCAACAAAAGATTTTACAGTTAAGATCGTGTAAAGCTTTAGAAGTTTGAAGCATCAATTCACTTAACATCTTAGCTGCTTCTAACTCTTTACGAGATATAACCCAGCCTTTTTGATGAGTGAGAACCAATTTAGATTTTCCAATCACAAAACTGACTTGTGCTTTTCCAGCGCTAATGCCACGCAAATAGATAGCGCAAGAAAACGCAGAGTCCGAAGCATCACAGAACCCATGCAGTTGATATTCTGCGTCATTTCTGAGCTTGGTGTGTTCCAAAAGGAAGTTCCGAGGAATGCAAAATTCATTTAGTATATTCAAAGTTTCCTGCCACTTTTTCCAATCTTTTTTAACTTCATCCGATACAGCGTCGTCCCAGTCCACTCCAGACGCAGCGACTTTTTGCAAAATCAATTTTCCCCCCAGAAGCAGCGGCGCCACTATACCCAAAGGGTCAAATTGACTCGCAAGCTGACTCGCCATCTCGCGTCTCGTGGCTGCCTCGACAAACGTGCGGCCACTTATCTTCAGTGTGTCACTTTCTGGGTCCCAGGAAAGGCCCAACGCTGTAGAGTCCGGCAAAGGCTGCGACCCAATGTCAATCTTGCCAATTGAAGGGGCATGATCGCATTGGGGAACCTGACGCAAGACAGACTTAGCGTGGCCATTGGTCACCCATTTTCGTAACTTGAATCCCCTGCTTTCAAAGAGCTCAATCCCTTCTCTAGCAAAGGTCTCCACGTCTGATAAAGTGCCACCAGCAAACAGCAAGTCATCCATATATCTGTTTTGAGTGATTGCATTTAAGGTCACCATACTTGCATGCGTGGGGTTGTCAGCAGCCAACCGATTGAGCGCCATGAGTGCTACATAAGGGCTAGAGTTTATTCCCCACACGTGCCGAGTAAAGCGAAAGATTTGAATTTCACCAATGTCCATGTTATTATCCTTAAACCAAATAATATGGAACCAATCTTGCTGATCCCGAGGAAGCTTAATTTGAAAGAAGCACTTACTCACATCAGCTACGCAAGCGTATTTTCCCATACGAAAGCGCATTAACACATCGACCCCCAAAAGGTTTTCACCGACTAAAACTGCCCGATTTAATGACTCGCCACCAACCGTAGCAGCGCCATCATAGACAACTCTAGGCTTAGCCGTCTTAGTGACAAAAAATGGTAAGTACCATTTTTTATAAGAATCGTTTTCATTTTTATCCGCAGGCACAATCCAATCATGCTTCAGTAACTCAGCAAACGTATCTGTCAAAGTCTCTTTCAACTGCGAGTTTTTAGCAGCAGTACGACACATCGACAATGTTCGCTTTAACGCAATATCGTAGTTAGTGGGAAGTTTTTAAAGAACATCAGGTTTAAACGGAACCGGCATTTCATACCGACCGTCTACAACGCGAATAAATGGTTCAACCAAGCTGCAGGTAAGCTCATCGTTTTTTGATGGCAATACCTCTTCATCAAGAAGCTTGTATTCGCGTAAAGCATCATTAACCGTGAGAAGTTCTTGTTGCAACTTATCACAAAGTCCGCAGTCTGGGTCAATAGCAATCGTCTCGACTCGCAACGTTCTCACAGATTTAGAGCTTCCTTGAACTCTACCTCCGCTAGCGATCGGTCCAAGCCGGGTGATCACCAGGTTGGGTTCATTCGAGTTCGAACCCTCAAGCTCTTTCAAAACAGTAATAAGTGCTTTATCAGACTGCCCGATCAAAATGTCCACACACTTACGTTCGGGTATGACGTGAATTTCCACTCCATGGAAATGTTTCAACTTACTGGTATCCACTGCATGTGGAAGAGTACTTTTATCGTCAGAAAAGGCTGGCACCACAAGGGCACCAGTAATCTTATAGTTGTCACCCGTGACTAGAGATTTCAGACTGAAATCAGTTTTACCTATGCAGCGTGCAGTTTGGTCTGCAAGTGTACGAATAGTTATAAAAGGATCTGTCGTAACTTCAAGCCCAAGTTCTTCTCTTAACGAGTCCGAAATGAGTGTCGCTTGCGAGGCAGTGTCATGCTGAGCATACGCCAGTGTCGAGCAACCAGTTGTCTGATTGATCACTCTAACTGCGCTAGTACGAAGCAAGACTGTTCCTTCCTCAGCAACTCTCACTTTTAGGACATTTTTTACGTTATTAGTGGGTGTGCTAGCGACAGATGATGCAACAGGACTGCCAGGAGCGGCCTTGGTCTCGCCAGCGGCCCCAACGGTCTGAGATTCATAGCAATCATGAATAGCACTAGAGTGCTTAACTCGGAAATTAGGACCACACTTTCGGCACTTGCACCGAAAAGGGCAGTTACAGCTAAATGTCCCGTCGATAAGCAATTAAGACATCTTCCTGCCGTAATCACAGTCTGACGTCGTTCTTGAGGAGGTAACTTCATAAACTTCTCGCACTCGGCAAGTTAGTGTCTACTGTCAGCCCGCGCACAAACAAAACAAATAGGAGGGCGCCCATTAGCCTTCTTGGTCCCACGATTGTGATCTGTAGGTGCTCCACGCCCACCGGCAGCCGCAGACCCAGGAGACTCGGCACTACCATTACGAGCACCTACTCCCGAATCCAGGGCCACCTGGCGGACACGAAACTCACTACGACCACTTCGAGGCTCACGTGATTTTTCCTTGTCCTCCGACTTGAAGAATGCCTGCGCGTAGTCAGACGTAGTCACGTTAATTTCATGCACCACAAATTTACGTAATGATTCAAAGCTAGGTTGATTCAGGCTTATACCATTTTTGTCAAGAAAGTCAAGATACCGTCGCTTCAAAGCGCTCGGTAAACGGTTAGCAGTATCAAGCAATAATTGCCCAGAGAGTTTGTTGTACTCGTCATGGGCGTAAGCAAAGACTTCTAGGGTGTTTAAGTCTTCATTGTACATTTTAAGTGAAGAAGCAGTAAAATTTACCTTGGCACCATGCCGTATAGCAATGACTTTAGGCTCTGACGTTAAACCACTCGACACACCGTAACGCTGACGGAGTCGATCAAGAGCCTTTTCAATACGTTGAGCAGTGGTCATACTTTTCATGGGGGCGCAAAACAGATTCACCATTTCGCGCGGTTGACCAACGCATGCTGCTCGAAGAACTTCTAATTTACGTTCGTCGTAAGGACTTTCGCTCATAAGACGACGCACTTGGTTCTCGAAGAACACAAAGGCAATATTTGCACCATCATACCCTACTTGTGTAGCAAGATTAATATACTCATTCCTACCTTGGCGCTCTAAATAAGCACTCAATGCAGCATTAGGGTTGCTTTCCGAAGCAACAGGGTTATCCACGTTCGGCCAAGTAGCCGCATTAACTCGGAATTGAGGGCAAGGATTGAGTCCGAAATTGGAATTTCCCGAGTTCCCGTGTTCAGCAGTACGTAAAACAGTGTGTTGATTTTCTGCATCCAACACACGCCGAGACACACATCTCTGCACATTTTCAGAGTTCTCAGCATCATCATTATGATAGGCAGCGCTGTTGTGATTCCTTGAACCAGACACATGCTGCGGAATAAAGCCCCGAGCTTGGGGATTCAAAACAGTCGATTTGTCATTTGTAAACATAGCATTAAACTTCTCATTGATAGAGTTAGTAACATTTGTAACACTATTACGCTTTTGTTCAAACTGCATAGGTTGAGGTTCGTTAGACCTTCGGCGTGGCTCCGTCACCAGTGGTCTTAAGCGTAGCTCGCTCGCCTTGTGTTCTAAGAGCATTGCTCCGACCTCGGGTTTCGAACCAGCTTCGGTACCATGGGTAGGCTCAGCACTGCGTTTAAACTCAGCATTTTTAATTAATGTACTTTTAAAACTAACGGCACTTGAAGTAGAACGAACGCTGCGTCTTGAGCGTCCGGAAACGACAGAGCCCGCTTCCGAGCCGCACGCAATGCGCTTCTCTTCAGCTTCCAGCTCAATCGCTTCCAAGCGCAACTTAGCCAAAGTCTCTTCCTCTTCGGCAGCAGCCACCGCAGCAGCGGCCTCAGCTTCGGCTTTCGCTTTAGCTTCCGCCGCTTTTGCCTGCGCCTCTAACTTAGTTTTACGAGACCTAGCCAAATCTTCCAAAACTTGAAGCTCAGAGCGCCTGCGTTCAAGTTCAATTTGCTTTACTATTGAGGATTTACTTGACGTCACACTCGTAGAACTTGCGGCAATTAATGACACACTATCTGCGGGTCCCATATCATCATCACAATCATTTTCGCTTTCATTTAACGGATTGGTTTTATCGCAAAACTTGTCTTTTACGGTTTCAAACAAGTTAACACATTTTTCAAACTTATCAGCAATTTCGGATGAAAGTTGATTTAATTCGACATCCTTTAGCTCGGACGCAGAATAGCGAAAATTTTCATATTCAGATTTTAGTAAGTTAAATTTACGTGATTCAAAATCAAATTCACGTTTAGTTTCGCTTGATTCAAGCGACTTAATCAGTCTTTTAGTGTCTAACATTAATCGTCGATGAACAGTAAGCAATTTACGAGGGGCAGTTGCCGCGACTAACCCAGTTTCCGTAGCTCCAGCGTTAGCAGCGTCGGGTTTAGCACGGTTTCCCTCGGGGTCAGATAAGTTTTCCTGGGCCGCTTCTAACCGCCACCTAGCAACCTTGTCAGTACTCGTACATGTGGGTATCGTACAGTATCTACACCCCCATTACGTTTAGGCGTCCCAGTCAATGATGCCTTAGAAGTGTGGCTTTCTGTGGCCATAATAAAACAAAACAAATAAGCACAAAGATAATTATAGCAAAGACTAAGTCGCACTCAATATAAATAAACAACGTCACCTTGTACAGTTCTTAACGATCACAAGAAAGACTTCAGTTCTTCCAAAAGTAGATGACGCTTGAATTCCACCGAAGCAGACCGAAGATCGATGACTCCACCTCCACAGGACGACGAAAGAAGAAACCGATGAACGTAGGAATGGAATTCTCTACGAAACCGAAGTGCAGGCGACAGGAACCAGAAAAAGGGGGTCGCAAGTTGCAGACCAACCAAAACGAAGAAACTTCAAGTCGCCGCAGAAAACCAACGGATTGAGAAGAATGGATCTTTCTCAACTAGAGTATAAACGTCGTACTGTTGAGGGAATCCAACAAAAGGCAGCAGTCCGCTATCAGCCAATGGAACTCAAATCAAAGAAACGATGAGGAGTGCGAGATTCTAAGCCGTAATCACCAATGAATCCAAAAACCAAAAAATCCAACCAGGTCAGGAGACGATAAATTTTGATGTTAAAGATTGATGGCTGTGTCCTAGGCGGAATGCCTAGGTCTTCACTGTCCTGGTCCTTGCGCTCAAGAGGCTAACACAGGAGATTCAAAGCAAACTTGTATTTAACAAAAACCAAATTAAAAAAGACCAGTCCAGCAGAGATTATTCGAGGATTGCCCGGCTGGGCGGAAAACACTTAAACTAAAAAACTAAATTTTTCACCAACAAATTAAAAACCTCTTGACGCTACTGTTAAAAATTAAGACTGACTTAACTGCTGTGGTAGAATTAAAACATTGCTTCAAAGTGATCAACAAAAAAGCAAAACGGCGCGTCTTTCAGGCAACTTTGCAAAGTTTCTTTCGAGCGAATAATGAAAGACGCGCAACACAAAAGTGAGATGCAAATAAGGTAAATGAACGTGTTAACGACAGAACATAAAACCTAGGTTCGAATCTAGAATCTAACTATAGACGATCGTGCTGCAACAATACTGTAACTATAGCTTAAACTTTGCTACATCGCAATCCATATTTTCGTATGCATCACCCACGAAATGGAATTTGTTTTCTAAGGAATATCTCTGCGTGAAATTGAAAACTTGTTCCTTTTCAAGAAACGTTTAAAAGCATTATATTTTAATTTGGCCTTTGAAAATGTTACCACTGTTTGATATTTTGAGGCTTTGTACCGTAGACTAAATTAATGCCTTTGTTGCGTACTGAGTTTATTTCGGTAAAGCTATTTTCTTAAAATGTTGCTATTCCCTTTAGTAAGATGCATCGACAGTTTTTGGTGTTATCTCAAGGGGGATTATTATTATTATTAATGGGCAGCTGAGCAAGCTAATTTGCTACCGTTAGGTAAAGTCCACCTACACATTGCGTAGGCCTCATTTGGGCCTATTGCAACTGTAGCTGCTATGTTAACGTTGTTTGTTTTGGTTACTGGTCGAACTTAAAAAGCCTTCCATCTTCCTTTAAGCACGTGGCCAGTTTGTTAATGTTACATTTCGTTACCACATTGTGAACAGTGGTTTTGGTGATTCCAAAATATTTAGTACAAATGTCTTGGTAAAGCTTGCAATTGCCTACATGATGGTTTGGTGTTTCATCTTCTAGACTACGTTTTGGACACAAAGAAGACTCAGCATGACCTGTAGTTTTCTTGTGCCGCTTTAGATTGCAGTGCCCAGTTAAAACTTGTACTACTCTATTTAATTGAGGCCTCTTAAGAATAATGAGACGTATTGTTAGTCGTGAAGATGTCCAACCTACAAACTCCTTCATCCTCAAACAGTCCTTCAGTTTATTCCACATAGATTTCCATCTATCTGTGGACCAGTCCTTAAACGTGCTAACACACCTGGCATATGGGACTGTAATAAAAGGTCAGGACCATGTATTTATTGATTTAGGTTTCTATTTCTACTGTAGTTGATCTGAAGGGGGATACAAAATGCTTATATTATTATTATTATTATGTTTGTGGTCTGTAAGCTTTGAAAAGTTCAGCCAAAAAGCGAGGAAGAACGGGATAGCTGAATTTATATGAAATTATAGTACAGTGTACGTAGTTAAAAACCTGTGCAGGCAAAAATGAATACTGTAGGAAATTTGCGCAATTTAAAAAGCAACAATGTCTCAGAAAATGGAATGGATCTTGTAAAGCCAACTTTTAAGCCACAAGTCATTAAGGTCACAGCAGAGAATGTTTACGTTGCGGTGGGCTTTATGCATTGGCTAATATCACTATGATTGAAGGTAGATCAAGCTTCGCTTGTCTTTGTTTTCTTCATATGTGAAATTGTGAATAGCAAACACTTCAATACTTGATGAAAACAAAAACACTCATGCAAAATGTTTAAGCTGCATGCACCATCTTACAGTGGCGGATCCAGAAAATTTTGGTGGGGGGGGATTTGAAGCACAAAACCTCAAAAATTCGGATGTCTTCACCAAAATTGAGAGTGATTTTTCGGCCGAAATTGGAAATTCAAACGTTTTTTTCGCCCAAATTCAGGTGGTCTCCAAAAAAAAAAAAAAAAGGTCTTCACCAAAATTGAGACTGATTTTTCGCCGGATTAGTTACGTTTAGGTCGGTGGGGGGGATGCATCCCGAAATGGAGCCGAATTATTCGAAACAGAGGCTGATTTTTCGGCCAAAATCGTTACTTTTAGGCTGGTGGGGGGGATGCATCCCCCCCATCCCCTCCCCCTAAATCCGCCACTGCCATCTTATCCATTCAAAAACGTACTATCTGTGTTCTTTGAGTTGTGCAGAATGTACACTTTGCTGTTAGTAAATGCGCAAATTTTGATGGGGTTTCACAGTTCAGCATGTTTAAATACGTTCAAAGTGATAAACAATACGATTCTCAAACCAAAATTTAATTAAAAAGACCCAGTTTAGCAACTTTTTTTACCTGCGGTAAAAATTACGCAATTCCAATAAAATATTTTTGTAAACATGAATATTATTGTCAATTAAGCGTTTTTTCAGGTGCTAATGGTGTTACAAACGATAAAGTCTTTCTAACCTGGTCTTGTGATATGTGTCAGTTTGTCAAGCCGTTTCTCGTTAAAGCTTAATTCTTAAATTTGAATATCTGCCAAGACTTGCCAATCCGAACCGTTTTGTGTTTTCTACAGGGCAACGATGCGTAGTATTATAGCCAACTTCAATAACGTGTAGGAGAGCTATGCCAAACTCTCCCAATCCCTTTCTCCTTCTCACAACTGAGCACTTGATTTTCTGATTTTTAATGGAATTTATTATTGTATTGAATAAAGGAAAATACAGAAAAAACAACGAAGTAGTCTCAAAATACGATGTAAGGGCCAATTCAGGGCCTTTTTTCCAATCTACAAGACTGTCCCCTCACAGTCAGTAGTCAAATCCATAAAACAAGAACGAAGAGGAAGGGAAGGGGTAAGGGATCGCAAAACGCAATTTACCCAAGTTAAGCAGCATTTAACACGTATCACCAAAAACTGACACTGTCCACTTCACTCATTTTTGTCAATACTGAGTTTTCAGGCTACAAGCAGGTTTAAATAGTTCCAAGTCGTAAAAAACACCTGGCATTGCCTATTGTCTAGCATCAAAGACCAGAAGTTAACAAACAAAGGCTGTCAGCTGCTAGTCTACAGCTGCCAGTCTACACAAATAATACACGAAAAGAGCATTCAAAAACAACGATTCTAAATATGATCTAATTAGCCTTTGAAGGCCTGTGAAGATGCACCTTTGAAGATGTGCTAATTAGCAGCTTGTTTTTTTTAACAAAGGATAATAATTACTCATTAATTTAACTTAAACGCCGATTAGACAATGACAAATAATTTTTTCAATTTAAGTCACAAGATTGCGAAATCCAATAATTAATCAGATACAAATGCACAGACAAAGATTTAAAATTGGGTCTTCAGTCATTAGTTGAACGCAGGGCAGATTATTTTAAATGATTTTAACAGATGGGATAATTCTTGTTGACACGACAGAAAACAAAACAACGGCTTCGAAAATTTTGGAAGAATTTTGCAAGATCACTGATAAACCGATTAAAGGAATAGTGTTAACCCACTTCCATGGAGGCAGTAGCGTAGCCAGGGGGGGGCGGGGGGGGCTCGAGCCCCCCCCATTGGCTTGTGAAGTATGCAAAATCGCATGTTTTTTGTGCTTTTGAGGCCGATTTTCTGTGAAAAATAGCCCCCCCCATTCGAAAAGAGCCCCCCTCAAACGTTTGAACATGCGAAATTGGAAGAAAAATCGCCCTGAATTTTGGCGAAGACCTTTTTTTTTTTTTTTTTTTTTTGGAGATCACCTAAGTTTGGGCGGAAAAAACGTTTGAATTTTGGATTTCGGCCGAAAAATCACTCTGAATTTTGGCGAACACCTTTTTTTTTTTTTTTGGAGATCACCTGATTTTGGGCGGAAAAAACGTTTGAATTTCCGAGACATTTCGTCTCAAATTTTGGACAAACCGTCTGAAACTGATTCAAGGTCAATGAAAATTCGAGTCAAGGTCGTTTGCACACTTCTCACTGTTTCAAAATAGCCCCCCCCTTTTCCAATTCCTGGCTACGCGCCTGCATGGAGGTATATGCTTCTTGATAAACGCAGCAATACGTTCACAAATAATTTCACAAATAATAATGAGTAATGCGTTTGCAAAACAGATTTTTCACAGAATCCTATAGTGCTCGTAAGAAATCAAACCAAAAAGCTCTCAAGTTAATCTTTGGGCTTTTTGTTTGTGATACAAAAGCTGTTCTAATCAAATATTTCTGTTTCAAAATGAAGATGCATAATATGCAAAAAAGTCAAATTTTTCATCTATGATAGCAGTTTTTGATGGCTATATTAACAGAGTCAAGAATAATTACTATTTTAACAGCAAATTTTTACTAGAACTTACTCAACATGCAGCTGCTGTAAAAACAGCGTAAAAACACCTCACCTGCCTATTGGCTGAATTCTAAGAATTTGTTTCAAATTTTACCACCAAACCAATTTGCCAAATCAAAATCAGGCAGATTGGTTTGACTTATGTCGTTTATACTTGCAATGTGCTTTGGTGGCTTTTTTTCATGTTTTTGTGTGAGTTACTAACAACAGCTGGTTTCTTAATCTCGTAAGGAAAATGCAAATATCGTAATCTGATTTAATCATATTTAGTTAAATTAGTTCGAGTGAAAAAACAATGTTTTTTTTTCATTTTCGATGAACATGGTAAAAAAACAATGGAAAACAACTTGCTTTACTTATCATATTATCAAGCTTTTGCTGGAAATTTGTCTATTTTGAAAGTTCAGAACGTAAATACTGCTTTGCTGTCATCTAACAGTGGCCACGAGATAAGTCAAGATACAATACACTTCTTCAAAGAGCTGTAGCAAGAGGGGGTCAGCAGATTTTTTAGATCCTTTTTCTAGATTCAGTTAATGCTTAGCTCGTCGATTGTCAATCGCTGCGTAACAAATCGCAAGCAAAGGTCATTAGCAGCAATGAAAGCTGCCTCTAGTTAATACCTTGATAGTCTTATAATTTTTAGTTGTTTTTATCCCTAACCGTTTCCTATTGGTTGTATGCCTATTGCTTAACATTTGTGACATGCATGTGTAGCTGAAAGTAGAGGTCTTCAGCAAAATTTTGGGTAAAGTCCTGAAACGAGTTTTTATTTAAAAAACATCCAAGTCTTTGAGCGCTGAGGGGATCTCCAGCCCAGGCCTGTGATCAAGCTATTACTCTGTGCCTACGTTCTTTTATTAAATTTTTTTCTACAGTGCACCATTAATCTTGAATGGTATAAATGCCTACACTGCCCTGAAAAAAAAATTGTTAGTTTTGCGTGTACCGGTTTTCGATAAGTTTCAATTGCGGTTTTCATTCTGTAGTTATCATTTGAGATTTATACTGATGCAGTTTACATTTTGCAAACTTTACTATGGATTTTTTTTTTGATGATATCAACGGAATTCCAGCTTTATTGGAAGAATCTGAAAATGGCGGCCGGATGTTAAAATGTTCGCCCATTCAACTATGGTCAAAAAAAGGGACGAATATAATAAGTATGTTTTACCACAAAGTACACGCGCAATATAAAAAATTTAAAGCTGTACAGAATAAGTACCTTGTTTTGGTACTATCAGGTGTGTTTAGTTGTCTACCCAAAGTAAAACAAAATTTAAAATCAGGAACTAAACAAAATCAAAATTTTCAAAAATTGTTTTTCATTCTAGTGCCAGGACAACAGCCGCCTAAGAGACCACTCGAACAACAAGGAAAATCATTGTCCTGGTACTTCAACAAGAAACAATCTTTAAAAATATCTATCGTTTAGCTGCTCCATCCATGCGTATGAACCAAACACTCTGTATTTCTGTCTATAAACACCGAGGAAGAGCACAATTTTTAGGTTCTGTTTGCTAGTCTTTCGTCAGACTGCGCCACAACAACGGGTTGACTGCTTACTCTAATTAGAAAATCAGCGTTAAAAGTCTTCTTATGGTTACAACAACACGTTAACACTTTGAGAATCGAACCAGGGGATCAGCAACCTTTTAATCACTGACACGGCGCTGGACTAACTCAGCTATCTTCGCCGCTTTTTATGGTTGCTGATTTTTGATTATATCCTACTTTGGCAGACACCTTGCATGATCTCGAAAACTTCCAAAACAATCAGATGCATAAACAAACTGTTGGCATAAACTGGCGTATTCTTCGAAAGTAAGGTATTTTTAGTCAGCTGCAATCTATATTACAGTAGCAGTAGTCTAATACGTAATAGTTGGCGGTAACATAGCAAGCAGACTGAACGCTATCAATATTATTTTGAAGTCAGCAAAAAATATTTTCAAAATAGCTGAAAACTAATAGAAAACATCTTTTTAACCCCAGTAATACTGAATCATGTTGTTTCTGGTGGAGAGATGAGTAATAAGTAGTACATATATTGGAATAAACTAAAATCAAATCTTTCATTGTACTTGCTGTATTACGCCGGAGCTTGTAACGAGTTGACGGGGCACATCTCCGCGTTATTGTGCCCGGGCAGCACAGCTTTGAACTTTCAAAGCAATGTCGCAGCGGTGGCAAGCCGTTGGCAATATCATGTCCGATTTGACCAGTCCGATATTTGAACTTCAAAACTCTTGCTCTATTGACGAAAGCGTTATCGCTCGACCAACTGGCCGTACAGTTAAGTAAGACAAAGCTAACCATAGATTGTTCTGAGTCGATTTCTTTGATAACACTTCTGTTTTAGTCCGGTATATTGCCTCTAACAAAATAATCTGACTTTATTATTTTCACTGAGCACTTTCAACTGTAGTCATATTGCGGCATGTCGACAGTTTGGTTTGTATTTTCAAACGATGGCGTCGAATCTGAACCCCCGAAAGTTTTTGCCTAGGATTACTAATCGAACGCAAACTTTCTATGAAGAACTTAAAAGCAGATTTTGCTGATATAAGCTCAGTAAACATGATTCCTGCTGAACGCATTCATATTGCACTTGATTCTATAATTTGACCTACTAAGATACACTGCCCTACTAAATGTAGTCAGCGTTGCCGAAAGTGCACAGACCTCGTTTTTACGACGACCCTAATCGCATGATATGGGTTCAACCCGCACCCTGGTCACGTTGTTACATCTTCGCAAAAGACGCTTTACGATGATTAATTTTGCTGGTTGGTTCGAATAAGCAACAAGTTTCAGTGAACAAAAATTCGAAGAAATTCACTGGAACATTGGATCAGTGGAAACTCCTAAGCAGGAGCGGATTTCTCCAAATACCAAGTAATATGCTATATCGCAATGAAAAGTGTGCGGATCACCCAATAGCCATCGTCTGACGCTGTTTGGCAACAGGAGGGAAATTATCAACTACAACAACATTGTGTAATTAACATATAGCGCGAAAAACAATCAAGACATGTTGCAACACGTAGATTAAGCTGGTTGTAAAGCACTGTCAAATGTGTGCAAATATTTGTAAATACTTTATGAAGCCAAACATTGATAGAATAGTTTTAAAATATCTATTAGCTTTGAATCATAATCTATAGACAACATCTAGACTAGAGTCTTAGAGGCACAATCCAACCTTTGATTAACAGCCTAAGACATACTGTTTCGGAATCGACATTAGTCTTTTATTCCTCGTCAGTATAATTAGGACTGCAGGTATGAACACAAGCGTAGTAAGGCAAAGAATATGGTATATGATCTGGTTAATTTGCGATTCTTTGCCTTTCTACGCTCATTTTCATACCTGTAGTCCTAACTATACTAACGAGGAATAAAAGACGAATATCGATTCCAAAACAGTACGTCTTGGGCTGTTAATCAAACATTTTATTGTGTCTCCAAGACTCTGGATACTGTCTATTAGCTTTTGTTTGGTTAATTTTTCTCTAAACCTTATGTAATTGGACTGGAAAAACATTTTTCTGCAAACGGTACAAGTTCACCCACAAAAAAAAAACGTTTTCAAGAGTTGGGAAAGCTTCTGTGTTGTTGTTTATTGATTAAATTCTTGACCGCGTTGGCTTCAATCGCTTTAATTTTGTTTGTCAATGACTAAATCTTGTTCTATTTTAAGGAGTCAAATTTATTCTCTTTTATACTCATGGAGAAACTCATCATCCAATTAGTGTTTGGATTCCTTGTGAGGTACTTGTTATTCGTGATCCCTGCAGACAACATCACTAATATTCTTTCCCAAATATCCGCAATCGGAGGGAGTCCGACACGCGACCTTGAACTTTGCCTCATAGTCTCGAAAAGATCCAACGTTTGAAAACCAAGTATATGGTCCCATGTCATTTATTACCCATATTCGGCGAAAATCAAATTTATGACATCATTACCCACTTTCGCGACTTAATCCAGTTCGTTAATGATCAAACTATTCGATTTCTTAACAACGGCCACGACGTTGACGACATTCTTAAAAAGTACAATTTCCTCCAGTCTCAGAGTCTCATCCATACCAGAGGTGGCAACGTATCCAGATCGGACCGGATCAGACCCGGATTTTAATGTTTTTTCTCGGGCCCGGATCTGATCCGGACCCAGTTTTATTAAATGATGCGGACACGGATCTGATTTTGCTGATTACTTTCAAACTTATTGTTGATGTTTGTCAAAATACTCATTAAAATGTACGATGTAGTTGTATATTGGCGAATCTGGATCTCAAAATTTAAAACGTTTAGACGTCCGGTTAATTTGTTTCAACTGACAAAGCAAGAACGCGCTTAACGAATCACTGAACTGCTTGACAAGGATTTCAAGGATTCCACGATTGGTGTTAAAAAAAATCTTGATAGCGGCCGAAAAATGCTTAAAAAATGTCAAAGTGCAAGCTTCTTCTTCAGATCGAAACGAGCGAATCGATCTTTGATAGAGCTTGGAATTACTATCACATGTTTTGAACGTGGCAAAACCAGATTCACCAACACACATGCAAGCCATGAATCAAGCCATTTTGTGCTTGAAGCAACTGATAGACCTACTGCAACGTGGTGTCCCAATGGTTAGTGATACTTTTTAACCTGCGCCGTTGAAATTCCTTACAACTTTATCAAAAAGTCACTTTCGAAACGTTGTGCAATCAAATTCCCGCTCTGGTCTACTGATTACACAAAGAACCGAATAAAATACAGTTTGCGAGCGGAAGCTTGCGAAGATCACGAACAGCAAACAATTATTTTGTTTTCTCGGATGTAGCCCAAGTCCACTGCTACACATGAAGGAATCGCATTTTGGAACATTTGCACACACCAGATCTTATTCTAAAAACGTACGATGCAAAGTTTACAACAAATTCCATCACCTGGAAAGATTTGTCAACCCAAAAAGACAATTTATTGTCTACACAGAAGCGAGTCCTTACAATCGATGGAAAGCAGGAACTCATCAGAGAGGTTTATGAGTTTACTGGACATGTGCCCAGAGATGCAACTAGGAGATACTACAGCATTGAAAATGCATTATGTAGTTCGAACATTGTTGTAAAAATGCTGTATTTCATTATTTGGTTATTTCGGTTTAATTTATTCATCTATCGTTCATCATACTCGCTGCATTACGCAGAAGCGAGCTACGAGTTTGTAAGGCCTATCACCGCGTCATTGCACCTACGCAACGCAGCTCCTTCCGAAGAAATGCTGCAACGGTAGCGAGCGAGACGTTGGCAACACTACGTCCGATTTGAGCGGCCCGAGATTTGAACCTCATACCTCCCAGCTCCGGAGACGAAAGCGTTACCGCTCGACCAACTGGTCAGTATGCATAATAATTGTACGTTACAACCAATGTGTGAACGTTTAATATAACCCCTGTCTTTTCTTGTATTTTTTTAAAATTTGTTTTACTGTATTTCTTTAACATTGTCATATTTTAATGATAATTGCAGTTAAGTTTTTCATCAAAACGTAGTTTCTAATGAAATTGAGTGGCATCGTGCTGAGACTTGATTACAGTACAGAAGTGAAAATCCTAATTAATTGTGCACGGTAATAGCTTGCAATTGTCCGACATGCATGCTAAAATGAAAATTCAAGGACGAACTTTTTCCTTCGCAATTAATATTACTATAATATAGTACTGCTTAAATCGTATTGCATAAATCGTTGCAGCATACGGTATTTGCATCAATTTGCAATTTCGGTCCATATGATCACAAAAAATAATCATTAAATTTAAAGTTTCGTATATTACATTTATATGAATAGCAGCAATTTCGCGCTTTTTTGGCGTCTAATATTGCAGTTGTATTGTATTTTAATTAGATTTTTAAAAAAGAAAATTGCTGATTTACGTTTATCGGCTTAATTCTGTTTTCTGCGAAACGTGATAAATTGTTTTGCAGTTTATTAATTGCCGTCATTTTAGCAGAGGGCAAAGTTTTCTTGTAAACGTGACATGATGATTGCCGCCTTTATAAAAGTACAGATTTTTCAAAGATCGATACCAAAATGTTGAGCTTCGACGCTAAACAGTAAGCAGCTTGCAGGCAAGCTTCACTTCATAGCAAAGTAATGACAGTTTTACACGAAATAACGACGTATACTGTAAAAATATTAGACACATTATCGTGTGCCATAAAAATAGCAGCTAATCGGAGTAGTTAAAAAAATAACATTTCAGTTGCATGCTTTAACGGGCATCGCTATTGGCAAATCAAGAGGGTAAATCTAATCAAATCTTTTTTTATATTCACGGTAATACGTCGAAGCGTGTAACGAGTTTGTAGGGCCCATCTCCGCGTCATTGCGCCTAGGCAACACAGCTTCTTTCAAAGAAATGTCGGAGCGGTGGTGAGCAGTTGGTAACACTATGTCCGATTTGAGCGGCCCGAAATTTGAACCTCAGACCTCCCCGCTCCAGAGACGAAAGCGTTACCACTCGACCAACAGGCCGGTTTTGACAAACAATCATAAAGCTGAATAACATATGACCTAAGCTGTTAGAACTGACTGATAGTGGTAACTTACATGCTACAGTAAAGCTAGAGCAGCACTGACACTGGGCAATGAATTGAAGAACAGTATTGTTATTGAAAAAAGGAAGTACTGGCTTAATTAATAACGTCTTTTTCAACTTCAAAAAAACTTGTTCGTCACAAAGTTGCTTTAAGACAAGTAGACGAAGCATAAAATAACAAAAAGACGGTTTCACAAAATAATCTGAGCAAAATTTTCTGTGCTGATAGTATTATTATGGTAATTTGTCCTACTAGTTATCAAGCAAAGTGTAAGATATCCAAAATTAACAAGAAACGATCAATTTGGTATTTTATTAGTTTCTCCTCAATTTTTTCCGCAGTCAGGTTGGTTGAAAATCAATTCTTGCAACAAACATGTTGATGATAAGCTTTATAATTTACCGGTGCAAAAAAAGGTTGTATGCTGTCGTTTGCTTTTTGACTCAAAGTCTTTTTTTATTGAATGATTACTTTTTTTTTTCACTGAAGTTTATTTAGGACAAAAAAACTTCTTTATTAATCAATCAATCATATTCTATTTAGTCACAAAATTAAGAACAATAATACTCGAGAAGATCAATGATAATATTACTGAGTGTAGACTAGGAGGGCTGCGAAGTGACCTGCCGGTGTTCGAGTCAAGCAGCCACCTAACTTTCCTTCGGTAAATAGTTAGGGCTAAATAACTATTTGTTTGTAGTTTAAGTTGAAAGTTATGTTCAATTTACAGGAATCGATTTTTCAGTACAAATTTAAAATATCATTAAAAGCTGATCGAATTTCCTTCGCATTTACAGGCAGATTTCAATTTAAACTCGCATAAGTGACCGTTTCGTTAGGTTGTTGTTATCAAAATATATCATATTAATTATCAAAAATTGCAATATTATGAATTCATCATTAAAATCGTCCAGCAATGGAGTTGCAGCAACTACTGGAACAGACCCTGCTCAGTCCAATATACAAGCACAAGTGATCAAGGTCACCGAGAATGTCTACGTTGCAGTTGGTTTTGCTCTAGCAAACATCATTATGATTGAAGGTGAGAAAAGTTCATAAATCTTCAGGCTCGTATTATCCCAACATGACTACGCTGACCTGTGCACAATTTGTAAGTGTGATTTACTTTCTGCAAAATAAAAATAAGTTGTCTCTGAAAAAATGTTTAAAGAGGCGAATAGTTCAACTCTTTATTCTAAATGCTCTATTTTGTTTGAAATTCAGATTTTTAGGCAGGGCCTGGAGAAGGGGGTTCAGGGGGTACATCGTACCCGGGCCTAGGCGGGCCCGGAATCAAGGGGCCCGGAAGAGTTCAGGTTTTTGCGTTAAGTTTTGGTATCGCACCATAACACCGTAATCAAACTTGCTAACAGCAAAAATATCAGTCAGCCTATTCAGTACTGGTAATTGGTCGCTATTTTTGCTACACAGCCTTTAGGGCATCCAGTAGTGGCCGATTTGCTTAAAAAAAGAGGAAAATGTATCAAAAGCCGTACACTTGCACCTAAATTACCGTTTTGTTGCATTTCTCTGACTTGAGAGCCCTAATTCTACGGTATAAGAACGTACGAGGGCCCACATTTCCAGAGATCCAAAAGCATTTTAACCTCAGAGAGCGGAGTCAAAGTGGACATTCTATACTACTATCATTAAGTAACTCACTCTATCTGTATGAGTTTAATGGGTATTTGGGTTTGTGAAGTCTATGATTATAGATGACTTCTTAAAACTTTCATCAGTAAAATATTTGGATTTGCAGTATTAAAGTCATTATATTGTATAATGTTGCTAAGCAAGTTTAGTCCTGGGATGTTGATCAAATGCTGTATTTTACCCTCGAGAAACATAAAAAGTGCTAAAGCTTCCGGGGCTCAGCCCCGAACCCCGCTGGGGGAGCTCACAGCGCTCCCCCAAACCCCCTAGGTGGATTTAAACCTATTTTATGTCTAGTTGCGTTTTTCATGGGTCCAAACTGTATGCGAATATCGTTATCCCCTCAGCTTTTAAGTGAAGATCTACACCTATCCGACAAAAAGTGATTTAACGGCGTGGGTCCCCGATAAGGCTTGGGGGCTTAATAAGATTTGGGGCCTCGGTATCGACCTTCGTACCCACTGGAAAATTTTCCCTCTGAGGCCCTGTTTGTAGGACATCCGCGAAAATTTCTGCTTTATTTTACCGCTCCTACTACGGGCTCGATTCTGACCAAAATTAGGTCTATTGCGTTTAGCGGAGTAGATGGTTTCTCTTAAAGTGTGACTATAAAACTGAACATAGTTATATGGTCTCTAAACGTGCCTTGTGACTATTTAAATCTTGTTAATTTAGTGTTAAAATATTTTGTTTTAACAGTGTTTTAGTCGTGACTCACTGGAATGGTTAAATCCCAGTTAGCAGCAGCTGTATGGTATTTAGTGCAGTACAAGGAATACAATGCGTATGCAGATGTTAATATAATAAGAAAGAGCATCCGGTAATGAATTCAAGATAGCATCTTTTGCTATTGAATGTCAAACAATGAAAAAAAATAATGAAAAAATCGGAAACCAACAAATATGACCTTTTCTATTCATTCATACAGTAGTTAAAATATGGAATTGTTTGCTTAACGAAAGAATAATTCTATAACATATCGTTAATTGTTGCACGCACGAAAAAGCGGAAATTTAGTTCACAAGTTTATTGTTCATCCAATGAGTCTTACAGCAGTTAAAATTCCAATTGCAGTAAGATCTCATAAAATTAATTTACAATCGTTCTTAATATCTAAATTAGAATTTTACACAAAATGCTTAGTATCTGAGCAAAGGCGAAAATAGAATGTCAAATTTATCGGCAATTTAAAATATCATGCTTTTATTACATAAAAGTAAAAGAAAATTTGGAATCACCTTGAGTTTTAACTCGAGAATGTTTGCCATCAAAAATAAACAGATTTGTACAGCACTTTGAAGAATTCTATATTTTAAATTATGTTTAACTTCACAGTTGAATTATTACAATTGATTCATGATTCACCATACTTGTATGCATTGTGATAGTGCATTAATCATAGGTGTGCAAGTTAATGCAAAACGTTAGCTTCGTTAACCACTAGTCCGTTAACAAACTTCACACCTCCGTTGACGTTAATCCGTTATTTTCAGCTTTAATTAACGGAAGTTAATAAAGTCCGTTAATTCGTTAATATTTTGCGAGTAATTTACATTTCTTTTTATTCACTCGCTTCTAGAATACATATTGACGTCGTTGAGCTGATTGTAAGGCAATATTTATTGCTAAGGTGGTCTTTTTGTGTTTTGGAAGTTACATTTTACAGTCTAATCTAATGTTAAGATAAAAATAAGTTCAAATGCACTAACGAAGCTGCGATCAAAAAATCTTTGGAAATTGCGAACAGCAATAATTAATAAACCTATAAGGCTGCAGCATAATAATTGTCACAAAAAAGAGCTGCTTTCTTCGCTTTCTTCTTAAACTCGTGCTAATACGCACCAAGTGTTATCAGTGCAAATTGGTTTGTACCGTTGCGATGAATGAATGGTGCAAGATATTAACGATAAAAACCTTAACGGAAGTGAACAGAACTTAACGGAGGTTAATTTTGTCCGTTAACATGAAAAAAGTTTTTAACGGATAATCGAGCTAATGAAAAAGTTATCTTCGTTATTAACGGATTAACAATTAACGGACTTGTGCCCACTTATGGCATTAATAATAGGAGCTGGGCACTTCCGCAAATCGGTCCACAAATCCGCAAATTGTGGACTCTAGGGTTGGATCAATTTATTACCGCAAACATTTGTGAATTTTGCGGCAGGATAGCGTGACTGGGAAGGCAGAAATTAATTTTTGGGGAGGGCACAAGAAGTTTATTCGAGTGCGTATCAAACGAAAAAGGTGAAGACCAAAAAAACGGTCTTCAGTGCAAACATGTCCACAAATTCTGGTTGTCGTCTCAAAATTTTTGCAATTTTTTACGAATTCTTAAGTGAAGAGACCAAAAATCGGGTGTGAGTTCAAAAAACTACGAAAAAACAGTTCTAGCTCGCTAATTCTAGAGCGGTAAACATCAATTTGGGAGTCTTCGGCTTCAATTTGCACTATTAATTTCTTCGGGGCGCAGTCCTTGCTTGGAGTACACAATTTTTGTTTGGAGGGGCACAAGCACTCACTTGGGGGGCACAGCCCCGAAATGCCCCCCGTGGTGCCGGGCCAGATTTGCGGTAAACGATATGAAATCTGCTGCAAATTCGTAAAGCAACCTCATCGCTGGGATCGTTTCTTTGAAATTTCCAAAAAAAATACGTTTTTACGGTTCAATGTATCGATAGGTTTGGGTGGATGTATTTATAAAGAACGACATCCCCATTACTAAGTTTCGCTGCTGTGGAGCGATTATTTCCCATGGGTGTTGCTATTCTTACTGCGAAACGAGCTTGCTTATACCATCGAAAGCTTCCAACGGCTTGTTTTTCCGACGGGAAACTTAGATTTTTTGAACTGGCAAGGGGTTGCACAAGGCGACTTTGATGATATGCCCAGCATGTCTAGTAAATAAATAGGCTGCTGGCTTACCAACATTTCCAATCTTAGTTTTATCTTTTTAATTTTTTTTTTGTTTTGGCTTTCGTTAGTCATGTTTTTGAAATCTACTTTAGACTCTTTGCGTTCCTGCTCAAGAAATTTCCAAAAATTTTTGGAAATTAACATTACTATGCCGGCTTTGGAATCCTGGAAAAAATTTCTGTATCGTAGACATTCTTGTGATATTTGATGATGTATAGATAAAACAAATATGCATTTTTGATTTTCCAAATTTTTTGCATTATGCAAATGATGCGTCAAAATGCTTAGCCTATTTTTTATTCAAGAAATGGCATAAATTTCTGAACAGTTGGCGGCGCATTATTTCAAAATTTTTACAAAATCCCCCTCGAGCTGAGTTAGTCATATTGGCCAACTTTTTGGCGTGTATATTTTTGCTGCACATTGATCTGGTAGACTTTTGGCACTACCACCAAAATGGTCGTTGTTGAAACAGATTTCTAATTTACCACTGACCATTCATTGAACCTGCGTTACATAACGATTACCATGACTTAGCCCAAATTTTTTACTTTTACCGCTGACTGTTCAGCGCTTAACAGAATCATAAAATTTAAAATAAGAGCGAGTTTTTAATCAAAATCAATATCTGCACCGTAATTATATTGTATGCAATTTGAAAGCGTTTAAAAGAAAGCTCTCTTCTGAAAGCTCGACTAGAAGTTCAAGCGTTGGAATTTCATTTAACCATTGATCAGGACTGTATCGCAACTGAAATGAAATCTACAAAGAAGCCGAACTTTTGGCTTGTTCTTCTTACACCCAAAACAGTTTCGCCTTTACAAAAATTTGCTTTTCAAAACAATTAGAAAAGTTTTTGTACCAGCGCAGTAGCAAAAAAACAAACAAGTAAACGTTAACTGCAATTATCACATTTGAACTAATTAAGTAATTTTAATTGTGATCTGCAAATTGCCATGCGTGTTGAAGGAGCAGGAATGGAACATCAACAACGAACCGGCTCTCATTCCGTCACTCAAGCGGTAAATAGTAGCCTATAAAGCCTTTAAACTGTCATTTTCAAGAACGCAAAAACTTCTTGCGATTAAAGTTTTTACTTACAGGCGAGTCAATAAAGTTTTGTGCGTCTATGTTTATCCCATATGAGAAGTACAAGTATGTAAATCAGCTAAGGATTTTCAACTCAACGAACATACTGTAATTAGGAGTTAGACCGAGCGACAAAAGTTACTGGCAGGCGAGGTCGCGTTTTTCCAAGTCTCCACTCCTGCCGCCAGAGTCGCAGCCGTAATCCAACTCCGGTCACAGTTTTGTTTAAACAATAAACCTGCGTGCATTTCCACTTGGCCATGCTGCTGACATGTATATTATAACTCATAAAAACAGAATACTAAATAAATCGAAGAAAACTCTTTGGTGTTAATTACATCCTTATAGCCTACTGTACATTGAAAATATGAAGCATTGTTTCTGCTATACAGTAGGTCTCCTCTATTTGTTAAAACTAGGACAAAGTAACAGCAAAGTTTGCCGTTCAAGTTTGCGGAAGTAAAAAGCCATTTGCCGTTGCAAAAGTGCAAAAATTTATCGCAAAGGTACCGCAAACTTGCGGATTTGTGGTTGCAGACCGCCCATTGCTTTTTTGCGGAGTTTGCGGTTGCGGAATAATGTGTAAATTTGCGGTACCCAGTACTGATAATAACAAATCAGATAAATTTTACTTGATGACTGTATATGCATTGTATTTCACTTAAAATACGATTTCATTGCATAAGCATTAACAGACGGTCAGAAATTAACATTTTTCTTTGTTTTTTTGTTTGTTTAAAGCATTTTGCCCGTGGTTGTAATGAGTCCGTCGCGGCTGTCATGACATTCGCAAAATATTTGCAGTGCTAATTCTTCTCGAGCACGTAGGCGTATGGTAGTACAATAACGTCGAGTATTGTTATTGTAGTGCAATGAAATACTATTATACAAGCATGAGCATTAATAACTAATCAAAAATCATGTATTTTAGGAAATGATGGAATAATTCTTGTTGACACAACAGAAAACGAGGAGATAGCCTTGAAAATTTTGGAAGAATTTCGCAAGATCACAAATAAGCCGATAAAAGGGATCGTATTAACTCATTTCCATGGAGGTATCTAATTTTTTATTTTCAACAATAGTTTTTATGCTGAGATATGACAATGATTTACGATAAACCATACTTTACTCAAGATATAAGTTATTGCATATCAAAAAATAGTAAAAAAAATTCTAGATACTTTACTAGAAAACCGAACTTTCAACTACGATTAGTTTTAAAGGAAATCGCGAAAACGGTTTTCGATTATGTTTCTAGAACGGAAAAAAGCTATAAACTACATAAATGGAATAATGTAAGTTAAAATTTAAACAGTATATCAGCTGTATCGTATATAATAACTTTGTAAAAGACAACTTTTTTGTGCAGCCAATCGAACTTACAGTAATATACTGTACCATTAAGAACCATTTTGCCGAAGTAGCTTGTTTCACGATTGACGTCGTCGACAACGTTTTGCGATTTTCTACAAAACTAGACAAAGTCAAAAACTTGTTGTTTGTAGTTCGCCTAAATGCTTTCTTTCATTATTTTTTGGTTTGAAATTTTAAAAAAGCTATGCGATGATTGACTCCTATCGTTGTCATTATCAACAGAAAATTAATCATTTTTTAACATAACTTTGGTATAGTCTGGGACTGGGTTGGATCCATTTATTTTGGCTTTAATTTTCAAATTCAAATTCAAATTCATTGACTTAAAAAAACTAAATTCAAATTCATTAGACTTTGAAAATACTTAATTCAAATTCATATTCCAATTCACATTCCAATTCACATTCCAATTCACATTCAAATTCACATTCAAATTCACATTCAAATTCACATTCAAATTCACATTCAAATTCACAATCAAATTCACATTCACATTCAAATTCACATTCAAATTCACATTCAAATTCACATTCAAATTCACATTCAAATTCACATTCAAATTCACATTCAAATTCACATTCAAATTCACATTCAAATTCACATTCAAATTCAAATTCACATTCAAATTCACATTCAAATTCACATTTTCAAATTCACATTCAAATTCACATTCAAATTCACATTCAAATTCACATTCAAATTCTCATTCAAATTCATTATTGACTTTGCGAAAGTTGAATTTCCCGATGTATTTTTACTTTAATTGGATTGATGTAAAACTATAAGGTCAAATCTGCATTAACGACTTCCAAATTCATAAAATTCGATCATTCAAACTTACCTCATATTTGACAAACCACACTATTGAGAAATTCACTTACAGTTGTAGATAGGAATAGAATTACAAAAAACTAACATTTTCTAGTAGTTCTTGCAAATTGTGCAAAATAATTTTACTCGTGAAATCTGTAAAATGAAGTAGGCCTAACTCACCATATAGGAGAATACCACATGTACAAACTCATAATTTTTATCAGAAAAAATAAGCAAATAAACGAAAAAAAGACACAATAAAACCACACGAATAAGTTTTGAACTATTAGTTGTGTTCTGATCTAATTCTGAGTCTTTATGACCAGTTTATAAATCGCTACTTTCACAGGATTAGTTTCGATTTAAGAAAATCAAATTTATCGAAAGTTTAATTAAGATATTCAAATTCAAATTCATTGACTTTGCAAAAACTAAATTCAAATTCAAATTCATTGGCTTTGCAAAAGTCGAATTCGAATTCAAATTCATCAATAACTTTTGAGCGGATTCACATAAGTCAAAATTCAAATTTAATCCAATCCTAGTTGGAACAAACCTTTCTGAATCACGTAAGAAAGATTTTCCGTTTATTGACAAAAAAGCTTTTCAAAAGTGCAAAACAACTATACTTGCACTATACCGTGTAAGCTTAATTGCTCTCCAGGTTATTTATGAGCAAAAAAATCTATTAATTTAGAATTTACCGGTAATCGTGTTTCATCTCTTTTCTGCAGTACACCGAAAAGGTACCACTAAAACCAATTTAATCAAACAATAATTTTTAGATCACATTAACGGACTCCCAGCAATATTAGAGATTTCTGGCAAAAATATCAAAATTTTTGCGCATTCAACACTGGTACAAGAAAGAAATGCTTATAGTAAGAGATAAGATTTCATTCAGCGTTTTGAGGCTTTGATGCATAACTTTTTTTGCATATGCAGATTATTTAGCACACCACAGATAACTACATTAAAAACCCTACAGTCTGCTTTACCCTTAACGAGATGTTCAGGGCTTAGCTGAACCTTAAAAAAACAACGATAATAAAATTTTAAAACAGTAAACTGCAGTTTTTATCTGTGGTATGCTAAATATTTGATACTGCTCTGGCTACTACTGTTGTAGAGCACTTTTCAAGAACACTAAAAGATTAAAGCAGTTTTTATACTTTTTGCATTAAATATTTGCATATTTACCGATTTACTACTTACAGTATATCGGATCAGAAGACATTAAGGAGTCTTTGTGGCTGTGCTTCATAAGTTTATGCAGTGAATGTATAATAGATTTCAGTAAAGTTTGTTTCCAAGGTAATTTACGTCTGGTAAACTTTCAAGTTTTTAAGATTTTTTTTTTTCGAGCTGATAAAGAGTTAATAGCTTACAGTTTTCCAATACCTGTCTTTGGCGGTTGCTTTTGTACTATACATTAACAGCAATGCCATCAGTATTGAGTGTGGCTGTTGATCTTAAAAGACATTTATTTCTTCACTTGAGAGTACAGTAATATCTAGTGGACGGTACATGGAGCCTGACTCGGCTGCCATCCTTTAACAAAACCACTCTTTTTTCAATAAAAATAGAAGATAATGTAATCTAACACAAACAAAATGAAACTTTAATTCGCAGTGGACAATTTTGACTGCAAGCAATTTGGAGTTGCTCGTCAGTTTGGTCTTTTTTTGGGTGACAAGGCTTCAGCATTGAACGTTGGGGAAAAATTGCCGAGATTCGTTGAACCAACCGATACTTTTGACGACAAGCTTGATGTTGATCTGGCCGGTAAGCCTTGAACAAAATTACTGACATATTTTTTGACGAAACAGTCTAACTTTTTAAATAGAGTAAAGCGCGTTAAATGCGCAAAGCAAAGTACTGACGTTATTTATCGCGTTCCCATGTTCCACAGTCCCAGTCTTCACTGTACGTAAAATCGTGAGCGTCCGAGCGTATTTTTATAGTCTATTTTAAACATAAATTTGATACGCCCGGCGCAGTTTCTTTCCAGCGTACAAGCTGCCAGTTGGTTAATATAAACTTTTTGATAAAAAAAAGCATTTTATCCGTGAAGGAAAAAAGAGCTATTCGTTAAAGCGCTTTTACTATAAAACTTTATTTACTGTAGCTTGCTAAATAATAATTAAATCATTATACTGAAGATGTCAGCTTTTTCTATAATCCAATAACGCCTGCTGGTTATTCACTAGCAAGTTTAAACAAATACACACTTATTGTGTGATTGGAGAATATTTATTTATTCTCAAAACTCGCAATTAGGTTTATCCTTCACTCTTCCGCTTCTGCTTGACGGGCGTGGTGCGAAGAGCTTCCAGTGAATCTTTTAAAAATGAAGTTGACTTGATTTCAAGTCACTTTTGGAATGCACTTCCTCTCTATTAATTCTGCGCTTTTCGAGAGGAAAGCAGTGGCAGCAGCGTCAGATTAAGGCGCCACACTTCACGTTTTTCCATCACCTGGATCATTTTGCTCGAGTGAAGTCCCAAACAATTCCATCCAAAATCTTGAAGGTGATTGCTATCTATCATGCTTTGCTGTACTTATTTTTAGGAGTAAACTTTACACTTATTCATGCTCCTGGAGAAACTCGCGACCATATTAACGTTTGGATTCCCGACCTAAGAATGGCTATCACCGGCGACAACATCGCTCAGGCATTTCCCAACATATCTTCAATCCGAGGTACTCCAGCTCGTGATCCTGAGGAATGGATTGAAAGTTTGGACAAAATCCGCCTTCTACGACCTGAACATTTGGTTCCTTGCCACTTATTTCCTATTAGTGGAGAGAAGAAAGTTTATGACATCATGACAACGTTTCGTGACGCCATTCAATTTGTCCACGATCAAACTCTGCGATACCTGAACGATGGTTATGAACTGGATAATATTGTAGAAAAGGTGCGGTTGCCTCCTACTTTGGCTACGCATCCATACCTCCAAGAACTGTACGGAACAGTTGAATGGTCTGTTCGTGGTATTATTCAACTATATCTTGGCTGGTTCGATCGACACCCGATGAATTTATTTCCACTTACCAAACAAGAACGTGCTGAGCGATGGAGAAAACTGCTCGATAGGCAATTTGATGGAAATCCAAGTGGAATAGAAAAGATGTTGATCGTGGCGGAGGCAGGACTCGACGTCCATAACAGCTCTTCAATTCAAAATTTGTGGAACGATCTTCAATGGAGCTTGGAGTTGCTTTCCCATGTTCTGAAAGTGGCCAAACCTGATTCTCCACCATATAAACAAGCTATGAATCACGCAATTAAGTGCTTGTCTAAGTTAGCAGATTTGACGGTTTGCCCCAATGGAAAGCGATATTACTTGGCCGTTGCTAATGAACTCCCAACCAACCAGATCAAGAACTTAACCTTGCAATCTCGCTTTGCTAGAATCCAGCAATGGCCAATTGAATTTTCAATGAAGAGAATAAAGTACTCTTTCAGGGCAGAAGCTTGCAGTGATCGTGAAAAAATGAGCATAATTTTTGAATTCCCGGATGTCGCTCAAAGTCACAGTTATACAATGAGACATTGTATTTTGGAATATTTTGACAACCCTCAATTTTTTCCAAAGGAGCATGAAGTGAAGATTAAAGCCAAATCCACAGTTTTGAAAGATTTACTGACTGGCAAAGCGAGTACTTCATCTGCACAGGAGAGTGGTGATCTCGCAATAGACGGACCCGTGAACTTGTTCGAACGTTTTCTTCAATTGGTTGAAATGAGTCCAAGAATGCATTCTGACATGCAGCCAATTTTGAAGAGTGTCATGTAATTCGAGTTGACATTGCAAATATGCGATAGAATTTCATAATGAGTATTGAATAAATACAAGTTTTAAATGGCTTTAGAATGCCTTTTACTCACTAATTTTATTGCATATTTACTGATTTTTTTGCTTATTTTTTAATTACCACAATGAGAATTTTTGTAAGGTTCAATTTTATTTAATCATTTTCGACACTCTATTTAAAATTCAGAGCACTATACGTTACCAGCAGTGATAGTAAAATTTTAAAAAATAATTCCGGATCAAAACCTTAGAAGAGAACTTAAGGCAAAATCAACGGGGACATTTAAAGTTAGGCAATAATATTAGACAAAATTGGTTTTGGCTCTATCCTTCTTGAACCATCAGCTTTTTCATTCATATTCTGCTTCAAACACAGCGTTGGGGCCTCTCCAATCATAACTTTTATCGGTAACCCTTACTTTGAAAACATTGGCGGCACTACCTTTATTCTACCCTAAGGCAACGCGGCAAATAAATTACGCAACTAAGGCCTTTTAACCTATGTATTAGGTAATAGATTAATGCAGGCCTCTTTGGGCTAAGTTACTAAATTAAAACATCAGTTTTGCCAATAAAAAAATATAATTGGGGTGGTCCCTTCAAGGTGTTTAAAGTAGAATATCTCTGAAACAACTGGGTCAAAAATAATGGAGTCATTAGCAATTTAATCTAATGCGATTGCTCTAACTTGAGATACCCTCATTGATTTTGCTTATTGTACTCGTTTAACCCATTAATGCCCAAATTATTTTCCAAGTAGAAATTAAAATATCTTTGATCGAAATTATATATGTTTTAGATCAAAACTACACATTTAAAAAAATTACATTTTGCATGTTTATTTTTTTACCAATTTTTTAGCCGTCCTTAAGGACACTAGGCGTTTTGTCACTTTGATTTATATTTTTTTCTGAAGGCTGTATTGCGTAGTAGCTGCTTTTCAAAATTTATGTGTATGAGCGATTATCTACTTTATATGATCAAATGTGCGCGCTCTTTGTGTTTTACAAAATTCGAACGTAACTGGAAGGATACTTTGTGGGTAATGGGACAATTTTTTCTTATCAAATAGCGCGGTGCAGTAGATTTCCTTATATTGATAAACTTACGTCAAAGTTAGTCAAGAATCTGTGATTGCACTATGTTACACGTGTAGAAATTTTGTAGTTACGCATGTGAACAAATGACGTAAAGTTGGCCACACAGAATTCGGTTATACTATCATGTCATTTACCACTTTTTGATAACCTCAAAGTTACAGTGTTGATATAAGTAATTATCATTTCAAAGAATGCAGTGTAGCTGATACGAAAATTTCATAGTTTATGACCTTCTTTCTCACTAATATAATAGGCAACAAAATGGTTAAATTTTGCAATTCAGCTGATCTCATGACTTCACCACAAATTCATGCAGCAAAAAATAGAAAAAACAGATTTATTTACAGTATTTCCGTATTGAATTTTGCAGTGATAAACGTCCAACTCAAAGTACATGCCTCCAACAATAGTCTTTAATTTACAGTCCACGATAGTACCACAGCCAGTTTACTGTATATGGAACGGTACAAAGCAATCTACATGTAAACCTACTTTACATTTCTGGCACATTTGTTGCACCTTTTTAAGACATAGTGCACATCTTATTTGGTTGGGGGTAAATACAACCAAATGATCCAATCTATCAAAACGGATTTCCGGTGGTCCTGCCACACCAGATCGTGAAGGCCGCTTTAAAGGCCTACCTCTGTATTCTTACTTGCCACGTGCCAAATAATACAGTGTGATTCGGCGAGTAAAAGCCAGAAAGTCCAATCTATATCTAGATCCTGCTCCTCAGCAATACGTCGATATACGAGCCATGCATTTTGCATGGAGCATTCAAAAGCCAGGAAAACATAGGCCACCACCATTTTTTTTGTTCTCATGCCGATTCTCAACTTTGAAATATTATGATTCAGTTGGTCAACACCGCCCATGTGTTTATTATACATTTGAATAAGAAATGGCTGAGAAACTTCAATTGACTTTTTTTGGTTTTGTGACCTTTTCGCTTTTTGAATCGGTTCTACTCCAAAACAGTTTGAGGCCAAAGTGACTATACTGTTGTCATGCCACCGTACTAATGTGATTCCAGTCGTATCATCAGTAAGTTGGCAATATTCTTCTCGCTCCTTTTTCTTCATCAGGGCTGGCTCAGTTAGAGGAGCTCCTTCCACTCGATTGCCACGAATTGTTCCTGTACCGCTATAATCCCGTTCATTCAAATGTTTCATCAGAGGCAGAGAAGTAAAAAGATTGTCAAAAAACAAGCCGTAGTTGTTGGTGTTAGGTAGCTCAGATATCAAATCAGACACAACTGAACCACCCATACCTAAATCTACAATCTTATCATTTGTTCCGGCACCTTGGTACGGCTTTGCTTGAATCAAATACCCTTCAGTAGTGCACAAACACCAAACCTTATACCCGAAGCGAATAGGCTTTCCATCGATGTGTTGTTTCAAACCGTGGCGCCCATAGTATGGTACCATTGATTCATTTATTGAAAGGTAGTTTTCATTGGAGAAGTGATTTAGCCATTTTTCATTCAGCATTGAAAATATAGGATGAACTTTGGCATATCTGTCACCTGCAGTAAGATTTTGGTTATCTGCAAAATGCAGATAGCGCAAGCATTCATCAAAGCGATTGCGAGGCATAGCATCGGCTGCAGCAGTATTACGAACGTTTGGGCACTGCTCCCAGTACATTCTTCGACGAGGCAGCTGATTGTAGCCACTTAATAGTAGAATGCCCAGTACCACTCGCATTTCTTCTGGGTCAGTGATAAACGAATGATTTCCGCTTTGCTTAGCATAGAGCATTGACTGGACAACTATTAATTCAAGTAATTCATCGTCGAAAAACAGTTCAAACACTTCAACCGGCGTCCAATCTTTAGCATTGTACTTTGGTGTTTCGTTAACCAAGGGATATTTTGGAGATATATCAACAGGTAACCATTTTCTTTGGGGTCGGCTTTTTCTTGCAGTGCGATTCTTTTCTTTAATTCGTGGGTGTGCTTCAACTGCCCTTGAATTGTGACAGGTAGGGGTTGTGTCATCTTCAGCCTGCTGATGCCCTGAAACTTCATCAGTGTTATGATGAAAAACAATTTCTGCAAGCGCATCAAGTTGTTTTCCTGACAGATGATTAGTGCTTTCGGGTTGATCTTCATCATCACTGTCACCATCTGATAGAGTCGAAGCAGGAAGAGTGATGTAGAAATCAGCGGAAAAAAAGCTGGTTCCACTGTCAGCTAGACATGATAGCGCTTCATTGACATCGTGCCTAAAATAAAAAACCAACGCATAATAGTATGCAGAAATACTTTGCAAGGATAAACTGCCCAGCGTCCTTAAAAAAATACAGCAAAATTCAACATGATATATTTATTCCTAACCATAATCTAATTACCGGATTGTATTTACCTATGCGTAGTACATGCTTTTACTTAAAATTTACAATGATAATATTAAAAAAAAATTGTTATAAAAAACGTAAAAATACTTACGTCACTTTTCTGGTAGTCGCTATTTTGAAAACTCAAAAATCAGCGAAATTCTGCTGTCTGATAAATCGCGCCCAAGCAAGGCGAAGAATAAAATAAATGTTGATAGATAACTTTACTATCTACGCTATTATTACGTAAAACCGAAAACCGCAACGCCTTCCTAGAAATCTGAAAAAAGAAAATTTCAAAAGTGGACTTTTAAAAGGACGGTGGGAATAAATGGGTTAAAGGGAACAAAACCACGATTGCTACTTAGCTTGGCCAACTCATTCAACGTTTTAAGTATCGGTTAAAACCGGGAATTTTTACCGAAATGTTACATCGCAAATTAAATTAGCCGCAACGAGAAACAATCTTTTGTAGTATTTTCGGAGAAGGGTTCTATTAGAAGGAGAAAAAGGACGGATCAAGCAACCGCTCCTTTCGATTTCCTATAACGCCACCTCTAAATTTAAAGCAGTAGCATATATAAATAGGATTATTATTAGAGTTTTAAGTTTGTGTTAAATTTTTGAATTGCATTTTGTCTGTCTGATCATCTTAAGACGCACCACACGTGGTTTGTGTATGTGGTTTTCTATTAAAGTTATAAACACAAATTAAACAAAGCAAAAAAAAACAAATTAACGTTATGTTAGTCAAATTAACTTTAGAAGGGAATACATAATTGCGAGACATTAATACGTTATTGTGAGCATTAAGTTGAAAAATTTAGAATAAACGCTTCTCAAATTACAGTATATTGAATGGCTTGAACATGCACTCACTTAAATAGAACACTTACTCAAATCTATATGGTGTGAAAATTGAAACTTGGGTTAGAAAGTACAGAAATAAGTTCGTACCAATTACAAATTCAATTCTGTTGTCTAAACTTATTCAACAAGCAAATATTACACATTTGATGGACCAAAGATTACTGAACATTGAAAATTATTGATAATTTTGGCATATTATTGCGTAGCTTGTACACTTCGGTTATCTAATCAAAACAATAAAATAAAAACACTCACTTACCAATTGTAATCTATCAAAGAGCGACTAAGCATAAACCGACAACTTACATATTGTGAATTTGCTTATGCGACCAACCATTACAGTACGCAAAAAGACCATGTGCGAGAATTTCTGATAATTTATAGTGAAAGAGCAATGTTACAAAAATAAAAATTTACAAACGTAAAACAGAGTAACTTAGAAACAGGGCATTTAGCACACATAACTTTGAAGGGAATACAATAATTAAGGGAAGGTAATTTAGGGATGGCAAAATATACAAGAAACACACGAGAAAATTTAACAGTTTGACCAAACTAATGTTAGAACCTATAGTTTTCCGGACATTAATTGCAAACAGTGTATTATTAGACCTCGAAGCTAACTTTTTTTTTTACAAACAATGAAACACTTTATAAGTCTAGGAGGCCGATAAATCGAAGAAATTACTTGATACTTTTGCACAGCAGTCATTTTTTTTTGCTTTGCATTTTGCTGAGCCGTATAGGCTGAGAAATTTGTCTTATGTATTGTGCATGAATTTATGTTTTAACGAGTATTTTACAAATAACTGCGCTGTCTTGCTAGTGTTTTAATTAATTATCTTTTGTTCATGTTTGAAAAATATGACGCTAAAGGGAAATTAGGCACTTTAAACGAACCAAAAAGTTAAGGCGGTTCATGTATACACATCAGAACTTGCTAAGTGTTTAGGAGATTTTAAGTTCTTGAAATTTTTCCCAATGTTCTTGTACATATTCTAGTGAACTACTAATGCAAATATGTGATGATAAAGAGCAACGCTGCTAAGAAATAAAGAAGCATTAAGTGATTATTGATAAGCTTTGTTACATTGTCATACCAGACTGACTTGTGGATTCACCAAACAAGAGCTTCCGTGCAAGGGCCGTTATTGGTTTCTGTCTCCAGCAGATTTCAAACAATTGCAGTATTTATACAGTAATATTTTGACAATCACCTTTGAATATCATCCTTTTGAATTTTTTTTTTGTTGGTGCATAAGCACTGCATATATCAAATCTACTATTAAAACGCTTGAGTTTGGGATTGCGCAAAGATAAAGACGGAATTGAATTGAAAGCGAAAACTAATTATTGATTCATCATATTTATCCTCCACTCACAAGGAAGCGACGGTGGTGCTTTTATTTTCGACAAATCATCTTCAACCGCTTTGGAGTTGACCATTTTCCAAGTTTTTCGGTTGACGTTTGACCTCTTGTTACGTAAATTTGATGCTTATTCGAAACCACCAAGCGGAGATAATCATTGTAAAGCGTCTTATCCAAGAACGCAACAAAGTGACCAGGGTGCGGTGTGAACGGAGATCATGTCATTATTTGATTCGGGGGGATGTCATTATTTCGATTATGTCATCATTATTTCGATTATGTCATTATTAGATTATTTCGATTATGTCATCATTTCGATTATGTCATCATTTTTCAAAAGAGGAACTTTTTGTGGGGCAAAGATTTCGTAGAATGGAACATCTAAAGCCGCGGCCTGTTGTTGGTGAAAGGTAATAACCACCATTTCCTACTTCTCGAGAAAATCGACTTTTAGTGTTTGATTAATTTAAACGATGTTCGATCCTGATTGTAAAAATTTTTAAATTTTTCTCCAAACGCATAGATTGGCCACAGAATTTTATGCAAAAAACAAAACTCAAAAGTTTTGTTCCGTTCGCTCGCAAATGGACTTAATACCGTTTTTCGTCCACTTTTTCAAAAATGTTTGTGTTGTTGCGTCACTGTTTCTACTGTTTCGTATTGTCTCAATTGAATTTTGCAACTTTCGCATTAAACAACTTTTCAGAGTTTAATGCTCGTAAGTCGGTGCTTAATGTTTGATGTAATTACGTCAAAGCGATGTAACTAATGACGTCACAATTGATTGCGTATTTGTGCTCTATGAATTTTCTTTTTCAACAAAAACTGATTTCAGAAAAGGAAAATATGGTAATTACATTCAAAGTTTGAAGATTAATAAGCCGGTACTTAATCGTTGGGACAAAATTTGTGTAACGACATTTCTGAAAAGTGACAGAAGCTTCGCGTTAATTAGGATAACCGTTTCTTGAACGTCGATCTGTATAAAGAAAACTTTTTTGTTTTCTCATATGACTTAACTGTAAACAATGCTTGAATTTTAAATCTTAAACACGATCTAAAAATAGCTTTAATTATGAACGTGCAAGCAAGCTTTTATATTTGGTTTAAAACAAACAATGGATTCGCTCGATTGCTTGCGATTGAACGCGAAGCATACACCAGAACTTAGCCCGATCTGCCGTGCGTAAAATCGTGAACGTACCAGCGAATTTTAAGCTTTTTTTGGACAGAAAATTGGTACCCAAGCGTACCACCTTACCAGCGTACAATTTACAAGTTTGTTAAAACAAACCAAAGGTACTATTGTACCATAGGCGTCGGCAAGGAAGGCCATGCCCCCTCCCCTGGAATTTCACTCACGATGCTGTTAGTCCTTAAACAATCTCTCGTATTGCGGAACCATCCATCACCGATCATCTAAGTTTCTTATTTTGGTACGCTGATCTTCACTTAGAAAGGGGTCATGATGCATACTACCCACAAAACGGTTAATTTCGTGAATAGTTTAAATTGGTGTTTCGCGAAAAAACAATAGACGATTTAAATTTTGTGCCTAATCGCTTGCTGATATTACATCCTACACAGCGAGAAGATTTTAAGGCCAAAGCAGAGCAAATTGACAATATATGTGTAAGATTTAAAGTGTTTGTATCGAGAACAACCTCTGGGGAAGATCACACTAGGTGCACAGAAACAAAGTTAAAGAAAATATGGAAGAAATCACAAACAAAATCGTAAACGATTTCGCATCTGAACCTAAACGACTTTTATTATTATTTACTTACGACCTTTAAGAGTTGCTTTTTGACTTTGGATATTTTTGCCAGTGCTTAAACGAGAGTGATTCAACGGGTAAATCGCACTCTGCTCGAGAAGCTTAGCGCATGGGTATAGACCCAACTACTTTTCCATGAAAAAACTGGACTGATTTCAGGCGCAAGGTTTTTGGTTTCTACTAGCGAATATAATTATTTCCTTTACAACTTTTCTATTTGGCCAATTGCTTGATCACCACAAAAGCTTCGGGGCAGACGGGGCAAGGCCAACTTTTAAAATAATTTCTCTTGAAGGTCATTTCAAAAGCCACCAGAAAAAGTATTGAAACAAAGAATGAACTTAAGTCATTGCTTTTCTGAAAAAAGAATATGCCATTATTTTTTTTATTATTAGTACTGATTTGTTGAAAACTTGTTACTTTGCGTAGTTTAATGCAGATATACAAATTTAATTGGCTGTGTTATTATTTAGCTATTTAAAAAACATATTGCAGCAAATAGAGCAAAATTTACTTTTAGACTCGATAATATATTGGGAAAAATGTGGGAAACGAAAATAATAAACACAGTCAGTGCGTAAGTTCAAATTCGCAGCCCTGATTCAAAGTATGGCTTTGTTGTTTTTTACCGTGAGTTCACAAATTAGCCACCGGTGTATCATTTTTTGTACTGGTAGCGAGTGGTTATCTTGTACCTTCAGTATTTATAGTATGTAAAGCAGGAACTAAAAATTTCGTAATACGACTTATGTGATGTGAATGTTTTTTGCCTTCATTTTTTTAAAATGTTTTTGTAGAATATCTTATTGTAAGTGGCAGAGTTGTAAGTCAACCCGGGCTTTTCGGATCGAGCTCGGGCCGGGTTCGGGCCAAAGTTGACAAAAGTTTTGGGCTTAATTTGGGATTGGGAAGTGCTTTTAGTTTTGGGTGCACAAAAATATAATTAAAATAACTTGGAAACATTGCTAAATTTTTTGGATCTAACTTAACTTTCGGGTTTTTTCGGGCATGATTTGGACTTCAAATTAGTTTTAGGGTTAGGACCGGGTTCGGACTCATATTTTCGGGTCCTGGCCGGGTTCGGGTCTAAACTAATCGGCATGTTTACAACTCTGGTAAGTGGAAATACGGATTCTGCTTTGTTATTTGATGGCTTCTCCCTGTAATCCAATGGTTCTTAATCTTCGAATCTCTGGTGTCATTGAAGCATTTTTAAGGGTTCGGCGGTAAGTTATGCATTATGTTTTCATGCAGGTTAGGTACCAATAAACAGTAGCGCAACCAGGTGGGCTGAGGGCTACAACCCCCTTATCCAAGTCACTTAAACACTTCAACCAAAAATACAAGAGTTTAAATCTGTTTTGAACTGGACCTGAAAGTAAGAGGGGCTGGGCAATTCTGAAGTCTGCCATCCTGAAAAAGCAGCTCAACAACAAATTACGCTGTGGTGCATTTACTACAACCAACGATTGTGTGATTTGGTAAATCCTTTTATTGTGTGGAATGTATCCATCGTACGCTTGCTGTGCTTCCCTTATGTCACAACTTTTGACTTATGTTTGCTGATCAACTCTGAGCAGATCACTTTGAGACATGATTGATTGCAAAACTCTTCCACTCGGTTCATAAAAAGTAAAAAGTTGCAGACTTGCGGTTGCAAACGTCAAGAATTACGAAGTTGCGGACTTGCCTGTGAGGACTTCAAGAATTTTAAAGTAGCGAACTTGCGGATTCAAGAATCCTGAAACGTCTTTGCGGACTTGCGGTTGCGGACAAAGCTTTTAAACATGAATCTGCGGACTTGCGGATTAAGAAAATTGAAATTTGATTGCAGAGTTGCGGACAGCGGACTTAAAAAAAAAACACGCGGTGCTCAGCACTGCAAATTACTACGTCTGCCTGTGTTAGTAAATAATAGTAATAATCAGCGTAAAAATGAAAACAATAAAAGGGTTTATTTCAATTTACAATTACATAAAATCGCTCGCCGGGCTTTGCAGTATAGGCTCACCGCCGGGAAACGGGGCCGTAGACAGACGAGTTGTTCATACCGGTGACAACATATCACGATTTTAATTTATGGGGAAGAGAAAAAAGTACTCGGCTTATGGGATAGCTTATCAAAGTAAAGCCGATGCTCGCTTCACTGTGTGCAATGGAAGAAATATTGAATGGTATTAGCGCACAAATAGAAATGCTTGTCCACAATCTTTTGGAGAAAAAGTAAAATCGATATAAACCGTAACTTATTACATTCAGAAATTAAAAACAGGCCTCGAATTCATGGCCAAAACTTATTGGGTCGTGGCTAATTACTTGCAAAACCCTGCCATTGCAAGGAGACACGGTTTTACAAAATGAATTAAAATTTTCAATTTAGAAACTCAAAACAATCTAGAGTTGGCTCTAATTTTTAACCGATCAATGGTCGAGTGGATAGAGCGTCTGCTACTGAAACGGTAGACTCGGGTTCGATTCCCGGTCGGGTCATACCAAAGACTATACAAATTGGGTATTCACAGCTTCCCTGCTTGACGTTCAGCAATTAAAGGGACATTATGAAGCCTCCGCCATGTGTGGTAGACAGATGGGCAGGTGGCAGCTTGACTCGAAGATCGAAAGATCCTTTCGCTGTCTCCTGGCCAAGGCAACTTGGTGAATAAAATGTAATTACAATTACATCAAATAATGAATGTTAAATACGTATCACCAACTAAGCCTGTCCTTTAATTTGCCTCATTCACTTCTAGAATCTCTTTTAAAGTATCTCAGTGCTTCATATTGCGTAACAACCCTGCAGTTTTATTCTGTTTTATGTAAAAACTCTTCCTTTGCACTACGTCAAACATTTGCAAGCAGCCGAGTTTGCAAATAGGCATTTTTCTTTTTCTAAAGTGTGATTGAAAAAACTCATTGTTTCGTGTGTGATAAAACAATAGCAAACAATCACAAAAAGAGTTATCACCTATTACAATCAAAATCTTACAGATTTTACTCGCTTTTTGTACAAAGTGGAGTTATTACCTTTTTCCACCTTTAATATCTCTGAGAATTGGTACGGAGTTAAAACTTGAAATTTGGACGCACGGTACAGACTGCTATAATTAAGCGTTCGAAAAATGCAAAAAAACGAAAATTGAAAAATTTGGAGTTTTTACCATTTACCAAATCACGTCAGTATTTCATCAAGCTAATTTTCTTTTTTTAAAGTATTTTGTGCGTAAAAACTGGCGAGGTGGAGATGAATCGTTATGGAGAAATGGTACATTAGTGCTGGTCACGCTCACTTACCATGTTATTCCAGGGCCGGATTTACGTTGCGCAAGGCCCCTGGTACTTTGGGGATTTTTGCAACATCTTTCTGCCAAATATAGGTGAAGATCAAGAAAAAGCCGTACGATCTGAGAGCGGGGCCATGGCACTGTGTCATTTGGTAAATCCGGCCCTGGTTATTGCATTACGTTCATAAAAGGGTTAGATGAGGGCCTGAAGTAGTAACTTTCAGGACAAAACTTCTTAATTTCACCCGGGTTTACGTTTTACTTGATTGGCAAAATCGAATTGACGGGGCCTAGGCTTGCTGGTCGTCAATATTATTGTTAATTACAGTTGTACGCGAGTACTGTTGTACGCCAAGATGCTAAAGAAACTGAAACTGAAGAAACAAGACTTTTTGTCACATTTTTTTTATCGATAGCATTTTGATTGGGGGGCCCAAGCTCCCTGGCCCCCTTTGGCTACGCTTATGATTGTAAGTTCAATGCTATTTGTGATATTAAGATTTTGTGTGCTTTTTTGCTTGTTTGCCCTTGTGTGCGTGCCAAAGCAACACTAATGGTTCTATTTTGTATGATCATGCTAAATATATGATATTATTGGTAAAAATTAAAATAGGGTTAAATAGTAATTGTAACTTGAAGTTGCAATGTACACAATTTCAACTTTTTTACAATTTTTAATTGTGTTGAAACTTAGTTTGTTTTGCACAAATAATTGCAGTATGATGCAGTGGTTTAGCTAAAACCATACTGTTGCTGGAAGCGATATGAATTTAATAACATACTGGACAACTGCTTAGAAACGAAATTAGTATTGCAAAAATTAAACTTGAAAAAAGATTGACGGAGGAACAAGGATAGAGAGAAATGGGGCTTTAATAGATCTGATATAAAACCACAAAACACATCCACAGTGTTGACGTAAGCAAAACTCGAGGCTGCGTATATAAGTGAATTAGTCGCGTTGTTTTGAGTATCTTTTCATTGTAATTGTAATTGAAATTGTAATTAAATTACAATTACTTGAACTTGAGTAATTGTAATTGTAATTAAAGCAAAAGCAAGTAATTTTTCCAACCCTGGTCCGTAGAAAGTTTGTTACTGGGCCGTATACTTTTCCAGATTAAATACTTTGGAATATATCAGAAACGTTAAACGCAATTGCATTTGGATATTTTATGAAAAAAAGATTTGATTACACGAGTTTTAACATGTTGTGATGAAGTAATTTCAGTTTACAGGAAGTATAGTAGTACAACAGTTTTTTTAAATAATTCCAGTGTACAGAAAATGGTACATTGCTAAACATTTGTGTTTATTTTTGAAAGCCGGTCCCCGAAAATTTTTTCGGGGTTTTGCTAAGGTACTTGAACCTAAAGTTAAAATGATCCTGTTCAAAACACGTTGCAACTGGGCGGCATGTTGAGCAAACAAATGCAATTAATACGGGGGTCTGGGGTCTAAGCCCCCAGTCGCTGGGCAATTTTCGCAATTTTTTGAAAAAATAACTATTTTAACGTCATTTGGTTCACATTTCGAACATTTTTATGGTCATTGGAAAGAACAAAGTTGCTGAGATTAGAAATCTACTTGAAATTCTTAAATTGTCCAGCCCTTTCAACTCTCTATAATTGTAGATCAAATTCAAGCCACGTCTAAACGCTTGCAAACCTGAGTTAAGTTTTCCAAGTGTCTTGGATAAGGAGAAAAGGAGGCTAAACTCCCAGAGTCCTTTTGGTTGCGCCACTGACTGCAACCTAAATTTTATTAAGGGAGGGAGCTTGATTAACCCTAAAATTGAAATTTTTTGCTTGAAAAAAGCCTCAATTTGGCAGCGTGCGGGGCAATCCAGTGCAACTAAAGCATATCACAGACCGGGGTTTTGGAGCAAAACCCTAAATGCTGGGCAATTTTTGCGATATTTACAAAAAAAATAGCCCCATTAACGCTGTTCAAATCAAATTTTGCATCTTTTTAGAGCCATTTAAAAACCAAAATTGATTAAATTTAAAAGACATAATAGCTCAGCCCTTTCAAACTCCTACGTTATTCACAAATCAAGTCAAAAACTTGTTGAAATTAAATAAATTAAATGCTGAATAGCCTTCTCTATACTTAATATTTTTTTATGAAGCTTACGGTAAGCATTTTGCATTAGCGATCAAGTTTGACTGCTTGGTTTTAGCCAGCATGTTTTGCAGTTTTTATCGAGTAGTTTGTAAGCTTTGTTCTTTTTGACATGTAAGTTAATATCATCCCCCCTCCGAAAAAAATACTAACAATAAATGTTTCAAAAGTTGCTTTGAACCAGTTTAAAGGCCATATCATTGCAAAAGACTGCCTCAAAATGGTAAAAATTGTGGCATTTTTCTTATCGTGCTGTTTGATAAGGTGTTTGATCTGAAACTTTATTAAAGTCCCGGCCGCCAAAAACAGAAGCAAACTCGTGAGAGATTAAAAAGCACAAAAAATTCACTCATTGTCAAAACATCAATGAGATGCTTGATGTTGTTTTTGGTCTGAAAGTATATCAAGGTTTGGTTTTAAGTTGGAAGAGGCCCGAAGCATAACATCTTCTAAGTGGCTGTCATCACGTCGTGTTCTTAACTCGATTTTGGTGATTTTCATTGACGAAAACAGCTGTTTGCACACATAAGTGCTGCCAAACATCGATGTCATCTTTTTGGCCTGATTAATCAGGTAGAGATATTTTTCGCATTCAAGATGGTGTTTATAAAAGTCAAGCAGTAAAACACCATTGGCGTGAAATTTTGATTTCAACTTGTCGCAGCACTGCAATTCTACCAGTTTCATTTGATATTGCTTCTGTGCAACTTCCACTGGCACATCGAAGGGGATACTAAAAAGTTTAATATCAATAATCTATTGAACGTATGTCACCAAAACGGGACAAAAATTAGGTTCTCAAATGTTGGACCACAGAAACAAATTGATCACTGCCGGTAGAATGGTGCTGTTGTAATGTAGGAAAGTGAGCATAATTTTCACTTTCCAACTGATTTTCCACAGTCGCAGTTTAGTCGTGAATGAACGTATGTGGTGGCCCCACAAGGCCCACGTGTCGTGTATCAGTTGGCACTTTCCTTGTAGCTGCAGATTCAACTTATTCAAATGGAACGTAACATCGACCAAAAATGCTAAATTGCAAATCCACTTCTGATCGCGAAATTTTGAAGCATTAAGGTTTTTTCCCTCAAGGAAGGTTGCGATTTCTTCCCTCAATTGGTGCACTCTTAACGGCACATCACCTCGACTAAGCCAGAGCACATTACAGAAATAAAGCAAGTCGGCGTATTGATTTTCTTCTTCTAAGAGCAGTTATCGAAATTGACGACGATTCAATCCTCGCAACAAAATCAAGTTTACATTTTTTATTACTATGCCCATGACGTCTTTTAGGCTTGCGACCTGGTCCAAACGCCACAAATATCTTTATAAATTTACTGCCACTTGTTATATTATGTGAGCAACGTGTTATACTTTCGCAGCTTTTGACATTTTTATCGCAATTTCCCCAATTCAACGGAGGACGTACCTTAAGCAAACTATTTTCCTTTGAAACGTCAAAACTTGTGTAATGTGTGGCAAATTCTCTGATAAACATGTTGATATCTAACGCACTGCTTAAGAGAGTAACGAAATCGCCAGCACAACTAATGTTTACTGTTTGAACGGTTTCTCCTCCAAATTAGTGTGACGAATAATTCTTTGTTGTGTGATTTGCAATTGCCTCTAACCCATAGAATAACTCCATCTATTTCTATACTCCCGTCGGGCTCCTTTTGCCTCATTCTAAATTCAGACCTCAGACCTGAAGTTTTGTTCAAGCCGAGAGCAATCTCAGGCTTTTATTGGTATGGTTTCATTCAGTTATCTATGGGCGAGAGGTAGTATCGTTCAGCTTTCGCTTGTTTGGTTTGACTTTCAATGAAAGACAAGTCAGAAACTAAGACAGTCTGCAGCAAGGAGCAGAAGTCACTTTAATCTCCACTTCCCCTGTTTAGAGCCATAATGATTGGCTTTTGCTATTGTACAGCAGTTGCCGCCCACTTCCCCGGAGTTCCGCAAGAGGCAATTACCGCTTTTGTGGTTACCTGACAGCCGCAGTCGCGTCAGAGCCGTTTTCCAGAGTCCAGCCAAAGCATGAGCCCTTGATAGACCAACCTCTGTGGTGACCTGGCAGCCACCGTCGCTTCAGGGCCATAGAAAGAACAGCCTCTGTGGTGACCTGAGAGCCATCATCACGTCAGGGCCACTACCTTTCCACACAATGCCTCTTGGTGAATAAGGCACAGTAATTTCACCATACTGGTATCAATTCCATTGCTCTGCATGTCTTTCTGAAATAAAGACACAACCTCTTTATGTTTTCCTATTATTGACGGGGCTCCATCAGTTGCTATTGATTGTTAATTGCAAGATTTAAATTCTTCGCTTGAAGGTATTGAAGTATCTACTTCAGAATGTCAGCCCCTGTACTTGTATTCTTCATAGGAATCAGTTCTACAAATTCTTCAAGAACATGAAAATCTTCGTTTACTCCAGGCGCAAACACTGCCGGTTGAAATGTACCTGTTGCATCCGTACTCTCATGTATATCTATAGAAAAGAACTGCAGTTTTTTGAAGCAATCTTCTTGACTTGTTTTCAAGTTTTCAGACATCTCTTCCACGCGCTAGGTTACGGTCTCGCGGAAAAACTGACATTTAAAAATGTCTCTTTTTTCTCTGGGTGCATGGTTTCATACTTTCAGCAGCATCCATCATGCATTTTTTTGCGAATTCGCCGTCAGTAAACGCTCTTTTGTCTTCGGCTATTATCTGTGCTACTCTGTAACAAGCAAGAGTATTATTTTGCGGTTTAGTCCCTTTGTTTTGGAATGTAGAATTCTGCTTTTTCAGACCTTTTTTAGTCGATCAAGTTTATCTTTTTTTGCTTAACCCACAAGCTTAGAATAACGTTTGTGTTTTGATTCATAATGAGGTTTGATAGCGTACTCTTTATTGACAGCAATAGATTCGTTGCAAATCAAACAAGAATAGATCTTCGAAGGTTATTTACAAAAAAGAAATTGTATTCCCACTCTTATTTTACGTTTTGATTACATTATGCGATTGCAAAAATCAATTACAAAGGGCAAAGGCTATGTTTTCTAGCTATTAACTAAAAGCAAAACAGAAATTCAGTTATTATTAAAGCAAACTGCTCAGTGGCAAACGAATACAACATTAGAACGTATGTAACTGCAATTCCTACAAAAACGCTCGCTCTCCGTGTTTTTATAGGTCAAGATATGAACTTGAAGTGCTTGATGCGTGACTAAACTTATTTTTTCTTTTTCCACCGGTCTTCAACAGAATAAAACACGGAAATGCTTCCAGTCAAAGCTATTGCGTCATGCAAATAGTTTAGAAGCGTGGTTTCAGCTCAATTAGTGACCGCAAACGTCTGTTTGTTACGCTAATTGTCATAATAACGTAAAGAGTTCGCGGGCCTGATAAATACACAATTTCGAAAATAGGCCGCGGGCCGGATAAAATGTCTCAGAAGACCGGATTTAAACCGCAGATTGCCGACTTCTGTACTTAAGCATCGCTCTGTGGATAACGATAAATTTGCTTCTTAACGTGTTGAAGGATTTTTTTGGGAGACAAGATGTCGCTACTTTTACTGTTTGAAACTGTTGAATGTTTTTGAATATTTTGTGCTTTATACTTTTATTGCATGTAGTTTTTATAATATTTGATGCTTTGCGATTGCATGCCAGTATCACTGAACATACGTAGATTATAATGAGATAAGTAATGATTTGTCAACCAGCACTAGAATTCAGCTAAGCTCCCTCCTTTTTTGAACAACTGCAGCGTACTTTTGTTTTGATTAATTTTTTGCAATACAATAATAATTCATTTTTTTTAAACATGTTTGCTTTATATAATAATGGTTATGCTCAATGTCTCAAAGTTGAGGCTTGATATTAAGCAACCTTACATAGGCCGCAGGCGCGCAACCAGGATTTTGTTGAGGAGGCTTGAACCCAAACGTAAATCTTTTTTGCTTGAAAAATGTCTCATCTAGGCAGCATGTAAATCAAACTGGTGTTATTCACCCCTGTCACAGAAGGGGGTCTGGCTATTCTGACCCCAGCAGCTGGACAATTTTTGTGATTTTTTTAGAAAAAAAAATAGCCATTTTAGATCAATTCGTATCAAATTTTGTATCTTTTTTGGAGCCTTATAAAAGAACTAAATTGTAAAGATTTGAAAGCTGGTTAAAGAATTAAATCGCCCTGCCTCTTTAAGCCTTGCCCCATTACTTAGTACATGTTTAAAGTTTGCATTTTTCCTTAAAATTTCTAAGGGGGCTGAAGCCCTTTAGTACCCCCTCTAGCTGCACCACTGATAGGGAGCACATAGCAAAAAACGTGTTTCTAGTGCAACATAATCAATTTTTATGTATATTGTTTCGAAGTTCTCTTCTGATGATCTCGTAAGGATGAAACAGATCTCAAGGGTTTCTAAATTTGCCTTTAAATACTGTAGAATTATAATTTGCTTTGATCTTTGATCGTTGAGCTTTTTTCGCCAGGAGATAAGAGAAGGAACAGTTACAATCATTCGCTTTTATGCCCGGTGATAAGGGTGTTTATTTGTTCGGCCGACGCAATTTCACTTCGAACTATAATATTCAAACTAAGCTATTTGAGCACTATTTTTTTTTGCGTAAACGTCAAAAACACATTTTTAGTAACGAGTCCGGATATGGTTTGGGTGTTTCTAAATACCTCATCACATTTTCTGTTTTAAGGAATGCAATTGCTATGAAACTGAGACAAGCTATTTTGTCCACAGGAGCGTTTACCAGTTTTAGAACATTTCTTAATATAAGGCGCCGTTTGGAAAAAAATTATTCAATTTGCAACACTCGTATTTTTGGTTTATTTAGAGGGCTTTTTGTCCAATATAATATATTGTAAATTTACGATTTACATATTGGAAATCTAGAACGTCTTATAACAACTCGCAACGTATTTTGTCTGTTTTAAGACGTTCTAGATATCCAATATGTAAATCGTAAATTTACGACTTATTTTACGAACGTATTTTGTTTGATATAACAGGTTCTAGATTTCCAATATGTAAATCGTAAATTTACAATATATTATGTTGGACAAAAAGCCCTCTAAATAAACCAAAAATAAGGGTGTTGCAAATTGAATAATATTTTTCCAAACGGCGCCTCATAGCAATTGCTATGAAACTGAGACAAGCTATTTTGTCCACAGGAGCGTTTACTAGTTTTAGAACATTTTTGAATCGCAGTCAATGGAGCTAGATTTGGATCCTTACCTATTCAGGCTTAAATATTGCCTGATTATACGATTATGTTTCATTCAAAGTTGCTCCAACAGCACTACCTCGATTAATGCATTTGGTAGAAAACGACACATAATGTTTTTTGAAAGAGAATATAGACACCTAAGCAGAATGTAAGATTAAACAAAGTTGCGGTTGAGTTTATATCAAGTTTTGGGTGATGTCGGAATTCTGTGTTTCTTTTTCCTTTCCATCAGCATCTGTCGTATTATTTCTTCTTTTCGTCCTTCGAACTGCTTTATAAATGGACGAATAAGCTCTGAAAATCAACAGTTTTAGTATCATTGACCCGAAAACATAAATCTTAAGAGATATTGAAGTAGTCTATTTTTATTTTTTCAATACAATGATAAAAAAGTTGTTTTATTTATAACAAACAAGATGATGAACAAATTGAACATGCTGATGAAAGTAATCACAAATAATACGATGTTCTTTGCATTGCACTTTTAAGTTTTTCATCTTAGTTTAAAATCGTTTATCTTTTTTGCAAAAATGGACTATTAGTTTTCAAAAAACAGGATGCAATTTTATGTTACGTGTAAGAGTTTACACTTCGCACAGTAGATAGACCATTAGAATGCATACGTGATTGCAAAATATCGTTGGGTTTAGGGGCAGTTGCAGCACGCGATGGTTTTTAATTGATGATGCAGAAAATGATTTGAACTAGCCGTTTCCAACTAATTTTTTCTTCGTAAATTTTAAAAACTAAAATGATTTTTACCGTTTAAGATTGGTTGTGTCTTGCACTGTTTCTGGAAGTTTTTGTCCTCGAGTTTCCGGCAAAATGAATATGGTAAATACTCCGGATGAAATTCCTAACAAGCTCATCACGATGTAAGGAACGTACATTCCATATATATCAGCTGTAAAGTTTTTAAAAAAGTTGGTAATTCGAGGAATGGGCAAAGATATCGAATTAGCAATATGGGGTTTCTAGAAATTGAACGGCAAGCTATAAAAGTAATGTTTTCAATTAAAGGCCAAATGCGCAAGCATTATTTCATAATTATTCGGTCTCAAGCAAATGCCACTTATCATCTTGGAAAGAAAAAAAGAATTATACAGGAGAATTTGTTCAACAAACCGGAATATCGATGTGGTAGGTTCACAACATTAGTTACTTTCTTGAGTCAAAAAAATTTACTATAAAATCACAGTAAAAGGTTAAAAGCACAACATTCTGTTTTGTTCTAAGGGCTCATCAGGTGCTATACTGTAATCGTGTTCGAAAAGAATGTAATCGAGTTCGAACAGTAATCGTGTCATAAAAATCATATAAATTAAATACTATCCAAAATTGTTTTATAGCACGTAAAAGCAAAGTAAATGGTTTTGTAAGCAATATACGGGTACGGTGATGATAAATACTTTGGCAATATTAAGACCAAAGAATATTACACAGAATTGTTTGTGAGATACCCTTACAAACTCTGCATTAGATGCTCAGAGCTGGACAGCGCTGTTTCGAGCTTTTAGCTCGCATCGGCAACCCTCAGTCTCTCTAATCCAAGGTGCTCCCCAGCTGGACAAGACTTTCGGCCGAACTGGCAATTGGCTTGCACAGTGGCAAAGGGTTTTTAGGGAATAAACAATTTTTCCCTTAGAGTACTTAAAAAAATAACTAGTGAAAAATCGCTGGACCCGTGTAGCAAGAACAGTCATAGGCAATCACTACTACAAGGGCTCCCCTTTGTGTGACCACGGAAATCATAACCGAAAAGTTTGACGTTCTTTGTGTTCGACTCCTGGGAAATCAGAACGACTTCCACTGGCAGTTCGGTCGCCAGATCAAGCACCAACCCTGCAGCCGCAAAGCAGCTCAAGTCATACGATTCATAGAGCTGGACAATTTTTCTTGATAATGCATCATACTGTACTCACATGCGAGAGGAAAAAAATCAAGTCATTATCAATTTAGCAAAAACAAACAAAAAATGACAAAAAATAAAAAAATTATGTAACTAACACAATAAATAGTCAAGAACAAAGCACAAACAATAACGTAAACAGTGTGTACATGGAGATCATCATTTTGTTCGACTTAAATAAGGGTTTCCAACTGTTGTATCAGTTCCTGTTTTAGGTCCTTAAAAATATCATGGTATCCATAGATATTTATAATTTGAACTTAGAAAGTAATATAATTGTACCCTCGCTATCTTTCCTATCAGGACCAAATTTTATCAACGGTTGGTTTAAAAGGATGGCTGTGCCGGAGTCGACTTTTGGGGTGTTTATACCCGAATTAAAAACTGCTTTCTCTGCCGACCACTCCATCGCCCATTTTTGTTTATTTTGTCGTTATGAAAACGCCTCTTGGAGACAGAAAACCTGAACATTTATTTTTTAAATTCCGCAAAAAACGCAGTCCTTTTTGCTGTTTCTTCAATACCGCGGCAATTGATGGTGGCTAATTTGAGATATGAGGTCATAGCAATTAGCAGTGATACAAAGCAAAATAATAATAAAACACCACAAATATCAAAACCAAAGGATAAGTTAACAAGCAATATACAGTAGATGATAAGTATTCAGTAGGTGACTTGATTTTGGCTTGGAAGGCATAATTGCAATTATCACATTTTAGCGGTTGCTTCGTTTTTTTGAATACAAATTCGTTACAATTGTTGCAATTAGCGATAAGCTTACTACAGTGTTTATAAGAATACACGCCTTTCTTGGTAGGTACGGGATTCCAGCCGCATTTACACTTGAAGAATCTACGTTCACACGCACTCGCAAAATAGTCGCCCTTACATTTTCTAATTAAGTCCCGGCAGATGCTTCAACATCGAAGTCTAAAGTTTCTGATTCCGCTTCGTCCGTACTAGACGAGCCTATTTCGGGATCGAACAGAGAACTTAGTGGCATTAGATTGTCATGCTCCCGTTTGTGACGGCGAGACTCGCGTTCGCATAATGAATTACTGTCTGAGTAATTACGCTTTGAACCTTTATCATTACTGTTATGATTAATTGTTACGTCACCTGATTTGGATAGATTGAGTACAGTAGCTTGCTGTTTTTCTCTTTCGAAAGCATTTCTTGCTTCTTCATGCGTTGGTTTCTTACTTTCTTCTTCTATTTCTTGATTCTCTTCCGGTGCTTGTCGTTTGTTAAGTTTTGTTTTCTTCTTTAATTTTATCATATTGACGGTTTGGGGGCATTTACGTTCTATACGACCCTCTTCTGCGCAATATCCACAAGTTGTTGGTTATAAAATTTGTACTTTCCAAAGTAAAGGAAACTCGGAATGGGGTTTGTCTCTAGACTTTTCCTTTGCATTTTGAAAACTCTAGTGCCGGTCTGAATGTTGTACCGGTAACTAATTCTGACGGGTGGTTGCAAAACTTCTCCATGTCTGCTGGTGAGGTACTCTGAAATTGGATCGGATGGAAACCTGGGAGGAATGACGTCAATTCTCACTTCCGTGACAGAGTCCGCATGTGCTACGACATCACGAACAATGTCAGATTTTCTCTAATACTACGCCATTTTGATTGCGTTCTTTTTAGTTTTCAAAGTGAAGTCTACTAGACTTCCTGGTCTTATTACCATTTCCAATATTGTAGTAAACGGTCAATTGAGCTTTTTAATTTCTTTATACACGCTTTCTCTTGTAGGATTAACAGTGAATTTACAAGTAACTTCATAATCGTTTTCATATTCAAAGTGTGTTTCCACTTCTAACTCTTGCAGCCCATGTTGGTTCAACTTGACTGCTGCTGCAAGGCTGCATTCCTTTGCTTAACACAGTAGCTAGTCTCTCGGCTCCAAACGTTTGTCAGAAAATAAAGTTTGACTGTTTTCAGCAGAAGCACAGAAAACTAACTTTACTTAAAACTCAACACAGCTAGAAATTTCGGGAACGTCAAAAATTACCTTATTCAAAATCGCTGGATCCGTGTAGTAAGGACAGCCATAAGCTATCACTGCTACTAGGGTTTCACTCTGTGTGACCACGGAAATTATAACCGAAAATTTCCGATTTCCCAGGAGTCGACCACGAAGGACGTCAAACTTTTCGGTTATGATGTCCGTGGTCACACAAAGGGGAACCCTTAGAGTAGTGATTGCCTATGGCTGTCCTTACTACACGAGTCCAGCGATTTTTTACTTGTTTTTGTTTTTTTAAGTACCCTAAGGGAAAAACTGTTTATTCCCTTGAAACCCTCTCCCACTGAGCAAGCCATTAAGGTTTGTCCAGTTTGGCCGAAAGTCTTGTCCAGCTGGGGAGCACCTTGGATTAGAGAGACTGAGGGTTGCCGATGCGAGCTAAAAGCTCGAAACAGCTTCTGTACATCTTATGACTAGAGCTGCTTTACGGCTGCAGGGTTGGTGCTTGATCTGGCTACCAAACTGCCAGTGGAGTCGTTCTGATTTCCCAGGAGTCGATCACGAAGGACGTCAAACTTTTCTGAAACTCTGCATTAGTAACGCTGAACAGGAATGTGCTTTTGTGTTCTTTCAATAGAAAACTACAATACTTAAAATTAGATCAAAATGCCTTCCAAGTTCATTGCGTCATATTCTTGGCATAGCACTTAAGTTAAAGATTTAAACTTGCCTAAAAACGGAATATAAGCGGATACGAATGATCCCATTCTACCTCCAAAAGATCCCATGCTCATAAAACTATTTCGCGTCATTGTGGGAAAAAGTTCGGCGGCGTGGACGTAAACAAGGTAGAAAGCTCCAGAGTTCAGTGCTTTTCCAGTAAGACCAGCAATATTGGATGCTATAGGGTGCACTGAAAAAGAGATTGTTAAAGGTCAGAGTTGCTTGCATTTCAAAGTATACTCCAGTGCATCATTTTCTATAACACATGCTGGAACTTCAAAGTTTTAAAAGTGGTATGTAGTGCCACATCAACATGCAAAACATGAGCAAAAAAAAACGTTAAGTGTGTTTCCCTGCATCAGTCTAAGCTGACTGTCGCAATGGTTGATACTTGGCTAGAGTACAACTTTTAATCTCTAAAATCGTCCACGTCGACTAAAACTAGAGAACGACTAAAATGTTAATTGACAAATCGAAAATGGCAGTTGATAGTTCCTTTAGCTTCTTGAATCTCACAAAGCAGCACACCGATCTTAAATTCAAACTTCTATTTAAGATTGAAACACAAAACCACTTTCACTGAGCAAAATCGGTCCACTAACACTTTTTACGACCTACCAATTCAAATGGTAAAGAACTAACTGCGACCGACCAATTCAGGCCGCACTTTATACAGCTACACAAGCCAACCACAGATACACAAACTTGGCAAAACTGCCTACGAAACTAATATCTAAAATCACCCATTCTTAGAATATTAAAATGATGTATAAAAAATGATCTGCCAATTTATTCTACACCAATGCTATTGAATATCCCAGAAAAATCCTTGATATGTCACAACAGAAAAAGTGTACGAGCTTACGAAAACATAACTATGACGTCACAAACTTCAAGTCTAAATATAGCAATTAAGAATGGTAAACTAGCAAACAATGGATAACAGCAGAAGATAGTAGAATATACCAGAAAGGAATTATCTCGAATATTCCAAATCAAAAAGGCAGCAAAACTAATGAAGCTGTCACGTACACATTAAAACACAGCAAATAATCATATCTTACGCATTCAAACATATTATACGTGACACTGACGTCAAAAACAAAGATCTCAGCCTTTTCCGTATTGTCCTGGTTGAAAGTCTGAAATTTCATGTAATTGAGGGTTTGGATAAAAAGTTGTGGTAAGACAATCACAGAAAGTCCCTTAAAAATTGAGATTCTTTAAGCCGCTTCTTCATGAACAGCTAGGATCGAGTGGATAGAACGTCTGCAGCTGCAACGATAGACTCGGGATCGATTTTTGGTTGGGTCCAACCAAAGACTATAAAATTGGTATTCACAGCTTCCCTACCAGGCGTTCATCAGTTGAAGAGACAGTGTGAAGCCTCCACTGTGCGTGGTAGACAGGTGGACTGGTGGCAGCTTGACTCGAAAGCTGGAAGGTCCCTTTGCTGTTTTCTGACCAAGGCAACTTGATGAATAAAATGTAATTACAATTACAATTTTTACAATTACAAATAAAGTGTAATAAAATGTAATAACAATTACATTTAACTACATTTAGGATATTTCCTTATTTTTCTATGATTCCATTACTGAGCGAGCATGCGTATATTTGTTCTAACTATAACCGTACAGAAAGATGAAAAAAGATTTCGTTGAAAATAGTATCCTTTTTATTATTTCATTTTTGCTTAGTTATGTAACACTTTACCATGCTCTAAAACGAAATATTTTATCTATTGGAATTACATTTTTTTCGTCATAAGCAAAAAGGAAATGATTTTGGAAGCGGTACGTTCACATTTTGCATTACATTGGTGTATTTCTGGCAAACGCAATTGGTAAAAGGGATTCGACTGCTCGTATTACAAAATGTTTTGCATTGTTTTTCAAATTGTTTTACAGCATTATCGCTGCCAGCAATGTGATTAATTTAACGGCATAAACACCCTTCTTTTGGTAAATATTTGAAACTTAGTTGTCTCAAACCACATCCTAATCAATTCGTGAGCATTAACTAAAATATAAACGTATTTTCAGCAAATAAAAAAAAAAAAAAAAAAAAAAAAAACGATTATTAAAAGCTTTTGAAATGCCAAAAAATGACTTGGGCAATTATTTTAGCAGGTGACAAATATAAACGATAATTAAGCATGAGATATGGCGTTTTGATTCACTTTAATAAAGTTCCTATACAAAATTAATCAAAAAAGACTTTGAAAAACAGTTTTATACTCTACCTTCATTTAATAGTGCTGCTCCCAAGCAAAAGATTCCTGATAAGATCATTAGCCCACCATGACTGCGAGGCCTGCTTAAATACTTAACAGCTAAGAACGCCACAATCAAACCGGGAACCTCCACAAATCCCATAAGCGTATTGTTTATGTATAAATTCCCACTCAGAGCCTGCACGCTCAACGATATTCCGTAGTAGACCAAAGCCACAGTAAACCTGCAAATCATTGATAATATCGAGAAGAAAAAAACACATAGAAGTTGGCTAATGATACAGAACTTGATTATATATATTGCTACTGAAAATGTTCATTATTTTCGTCTAAGCCAGCCTCAAAGAGATAAACATCCGAATTAAAGGAAAACCACACCAGCAAATTAATGCAAACAAATATGTTAAAAGATTTTCTATTGTCTCTTACCTACCTATCATACGATACTGCTTTACTAACGTACTGCAATGAATATTTACTGAAGTTTTAAGGTAATTATTCGTACTGCAATCATCTCTATCGTTAGGTGTATATCCCACTTCGTTCTGCGCTACACAATTTTAAAATTACACTTGAATAAATATTGATAAATAAATTAACTAAGGATTTACAACTCAACGAACTTAATACGAACAAAGAGATGAGGGTGACTGGGAAGTGAGCTAGCGCTCTTTGAGTCTCCAGTCATCCGCGTATGTGTCGAAGCAGGCGGCCTACAGCCGCAATCAAACTCGCGTCGCAGCATTGCTGAAGCAATAATCAGCGCGCAGTTTCGCTCGGCCATACTGCTTACAATTAATCTCTAACTGGAGCATCAGTCTCGAACTTGACCATCAATCTCTAACCCAACAGAAGAATTGTTTTAGTATAAAGTAAAAACTGTTATATGGTAATTGCAATTTAATTTCCATTAACTGAGGCAATAATCGTGGTACCATGAAGATTGAGACACAAAATCGACAAACTAACCACTCGATACTTATTCAGGTTTAGGCATTAGATGTCAGGTGTATGCATTATGTGCTGCGAGCGGCGTCAGCGTTGGTGATCAGTAGCGTAATCAATCAGTTGTATTTGTTCCAGCATTCTATAAAGTTCTGACAAGTACGTAGAACAATTTAAAATTTAATCAACTTGTACTTACCACGAGAAAAAAACTACGAACACTATCAAAACCATAATTTTTGACTTCAAAACTTCTTTAAAAATTTGTGATGTTTTAGGCTTTGTTTTTTTTTCTGCTTCGCTTTCCTTTGTTAGTGCGTGGGCCGCCTATAGAAAGCAAGATCTAACAATGAAACAAATAAAATCATTTTATAATCAAATTTTTTCAAATCGAGAGATCGTTCTTTGTCCTGCTACTTTGCCAATACAAATTAGGATAATAATTCAAGTTAGAATAACTGTTTTGCCTATTCTTGAACAAGAATTCTTTTGCCTTTTGTAACTTAATTGCAACATGTACTGTAAAATTATCTGTATAATATACAAACTGAAAATGTCCATCCTAACGAAGCAATACCAAGTTTTGGTAAAGAAATTCAAATTTTTTATAACTTAATAAGAAATTTAAATTTGACAACATCAGTTATCCAAAATTCAAGCAAATTAAAAATTCAAAAACTTATCGCAGACTGTTAAGTGGATTCATAATCAAAATTTATGTTTAATTCACCCCAAGCCATAAAAATATAGTATATATGTTGGTGTGATAACAACAGGGTAAAATTTTTAGAAAAATTTAAAATATGTTTGTTATGTAATGGAAGGCGTTTATTCGGGTCTGATGTGTTTTATTGTTTTAACCCTATTTTACACAGGTTATTTGACAAAGGCAGGGGGGACAAAACTGCTCTCCTTTTCAAAACCAAATCTCATGGAAACACCAAATTTGGTATGCAGGTTGGTGTGCTCCAAAATGCTTCAGAAAAACTGGTTTTTCGTTGATGACGACATTATTGTGACGTCATCACTATATTTTCTAAAAATTATGTCATTTTTGCACAGGCAGTTCAAATTTTGCATAAGGACTTGTTTTTTGATACTGAATTTTAAAATGCCTTAGTCAAAGTAATAACTTCACGAAAACGTCTTGTGACTTTCTTCGTTTTAGTTAAGTTTTGCCCAAAAAATGCTCAGATTTCGGAAAGTGACTTCGGGAAATCTAAAATTTCGGGAATTTTCCGTTACGAGCAACTTCAAATTTTCAAGAGTTATTTGCGATGAAACTAAATTCAAAGTCAAGTTAAGTTCTTTGTGATGTTTTTTACTCGATGCATTAATCTTTAGAAAAATCACAAAAAAACGCCACAAAATCTTTACTTCTTCAATTTCTTCTAAAGATATGCAAGGCTTTTTGTTGCACTTTGCAATTCGATCAAAAACCAGTTTAGCTTCTTTAATTCTTCCGGTTGTGGCAAGCCATCTTGGAGATGCTGGAGCCATCCTGTGATTAAACCAAATTTGTTTACGAGAACAAAATAATGACTGGAACGCTTATCCGTATTGTTTATTCCTTCATTTTTGATAGATAGCTAAAAGATTCAACCCAACTTAATATACTTCAAGCTATGAAATAGCTTTAGAAATCATTGGTGTAAATAAGCACTGCTTTACAGTACAGCCATGCGGGAAAGTTTACATTAGCCTGTTAATACTGTATATGATATGGGAATTTGCGCCCTATAGTTCATCAATCATGTACATACTTAATCGCTTTTTGTTTATCGCTAAGCCTAAGTTACGTCTGTTACTATTTAAGTATTGCTATTTGGTGCAGTTGGCGTACATGACCGCATAGTCCTTCGCTGCTTCCTGCCTGTGTATTTTCAAAGTATGGTAAAATAAACTCGATTGGACTTAATTGCTGTGCTTAAAACAGATTTATAGTATAGGCCAGAGGTGAAGTCCTTGAGGGCGTCCTTGGCCCCGAGGACGTCCTCGAGGACACATTTTGAAGGCCTTGGCCTCGAAGCTTCAAGTCCTCCAAAATTGGCCTGTCCTCGGCTCGAGGAGAGCACTATTTTTTGAATTGTTGAAATTTTGTGGAGCTTCATAAAAATTTTTTTGGAAAACGAATTTTTCAGGAGATCGCCTGAAATATTTTTGTAAAGATAATTTTTATTGATAAATCACCATACTGTACACACACGTGAGAGGAGAAAAATCAAGTCATTATCAATTTAGCACAAACAAACAAAAACAATGATGAATAAAAAAAAAAAAATTGAGTGTAACTAACACGATAAGCAATCAAGAACAAAGCAAAACTATCAACGTAAACAGTGTGTACATGGAGATCATTATTTTGTTCGACTCAAATAAGGGTTTTGAACTGTTGTATCAGTTCCTGTTTTAGGTCCTTAAAAATATTATGGTATCCTTGGTCTGCTTTTTTCATTTGTTTTTTTCACAAATTACACAATAATTATAAATTCCCGCTATAATATTTTTTTGACTAGGTTTTAAAATTTCGCTGTTACTCTTCATTTGTAGTTGCCAAATAGTGTAATTAGTTATTAATAATGGAATTGTTATTGGTTCAACAAAAGTTTTACAATCATCGTTTAGATAATAATTAATCGGAAACAGTGGACTGAAAGAGTCATCTTGCAAGTTCGTGATCTTTGGCAATATTTTTTTGATTGTATTCAAAACTTTTTTTTACTTCTATACTGTTGACAAACAAATGAATCGCGGTGTCCTGGCCTTGGCGACATAAGGGACAGGAATTGGGGTTGGGATCTCGTCTTAGGGGTAGCAAGTTCCATAAAGTTCTGTAATTGAAAGTTTCAATGTAATTCGGAAGAGTGGGGTGATGGGCCATGAGCCAGCGTTGGCAATTCATCTGTTTGGATTGTACAGTACGTTTGGGTAGCCAGGACTTGCTACAATGCGGCGATATATATATTGAACGCAGTTTTCTCTTTAGCATCTCGGGGAAAGTGATTTTATACTTTTTAAGTATTTCGATTGCGTGCTTGTAAAATGGGGAAAGGAAATCTCGATGTGGTAAATTGTTAAGTATTTTCAGATCGAAAATTCTTGACAAGTGGCGTCCAGCTTCGTATTCGATCATATACGTATGGGTATTAAAAGGCAGAAATTCTTCACGAGTTTTGAAATATTTTAATAAGACTGCGAATATAGAAAAGATCACAATAAATCTGTGGGTTCGGATAATTTATGCCACCATCAATTGTCACTCGTTGCAGCTTTTCTGTTGATGGGTTCACATTGCGGTTGTCCACCAAGTAATCTAGGAAAACTTATTCGACAGTCCGCTAGGGGGCAGTGTTCAGCGGATATGTAGACGCAGTATAAGTGATTTGTGGCAAGAGCTTCGATTTGGCCATAACAGCTTTGGCTTGCCATGTTTGAAATGGAACTGTGATAAACCTTTTTTCTTTACGTACTTTTTCGATTGCTTCTCGCCAAATTAATTTGGAGTTTACCGTGCCAATTTGTGTGCCGAGTACTTTAATTGCTTTGTTTGCCCAATTGATTAAAGGTAATCCTGCATTTTGGTTATTACAATTCTCAATTTTTAACTCATTAGTTTTTTGTTTATTTAATTTTAATCCGGAAGCTTTGGCAAAATTTTCGATAAATTCAAATGCCTTCCCAACGGACCGTTTGCCACGCAACGTCAGCGTTAAGTCGTCAGCGTCGCTGGGGCATTTAATGCTTTGATTTTTGCCGACTCCTAGACCTTGAATGGCCGCGGAATGGTTAATAGCTGCGACCATGGGCTCAACAGCTAGTAAAAATAGAAATAAACTTAGTGGGTCGCTCTGACGGACACCTTTTCGTATGATAACCTTCTCAGATTGATAACCGTTAATTAAAATTTTCGTTGATTTGTTAAAATTTTTTTTTTTTTTTGCAATTTCAATGAATTTGTGGGGGAAATTCTTTTTCTGCAAGATTTGGTACAACCAGGAGTGATCGACGGAATCCATGGCTTTTTGGAAGCCAGTTGAAATGAAAAAAAGCTTCACTTTTAATTAGGGAAGCTGCCCAATAAAGATCCCGCAATAAGATTGTTGCGGTCGATATCAGGCTGCAAGGTTTCGCTTATTGATGTTCCTGAACTAAAATGCCAATAATTGTTTTAAGTCTATTTGCCAAAATTTTGGTGAGAATTTTTAAGTCATAGTTTAGTAGAGAAATCGGGCGGTAATTAGCAAAATGCTCTCAGTCAACTTTTTTATGAAATTAAGGTCAAAAACGCGATTTGAAGTTTTCATTTATTTCCGGCACAGCGAAGAGACTTGCTAGAGGAAGGGATATTTCGTTCTTGATTATGGGCCAACTTTCTTGATTAAGTTCGATGCTAAGACCATCTGGACCGGGAGATTTGCCCTTTGTCATACTGCAAATTACCGATTCTATTTCTTCCCCTTCAATTTCAATTTCAAGATCTTCTTTCTGTCTATCCGAAATCCCTGCATTGGTTAAGCCCAAGAAAAAATTTTGTTCAGGGATTGAAGTTTCATCTTTTTGATAGAGTTTTTCGAATAGAATGTTTGTGCCAAATTTAGAATTTCTTTAGGAGAGGATTTTTGGATTCCTCGTTCATCTATTAATTTTGAAACTGCAGTTTGTTCTCTCTTTTTCAGGAAATCTTTGAAGAATTCTTTAGTCCAAAAGTTACTAGAATATTGGTAAATATCAAAGTTTTTAATCAATTTCTTTTTTGTTTTGGCAATTTGCAGCTTAGCAAGGGACTTTTTTTGCATCCAGATAAGCCTTAGTATTTCGGGTCGAATCGAGCTCTGTAGCAAGTTTTTTGAGTTTTTGTTTTAGATTATTATTATTTGCCAAATATTCATTTTTTATTCGTCTTAAATGTTGTATAACTAATTTTTTGATTTTTAGTTTTGTGTCTAGCCACCATTGCATAATGTTTGTGTCCGAAACTTTTGTTTTCCAGATGCTCCAATTTGTTTCCAAATTATCTAAAAATTTCTTGTCGTTTTCGACGGAGGCGTTGTTTTTCCAGTAGCTCTTACCGCGTGGAACTGGTAGCGTTATTTCGAAATGTGTAATTACAGTCTCGTGATCAGAGAATTGATTGGGTAAAACTTTGACCGAAATCAAGCGTATTTCGGTAGAAGCGTAAATTCTGTCCATTGGCGATTTTGTGGCTGGTGAACAAAATGTGAACTTTGCACCAACAGGATCAAACGTTTTGTGTGAATCTTGCAGCTTGCAAAGTTCAACGAGTTCACTAAGTTGTTTTGATTCTGACCGATTGCTGTTTTTCGCGGGCCAACGGTCTCGGGTTGGGTCCTCTATGTTATTAAAATCGCCGCAAAGAAGCACTGGTAAATTTGGGTTCACAAAACTGTACAACCGTTCAAAAAAATTTTCTCGTTTATTTTTGGGATATGCAGCAGTATATCCATAGATATTTATAATTTGAACTTTGAAAGTAATATAATTGTACCCTCGCTATCTTTCCTATCAGGACCAAATTTTATCAACGGTTGGTTTAAAAGGATGGCTGTGCCGGAGTCGACTTTTGGGTGTTTATACCCGAATTAAAAATTGCTTTCTCTGCCGACCACTCCATCGCCCATTTTTGTTTATTTTGTCGTTATGAAAACGCCTCTTGGAGACAGAAAACCTGAACATTTATTTTTTAAATTCCGCAAAAAACGCAGTCCTTTTTGCTGTTTCTTCAATACCGCGGCAATTGATGGTGGCTAATTTGAGAAATAAGGCCATAACAATTAGCAGTGATACAAACAAAAATAACAATAAAGCACCACAAATATCTAAACCAAAGAATAAGCTAACAGGCAAGATCAGTATTCAGTAGGTGACGTAATTTCGGCTTGAACGGTATAGTTACAATTATCGCATTTTAGCGGTTGCTTCGTTTTTTTGAATACAAATTCGTCACAATTGTTGCAATTAGCAATAAGCTTGGTACAGCCTTGACAAGAATGCACGCCCTTTGTAGAAGGTAAGGGCTTCCAACTACATTTGCACTTGAAAAACCTGCTTTCACATGCACACGTAAAATAGTCGCCCTTACATTTTCTAATTAAATCTCAGCAACATGCTTGAACATCAAATTCTATGGTGTCTGATCCGGTTTCATCCGTACTAGACGGGCCTATTTCGGGATCGAACAGAGAACTTACGTAGGTGTGTTAGATTGTCGTGCTCCCGTTTGTGACGGCGAGACTCACGTTCACATAATGAATTACTGTCCGAGTAATTATGCTTTGGACGTTTGTCGTTACTGTTATCATTAATCGTGACGTCACCTGAATTGGATGGATTTGACTCGGTAGGTTGCTGATTTTCTCTTTCGAAAGCTTCTCTTGCTTGCTTATACGTTGGTCTCTGAACTTCTTCTTCTCCTTCCTAGTTTTCTTCGGGCGCTCGTCGCTTGTTAAGTTTCAGTTTCTTCTTAAGTTTTATTATATTAACTTTCTGGGGCATTCTCGTTCAATATGGCCCACTGCTGCGCAATATGCACAAGTTGTAGGCTCTCCTTAGTACCTAACTCGGAATTTATACTTTCCTGAATATAGAAAACTCGGGATGGAATTTGTCTCTACACTTTTCCTTTCCCATTTGAAAACCCTAGTGCCGGTTTGAATATTGAATCGGTTGCTGATTCTGACGGGTGTTTGCAATATTTTTCTATGCTTTCTACTGAGGTATTCCGATATTGGATCGGAAGGAAATCTGGGCGGAATGATGTCGATTTTCACTTCGGTGACGGAGTCTGCATGTGCTACAACATTGCGAACAATGTGGGATTTTCTGAAGCATTCCACCATTTTGATTTCGTTTTCTTTAGTTCTCAGAGTGAAATCGACTAAACTTCCTGGTCGCATTACCATTCCTACTATTGTAGCGAAGGGCCATTTAAGCTTTTATATTTCCTTGTAAACATCCTCTCTTGTGGTACTAGAAGTGAATTTACAAGTAACTTTATAATTATTCTCACATTCGAAGTGCTTCTTGTTTCCGCTTCGTACTCTAGCAGCCCAAGTTGGTTCAACTTGACGGCTGCTGCAAGGCTGCATTTCGTAGCTCAGCACAGTAGATGTCTTTCAACTCCAAAAATTTTCAAAAAATTAAAGCTTGACTGTTCAGCCGACTCACAATAAAACTAACTTGCCTTAAACTCAGAACAGCTAGAACGTTCGGGAACGTTGAAACTTACCTTAATCAAATAGAGTTTTAAAGAAAAAAAGACGTTCGGGAACGTCGAAACTTACCTCATTCAAATAGAAACTTACCTTATTACCTTATTCAAATAAATATTTTTGTAAAGACCTTTTGTTTTTGTTTGTTTGGAGAGCACTTGCGCTTATGTGCTTGGTCCTTGGCCTTGGCCTCGAACATTCCTGTCCTTGGCCTCGAGAAGGTCTGTCCTCGGAAAGGCTGTCCTTGGCCTCGGATTTTTTTGTGTCTTTAGCCTTGGCCTCGAGCCTTGTGTCCTCGACTCCACCTCTGGTATAGTCTTTGTTCAATTGAATTTCTCGATTCAATATTCTAGAACTAGATTTGCCAATTGCTGAACATATATGATAAACAATTTTATCTGTGGGCTCAAAGAAGGTTAATGATTCAAAACAACAGTCCTTCCTAAATTAATCAAAACAATATAACAATTAGCTTACGTTGATTAATTTCAAAAACACGAAACGACCAGCCTTGGTAGTGAAATTATTAAAGGCCTAAAGGGGCATTGAGATCTTATCTTAGCTAATTTATCGCTGCACAAAATAAAATTTTATTCTTTTTCAGAATTTTAGATTTCTTCAACTTTTATGTTGGGAGATAATTGCATTTCTTTTTTCCGCTGTTTCTTGCAATCCTGCCATTTTTTAAATAGATTTTAAATCAACCATTAGATGTCGCTCATGCGGACGCAGCGATGATGCTAGAAAAGCATAATTAATTACTATAGCTACAACTTTAAGAACGCATACACTGTACCAACAAGTAACCCTAATCTAAACCACTAAAAAAGTAAATAACGAAAAATGTGTGAATAAATATTCACTATTTTAGTTTTATTCTCTGTAACTTAAAGTTTTTGGTGAAAAGGCTAGTCACTACCAATCTGCAATAGGTCTGCCACAAAGCCTATCACTTAGGCCTACCATTAGTTAAGTAGCCTATCAGTTGATTCTAAAAAGATACAAAGTCTAATCTGGCCTCCGCACTTTCATACCGGGCTTTTCTCTAATTATTACAAACTATGTTAGGAGATGCGAATGGTGGCAGCGCAGAGTATTCGTATTTGAAATAATGTCGCGCACTCTCGGGTCAACCATCACCAACTGATGTGGGCCAATTGGAATATCCTCGCCCTCAGACGAAAAAAATTAGAATTGGTTGAGGAAGCAACGCGGTATCATCTTGATATAATCGGAGTTTCTTCAACCAAAAGTCGTGGCCCCGAAACTATGGATCTGGATCGCCGATGGAAACTCTTCTATTTTGGTGCTGGTCTTAATATGTCTGCACAAACGGGTGTGGGGATTCTGACAAGCTCCTGATTGTTAGACTGTGTGTCAAATTGGATTTCTTTGAGATCACGGGTCTGCATGTTGAAGCTTAATGTATTGGTTTGGTCATTGTGCCTATTGCAGGTATATGCCCGTAATGCTACGGGTAAAAACCAGGCTTTTGTGGGTGAAGTAATTGATGCTCTTATCCGAGTATCACCTACTGAATCTACAGTCCTTATGGAGGATTTAAACGCAAGTGTTGGAACAGACGCACATACGTGGTAGGGTGTGATCGTATAACATGAAGCCACTGGACTGAATAAGGACGAAAGTTATCTGTCGCGATCGTTGATTCTTGGCTAGAGTACAACCTTTAATCTCTAGAATCGTCCACGTCGACTAAAACTAGAGAACGACTAAAATGTTAATTGACAAATCGAAAATGGCAGTTGATAGTTCCTTTAGCTTCTTGAATCTCACAAAGCAGCACACCGATCTTAAATTCAAACTTCTATTTAAGATTGAAACACAAAACCACTTTCACTGAGCAAAATCGGTCCACTAACACTTCGCACTAAATGGCTATACAAGCCAACCACAGATACATAAACTCGGCTTAACTGCCTACGAAACTAATATCTAAAATCACCCTCTCTTAGAATATTAGAATCATAGAATCAAATACAACCCGCCTATTTATACTCGCACTATGACAAAAGCTATCGAATATCCCAGAAAAATCCTTAATGCGTCACAATAGAAAAAGTATACAAGCTTTCGACAACAAATTTTACATAATTATGACGTCACAAACTTCAAGGCTAAATGTAGCAATTAAGAATGGTAAACAACTACTTATTCTCGTGACCAATAGAAAACGGTAAAATACACTAGAAAGGAATCATCTCGAATATTCCAAATCAAAAGGACGGCAAAACAAACAAAATAGTCACGTAAACGTTAAAACACAGCAAATAATTACATCTCAGGCATTCAAAATTATTATACGTGACATTATCTATAGCAGTTTTGTTATAGCTACGGATTCCGCATGATGAATACCTTTTTCCAGCACAGAGAGGTTCACAAGTGCACGTGGTATCTTTGATAGATTTGTGCATAGTTTCGTCAGATTTGTTTTCTGATGTGCTGGGCGTTCTAGTGAAGCGAGGTGCTGAATTGTCAACTGATCACTCTCCGGCAATATGCTCCTTGCGACTTTCAAAACCATGGCCAAACAGGAAATCCAACAGATCGACCGTGACTAACCAGATCAAATGGAAGGCTTTGGAGGACAAAGAAGTAAAGAAACAGCTTGCATCCAGTATATCATTTAAGTTCAGACAATTTCCTGATGCATCCAAGAACATCGCGAAGAAATGGCTGCTGTATAGATCATCGATCATTTCATCAGCTGCTGATAGTTGTGGGCAAAAACGCATTAGAATGGCGGGTGATAGTGATAAAAAAATAGCTTTGGTGAAACCAAGATGTTAAAAAAGTAATTTGAGCAAAGAAAGATGCGTTCAAGGCCTTGCTACAGAACAGATCGTCATCTGATTTGTAATCTCGGTACACTGGGGCACGAAAAGCGGCAACTTCGGCAGTAAAGAAATCCAAGGAGAAGTCATGGGAAGAGTTTGGTCGTCGGTTGGATTCCAACTATTTTTCGGCAAACAAAGTATTTTGGCAGACCATCTGCCGTTTACGTGGCAAAAGATTGAGTGTCACCTACTTTATCAAGGATTCTGCAGGTAACATTCTAACGGATGAAAATAAAATCCTTTCACGATGGAGAGAATACTTGGAAGATCTTTTGAATCCTATAAAGGCATCGACTTGTGACACACAGGAAATGATACATTTAGGGGAAGAGAAAGTTTTCACCGCAGCAGAAATAGAAACGGCAATTAAAGGAATAAAATCTGGAAAAGCTGCTGGTAAAGATGAAGTCAGACCCGAGATGTTGAAAGCGCTGACTGAAGAAGGAAGTCTCTGGTTAACGCGAGTGTGTCAAGTTGCGTGGAAGTTTGGCAAAACTCCCAGAGATTGGCTAACTAGTTTCATTATTCTGGTATTCAAGAACGGAGATCGCAAGCAAAGGACGAACTAGAGAGGGATATCACTCCTTAGTCTGCCAAGAAAAATTTAATGTTAAATGCCTTGAAAGGAATTGCCGAGAAATAGTGGAATCAAAACTGGAGGATGGCTAGTGCAAGTTTCGTCTGGGTTACAGCACCGCGGACCAGATCTTCACTCTGAAGCAAATCTTCGAGAAATCTTGGGATAATGACAAAAATTTTCTTGCATGCTTTGTCGGTGTTAAAAAAGCATATGACCGAGTCCTCGGGATAAAATTTGGAAGGTTTTGTGGGAGTATGGCGCTGATGGTCATTTGTTACGCGCCACTACTGCCGACCGGAGGTTTGTGTTTGAGTAAATGGCAAGCAATCAAAGTTGTTCCATGAGGGCGTTAAAAACCGGAAAAGGTGCGTTTTATCATCTCTTTTCTTCATTGTTTACATGAATTGGATCGACAAATACAGCCAAGCTAATGAGTGTGCCACAACTGAAAATTGCAAAATCAGTCGTCTGCTGTTCGCTGATGATTTGGTTTTGCTTTCTTCCGCAGAATCTGGCCTCCTGTGCGCAATAAAAAGTTTTGCAGATGCATGCAACACCGCCGGAATGAAAATAAGCACGGCCAAAACTAAGAAACTTCATCTTTCAAGAAACCCTGATTAGTAATGTTGCATGCGAACGGAGCGACACTGAAGCAAGTAGAGAAGTTTAAGTATCTTGGGATTGCATTTACGAGTGATGGAAGGCAAGACCAAGAACTGGATACCCGCATAAGCAAGGCTAGTGCAGTAATGCGAGCTTTGCACTACTCGGTTGTCATGAAACGAGAATTGTCGAAAAGGCAAAAAAATCTTAATTTTCGTGGCAGTTTTTGTCCCCATTCTCACTTATGGTCATGAATGTTGGGTAATGACCGAAGAGTACGATCGCAGATGCAAGCGTCCAAAATGAGGTTTTTACGAAAAATCGAAGGAGTTTGACAAGGTGCGTAGCTTTAAGATTCAAAAATCTCTCAACATCTAGCCGTTACTACTCCAATTGAATGACCTCAGCTTAGATGGTTTGGCCATGTAAGCAGAATGCCTCAGGAAAGACTCCCCAAAGACTAGACTCCCCAAAAACTCTCCAATGACGACCTAGAACTACATAAATCAATTGCATTGAGGATTTTGTACGGAATCGCTTGGGATTCTACCCAAGCGAAATGATGGATACAATGGAAGGCGTAAAGGGCGGCGGTTAATCTCGAGCTGCTGCCCATGTAACCCTCACGGAAAAGCGGGCCAAAAAGAAAAAGAAGATTTACAATGTACCGTTGGCCAATATGACATTGGTCAAAATTATCAATATTATTTTTTTAGCCTAGATCTGTTTCCAAGTTTCTTTTTAAATGCATCGGATCGAAAATCTATGTGCTAAAAGAAATAAATTCAAACCAATAAGCCTAACTTTACTTTTAAACATACATCATTTTTGCCAAAGTCACATCAGAACTCTGGCAAATAACAGATCTTAACCCTGGGACCTACCAGATGACTAAGTGGGTTGGAAGCTTTGAACTACGTAAGCAAATTTGATGCTGCTTTGTTGCCACAGCCAAATGTCAAACAATATAAGAAAAAAAGCGGGAAAAAAAATTTGGTAATCAATTATTTTTTACAATTTTAGTGTTAAAATTAAAAAATTAGAGTCCAATGCCCCTTCAAAAACCTATTTTATTTTTAGCAATAAGATTGATTTCAACACGTACGGGTCATCATCAGTTGTTTTTTCAAATAGAAAAAGCTTACCATATGTTAATGAGATAAACAAGGGTCAAACTTCCAAGTACTCTCCACAGTGAGCGCCAGTCTCTTACAAAATAAGCAATAAAACTTTCAATTCCATACCCAAGCGCATACGAAACGAACATAGCAATCGAAATGTAGTTTCGATGTTCTTTCACAACTAGTTCGTTGGCTGTAAATAACAAAAATCTCACAAATGAAATTTCAGCAAACGATTTCAATCTTTGTAAAATTTTCAAAAAAAATCTAGCATAATTGAATTTAACTGAGCGAAGCAATGACAATTATTAACCAAAAAAGTTCATTCTTGATATACGTCATTGAGTAAGCCACAGCCTATGTACTAGTAGAATCCCTGTCACTTTTTCTAAGGAAGAGTTCTCAGAAGTGACCCGAGGCATTGCGTTAGGGCAAAAGAAGCCTGCCCTCATGTTCTACTTAAGACCCGCGATCCATGGTGAGGTTTTCTTTCACTGTAGAATGCGTAGATTATGTTCTTCTTTGTGGGAAAATCTTGGACGTTAGTCTATTTTTGTAGGCTATTTTTTGTGATATGAGGCTAATTAGTCATAACCAGTCTTTTCTTGTGTGTGCAAACTGCGCATATTTTTTTCTAGAGGGTTAATTATTATTCCATTATAATAGCTCGTACAATTACACTTTTTTTATAAGGACAATTTTATAAGAAAAGGATGCCATTTTTGCTCAAAATTTAAAAACAAACGAAGAACAATGCCAGCCTCAGCCAAAAAAACAAACAAAAAAGACAGAATTTCAAAAAAAAAAACTTAATTCTGTGTTGATTCAAAACAATAAAATTTTAGTGATTTGCCAGTATTTGTAAGCAAAATTGCAAAAAACCCAAGATTACAACGTGCTGTTGTGCTATGCAGGCAATCGGGAAATTTTGTGACTATTGTTGAAATTGAAAAAAAACTCGCTTTTTCAATTTGCAATTTTACGATGCTGCAAATACAGCTAAAAAAGGGTTTACTGAAGTGACAGAGCATTAAAAATTAAACAATTTTACAAACATAGTTGAACAGTTTTATAAATGTGGTCGCTAAAATGGACCTCGATGCTTTCAAACTTAAGAACAAATGAGGCTGAAAATTGACAAAAGATTAAGAACAGCCAGTCTCAACTCAAAATTTGCTGGTTCTTGTAAAAAAAGTGTAAGTTATGTAGAATTATCATTAGCCTTACCTAGAATAAAAGCTGGCATGTAATGCCCTGAACCAGTCAGTCCAACCAGAAAGAGAAAAACTCCATATAAAACTGAGCTTTGTATAAAGCTTCCCACAAATAACAAGCCAAGATGCAAATGAGTTGAGATAATAAACAACCATCTCCGTCCAAACCTATAAACAAAAAAGTGAAAACGACCAAAAAGTGTTTGGCTTAACCTAACGACAATTAGTTAAATGAAGTTGTTAATATCAGTTTTACGACAATTAGTTAAATTAGGTTATCACAAGTTTTGCGTATGCATGTAGGGTACCCGTATCAACAATTTTCAATTTTTTATGTCTACACCAGAGCTGGAACCGGTCAGGATTTTTTCGACCCGACCGGTAAATTTCAAAACCTACGCCGCTTCCAGTTGACCGGTTTCTCACCGGCCCGGTGGACCGGTTATTTTGCAGAAGGGATTGTTTACTGTTCAATGAATCTAATACAATGTTTCAAAAGGGGTGATGGGCATGGGGAAGGGGTTAAAATTTATGACTCTGGAAAGGGAGTCAGAAAAAAACGCTATAAAATTTTCGTGTTTTTTACAAAAATAACTTAATTTTAATACCTTTTTAAGTTAAATTTCGGTTTGAAACCGGTCAACTGGAGCGCAAAACGTGGCAGCAAAACTGGAGCGCAAAACAGTTGCTTTGAGCAGCGCAAAACGTGGCTTAAATAAGCATAAAAAGAACTGGGGACACAAGCTAAATTATTAGGCGTTCTTTCTAATGATATTACGCGCAAGGCCAAGATAAGAAAAATTTTTTAGCTATTGGTGACAGATTGTTTGCAATTTGCCGAGCAGCAAACTTTAAACTGTTATGACATAGGCTAGAAAACATTCGAAATATAATGCGCCCAGCAGTTTATAGAAATACTACTTCAAAATAAGCCATGGCTAGTAAGATATAAAAAATAAGGGCTATGCCTGTCTTGCCCAGTGTAGCGTGGGGTAAATTTAAGTAGAAAAAAGCTTTTCAAAGCGGCAAGATTTTAGCATGAACTAAAAAATCTGAAATCTACGCCACTTCTACTCGAAAGCTGATTAAAATGATGCTAAAATGCCAGGTAGCTAAGCCTCTTCTACATGCATGCTTGTTTTATAATCTGATTGCGCGGTTTTAATGGATATTTTGCACTTTTTTGCTTTGCGCCGCGGCCCAAAGGGGGGGGGCATGGCACAATGCCCCCCTAAATACGCCCCTGGATGTGCATGTCTTAATAGTCACAGCATATTAGTTACAGCTTGAAACCAATTAACAAGTGTTTTTAAATAGTGTGGTTTGTTAATACTGTTTTTTGTAAAAAGTTTCATTTATAATAAAAGATATATGTGTATTTCGGTAGATACTTAGATGTCTTTTAGTTGCAAGGATGGAGAATTTGACCGGTGTTTCAACCGGCTTGACCGGCCGGTAGAAGAATCTCAACCCGACCGGTAACCCGACCGGTCGGTCGACCCGACCGGTTTCCATCTCTGGTCTACACTAAACAATTAAGCAACTAATCTAAAATGTCAATTCAGTTATAGCTCTATGGTTGCACTCATATGGATTTAACAACACAATCTCAAGCAAAACCATCAATGAGTTTCTGTTGCAAACTGAAAAGCTAAGATTAAGGCAAGCACTGGTTGATGTGAATGTGTTACGTATTTGAATCTTATAGCAGCCTTTTTGAACTTAGATTCAGAGTAATTAAATGCAATATGCAAGTTATCATCAATCACCAAATAACAGTTTTACTTTTATTATAAAAATACTTACTGCACACCCAAAACCGACGAGCAATTAACCGATCAGTGCTCGAGTCCATATAACAAGTCTTCTACTGAAACAGTAGATTAAGATTCGATTTCCAGTCTAATTAAACTAAATACTCTAAAAATTGATATTCATAGCTTTCCTGCTGGACGTTCAGCATTAAAAGAAGAGTTATGAAAATGTTTTAGAGTAAATTATAAAAGAAATATTAAAATTAGTGACAAATTAAAAGCGGCGTTTAAAAATACATCAAAGCACGGTTGGGTAATGACCATTACCTGTCTGCTACATAACCAAACGAGCATCCAACAAGGAATCCCACCATGTACAGTGACGTCACAATTGGCTTGATCCAAGATTTGCCACACAGCCAATCAAACTACAGTATAAAAAAAGTTAAACTTAAGATATTGGGCTGTAACTTATTAAAAAAATTGGAATACAAAAAATAAAAGAAATCTTCCGGTGAAAATGTAGCTTCAGTTGTTTAAATGGTCGGTTCTACTAATTAAGCAGCACGGTTCATCTCTGCTAAGAAACCGGATAAATTCTGTTAGAAACAATTTAAATCTTCTTCCTCTTCTTTCTTCAATGCCCGCTTTTCCGTGAGGGTTGCGGGGGCAGTAGCTCAAGATTAAGCCGCCACACCTCACGGTCTTCCATCACCTCCATTATTTCGCTTGGGCGAAGTCCCAAGCGATTCCATCCAAGATCCTTAATGTAATCGGTCCATCTAGTTCTAGGTCGTCCGACTGGTCTTCTCCCATTTGCTTTGGCATGTAAAGCTTGTTTGGTGAGTCTTTCCTGAGGTATTCTGCTAACATGGCCAAACCATCTAAGCTGAGATCTTTCAATTCAGAGAAGTAGCGGCTCGACGTTAAGAGATTTTCGAATTTCAGAGCTACGCACCTTGTCAAACAGTGTAACTCCTTCGATTCTTCGTAAAAACCTCATTTCAGACGCTTGCACTTGTGATCGCATTGTTTCGGTCATTACCCAAGATTCATGACCATAAGTGAGAATGGGGACAAAAACTGCTTTTAAAATTTAGCCGTTCCATGTGGGCGTTGGACTCCGGCAAGGGTGCGTTTTGTCACCTCTCCTTTTCATTGTTTACATGAATTGGATCGACAAATGCAGCCAAGCTGATGAGTGTGTCACGATTGGAAATTGCAAAATCAGTCGTCTGCTGTTCGCTGATGATTTGGTTCCGCTTTCTTCCACAGAATCTGGTCTCCAGCGCGCATTAAATAGCTTTGCAGATGCATCCAACACCGCCGGAATGAAAATAAGTACGACCAAAACTGAGGTTCTTCATCTTTCAAGAAACCCTGATCAGTGCGTATTACAAGTGAACAATTTAAATAAAAGAACAAAAAATAATAAGTCAATTATGATGTTTTTGACGTTTGAAGAACAGAGTTTTAATATTTAATCGTTTTGCGTGCTTCTAGCCTAAAAGCTACCAGCGCGGAAACCTATGGAAGAGCCACCAGAACGGCGACTACTTAGAACAAGCAATGCGAAAAAGTTGTCTTCCCACAGGATTCGAACCTGCAGCCTTTGGATTTCCGGTCCACTACTTTACCACTTGAGCTAGAGAAGACGTCAGCATGCTTAATTTTGGCTATTTAAACCCAGCAACTTGCTCGTACTATGATTTTAATAATAAGTCAGTTGAGATGTTTTTGACGTTTGCAAGCCAGAGTTTTAATATTTAATCGTTTTGTGTGCTTCTGGCCTAAAGGCTCTCAGCGTTCTGGTGGCTTTTCCCTGGCTTCCGCCCATCATCATATCATCATCATCATCATCATATTTATTTATTTACCAAGTGACGTCATATCACAAGAAAAAAACTGCAACTTCCTCTAGGTCTATCACCAAAGCATCGAAATACGCAATTCCTTTAAAACCAAACACACAAACTTGCAGAGTCAAAGCGATATTTAGTCACTTGGTGAGGAGACAGCGAAGGACCGAAAGGTCATCTTAGTCTACGGCCACCTCACCAAGTTAAGGATAAAAAAAACAGCTTCTAGATTTTCTCAGTCTGCTACTTTCTATGATAAAAAATTTTACGCAAAATTAAAACTAAGTGTTGCAAAGATATGTACATTTTGTACAGTGTATACACAAAACTCACAGTCACCATGTAAAGAAATGCAAGGCAACATTAGAATTGTTCTTACTCTAAGCATACTAAAAAATAAAAAAATAAAAATGCTGTAACTACAGATTGTATAGAAATAAAATTAATAAAGTTCATAATGCTTATTTTTGTTTTATAGAATTTAAAGTGGGCAATTGGAGTGAAAAAAAAAACCTCCTTGCTTTGTTTTGTATTGTTAGCCAATATGTCATTAGTACTGGTACAATTTCCAATACCAGTATATATCAACCTCAGTCAGTTATTGCAAAATTACTAATAATTCAAGGGCACATCAAAATGAGAGATGACGTATTGTAATAAATGTGTGATAGATAAATGCACCAAACTCATGCTATTCAAGCAATAGAATAGGTTATTGTTAAACTCAAGCATATATATGCAACTATGATTCCTGTAACAGGTAGCAGGTAGCCTTTAGGCCAGAAGCACGCAAAACAATTAAACAAACGAACAAAAATGTTAGAGAGTTTGGAAGAGTATGAAAGATGATATTATTACCATTTTTGAGCACTTCCTGGCAAACGAAATTCGAAATTAATACAAAAATCTAGTCATCCAAATTTTCTTTACTAACTGCATGCAGCCTACTTATTTCACAATTACTCCTTAATTAGCACTAAACTAAAAATTATGGGGGTACAAAACAACAATATAAATAACCAGTTTCTTCACAGGTAATTGGAGTTGATAAGTTATTCCACAAATCCTTTTTCGAATTTTACACCTGCACAAAGTGTGCATGTATATAAGTTTGTCGATTATTCTTTAGAGACATGAAAATATTAGTATTCAAATTATTACAAACTGAAATTAGGATTTTACTTCTCCCAGACCCAAAGTCAGTTACGCATTATGCAAGTAAATGCTGATACCGGTAAAGTAAAAAGCAGCTTACCTTAATTGAACCGATTTTTTTCTGGGTTTTCCCTTTTTTGTGTTCTTTTACTGCATAGTGGATGGTATAACAACATGTTAAAAGAAAGGTAAGAACGCCGCGACAAACGTTTGTGAAATGTGCATTACGGTGATGCGTGTGATTCAAAACTGTGCTTATCACAAAGTACTATACTGGTATATGATGACCAGTCCAGAAAAAAATCCAAATACAAAGTTTCAAAAAATTAAACATTGTTTAGGGGTTTTGCTTTTCGTTTTCGTGGCGACAGATCGATACAGGGTGATTTTCTATCTCCTTAACCACTTGAGCTAGAAATGTCGTTGATGGCTCAAATGATTCGGTAACCTCAAGTTTCTATCCAACTTCCAGAAAAACTATATATTATAGTGCTTAGTTTTTGATATCATTGACTAGACATGAATTTTCTGCAGTGTTTTATAGTGAAAGCAGATAGCAGGCTAAAAACAGTGTGAATAATAGCGTTTTGTATTTCTGCACCGTCAACATAAGTATAAACAAAACAGTAAACACACAACCAAATAAGAATCAGCTGTAAACGGTCGCAGAAAAAGAAACAATAAAACGATTCTCTCTGTAACATGCAACGCCCGATTAAGTTACGGCGCAAAGAGAAACATAAAAAAACATATTAAAAAGAAACATCAAGTTAATAACCAGATAAAAAATACAATAGAAAGACTACAGTTTCAACACTTCACTATGATATGGTGCACTAGAAGAAACCATAACAGGAGGTAGCTCTTTTGAGGTAACTTAGGGGCCACAGCATAACCTGATCGAGTTTAAAAAAATACTAGATCGATATAACTAAAGTTTTCGGCAAAGTATAACAGCAAAATGTATTGACTGATCTTTTTTCTTTGGTTTGGCTGTTTTTTCCGTTCGAGTTCCTCAACCCAAATAACATTTTGATAGGACTCTTCACTTTTAGAGCTTTCCCAAAAATCTTGGGCCAACTTCACCCCTCTTTCAGCAGCATCATTCACCACTGTAATAGTTGTCACACACTCTTGTGCATCTTTGTATGACTAAGTGAATTCTCACTTTGAAAGAGGCTCAGCTAAAAAACTCGCATCCAATTCCATCGCATCAAAAAAATACAACAAAAATGGTTTAACAAGATCCACTAATTGGGCATTTGGATGGACATTAGGTAAAACTATAGTTTACCTTATCCTGTACCGAGACGAATTTGGAAGGTCTTAGACCAAGACCTTCCAACGTTCAAAGATGATTCTCGTTTGAAGTTTTTTCGATTCTTTGTAAAGTTGCTCTCCATCAACTGCTGTACATAAATGTGACGCAATAATCCGTTTATAGTGTTTAATTTAAGTTTATAATGTTTAATTTTTAGAAACTTTGTATTTGGATTTTTTTCTTGACTGGTCATCATATACCAGAAGTACTTTGGTTTTTGACCACTTGAGGGCGCATGCAACACCCTAATGTGCACGACAGGATCAATCCACGATAAGACATGCGCTTTTTTAGTTGAAAGTGGTATCTTGATTTTTGCAAGAATTCTAGAGTCAAAAGACAAAACTAAAATAAATCTGGGAAGAACAGAGCTGTTTTTTCAACTGACTTAAATGTGCTGGATTTTGGTGTTTTAGCATCTACTGTATAGATGGATAATTGTGTATTAGTTACCTCCATAGCAGCTGAGAAAATTCCGTAAGGATTTACAAACGTGTATCCATTGTCGCAAGGAATTGTTTTGTTGGAGAAGAGAACAGCTGCATGAAACAATAACAGGAGTTTAATTGACAATTCTTTTGATAAAGTGACACAATCATCAGTACTTTCACAGCAATCTAAACAAATACTTCTATACCTTCTAACATTTTAACACTTTTTTGTTCTATGTCACTCATTTGAAAGGCATTAAAGCAAGCCAAACCAAAGCAATATTCGCATTACACAATCAACTCTCAACAGTTAGTGCTTTCGGTGGTTATATCAAATAAATGACTCAAAATTAGTAAAAATTGTTTTAAAAATATTATTTCATACCTTTTTCAAGATATGAAGTACAGACCAAATCCACCAGTTTAAATTTTCGTTTAGGTAAGTGACTCTGATGCTAGCATAAAATGGTGCAAATTTTTTTGCAATAGTTCGTCAAGAAAATGCTACCAAAAGTATTTAGCTTTAACTCCTTAATCCAGAGGGTTCCAAGGAGGCCTATCGTTTCCATAAAACAGCTGCCCCCCTCCTCTTCATGAGCATTTATTTTACTTGTTAAACCTTAAAGTTGTAGAACAGTGTTCAAATTTGCCCGGGTTTAATACAAACTTATACTTGCTGACAAGATACTTTCAAATTACAGTATTTGATTATATCGCCACAAAAATGCAACAATTGCAGAGTCACTTTAAGACCAAAATCGAATGCCACTATTTGGTGTGGAACTAATCTGAAAGCTAGTAATTGCTAAATGGTAAGTAGAAAGAACAGTAGGTGAGACATTAGAAACCTAACTTTTAAACAAAAATTTTTATGACCATCGTTTTTATATCTCATAATTTTTGCCGGAATTCAAACCAGTCTTAAAAATAGTTTGCTTTTCTTTCTCAAAAAGAAATTAACGAAAACTAACTTGATCAAAGATTGCAAAAAAATTTGCAGTTTAAGTGTCATTTTACAATAAGTTTTACTGATTCAGTCAAATTTGGCAAGACTGCTTGAACTAGCTACGACTGTGTTTGCGTTTGCAGGCGTCAGTTTTAAAATTTGTCGAACTGAATGACGTTTATTGTGTGTACAAAAAAGTAGTTTTTACTGCTACTGTGAAAAGTCAATTTGCAGCAAACGCATCGAAGGAGTTCCAAATCAAATCAAATCTTTCATTATACTCGCTGGATTACGCCGAAGCGTGTGACGGGTTGGCGGGGCCCATCTCGCGTCATTGCGCCCGGGCAACACAGCTCCTTTCGAAGAAATGTCGCAGCGGTGGCGAGCCGTTGGCAACACTGTGTTCGATTTGACCGGCCCGAGATTTGAACCTCTGACCTCCCGCTCCAGAAACGAACGCGTTACCGAAGGAGTTCCAATGGTTGAAAATTTTCAAAAAAAAACAAAACAAACGACTTGGCTACTCTTGCGAAAAAATTAAAAATTATTATTTGGGTTTATGCCTGCTTTGCGGAGGAACTTTGCATGGAATAGAGAAACTCGAGTCCAGGCAGTGTTGTGAAAAAACTATCCCTGATTCTGTGCTTGTAGAGTTCAAATTTTTCTGGACCGATGGTCAATTGGTTGGGAGGCTTGCTGGTTGTGTTCGATTGGATGTTGCTGAGGAGCTTCATCTCTCTTCCCTCTTTTTGTTTCATTTTGCGTGAAACGTTTCTAATAATGCTTTAGCTGCTTGTAGCAGAGTTGTAAATCGGAACTGGCTTTTCATGTTGGGTTCGGGCTTAAGATTGACAAAATGTCCGGTTCAATTTCGGCTTGATATACGTACTAGCCTTTTGTTTTAGACTTTTAGGTGTTATAAAACGTCAATAAATAACTTTGGAACACTGAATGACGACTTCGTTTAAGCATCATACGATTATTACTACACAATAATTATTATTATTACGTCATAATAACTGATTAGCAGTAAAATTAACTATATACGTGCAACAACCGCACACAATTTTTAGATTAACTTAACTTTCGTGCCTGCTGAGTTTGGCTTCAAATCACTGTTCGGCTTAAGGGCCTGCACTTGTCGGGCCGTTTATAACTCTGAGTTGTTGTAAGGCTTATAAGCTTACGTACCATTTTAACCACTACTGTTGATTATACGCTGATTAAGTTTTTTTACTGACTTGATCTATTGACATATTTTTCATTGTGGATAGATACATTGAATCTATGGCATTGATCCCATGACTTCTTTTTTGAATCGTAAGGAATAAGCAGATCTAATTTCGTGCTGTTTAAGGCTGGGGAAAGAGAACATCTGTATGACTCCGGAATATAATGAACCATGGCCAATGACGTTACAACCAAAGCGTTGGGTATTCCGTTGAGAAAAAACAACGCGATCATTTTCCATCGAAACTTTGGTCCATCCACCTTCTTCAATAAATCATCGTAAGTCATCCTGTTTAATTTACTAGTAAAATGCTTAATCGATTGCTTGGGATTTGCGGTAGTTTTTTTTTTAATATTTGATCCGCTTTTTCAAAAACAAAAGATTTCTCAAACTAAAATATTATAGCATCTACTGTATATTGCTGATGCTATTAAACAAAGTAATCTATTCAGGTGGAGAAGGAAACACTAAAAACAAATTACAAATTTACAAAAAGTAACTTAATACTGGACTTGGATTGAACTAAAATCAAGAAACTAAAATAAAACTTAAAACCAGTCTTGATTTTCATTGAAAACTTTGATTGCTTCCTAGAGTATGCTTATGTTTGCAACCGTTTGCTATAAGTCTCAACTTTTATGCTTATGAGTTCATCTTTTTGAAATAAATTGTAGCTTAATGTCTTCATTTGTGTATCAAAATCAGTTACGTTTCTTTAGCATTGTAGAATTTTGCCACAAGCGACATCTGTTTATGCAATTTTTGATTAATTAACTCGTGTGGCATTTGCTTAATCTAGTTAATTCACGTAGTTTAACATAACATGCATTTTCAAACAAAACTACAGATTATCACTTCTTATAAACAGCAACAACACTGCATACTAGCCGTTACAATTACAGTTTCAGAGAATGGATTGTAAACGATACTGAATTCCACACAATTCACTTGTTTAATGCATTTTCGTAATTGGACGACATTTATAAACCACACATCAGCTTTACTTAAATAATTTTGTGGTTATTTTGAGTAAAAAACTTGCATCGAAATCACTCTTTCGAGTATAAGCATCCAGCAGCCACGCATGAACACATTTCTTTGTTAAAGTTTTTAAAAACTCAGAATCTGTTTGCTGTTTTTCCGTCTCTATTGACGGTAAAAGTAAGAAATTCTTTTTAGCCTCCACAAATAACGTACTTGTTCTAACAAAAGCTCAAGCAACATAACATTGAAAAAGACCGGAGATCACTGAAGAACTTTTCCGTATTCGAGTCAGAAAAGGGGAAGGGTTGGATGATAAATTTAAAAAAGGAACCCCGAAAATGTTTGACTTCAACAAAAGAAAAATAAGTACAGCCACTCGTAAAAGATAAATTTTCAACAGTATAATTTCAAGTAATCATTCATTTCCTTGAGTCAAAGCTTGCGGTATAATGTGATGAGAAATATGTGATGAAACGATGAAATGAACTCGTATGCCTCAAGATACTCGTATAATGATATAGCTGAGAGAAATTAAATGCACAATGAAATGTTTTATTGTTTTTTGAATTTTTCCAAACACTGTAATTAATGAAGAGGCTATATAAACTTTCATTCAAGCCTTTAAAAAGCAGAAGCTTGATCACTTGTCTTATGTACTGTAAGCGTTTTTCTGCAGTTAAAGTTTTAGTGCGAATTTCACCTCCGGCTAGCATGCTGGTGGCTTTGTTAGCTGCACATTTTGATATGACATATTAAAACTAAACTAAGCTTAATATATTAATTTTATAATAGCAATGATCATTATTTATGCATCTTATGACCCTAAAACTGCTACTTAATTTAAGAAAACTCGTAATTCAAAGAGATAAACGGATCGTTAAAAATAAATACTACATTGACAATTATGTTGTGCCTTAAGCCAAGTCATATTGTAAAAGCTCAGAATTTCGTTCTTCATTTAACAAAGCATTTGGCTTAGGTTGCATAAGCTTACATCATCGAAACAATTACAAAATTTAAGAAAAGATAATATTTAATTACGTTGTTTAAAAACGTATGATGGGCCAAGTCTTCGCTAAGTGGAATAGAGGCCTTGAGATATATAACAGATTTTCTGCAGTGTAATGTTCTTCAAAGTGTAACAGCTTATTTTTAAAACTATTGAACAATAAATGAAAATGTATATTTTAGAAAAATAGCTTAAAACAGTAGTATTCTTTTATAGATTCAAAATGTTTATTGGCAGGTTTCTGAGCACTTTTCAAAATTTGTATTGATAAAAGAAGCTCAACCTTTTCAATCACACTTTTCGAAATAACTCAACAACGAAACAAAACTTATTTGAAAAAATACTATTTTCTACTATAGTGGTCCTTGGTCAAGTGGATAGAGCGTCTGCTACTGAAACGATAGACTCGGTTGAGTCAAATCAAGACTATCACAATTGGCATTTGCAGCTACCCTACTTGACTTTCAGCAATAAAAAGGGACAGAACGATCACCGCGTGTGATAGATCGGTGGCAGGCGGCAGCTTGACTCGAAGACCGAAAGGCCTCCTCTCAAAGCAACTTGGTGAATAAGGATGTAATTCCATTATTCTACGGTACAGTACAATAGAAACAAAATTTAGCAAATAATTTGAGCCATAACAGATATCGGGCCATGGTTTACGTTAAATTGATGGCACTTTTCAATATCTATCTTTTCTTATCGAAGAAGACTCAAGCCCAAGGTATGTCTTTAGAAAAGTTTGAGTACTTATTATTTATTATGATATGACGATTTGACTTTATTAACAGTTAAAACAGCAATTGCTTGCTATATAAGCAAACATATACGAGGAAAAAATGGCATGTAAAACTTGTTTGCAAAAAATTAAGCTGAAGCTTGTTGCCTTTAAAAACTATTTTGAGCAAACATCAATTTTTTTTAGATTGTGAAGATCGAAACGAAAATTGCGATGTTGTGGCTCAATTATGCAACAACCCTGCTATGCAAGAAAGTCTTTCTCAAGGATGTCCTAAAACTTGTGGTTTCTGCGTCTCCGAAAGGGCTACCGAAAAAGGTTGATTGTTTATTCTGTTGGGTTTGTTAATGCGATTTTTTTTTATAAATATTCAATATTTGATTTTGGTCTTGGTGCCATAGCAAAAAAAATATTTCAGGGCGGATTTACATCAGCACTAAACTGCGGCACTCACTTTACTTTGAAAAGACTTCGATAGAAACCGGATTGTAATAAAACAGCTATCATTTTCTCATATTGAGAGGTCCAAAATGCTGAAAAGATTCAAACCTTGGTTAGAATCCTGCACAGTCGTTTATTGAAAAATAATTTGTTCAAAGCATACACGAATAAAAAAATGAAGCTATCGTTGTACTAGCGTTGTTGAAAGGAAAAACCGATTTTAATTTCGATATCTTAGAGTTAATGCATTAAATTTTCGCGTACAGCACGAAACATCTTATGCTCTCTTTTTCAAATAAAGCTACAAAATATGACCAAATCAGAGAAAGACATTTTACTGCATAACAATGCTAATCAAATCTTTCATTATACACCCTCTATTACGCCGAAACGTGTAACGAGTTTGCGGGGCCCAGCTCCTCGTCATTGCAGCCGGTCAACACAGCTTTTTTCGAAGAAACGTAGAAGCGGTGGCCAGCCGTTGGCAACACTGTGACCGATTTGACTGATCCGAGATTCGAAGTTTTGACCTCCCGCTCCAGAGACGAATGCGTTACCGCCATTAGCCAACTGGCCAGTACCAACAATACTACAATAAACAAAAGCGTATGAATAAACATAACACCTAGGCTGCAAACAAGACTTAAAACATCTCGTACTGTAGTTTCATAAATGCTTATTCCACCTTTGCAAAATTTTTGAGCAAAAAATGCTTCTTTTTTTAGCATTTTGTTTAAATAAGCAATTATCAACAGTGACTTCTTACTTTCTTCGCAGTCAGTCGGTTATATACAAAATGCATAAGCAAAATTCATGACAAAAAGCGGGTGCTATGATAAATACTGGCTGTTACTATAGTCACGATTGTATGAAACTATCATGGATCGGATCGTGCGCTCACTTTTACAGATTAGAGTTGCATACGAGTCGATAAGTTCAGGCCTGAACCCGGCTTAAAAATACAAGACCGGACCCACAAATGATGTGAAGCCCAAACCAAGCCTCAAGTTAAGCTAGGACTAAAAAACTTATGCGTTTAATTGCTCTTTTTCTTTATATAACTTTAATCAATTGTGACAAATAAAGCCACTTATTGAAAAATTGTGATGCAACAATGATAATTGCGTACCGGTAATCTCATTGATGCTAAATTGAAGTCTACAGTGATCGTAAGTCATTTTAATTCGTTTTGAAGCACCTAAAGCACATTGTCAATCTTTAGTCGTCAAGACCGAATTAAGCCCGAAATATTGTCAATGTTTAGCCCAAACCCGACACGAGAAGCTCTGCCAGACTTACAACTCTGTTACAGCTAATGGCTTTAATCCACTCTTTATAGATGAAGTTAAATCATTCACCAAATTTGACATTAGGAGTCATGTTTTGTTGCTCAGTTCTGATCAATGTTTTCTCCCAAATAATTATATTGAGAATTGGAGACACATACCTATTGCTTCAAGACAATTAGTAAACACAAATTCACACGCTAAATAGTATATAAGCTATAGACAGTATCCAGAGTCGTATAGGCACAATCAAACCTTGGATGAACTGCCAAAGACATACTGTTTGGGAATCGACATTCGCCTTTTATTCCTCGTCAGTATAGCTAGGACTACAGGTATGAACATAAGCGTAAAAAGGAAAGGAATCACAAATTAACCAGATCATAACACAATTTTTTTTTTTTTTGAAAACGTCAAAAAACATCTTAATTGACTTATTATTACAATCATACAACAAGCAAGTTGCTGGGTTTAAATAGCCAAAATTAAGCATGCGAGGAGGCGTCTTCTCTAGCTCAAGTGGTAGAGCAGTGGACCGGTAATCCAAAGGCTGCAGGTTCGATTCCTGTGGGAAGACAACTTTTTCGCATTGCTTGTTTTAAGTAGTCGCCGTTCTGGTGGCTCTTCCCTAGGCTTCCGAGCTGGTAGCCTTTAGGCCAGAAGCACGCAAAACGATTAAAATATTAAAACTCTGGCCTGAAAACGTCAAAAAACATCTTAATTGACTTATTATTACAATTTTTTTTATTGTCAAAAATATTAAGTAATCACAATATTACAAGAGATAATTATAATAGTTCGATCCAAAATAATTTCCAATAGCATGCCTTAGACAGCTGTTTCACCCAATCTCAGGGCTCACCAGTAAGGCTAGCAAGGCCAAAAATCACCAGTGATAAAAATCTTCAAAACATACATCTTTATCAATTTATCAATCAATGAATAAATCTTGACCGATTATGTTAATAATACATAAACTTTTACCCATCTAAGACAGGCTATTAAAATTTATTTTGAATTGAACTATTATAATTATCTCTTGTAATATTGTGCTTACTTAATATTTTTCAAAAAACAAAACAAAACTGTGTAATGATCTGGTTAATTCGCGATTCCTTACCTTTGTACGCATATGTTCATACTTGCAGCTCTAGCTATACTGACGAGGAACAAAAGACGAATGTCGATTCCGAGACAATATGTCTTAGGCTGTTATAATCGAAAGTTTGATTGTGCTTATAAGATTCTGGATACTGTCTATAGCTTATTAGTAATTTTTTAGTACATTGTTCTTAATAAATAGTACATATCATGCTAATTTGTAACTTCTGGAAGTCTTCAAGTTGCTGTTTAAGTATAGTGGATAACGGTGTCTTTGAGTTTGAGCAATTTGCCATTGCCGTTTTGTTCAGTGAGTATGCAAAAGTTTTTTTCAGCACAAAATTGTATTTTAATATTTTCAGATTGGGGAAAATGGAAGGATGCAACGACTTGCAGCAAATCATGTGGTGGTGGTCTTAAAAAGCAAAAGCGAAAATGCAAGAATGCCGCAGGCTGTCTAGGCCGAAAGAAGAGAACGGTTGACTGCAACACACAGCAATGCACAGGTTCAAAATGCATTTCAAAGGCAGATTTTAAAGTTAATCCTATATTACACAGGCTATTTGACCAAAACATGCTGCACGGGGGGAGGAGGGGGCAAAATGCTAAATCTTAAATATTCTTGAAACAAAAATCATGCGAACACCAAATTTGGTATGCGAGTTGGTGTTCATAAAAATTTTTCAGAAAAAACTTGGTTTTAAGTTAATGATGTCATCATAATGACGTCACGACCATTTTTTAAAAAAGTGGTTGCGTCATTTTTGCGATGACGTCACAGGCGATTCAAATATCTACATAGGTTTGTTTTCGGATGCTGAATCATAAAATGCTTAAGTCAAGCTGGCTACGTCACAAAAACGTTTTATGATGTCATTGAAATTCAATGTTGGTTAAAAAAAGCTGAAATTTCGCAAAGTTACTTCGGGAAATCTCAAAACTGGAAAACTTCCCGTTACTATAGTAACTTAAAATTTTCAGAAGTTATTTGTAAATTAATCTGACTTAAAGTGAAGTTACTTTGAAATAAAAATTTTATTGTTGAAGAGATTTATCACGAAAAAACTAAGCGGGTAAGCAAAAAAGCTTCCCCCCTGCCAAATAAGGTTAATATGATAATATTAATATTTTTAAAATGCAAATTTTCATTAATCATTACAAGCTTTTCAGAGTTAAATCAAGAATTGTAAAATAAATGCATGCTTGGTGGACAATATTTAGAATTCGGCCAAGATACAAACTTGACCAATGACCATTGTAATGAGAAAAAAACAGTTAATTACCGTACATAGCCGAGAGTTGAATAAAAACATAAGCATAGTGGAAATAATAACATCTTACCACCGCAAAATAGAATTTTCTCCCAATAATAAAATAATATATAAATTTTAAATTATAGCCTAGTTTTGGGAACGTTATTGTACTTGTATACAAGGATGGCAGTACGGTGCGGTACGTTCAGAATTTGCGTACTATGTACCTTGCACCTTTAACCGTACCGTACTAGTGTACCGTACCCGTATCATTGCAAAAAAGGTGTACCGTACCAGCGTACCGTACTTCTTAGCAAAAATTGTGGCGTACCGTACGTACGTACCGTTTTGCCACCCTTGCTTTAAACAACTCGCAACATCAACTGACTTTGAAATCACTAGCCTGCAAATCAGCGATCTCAAGTCACACATCTAGCGTCGGCTTCAGCTGTCTTTTGCCTTTGCATACAAAAAGCCGGAGCAATGTGCAAAAACTCTGGAATTTTTAAATCACAGCGTATTCAGCAAAATTGTCGCAGTCGCAGTTGTTTCTGTTCAAATTTTTCTGCTATATATGACATGCCACGATAGTCCTTGGCTACTATAGCATCTATAGACAGCAGTTACGACATCACAATTGGCGATACTTGTGACTGTGACTTGAAAATCATAATACAGTTTGTAACAATTGTAACGACAAATTAAAAGCCAATAATGATTACTTGAGAATAGCCTAGACTACAGTATATGTACACGCCGGGCACGGTTGCACGAATTTTCACTGACGGCCGCACGTATCACATGAAACGTTTAGTAAACAAATTCAAACAGCATACCAACGTACCGTACCCGTACCATCATAAGAAAGGCGTACCGTACCAACGTACCGTACCCGTACCTTTACAAAAAAGGCGTACCGTACCAGCGTACCGTACTTCTTAGCAAAAATTGAGGCGTACCGTACCGTACCGTACTGCCATCCTTGCTTGTATATATGTAACTGTTTTCCTGACTTTAATTTTTTAAACACATTCTACCGTAGATTAATCTTTTTTTATGTAGACACTTTTGTGGTAACTAACAAAGGTAATTACGAGTATTAGTTAGCTAGTGAAGATAAATATTAGTTAGCTAGTGAAGTTATTAGCTGAAGATAAATCGATTAGTTTTAGTTAGCTAGAGAAGATAAACTCGTTTTATAAATCGATTAGTTTAGAAGATAAACCGATTAGTTTTAGTTATCTAGTGAAGATAAACTCGTTTTAGTTAGCTGGTGAAGATAAATCGAGAAAGTTCAAAACGTTTTTTAATAATTTTGCTTACTTGAACAATTAAATCTGTCCTGGTTTGGTTTAAAGTTTTTAAATTTTTATTGGTTTCAGTTGCATCTTCAAACTGGAGCATATGGACGTCTTGGTCGGATTGCTCAGCTTCTTGCGGAAGGGGAAGCCAGAAAAGATATCGAGGTTGCCTTGCTAATGGAACAGCGTGTGACGGAACAAACGAAGAGACACAATATTGTGTTGCAACCACTTGTCCGTAAATGCAGCTCGTGTACCTAATTTTTTAACTGTGAATTTACATCTATAACGTTCCAATAAATCATAGACGTAGCCAGGGGCTGCCCAGGCAGCCCGCACCCTCATTGCCTTGCAGCAAATGAAAAATTTGCTACAAAATGGCTAATGGTTTTCAGGACCCGTTCCAGTTTGGTTTGTGGCTTGACCGCAAACCGTGAAAACCATTTTTTTTTGGTCTTCACCTAATTTTCTGCAAAAAATAGGCTTTTTAGCTCGTGCTGACTTTAGTTCAGGTGTGTTTTAAGTTTGGTCCCCACTCTGTAATTTGAGGTTTGGCCCCCCACCCAAACGAAAATTGGTCTCCAACTAAATTTCGGGTCCTCCCCCAATCACAAATCCTAAATCAAACTGTGAAGACTTTTTTTGGTCTTCACCTATGTGATTTCTGGTTTGGCCCCCCTTCCAATCCAAAATCCTGGCTACGCCTATGCAATAAATTATGGTGGATTTGGAAGCTGCGGTAAGCGGAAAGGAAGAATATTTTCGACCAATGAGATATGTAGGTAAATGTCTTGTAACAATTTTGAGGTGGTAGAGAAATCAAATATGTCTTTCAACAATACAAATCGTCACCAAAGAGTTCTGTCCGAAAAGCTTCTAACGAAGAAGGAGATAAAGTTGACTTTGCTGAAACTTTAAAGTTAAATGGGCATTCAAGTCAAGCGTTGACCAAAATGTTGGAACAAGACTACACTGACTTCTCATTAAATTCGAACTTCATATGACAGTTCAAAATTACAAATTTTCCTCTTACTTTATTGTTGCCATTTCATCAGTATTATGACAGAAGACAAACTTTAGGAAAACTGGCTTACATTTACTTGAAAAGCAGTTAATTTACAATTATAACCTTTTAGTTTGGTTTGACAACAACTTTGCCGCAAAACATCATTTAATTGAGAATTAGGAGCATGCAGTAACTTTTTGAAATCTTGCGTCAAATCGGCAACCCTAGCAAAATTTCTAACGGAGAAATTTAAGCAGTTACATCTCGGTCACGGAAGGTTGTACAAATAGCTTAAATTTAGCAAAGTTAGACTTCAGATTTGTCACAATTTTTCTATAACAAAAAACAAAAAAAGCTTCCGACCTGATTGTCCTTCTGAATTTAATCGGAAGTTGATATCAATCATGTCGATATCAATCAATCATGCATATAATAGTTCCTTTATTCAATAGATGCACCTGCCCTGAAAACACAGCTTGCTTTGATGACTGGCCTACTTATTGCGCAATCGCCTTGTCTGACAATGCTTGCCTGAGCGTAGATCCTATTACGTTAAAATGCCGGAAGAGATGCGGTTTTTGCGATTCGTCCTGTGTCTGTGGTGAGTGTGCTGTACTAACAAAGAATATCCTTGAAACTTATAATGCACTTGGAAACATAGTTCCTTGATTTTCATGTGTTTGGATTTTAAACATCCCTTTCGCCTAGAAAATATTAAGGTCTAATGATGTCATTGACCGGCTAGAAGTAATTTTCTATGTTGGAGAATCAAATTTAATGACTAATAATTGACTGTTTTTGCTGTTGTCTATTTTGCATTTGTCTAATTTTCTTTTATAAAAACTTTCAAAAGTGTTTAACGTTGAAATTTATATCAATATTCATTCAGGCAATTTTCTGACAACTTTAAGCAGGAGCTAAAATCAAATCGATTAGTGGTCGAGTGGACAAAGAGTTTGCTATTGAAAAGGTAGACTTGGATTCAATTCCAGGATGGGTCAAACCAAGCACTAAAAAAAATTGCTATTTACAGGTTTCTTGCTGGTTGTTCAGCATCAAAAGAAGCAGCATAAATCTCCCACCGTGTGTGAAAGACAAGAGGGCAGGTGCTAGGTGAAAGGTCCCTTCTCTGTCTCCTAGCTCTGACAACTTGGTGAATAAAGTTGTACTTACAACTACAAAGACAACCACTTAAATATCTTCTAAAAGTCTCAGTTTAGTTTTATTTTTAGCTCTATGCAGCATTCCTTTCGAATCAAAGCTTTCCCCATGCGTTTGGTGGTATTTTGAATTTATTACCTATCCAATATTTGTACGTATGTTACTGATTGTTTTTAGGCACTTGGTCTTCGTGGACAACATCCCAATGTAGCAGAACATGTGGCAATGGAATTAAAGTTCGCACACGGATTTGTCCTCAAGGAAGAGTTTGCGACGGCACAGCACAAATAACACTCACATGTAATGAAAAAGACTGTGATAATTATGAACGTAAGTTAAGCTACGTTTACTATTTTGCAGTAGTTTACAAAATAAGAGACTGTGTGCATCATTAGCGCAACTGGCGGGGCAGGGGGCATTCGTCCCCCAGATGTGGCCCTTTTATAAAATAAGAGTCCCCAGTTGCAACGAATCTCAGAAAAACAGCAAACAAAAAAGTCCTCATCTAAACTCGAAGGGGAAAACAACAAATTTTCGGTGAAGACTTTTTTACTTGACGAAAAAAACATTTTTTTGGAATCTATAATTGACAAAAAGATGCAGCGAAGTTCTATTAAAGCTTGCCCTTTCCTTGGATCAATCGGACACTATGCATTGTATATCTAAGTGACAGGATTTTTCACACTAACGTCATAAAGCCCAGCGTTTGTAAATAAAATCAGGTATGAAGACTGGCAACATTTAGGTCCAAAAAAGAATCAAAATCTCTCCGAACAATTGGAATTTTGTATTGGGATTTTGGCATAAATTTTTAACGTGTAGTTACGATAGCGTTGTTTCGTTTGAAATTTCATGCGGTCACATATTTTTGTGCAACAAAATCTCGCGGCCAAATTGAGTCTTAAATTTTGGACTTGATCTCGAAAAAATATTTCAACTAACTGTTATGTAATCCTTCTAGAAGCATTTAAAACTATTATTGTGTGACTGTAGTAGCTTGGTCAGACTGGGGATACTGGAGCATATGCAGTGCAACATGTGACATTGGCGTACGTCGAAGAACAAGAACTTGTCTTTCATTCTCATGCGATGGAGCTTTAGTGGATGAAAGTGATTGCAAAATGCAAGACTGTCCTCCCAGTAAGTAAATAATTAATAACACTTTGAGTATTGTTTTCAAACACAAAATACTTGCTTGCAGTTTTCGTTTTTGTTTGCATGCGGTACATAAATGCAATGAAAAAACACAGCGTTGTAAAAACAAGATTGTCGGTTTTCAAGCAACAAACACATGGAAATATTGACGTATTTTGATTAGCGTTCTGTTTTTGACAGCGGTTTCGTGGAGTACTTGCTCTAGAAGCTGTGACTGGGGCACAAGAACAAGAAAAAATTGCAGTAATTGTGAAATAGAATATGAAGATTGCAAAGAAGAAAATTGCGCAGCAAGTATGTCAAGTTCTCGAATTGGAGCAAAATTACTTGTCTTATGATTTTCTTATTCTGTCGGATCTTCAGCTTTCTGACATTCTGAAAAAATCTTGGTTGTAACTTATAATCGGCCGTGGAGTTATTTTCTGCAAGGTCTTGTTTAGATCAGATGGTGGGTCAGAGAAGGGACATTGTAGAAACTGTTCAGTGGTTAAAGTTCTAGACTTCAAAATAAAAGAAAAAAATTAAATATGGCGACGTAAACTATGGAGTTGGATAAAATATCATCACTCCAAAAAAGTAAATAAATAGTTGTTTTTATATTCAGAAAGCTGTTTCAGTCCTTTTTATCAACGCTACAAAGCAAGAACGTACGACTGCTGCAACGGAAGCAACATTTTAGCAACAACTTGCGGCATCAGCGCTTTAACAAACGGTCGCATAGTGGGCGGTAGCGTCACAACTTCAAATGGAATATGGCCGTGGATGGTTTGTATCAAGCGTTAATGATTCTGCAGTCGCTATATTACTGTGTTTGAACTAATGCAAACTGTGTTAGCTTTTTAGTGATTGCTATTTTCAAGCACTAGGTCATATTTTTTGCAACGTTTAGCGAAATACTTTAGTGAAACAATTAGTTTTACTGAAATACCAATCGCGTATAAATGAGTACTTGAGATTAATGTTATTGAAATATTGTATTCCTTTACAATTCATCAATGCTTAACCATTTCTATTGTCCTAATGAATTACTTTTATGTATGCTACTGTGATATAACATTAAAAAAAACAAAACTTTTATTGAATTATGTCCTAGCAATTTACTTACAGATTGATAGATGCTCTAAGCAGAATTATATTTTTATACTAAATGTAGGCACTTTTGCGAAAAAAAAATTTTCATCTTTTGATTCTTCCGTTGCATTAATATTGCATTGATTTTGCCTTCTGTTGGAATATTGGCGTATTGTTTGCTTAACTCGGTAGCGGTAGCTTATTTTACGAAGATGCATCACTCCTAAATAATAAAATTCAGAAATCTTAATCATCTCTCGTGGTAAATCTGCTTCGGCAAACCTGAGCGCGAAACCTTGAAAGTTATAGCAGGATATGCAGTTACATTAGGTTTACTCGTCAATGCCTATTCACAGGTTCAGATTGAATTAAGCACTGGGACTCTATGCGGTGGCATCCTGTTTTCAAATAACGTAGTCTTTTCAGCTGCGCATTGCTTCAGGTCAGATTTTAGCTAAATTATAGCCCATAACTTAATAAGCAAAATTAAAAAGAAAACTTCAAGTGGATGGTTATTACAATTAATTAGTCCTTAACTCCACCAATTGGCGGAGTTGAGAATCTGTCATCTTGAAAAATAAATTGATTGTTCTTTGGTGTTATAGTCATAGAGTGTAGCGGTGTCTTACATCATAGATTTTGCCCAAATACTCCGGATTTTTACGGCCTACCAATGGTGTAAGATATCTCCCGATTGTTGTAAACGTTTTGTGCAATTTTAGTCATATTTTGCAACGTTAAGTGCCGAAATTTAACCTATCAATTACACTTTCTTTTTAAAGAATCAGTAAATTTGGGTTGAGGCTGGAAGTTTGTGAATTTTAAATTTTCATCCTCTTTTGCTGTAACATTATTGGATAAAAAAGTAACACTTCTTGGGTGGTTAAAAGTTGTCTTTTGTTACACAGCAGGTCATGATTACTGTTGGACAACCCGATAATCGAAGTGTAGAAAATCCCCAGAAAACTGCTGATTACGTGGAGAAGCTGCATATGCTAGCCAGCAAAATTCTTGTTAGTAATTTTTTCATGCTGAAGTTGCCGCTATTCCTAATTTGTTCCAAAATTTCGAGCAAAAATAAGACTCGTGTTTTTATGAAATTGGTCTGGTAAGGAATAATTGAAACATGCGAAAAATTACGCGTTTCAGATGCAAAAAAAAAATCATTTTGAAGTCGTTTTTCTTAAATTCTTTAGAAATCCAATAAACGATTCTATGGGTTACATCGGTACAATAGTACAGTAACATCAATCAGGAATTTGGAGTAGGTCGTCATTGATCAAATGAAAGGCATTAATAACATCCAGGTTCACGTTTTTATTTTCATCAGAAACAAATATTATCACACAGTCACTCTTCGATTCGGAACGATCAAATTTCAAGATCAGTCCTCTGTCCACGTACAAGTTCGAATCGTTTCTCCTTCCAACGTGTTTTCCCACCCTGGAAATAATCTGGAAAAAGACATCGCAATTATAAAGGTAAAATGTGAAGTTATTTTCGTTAACTTGATATCAAATTCAAGCATTTTTAAAACGAAAAGTTTCCACAACATTTCATAGAACTGCATCTACTTTTTTTTTTGAATACTCTATACCAAAAGTAAAAAAAATAACTTGAAAAAGACGCATGACATGTTCGCCATACTGTTATTGCTCTGAGAGCAAAATGTGATGGTAATAACTGATGTTTAAAGTAACATCAATCTTTTTTTTTTTACACCCTAAATGTAGTTGTTTGTAAAACTATATGTAGTCATTCCAAAATTTTCTGTTCGTTACTCTCTCTACCCCGTTTGTTATCGTGTTTTTTTTTTCTGCTGGTATGATATCTTAACATGTGCAAAAAATAGCGAACGATACACGTTGTCTCTTTTTTTATGTATAATTTATATTTCAAGATAACTCAGCCAGTCATCATCGGTGGTGATTATGTTCGGCCGATCTGTTTGCCGCAAGGAGAAACTGTTCCTAACGATATGCATTGCGTGGCTGCTGGATGGGGAACAAGTAAGATTTCACAGCAAATGTCAAGAAATACCAGAAATCAAATACAATATCTCATCGTGTTAACAAGACACATTGGAATTAAACCACATATTGAACTTTTTTAAACAAAAGCCTTTTCTATTTCAGCTACTGCAACTGGCTATGGATCTCCTTCCGAGTTTCTTCAGGACGTCGTATTGCGAGTCTTACCGTTTGAAATATGTCAGCATGCTTATCCCTATGACGTAACCACTCAAGACAAAATGATTTGTGCTGGAAGAATTTCAGGAGGAATTGACACTTGCCGGGTAAGAATCAAAGCTTCACAATGCTTTCACAAGCAGACTGTTGTAATTTTAGTTTATAGGCATAAACTATAGAACTAATTTGGACATGACAGCGCTTAAAATATTTGTTGACTTTCTACTCTGTTTTTTTAATCAAATAAAATACTTCCAAAATTGGTGTTGATCAAAGGTACGCTAAATGCAATTTCAGCGCAAATGGCAACTTCCGTAACCTCTGCAATTGCGAAAGTTGCGTTGCGCATTAATTTTTTATTTTGAGGCATTGCAGAAGTTTTATTTTCAAACGTAGCAGGACTTAATATTTAAGACATTGCACTGCGGACTGATGTCTTTAAATTTTGTTGCAGATTAATCGCGCTACGCTTTAAACATTTTTTTAGTTAGTAGTACAATTTTACTGTTTGAACTTAATTTAATTTGTTTTATTTCTATCACAATATCACCAACTAATGTCGGCCTTTTTGAGCAAATTGCTTACTTTTCTGACTAAAATTGTAAAAATGCGAAAGTGAAACTGTGGTTTTTTTAACTGCTAAAGTTGGTTTGGCACGAAAATCCTGTTCCGCGCAAATGCGAAAGTTGCGCTTCAACTGAATTAAAAATTTTTTGTGGAAGTTGCGCTGCACCTTAGAAATAAAAAAGATTTAATAGCGCATCTAGCTCAGCGTTTTTAGTAATTTAAAAAATCGTTTCACTTTGTTACGCTGCAGGTAAAATGTTATTTGTATTGAAAATACACTATCGAGTATAATATGATTACAAAATAACTGAAGTACAAAACGAAAGTGTAAGCTAATGCAGCAATGAAATAAGATTTTTCTTCCAAAAAGCTAACCCAGTGTCTGACTTTTAGGGAGACAGTGGAGGACCACTGATGTGTCAGCGCTGCTCATCCTGCGCTTGGTTTTTAGCTGGAATCACTTCCTTTGGCAGCAGAACTTGCGGCATGCCAGGGTATCCTGGTGTCTACACAAAGATCTCTGGTTATGAAACTTGGATCAACACTGTGCTTGGTTATGACGCAACTTCCGGTTCCTATCCGACATGTTTTTAGCGCAAATTTGATAACGTTGATACTTATTTTTATTCACGTATGAAAAAGTTCTTTTTTGCTCTAAAACTGTTTTGCTTTGGTAAATCGTCGTAGTGTTTGATAAAAATAAAATTAATGTAGAAAGCTGAATATTGAGAAGCTGTTTTGCAAACAGAAGATTTTGCTGATAAAACAAATCATTAGAACTACCGACGCTAGCGTCGTGTGTTTCTTTGGTTTGGCTCGGTGCCATTTTGCAACTAATAAGAGCAAAATTTTAAACCCTAATTTATAACTCGCGAACGGTTAGGGCTAGGAACTTAAACTTCAAAAAGCAAGTTGAAATTAATAATACGTTTCTTCGCATTTAATTTTAAGGCAATAAGTCACGTGACGTTGGTTTTAGGACCCGAAAACCAATTCGAAAATTTGGTGAAAAGACGGTATCGTTAAAAAACAGCTTAAGTATGTATGGCAAAAATATACCACACGGTACATTTTTATTTTCTAACATACTCCATTTATACCTACCAACCAATTTTAGCCGCAATGAAGTTTTAAAAATAGTCGCTAGATTTCGTCACCGGGACGGCACCAATTCGTTTTATAGTCAATTTAAAATATAATTATTATAAATTGATGATTTGTGGAAATATAAAATTGCTAAATTTGATGTTAACAACATTATTTACAACAGAAATCCAAATTTGTTTTGCAATTATTTTCTTAAATCCACGGAACATTCAAATCGAGCTACGCGACAATTTAACGCATTTAAACATTCCTCGTTACCGCACAACTAAATTGCTGAGATGCATTAAATATCAGGGAATGAAGGTCTGGAATTCCATTCCTCGAGAAATCAGGTAATTTTCTTTTAGAAAATTTAAACTGCTTTATGAAAAATTTTTGCTAGCGCAATATTGCAATTAGATTCCATGCGCGCCGTGCTACAGCAGTTTGTTCATTTGACGTGCCTGAGTATTAAAAATTCATAATGGTCGCAATTCGCTTTAACACAAATATTGAAATTTGCTGGCAAAACTAGCGATTTTCAACTCTGACGTGTGGGGTAATTGCTTGACTCGATGACCGCAGGGTCCATTCGCGGCTTTCCTGTGGCATGCTAAGTAGGGTTACCATATTTTCATCACCAAAAAGGAGAACACCTTTTTCATGAAATTTATTAACAGCTAGTTGTTCTGCATCGCCTATTCGGCAAAAGACAAACGAAAGCACCAATTATTTTAGCTATAGATCCAAGTGCTTTTACATTTAATTTTTCGACTTTGCCCACGAGTATTTGGCCGTTTCCTTAACTTTTTTAAGTAGTGTAGAATCAGCTTTAACATTGCCGTAAAACTGGTTGCATGTAACATCATTGAAATTATACACCAACTTCAAGATGCTTGCAACTGAATCAAAAAGAAATCACTCTCTTTCTTTTGACCTTTGTGGCTGCATCAAGGAAAAAATACGTTCAACATTAGCGTTATGAGCTATTTATAATGCTGAAGTAAAACAGAGCGATTTTTAACATCTCGCTAAACAATTCAATAGTACTGTACGTGTTAAAATAGGCCAGTTAACACTTAACTGGATCTGGATGTCTTAACAAAGCTTAACTTACACTAGAGTGGCTGCGACAATTGCATCATAATTCATTATCGAGTGAGAAATTTGTTACGTCATAAACACCCCCGACTGTCCTAGAGTAACCTGGTAAGACGTAAGCTATAGCGCGTGAGCGATATATAGGCCTACTTTCAGTGATCTAACTGATGATATATTTATACACTGAAAGGATGCGTGAGTGGACATGTTTTATCTGTTCAAAATGCCGAAAAGAAGGAAAATTGGGCATTTTTTAACGTCCTCGCAGGACAAATTATTTTTCATTAAACAGGAGGACATGTCCTTCAAAAATGGGACGTATGGTAACCCTAATGCTAAGCAAATACAAAGTAAACTGCCATTTTTATTTTACCATCACTATTTTTTTTTTGTTGGTTATTGTTTACAGTTATCATGGTTACAGCATTTAGCGATTAAATAAATTTATCTTGTCTTGCATTCTTTTTTTTTCTTTCTAAATTCTAAAAGTTCCAAAAATTATTTTTTCGAGGTTAAATGCACGTTCGGTAAAATGATCATTTTTTTTCGAGTTCAAGTTTAAGTTCGCAACCCTGCTTCTTTCTAAACGTTTAAATTAGATTTGTGAAATATACAGAATATTTAGAATAGGTTTAATTCAACGGTTAACAAGCATTTTGGCAAACTATCAATAAAAAAACAGCAGAAATAAAAACCTCTAATAACAAAGGAATTTTTCCTTTTGGGCGCTCAATTTTTTGATAACAATTCGATCAAATAACAACATTTCTAAAAACGCCAAAATCCCATTTAATTTCTTCCTTGCTTTTTCGCAGATAAGAGTCGAGTTGCAGTACTTTTGTAAATTGTTTTGCAGCCTGCTGTCATTGCAGCAGCAATGAATCTCTTTGAATGAGGAACCAAAAGTTCTTGAAGCATTTGTGAGAAACTGAATCTATTACTTCATAAGCCAGACCTATTGACATGTAAGTCAGCATCAATTTAAATAGTTCTGACATCGTGAACTATTTAAATAAACTTTATCAGCACGAATGCTAAATTGGTACCTATACATTTAGAAAAATTTTCCGTCAATTAATATCCTTATTTCATGTTCTGGAACGGATTTTCGTTCTTAATAATATTTTTATCTTTTTACTTCTATTTTTTCTTTCGAGAACCAAAAAATGGTGTCAGAATCTGAACACTGTGTTTGTAAAAGGGTCTTGTCAATTCCGTTTGACGATACTTATGCATTGATGATCAATGTTAAACTTAATTGTGCAAAGCTATTAGCTTATTACATTGGAAATAAATATTGTCATAAATTTTTCTGTTTTCGATAAAAGATTGGTAAAATTTACATCCAGAACCTAAAATACTCTTGCTGTATTTTACTAGTCAAGTAAGTACTGGTATTTTTGCTGATATTGTTGCTACGGACAATGAAGAAATAAATGGTTAATGAGATTTTCAAAAGTCGCAAAAAGTAGCTAATAAACTTAATCATATGATGATTTGATACACGGCAAACTTTATAATTTTTGTCAAAAACAATACAATATTCAATGATCTGGGTTTGTTTTAACATAAATTTGCAAGCTTGCCAATTTTTAATGTACCAAATTATCATAATACTGTAGGTTTATAATATATTTTGTTAAAAACAATATCCCAAACCAAAAATTTAAAATTTTGTTGAAAACAATACTGTACATTATCGTTAAAAGCATACATGATCATTTATGAAAAGGTTTTGCAAATATCAGGCTCCCAAACAACACTAACCATTGTAATCATTTAAATGTTTGTATAAGTGGTCTACAGCTACTTTATAGTAGCACCGGTTGATGAAATTATGAACGTGTATGGCTATTGAAATTGCACTGAAACGAAAAGTATTAATATTTTTTGTACTTCATTTCTCAAAGGATTTTTGAGATATTTTCATTTTTTGCTTTAAAATCTCAGAAAATTACTCTCATGATGCAGTTGACTCGTCGCTGAAACAAAACTTTCGAAAAGTTTTTAATCAACAGGTCAATAAAATTGCCACTGGACAGAAGCCAAGTAATTAATTACCCTTCATGTAATTTCATTGCAACTGAAGTTCGAATAATCAATGATCTTGACGGCAGAGCTTTAAGTCGGCCCGGCTTTTCTGGTCGGGTTCGGTCTTAATGTACGTACTTGCTTAGTGTGTTAGCCTTTTAGGTGTTATTGCAACTCTGAATGACGACTTTGTTTAAGCATGATACTATTCTTAGCACATAATTATTGTTATCGCTTCACAATTAATAAGTAATAAGTAGTTTTGATTTAACTGCATACAAGAAACGACCCTATACGTTTTTTAGACATAACTTAACTTTTGGACTTTTTCGGTCCTAGTTTTGGCTTTAAATCACTGTTCGAGTTTGTGCTTATGCATTCTGGTTCAGGCTTATACTAGTCATCCCGTTTACAACTCTGCTTCACGGATTTAATTTGATAAAAATGTCTCAAGGCATCAAAAAAAACCAAAAAAAAACAACAAATATCTAAAGCAGGGGTTCTTAACCTTTTTGTCTCGTTTACCCCTTGCCAAATAAAAACACTATAATTATCCAAATTTTCTTCCGTGGGCCCGGGGCCAGCTTAAATATGACGGATTTCCGGTTTTGTAAAGTCCAAAAATTTTGAAGTGTTGTGAAGTCTATCCGGCCAAAAACAAGTGATCTCCAAAAAAAAAGGTCTTCACCGAAATTTTAAGGGTTTTTCCGGCCAAAACAGGTGATCTCTTTTTGGGCATCGAAAATATGGCGCAACGGCAATCCAGTGCAACACTATCATTTTTTCAGTACTGATAATTGAAGTTTGCTTTAATTTATAATTCAGCAAATATACTCCCTGGATAGGCAAAATTTACCCCCAGGGGGTAAATTTACCCCCGGTTAAGAACCCCTGATCTAAAGTAAGTGCATGTCTAATTTCTACAATGGAAGAAAAATCGTAAGCGTTTAAGCGTATCCTTATTGTTTATTTTAACCAGCTTTGGCAGCTTGTGCACTTGTAAGGCTTGTTTATAAGTTGGTCGCATCAAATTTCAGTTTAAAATGAAATTTAAGTTTGAAATATGCACTCGTATACGCTCACTATTTTACATACGCGGCGTCAACCGGGCTAAAACAAGGTTTGCCTAAAGCACAGTCTTATTTTATCATTTAACCGAAATTTGCTGGATTTCCAACTTTAAATTTTTTAAGATAAGCTGCAGCCTGCCAAATTATAATTTGAAGCCTCGCAAAATAGCAAGATGCAAAAATCGAATTGCAGGATTAAGTGTGTAATTTGCAAGCTTTGCCGAACAAACTGTTCAAATTATTTTATCCCAAACACGTATCAATCAAATCTCCAATGCGTTGCAAACATGCATAGCTCACAAAAAATCAATGGATTAACCTTTAAACTATTTTAGCTACCAGTGAGAATTGCGACAAAAGAAATGTCTATACTTTTTTAATTTTGTAATTGTTTTACTTTTCTTTGTTTCAAATTCCTTAACTAAATACTCTTTTTGTATAAAAGCAATTTTGTAAGAACACGAGGCTCATTTTTGCCCAAAATTTTAGAACAACTTAAGTACAATGCCAGGCTCAGCATGAAAAAATAATCAAGAACTGATCTAGCAAAGCGTATTACTACGTCGTCAGCAGAGTTTTTCGGCCTTTTTAACTATTGCCATTGTTGATTTTGCCTAACAGGATATAGAGTCATGATCTATAACAAAAAATAATTTTTAACCAAGCACGAATCTAATTTGCGTCACCTCAGTTTTGAATAAAATTAAGTTCAATAAGGCTGATAATTCGTGAAAATTTACAAACGAGCAGCCTCAGCTCAAAATTTACTTCATCTTTAAAAAAAGTGTTATAAGAAAAAGCTTCTGCAAGTCCCTATTCTGTAAACTACAATACTGCAATGCTACTCACTTTACGCACAACTGGATTTGATTTGGTATTTATTATGTCGTACACAATAAAATTTTTATATAAAGTTTTTGTTAGCTTTTAAATTCAAGTTTTAGCCTCACATGTTGACAATATATGGTACCATTTACGTTTTAATTAATTATCAATAAGTAATAAAGTAAAATCATTGCAGACTTGGTACTTCAAATATAGCAGATAAAAGGTAAAGTATAGCATTGTCATCTTGGCAATAATTCAAATCATATGGAATTAATCTACTTAATGCATTTTATGAAGCCTTAATACGGGGACAACTAATTATGCCCATTTCAAGTGAAAAATTCCCTTCATTGAACACGTTATATGGCAACATTCCAATTATTCTTTTCACTACAAGAGCTTTTTACAATGCAGGAAACCTGAGCTGAGATCAAAATTAGTATTTTGACAAAATTTCTGTATCAATCGATCATTATCGAAATATTAAGCACAATTTGAACTCTTATTGACACAAATGTGAAACTTTATCAAATACCTATACGTGCGACATATTGTCATATCGATATCATAAACTGTTTTTCTGCAGCCAGAACCTGGATAAAGGCAGACTTTGTGGAGTTGAACAAGAACATCTTGAAATAGTTACAATGTGGAACAGATTTTTGTTACGAGTATACGCTACTAGTACATTATAATTTCGGTATGGATGTAAGCTGCAGAAAAATATTCTAACCAGGCTACTTGAGTCTTTGGCTAAAAATTAGCATCAAATTGAAATGCAAAATTGCTGCATACTGTCAATTTTATGGACATGACAAAGTTGTTATTTTCATTCAGTTTCAAGAAGCCAGTTTTTGATTTTAACTAATAAGTTACCGGTAACAGTTTGTAGGCAGAAATTGAGCACAGTACATATAAACAGCAGGTATATGAAGCCCGAGCTTGAAAAATTCTTTAAAGCTGCTGACTGACCATTGATGCTGCGCTAAATAGGAAATTTTACTTCTTAAGTTATGCATTTTATGTTGGACCGCTAAATTTATGGATTTGGCAATGTATCTTAATGTAAATTATTAAGAATAAGATTGTTATTTTGCGGTTTGTATTTTAGTGTTAAACAAAATTTAAGTTAATTGAGTTCCATTTACAATGACAGAAAATTAGGATGTCAATTACAAATGAAGATGAATTAGTCTAATACGTAATGCAATCCATGTTTTTTTTGTGAAAAACGTAATCATTATGGACAATTTCCAAAAAACGAATTACATTCTTATTTATTTAAGCTTTAAAAAGTAATTAAACAACAAATAAATGAAGATTATCCAAAGACCTAAAATTGTGTATTTACAAAGTAATACCACCTAATTGAAAGCAAATCAAACCAAATGTATTTTTAAAGCTTCTTTTAGGATTAATGAGATATAACTTTGCAATAAAGTTGTAAGATGAACGAGTGTTGATGTTGTTGTTTGTTTAATTCTTGGAAATTTTTGGTTCTATCTCAGCATCGATAGCCCGAGGTGAAACATATTTTCAATCACACATGCATTATGATGTTAATCCAACTTTAATTATGTTTATTGAGATACCAAGTTGTCAACAGCCCCGTTTTGTTGAAATCTTAGCCTAATTCTTTTCAAGCACTTTTGCTTGCCATCAGTCATGCTGCAAGCAAAAATTGTGTTCATCAAAACTAATAAGCAGTATAGACACTGAACTAATTAATCAGCTCTTTTTCACAGCAGTTGAGTATGAGGTTAGTTTGATTTGTATGTTAGATCTCAAAAAATGGTTGGAGTGAAGGCAAGACTATTTCGTGTAGTGATGTTATTATCTGGGATTATCTCAGTAAAGTGTGGTAAGTAATTGATGTGTACACTGTAAATAACTTACGTAGCAGGCAATAATTGTGCACTCGAAGTGCAAAGGTAAAGAATGTGGTTAGTGGACAAAGTTAAAATCGAGAGTCATGATTTAAGTTTGTATAACCTGCATACATTAAACTACAAATGTTAACACATTTTAACTAATGAGCAATTTGCTTCAAAGTAAACCGTCGTATTTCTTACAATAGTTATTTTTCGAAGGTGCAATTAGTCTGTCGCAAATCTTAAGTATTACTAAATGCGCAACTGACACTACGTTTGTTATCGTCAAGGATGGCAGTACGGTACGGTACGTAAGTACAGTACGGTCCGCTTTATTTTGCTTAGAAGTACGCTACGCTTGTACGGACGCATTTTTTGTGATGGTACGGATACGGTACGTTGGTAAGCTGTTTGAATTTAAGTACTAAACGTACCAAACGTACCGTATGTATTGGTACGTACGTTTTGCGTGCAACCTGCGGCAGTCAATAAAGATTGGTGCGATCGTGCACATACTATTAAAAATACACGAAGTATTAAAAAAATAGTCTGATGACAGCTATTAGAATCTAATAATGTTAAGGCAGTTTTGCGTATATTGAAAGCTGAAATAGGCACTTTTTTACATTGCCTCCTCATTTATGATTTTTCCGAAATCTTGAAAAAAAATTACCGGCCTTGGTACATAAAATGTGCTGTAATTTTTCTGATTGTTTATTATTTGTTTAGCGGTATTGTTAGCTGTGCAGTGAACCCTTTTCTGAAAACTGTGAACTTGACAGTGTCAAGTCGCAGCATTGTAATACTTCATCTCTTTCCGCCACCTATCAAATAATTTTGAGGAGAAAAGTATAAATAAATTGCATTGCAATAACGCCTCGTGAATGGCAAAACGTAAACAGGTTTCCGATACATTAAAATCAATTTATCCCACTAAACAAATGCAGATGTCTTTGCTGTACAAACATACAAGAAAATGCAAACATCACTGTGGTAGTAGCCTATTCGATTTCTTTGTTAAGTAAAACTTAATTTTCGCACACAAATTGTCATTTTTTTATCATTAAACTATTCCTGAAGCATAAAGAATCATCTGCAGATGTTAGCATTGTTTCTTGTTCCATAAGATTCTGACGGCCTTGAATGAAATATCGGCATATAAAGCTCAGCAGTTTTTTAGCTCAACATGTCATTAAGTTCAAGTACCCCTTAAGCCAATGCTTATTGACATCTTCGGTTCCATTTACCCTGATTGAAGAGTTCCTCATTCATCTTCCTCAGATGAAAATGTGTTTATTGATTATTCCAAATAATTTCAAAACGCTGGAAGTATGAGGGCAAGCTATCAAGGCTAGGAGATTTTTAATGAATTTCCAATAAAAATAGCTCAATTTTTAGACTATTTTTGTGCGAGACGTTATCTTTCAGCAAAAGGCGTGTTACCCAGTTACTCACATTAACTTGAGAGTTTCCATTTTTTTTGTTCACCCGTTTATACTAGTTCACCCTCACAAAAATTTAGTTCACCCTGAATTGAATCATTTACCCTTTTAAGAAACGCTACCTTAAGCTTATCTTTCGGTATAATACGAATCAGATATAACCAAAAAACATATCAATATAGGTCTCATATGTCATCAATGGATCGTTGTTTAACCCGGTTGATTGAAGGTGCGGAACGCAAAAAACGTATCATGCGAAGGTATGGTACGTAGGTACGGTACGCTTCAAAAACTGAACTGAAGTACGGTACGGTTAAAGGTGCTAGGTACTTAGTACGCAAATTCTGAACGTACCGTACCGTACTGCCATCCTTGGTTACTGCTACTTATTGGGTATAATATTGATAATGTTTTGAATGTTTTTAGTCGCTAAAGTACAAAAAATTTGATGTGATTGCGATTATATTTTTTTATTGCAAGAAATTTGGCAGTTGCCAGAACAGTTAGACTGTGATTTCATCATAGATTTTTTAAAGAATATTTATGATATCGATACCGTGAGTCTACATTACTGCAAAAGACTTTTGCGTTGCATATGCTATTAAACAGTGTAAGTAGAACCAACAAAAATTTATCATTAAGATTGATTGGTGAATTTTTATTCTCCTGCCATTAAAAGCGACTATGTCGCTATCATTTGAATGAATGATGCGCACCCGAGTTAGAAATTGACCATGTTTCGCGTATTCACGTCGTTTTTTGATTTCTTACTAGTTGAATTTGCTACTTTTTAAAACCTACGAAGCAGAGCTAGTCGTCGTAAAGTGCCTTATGCAAAATATCAATAATATAGGGGTAGATTGCTTTTTTATTTTTATTTTTCAAAAACGTTCCATCCTACTATAACCATCATCATCATCATCGTTCAAAATCATCATCATCGTTCTTCATTGCCTCTTTTTCCGTGATAGTTAGGGGGACAGCAACTAGAGATTAAGCCGCGACACGAACTTAACGGTCTTCCATCACCTTCATCATTTCGCCTGAATGAAGTCCTAAGCAATTCCATCTCAGGTCCTTAATGTAATTGGTCCATCTAGTTCTAGATTGAATCCACATTTTGTGACCAGGGCAGGTGCTTTGAAAACGACGGTCAAGCTAACCCTCCTATCACTCTACTAACAAAATTTAATCGAATCTAAATGCGGATTTATATTCAGTTAAATGATATTTTTGGTATCAAAAATTTAAGTACCTAATCAAATATGAATTAAAGGAAATGAAATCAAACCTTCACCTGAATTTGCTGGAATAACTTATTTTTGAAGACTGTAATCATTTTTGTCTATTCTACAATTTCAAGAATGTCCGACCTAAAACTCAACTTCACATAGGTTTTCTCTCACTCCCCCAAAAACCTCACGGCAAAACAGTCAGTTGGGTACATCTTTTTGTAGGTGTTTCAATGGTTTTGATTGTTTTGACCTAAAGCTCACTAACTTTGTTACAAAACGTTAATAAGATTCAGCCGCCTGCGGCAGTTGCTTTTACCTCCGCACCAATCAACACGACTTACTTCATTAGACATCTAAATTATATATTGCTGCAAAATTGTTCTATTTTATTTTGCGACGCCATATGCTTGGGCACGGCATAGCTGCTGTGCTACAACGTGATGATGACGTCAGTTAAAACCTGTCTAATTGAAAACCTTAGCTACTCCATTAAATTAAATAACAAATCAAAACTTACTCGTACCCTCAAAGTGGATTAAGTTTATGTTCGTTAACATTTGTTAATGCAACCATATTTGTTAATGCAACGCAGCATACATTGCGAGACATTCACATCAACCTCTACAGTTACACAATACGAGGGGTGTATAAAAAGTTTTAAGCATCAGAAAAACTAAAACGAATTTGAGATTTATAATCATTAGTTTTCAACATAGTCCCCTTCAAGGGCTGAACACTTGCTCCCACGGTGCTGAAGCGCTTTTATCCCCGTGTAGAACAACTCTTTAGCTTGAGACTCAAAAAACTCTTCGTCTGCAATTATGACGTCATCGATGGCAAAATGGCAACCAGCCAAGGCTTTTTTCATTTGTGGGAAAAGATGAAAGTCGGAGGGGGCCAGGTCTGGCAAATAAGGTGGATGGGGGCAAGTTCAAATCCGCAATCGTGAATTGTTGCCATGGAAAACCACGGAGGTGTGAGCTGGTGCATTGTCTTGGTGGAAGAGGATTCCTCTTGTGAGCTTCCTTGGCCTTCTTTCTTTGATTGCTTCCCTTAGACTCTTCAGTTGTCCAGAATAATGGTGTCCAGTCACTGTGTGGCCCTTTTGAAGGTATTCAATCAGTATGATACCCTGGTAATTTAGTTTTTTTGATACTTAAAACTTTTCATACACCCCTCGTATATGGAAAAACAATCATTAATGTAGCACGTTACGGCTATTCCATTATACTGTAGGGTTATAGAAAAAGTACAATTTTTTAATTACTTTTTGACATAAACAAAAAATATCAAAGAAATTGATGTTAGTTTTTGTAAATTTATTATAACATTAATGAATAGTGCGTTTTGTGATTGATACTCTTTATAGCACCCCAGTTCATCAAGAATAGTCTGTTTAGCCTAGAATTTACTTCAGCTACTGTAGCTTAAAAGATATTTTATGAAGACCGACAACTACAATCATTCTAAAAGTCTTTGATTTACTAAGCGGAGTAAAGCAAGCAGACAAACAAACAAACAAATTAGATGCATGAATAAAAAATGCCGTAGAAGCAGCACTTACATATTTTAAAAGATTTCGTGTTATTTGCTATTAAATAATACAGTAATTACAGTAGTTTAATGATACTTCAAATTTTGAAAGAAAATTGGCACTTCGAAGTAATGTTAAATTTGGATGCCAAGAACTAAAAATAGTAAACACAATCAATATGCAAGCCGGAACCACCTATGAAACTATATTAAAGCTTTTTTATAAACGTCATAAATCGCTAGACTCTTCGGTTACAAACGTCATAAGAATAAGGAAGAAATATCATATGGGATTATAAAAATACGTTTAAAATGATTTAATGTTTTACAGTAAAAACAGTAATCGCAAGCGAAGTAATGGCTTCACAAAATTCTAATTATATGTCTCCTTACAGTCATTTATTAATAAAGGCTGAGTTATGTCAATTAATGTCGGTCAAATCTAATAAAAGAAATCTGCCTTAACGCGACGTCGCGCCCTAGCAAACTCGAAAATGTATATTTTTTCAAGGAAATACTGTACAACTAGTAATGATTTAAAATAAGAAAAACCGGTAAAATTAATTGAGGTTAGCTGAAATCAGAGCACAATTTGCCTACACCGTGGAATATAATTCAAAAATTTAGTTCGAAAGCCAGAGTCATTCTTTAATTAACTTGCTGGTGATAACTGGGAGTAATTAATCAGTAATATGTATTGGGTGGCAATGTGTCATTCAGATAAGTTTTGCCTTAAGGCTTATTTAGTATTAAATGCTATTTTTCGACTAAGCTCAAGAGGAGGTGAGAAAAACTATTTATAATAATTATTTGAAATGTAGTAGGTGGTTCAACTTAATATAAGATCTTAAGCGCAAATCATATTGTTTCACTAGTTGGACATTAGCAGTACATCGGATAGAAAATATCGAGCCACAGATAAGCTTTTTCAGGTGCGACTGCGAAAAGGAGCCATTATCCAAACTATACAAAACTGTTTGCTTTTACATAACTAATTTAAGAATTTTAATCCAAAATTTGGCATGAATTAGTTTTTGAAAGAAAATGCAAAGATTCTGCTTTGCAATAAATTTGTGAGAAAGGTTATGTAAACTAAGACGCTATGCAATGCGATTTAAACCGAAGTTGCTTAAGCAGGTTGAAACTTAACGTGAAAAACGACATCAGTTCCATTTTGAAATGATGTAGAATTCACCAAAAAAGTTCGAAGCAGTTCAATTTTACTAGTGGCACATTTATTTCTATTTTTTGTACCAATTAAAATTTTTCTCACTTATTGAAAGCGCTCCTTAATTCAAAATGAAATGTTTCTGTATTTAGGCAAAAAGTGTGTTCACAATGAACGCTGATAAAGTACCTGTTTTGGTGCACACAGAGTAAGATTTCAGTTATTGCCGGTCTTTGGCTGCATTGACCCACACAGGTAGAGAAGAACGAAAAAACACAATCTCAATCAATAAAAATTCGCATTATTGTGAACGAAAGTTTTTAAAGTCAGCAGCTTCTAAACCCAATTCCTTCAAGCACAACGAAAGCTTCTAAGCCCGATGCCACTAAACAGCTGTAAATTTTAAACAACTTTAACGTCTACAATACATTTGACGTGTTAACTCTTACATGCCAGCGCTCTTTTTATTCCGATTTTGGAAGTGTCATCCAATCAGAATATCAAAGAAAAAAGCTTAAAATTGTATTTATTGTAACAGAAAAGAACCTAAATTGAGTGGTTCAACTTTCGCTGAGTTTTGAATTTTTATATTGTCCTTGTCAAAAGATACAGTGCTTTTTACACTCTGTATTTCTCAATGCATGTAAAAGATGATAATGTCTGCCCAACAACAAAAAAAAATTGCTGTAAAAAGTTAGTTTTTAAGTGCAATGTAGGCTTACTACGTTTTGTCTACTTCGCTATTTTTTTAGAGTGGGGTGAATGGATAACGGTGACCGACTGCAGCACCACATGTGGTCCAGGCGAAACGCGGCAGGAGAGACAATGCCTTAGAGGAAATTGCATTGGGGACAGCAGCAGAGTACGTTCTTGCAGCGGTAGAAATTGCAACGGTACGGTTTTTGTAATGTACCTACTGTACACCCAAAGTGAAAGTAGAGGCTTAATCATAAAAAAATCATTTGAAAAAGGAGAAGTATAAGCTACTCTCAAAACACTTGATTGTGAAGTTCTTATCTAAATAGTCTGGTTAAGATAATTTGTTGAAAGAGCTAATTGTCTTAACTGTATACTTTCGTAAAGTAATGCAATTGAAACAAAATAATAGATACAGCAATGATAGTAATACGGGAGCCTTTTTCAAAATATGTCTTGCATAAAAAGCCCGTCTTGCATATTTCGTTTGAATCGTTCAAAGACTCATGAAAATATCGTTGATTGGTTAAATGACACGTGGTAAAAGTCTTATCGAAATGTTGCATTTATTAACTTTGTGCTTTCAACTAAAACAACTTAAATGTTGCGTTATTGTCAGGGAATTGATATCGTTTGGTTCAAAAGTCGCCGTATGGCGGAGACAACACGCATTAAATTTCAAATCAATTGCTTTCGTTTGGTATTATTCAAATTCACTCACGATGTCACTACTATGTCGTCAATTTCAACTTCAAAGTTTTACTTAGCTCTCAAAAAATACAAACATACGTCACAATCGAGTGAAACTATTATATAAATATATAATATTTATATTGAAGCCAAGATTTTACAAATGGTCTCAAAAAAATCTTGAGGTCTCGACTATGGCTCTAAATTTATCACCAGATGATTTTAGTAAAACATAACCGAGTTAACCTGAAAGTCATGTTTTCAGTTGGTTGGAGTGAATGGGCACCGGTGGGAGAATGCACTGCTTCTTGCGATGGAGGAATTCAAACAGAAAGGAGGAGATGCAACAGCAACACTGCTTCGTGTCCGGGAGAGAGTTTGAGGGTGGCAAGTTGCAACAGTCAACCTTGTGAAGCAGGTTAAAACTTGAACGAAATTTTATCTTACTACATTGACTATAAGGTCAGCTCGCTAAGATCATTTTTGCCATTTTTTTTATTGAGAAGTTTTAAAGTAAAAAGAAACACAACACAAAACATAAATAAAGACAATTTCAAAATTACGTCACAAAAGAAAATAAGTTGAGCAGTTATGTTTCACAAAGCATCATTAATACAGTATAAAAAACTTCAGTTGAAATAAGCCCCATTCTCTAAAGTGAAAAATTTAATTATTCTTATGTCTTGCTATTACATATTTATAATTTATTAATGGATTGATTTTATGTGCAAGGTTTTTGAATTACCGATGTAAACTTCAAAGTTCAAAACCGGACATGTCATTGTACTTTAAAACGATTTTTTTTTAAATTGGGTTTTTTGATATCTATGGAACAAGTTCCATCTTCCAACAAATTATTTTGAAACTTCAAATCAAATCACATGGTAGTTATTTCATGCGCATTATTACTAAAATAAACTTTTTCCCTTTCTAAACAAACTTTTTTTTCCGAAGTATAAAAAATTACTTGAGCATTTATTTTTGCTAGCTGACAAAAAGCAACAAAATGTATACATGAAACATGTTACGCAACAAAGCCTTTTTTTCAGTTTTGATTTACTACAGTATATGGATGCGTTTACATTAGACGCGAAGCGAAGGCTGGCAATTTCCGTGAGTGGTCGCAAACGTCACTCGCTCAAAATAGACCCACCACAAATCAATAATAATTTTGTCTTTGTGAAGTTAAGCAATTGCTCGCAAAGTTTGCGAACGGTGGAAACCTTTCGCACAGAGTTGTAAGTCGGGCCGGGCTTTTCTGGTTGGGCTCGGGTTTGGGCTGGGTTCGGGCCTAAAGTGACAAAAATTTCGGGCTTAATTCGGGCCTGAGACGTCCTTTTTGTTGTACAAAAATATAATCAAAATAGCTTGGCAAAATTGCTAAATTTTTCAAACATAACTTAACTTTCGGGTTTTTCGGGCTTGATTTGGGCTTCAAATCGTTTTTCGGGTTCAGGCCGGGTTCGGGCTTATATTTTTGGGTTCGGGGCGGGTTCGGGCTTGAACAAGTCGGCTCGTTTACAACTTTGCTTTCGCAAGTTGTCGATGACGTCAAATTTTGGTTGTTTCGCTTCCACTATAAACGCAATTAAGAGTTGTCTGCTCAAGGTGAAAAATAAACAGTTAAACTTTAATTACAGTATATCAATCTTGGAATAAATATTTTTTTCCTCTGATTTTTTGTTTGAATAAGTTACGGTATATCTAGCTAATATTGAAATGTTGACGTTAACTATGACGTCTGATTCACCCAGCCGAAATTGATCTTGAAAAACAACACGCGGAAATAGTAGTGGCGATACTGTCATTTTTGCAGATATTCTACTGACCTACAACTGAAATTGCCTCAAAAACTAAAAACGGATTCTATAATTTAAAAATTGAAGAGTTTAGAACTAAAAATGACTTACTCACATTTTATCAAATTTGACCTTTCACCCACGATGCATTTTGCTTTAAATACTTCACAAACTGGGCTATATATTTTTCGCCAAAGAACTGCCTAAGTCCATTTACCAGAGATTGCGCTTTCTCTGAGAGCAACATTTTTTGCGCTAGAAATACTCAAGTCCACTTCTTTTGGAGAAAAAAATCACCAAGTCCAAATCAGTCAATCAAAATTGCCCAATCGTGTGACTCAGCAGCAGTCTGTGCTTAGTCGTGAAGAAATCAAACACACGTTAGGGAGATGAGATTGTTGTTGCGCAAATGCGCAAGTGGGCTGCTATGATTTCTAGTTATGGGAGCAAGGTGTAGTTGAGTAGTTAGTTAAATTTTACTACAAACATGTGGTGGTGTCTAACTGATCAATTTTTATAATTGACTTTTATAATTGCTTAAACCGTACAAAAAATTG